>JAESUZ010004128.1:0-600000 GCA_017311185.1 Proteles cristata cristata | reverse complement strand
AAATGCATTTGTTCAAACTGAAGAATCAGTAAGTGAAAATATATTTCTAAGGACAAAGACAGGAAATAGGGTATTCTCACTTATTTAGCTGCTCAACGTGAAAGGCTCCAATAGTACTTTGCAATAAGAGGCTGCACCATTCCATTTTGCTAAAAGGATGTGTGATAGTTTTCTTTCATCGTCTGGATGTTTGTGCACCAAAATTCACTTACTATGAAAAGATTTACCATGAAAAAATTCTTACAGAATTTCTAATGGTTGTTTTTCACTATTGCTTTACTCATAATTCTATTAACTTTCCATAAAATAACCAAATATATATTTTCAAAAACGTCCACATGGCAGATTGTGATGACTACTTTTCCTGACATATTGAAGGTCAAATAAGTATAAAAAGATCAAAATTTTACATGTTAAAATAAGATTACTGATTTGTTAAATGTCCCCCTCTTGATGTCCCCTCAGGTCAGATCTCGCAGTTCATGAGACTGAGCCCTGCATGGGGCTCCATGTGGAGAATGGAGCCTGCTTGGGATTCTCTCTCTCTCTCTGCCCCATCCAGACTGTGCTCCGTCTCCTCAAAAATAAATAAAAATTTTTTAAAAGAGATTACTAATTTATTGAGTCAGTGGTAATTGAGTAGTTCATGACAATTCTACGCAACTCGTAAGGAAAGTCAGTTGAGGAAGCAGCCCAGCTAAGGGAGCCGCAAACACTGGCTGGGAAGGTCCCTTTGGCAGGCACATCCCTGCATGCAGATGGAGGCACCAGCCTAGGAGAGAATGATGACACAGTCAGGATGTCATTCAGTCGACTCTTCTTGCTCATCAACTAACCTTCTGCTGACAAACTAGCTTCCTGTATAGGTTTTCCAACAGATAAACAACATCTTCATTAACCAAAAAAGAGTATTTAGTTTAAGAGCATGAGATTTTGGGGCGCCTGGGTGGCTCAGTCGGTTGAGCATCCAACTTCGGCTCAGGTAGTGATCTCACAGTTCGTGGGTTCGAGCCCCATGTTGAGCTCTGTACTGACAGCGTGGAGCCTGAAGTCAGCTTTGGATTCTGTCTCCCTCTCTCTCTCTCTGCCCCTCACCCGCTCATGCGTGCTTTCCCTCTCTCTCTCAACAATAAACATTAAAAAGAGCATGAGATCTCTCATAATGAATAAATAAGTTGACTTTCTGGTAGTAAAAGAGAATTTTGTTTTGGTGTTGGGGGCAGTTCTCATATAAGTTATTTGCTAACCTGAGGGGGCTGCCCCTCAAAGTTTCTGAACCTGCCCATCAGGACCCCATGGAGAGCGGGCTAAGAATGGGTCATATTCATTTTTCTAGATATGACCTTTTCTTGTTGACTCTTGCCTGCATTTACCACAAGGTACTTTTATCATTGTTTTCCTTATTCTGAGTACCTAGAATTTGTCCCGCCAAGCAGGAGGCTTTTAAGAGTCCCTAACCCCTTATGACAGCACAGACCAAGTGAGGAGAAGGGGGAGCCTTTCACTGAGTAGTTACTGACTTTCATGAGAGTTAGCATAATCCATTGTTGAACAGACATGAAAAAAAATACTTTTTAGATGATTAAATGTATTAATTTCTTTGCAAATGTCAAGGAGAGACGCTTTCACATGCTGTTGTATGTTATGGGCGAAAGGGCACTCACCAGTTCACCCCGTCTGCCTCCACCCAGGCGAAGCGGTACTCGTTGACCCGGAGCATCAGCTGCAGACAGCCGGCGACGCACTGCACGTACTGAGAACTCTATGCAGAAGAAGCACATGGTTTCCAAGTTGAAAAGCATTTAAAGACAAGAGATCGTGCATATATGGAAAGTCGGGAGTTTTTGTTTTTGTTTTTTACTGGTTTCTTATCATTAGAAAATCCCAAAGTCCCTAATATTTTTTCAAAATTCAGCCTTCAGTTCTGCTTTTATCTCTGCCTCTCAGAAACGCAGGTGATTTCCTCTGCCAAGTTAAACCTATATAGCTCAAGACTACTTAACACACAGGGAAGTCAAGGAACAAAGTCACTATATCCTTGATATGGCTTGATAGGTACTATCTTGCAATGTTTCATTCAGCCCTGAATGGAGGCATTATAGAGAAGAGACAGTACCGCTCTTCATAACTGTAGAAACATCGAAGAACAATAATAAAACTAAAAAAATAAAACTGTATGCTTTGAGATGGCGCTATATTTAAATGGCCGTGGGTGAGTCACTGAACCTTTCCAATACTCAATTTCTTTGTCCTTAATAAGGAAGACACCCCAAGCATCCCGAAGGTGTGCTGTTAGGATTAAGTAAAGTAATTCATTTAGCATACAGCCAGGCATTGCAAAGAAACACAATAAATCAGAACTTAAAAAAAAAAAAAATGGGTGCCTGGGTGGTTCAGTCAGTTAAGCATTTGACTTTGGCTCAGGTCATGATCTCATAGTTTGTGAGTTCAAGCCCCATATCAGGCTCCATGTTGTCAGCTCAGAGCCTAGAGCATGCTTCAGATTCTGTCTCCCTCTCTCTCTCTTCCCATCTCCCATTCTCTCTCTCAAAAATAAACAAAAACTTAAAAAAAAAACTATACAGCACAATAAGCAGTCTAAACATTTGAAAAAGGTGCTGTATAATTTTTAACGGCTATCAGTTCGATAGCACTGTTCTAGAGAAACTGTGGTTAAATATGGAACTTATGGAAATAAACAGGAATAACAGCCACATAATAATGCAGGTACCTCCATTTTAGTAAAGCTAAGAGCAACACCTAGCCTGGGCTCTTCTCTAAATATTTACCTCCCGCCTCCTGCCTCCATCTATAAGAAGAGAGACAAGAGGAAGCTTCTGACTCTGTCCTTAAAGAACATGATAAAAAAGAAAGAAAAAAGCTAAAAAGAGAAAGGAAAGAATCACGGATGTTGTAGAAATTCACAAAGCCTAATACTAGGTGCTACTAGGCTCTGTGTTTTAATTCAAACAAAGTTCATTAGAACCTAACACTTCAAAGAAACTCCAGGCATTCGATTACGAAAACACAATGACATAAGTGCGTTTGGTGGAATTATCCAAAGTTATCAAGAAAAGGTTACCTTAGATTTTAAAAGTAGTGAACATAATTTCCCAAAAGCACAATATATCCATTCATATGATTTGCCTGAAAACTCAAAACATTAGCAGAAATGAGCAAAAAAAAAGAAACATGAATTTTCAGTTCTAAAAGAACCTTCCATAACGGGGGGAAAAATGTCATTTTTCCAATTAAGTCAGCAGGCAGTAATCCTTTTTGAAAGAGGGATTCCATTTGTCTTGTCTAGAGAGCAAGCCTGAGCAAGGTTTCCACATATAATGATAAAAATGCAACCCTGGGCAGTCTCCCCTACCATTTATCATCAATTTTCTCTCAACACAAAAATTTCTTGGTTCACAGTAAGCTTTCTCTTCTGTCCTTTTTACTGTACCATGTTGAAATACATGATACATTTCAAATATGGATTCTTCACTGTCATACATCTTCCAGATTCACAGTGTAAATGTGCATAATTAAAGATCCTGGCTCTAAATTGTACTCACGCCTATTACACATAATGAGGGGGTCCAAATACCATCCCAGATGGGGCAAAGGCATTCCTAATAGGAAAGTACATTGCACTCCAGGCCTATTTCAAGGGATTAGAAAAAGCACAAGTACAAAATCTAACAGCACACCTAAAGGACCTAGAGGCAGAGCAACAAGAGCACCCTAAACCCAGTAGGAGAAGAGAAATAGTAAAAATCAGGGCAGAAAGAAAAAAAATAGAAACCAAAATAAACAGTTAAACAGATCAATGAATCAGAGTTGGTTTTTTGTAAAAATAAACAAAACTTACAAACCTCTAGCCAGGCTTCTCAAAAAGAAAAGAGAGGGCACTCAAATACACAAAATTATGATTGAAAATGGACTTATTACAACCAACCCCTCAGAAATACAAGCAATTATCAGGGAATACTCTGAAAAATTATATGCCAACAAACTGGACAATTTAGAAGCAGCTCAGAGCCTGGAGCCTGTTTCAGTCTGTGACTCCCTCTCTCTCTGACCCTCCCCTGCTCACGCTGTCTCTCTCTCTCTCTCTTCTAGAAATATAAATAAATAAATAAATAAATAAATAAATAAATAAATAAAAATTAAAAAAAAAAGAAATGGACAAATTCCTAAACACACACTCACTACCAAAATTCACACAGAAGAGATAGAAAATCTGAACAGACCCATACATAACTAGTGAAGAAACTGAATCAGTTATCAAAAATCTCCCAACAAATAAGAGCCCTGGGCCAGATGGCTTCCCTGGGGAATTCTACCAGACATTTAAAACAGAATGAATACCCATTCTTCTCAAGCTATTCCAAAAAATAGAAATCGAAGGAAAACTTCCAAATTCATTCTACAAAGCCAGTGTCACTTTGATTTGCAAGCCAGGCAGAGATCCCGCAAAAAAAGAAAACTACAGGCCAATATCCTTGATGAATATGGATGCAAAAATCCTCAACAAGATACTTGCAAATTGGATTCAACAGCACATAAGAAGAATTATCCACCATGATCAAGTGGGATTCATTCCTGGGTTACAGGGCTGGTTCAATATTTGCAAATCAATCGATGTGATATATCACATCAACAAAAGAAAAGATAAAAACCATATGATCCTGTCAATAGATGCAGAAAAAGTATTTGACAAAATACAGCATTCCTTTTTAATAAAGACCCTCGAGAAAGTCGGGATAGAAGGAACTTACTTAAATATCATAAAAGCCATCTATGACAAGCTGTCAGATAACATCATCCTGAATGGGGAAAAACAGAGCTTTCCCCCTGAGATCAGGAACACGACAGGGATGTCCACTCGCACCACTGTTGTTTAACATAGTGCTGGAAGTCCTAGCATCAGCCATCAGACGACAAAAAGAAATAAAAGGCATCAGAATTGGCAAAGAAGAAGTTAGACTATTACCTTTCATAGATGACATGATACTCTACATAGGAAACCCAAGAGACTCCACCAGAAACCTACTAGAGCTGGTCCATGAATTCAGCAAAGTTGCAGGATACAAAATCAGTGTACAGAAATCGGTTGCATTTTTATACACCAACAATGAAGCAACAGAAAGAGAAATCAAGAAACTGATGCCATTCACAATTGCACAAAAAAACCATAAAATACCTAGGAATACACCTAACCAAAGATATAGGAGATCTGCAGGATGAAAACTATAGAAAACTTATGAAGGACATTGAAGAAGACACAAAGAAATGGAAAAACATTCCATGCTCATGGATCGGAAGAATAAATACAGTTAAAATGTCATTACTACCCAAAGCCATCTACACATTCAATGCAATCTCAATCAAAATTGCACCAGCATATTTCTCAAAACTAGAACTATCCTCAAATTTGTATGGAACCACAAAAGACTCCGAATAGCCGAAGTAATATTGAAGAAGAAAACCAAAGAGGAGGCATCACAATCCCAGACTTTAGCCTCTACTACAAAGCTGTCATCATCAAGACAGTATGGTATTGGCACAAAAACAGACACATAGAACAATGGAATAGAATACTCAGAATTGGACCCACAAATGTATGGCTAACTAATCTTTGACAAAGCAAGAAAGAGTATGGAAAACAGACAGCCTCTTTAACAGATGGTGCTGGGAGAACTGGGCAGCAACATGCAGAAGAATGAAACTGGATCATGTCTCACACCATACACAAAAATAAAGTCAAAATGGATAAAGGACCTGAATGTGAGACAGGAAACCATCAAAACCCTAGAGGAGAAAGCAGGAAACAACCTCCTTGACCTCAACCGCAGCAATTTCTTACTTGACACATCCCAAAGGCAAGGGAATCAAGAGCAAAAATGAACTATTGGGTTTTCATCAAGATTAAAAGCTTCTGCAAGGCGGCAGAGAAGGACAAATATCATATGTTTGCACGTATAGGAGGATTAGGAGGAACTTGACAGAGGAACAAGAGTAGAAGAAGGGCGGAAATGGTGGGGGAAAGGGAGAGAGGCAAACCATGAGAGACTCTTGAATGCTGACAAAAACTGAGGACTGATGGATGTGGGGAGGGGGGAGGAGGGATGGGCATGGAGGAGGACACTTGTGGGGATGAGCACTGGGTGTTATGTGGAAACTAAATTGACAATAAACTATCTGTAAAAAAATAAAAAAAAGCTTCTGCAAGGCAAAGCTTCTGCGCATAAAGAATAGGCAACTGACGGAATGGGAACAGATAGTTGCAAATGACAGATCAGATAAAGGGCTAGTATCCAAAATATATGAGGAACTCACCAAACTCCATACCTGAAAAACAAATAATCATGTGAAGAAATGGACAGAAGACATGAACAGACACTTCTCCAAAGAGGACATCCAGATGGCCAACAGACACCTGAAACGATGCTCAGCATCCCTCCTCATCAGGGAAACACAAATCAAAACCACACTGAGATACCACCTCATGCCAGTCCGAGTGGCTAAAATGAGCAAATGAGAAGACTATAGATCCTGGCGAGGATGTGGAGAAATGGGCACCCTCCTACACTGTCGGTGGGAATGTAAACTGGTCAACCCCTCGAGAAAACAGTGTGGAGGTTCCTCAAAAAATTAACAATAGAACTCCCCTATGACCCAGCAATACTACTGCTAGGAATTTACCCAAGGGATACAGGAGTGCTGATGCATAGCGGCACATGTACCCCAATGTTCATAGCAGCACTCTCAATAATAGCCAAATCATGGAAAGAGTCTAGATATCCATCAACTGACGAATGGATCCAGAAGATGTGGTTTATCTATACGATGGAATACTACATGTCAATGAGAGAGAATGAAATCTGGCCATGAGTAGCAACATGGATGGAACTTGAGGATGTTATGCTGAGCGAAATAAGTCAGGCAGAGGAGGACAGATACCATATTTTTGCACGTATAGGTGGATTAGAAGGAACTTAAGGGAGGTCCATGAGGGAGAAGAAGGGGGAAAATAGTGGGGGAGAGGGAGGGAAGCAAACCATGAGAGATTCTTGAATGCTGAGAACTGAGTGGTGATGGAGGGTGGGGGAGAGGGGAAGGGGGTGATGGGCATGGAGGAGAGCACTTGTGGGGATGAGCACTGGGTATAATATGGAAACCAACTTGACAATAAACTATTTTAAAAAACAAACAAGTACCATCCCAGAAATCACTTTCAAAGTATATAGTAAATGCAACACCGGCAAGTAATTGAATTATTGCCTTCAATTAAACAAAGTAAATTATATCACTTCCTTACCTTTCACTTACATTGTCCTATTATGCACATGCATAAAAATTAGTCAACCATTTTTTGTAAATAAGCTTTCGATCAAGCCAATAAGTCACCATCTCTAATCCCAGACAAAGGTAATTCAATACTGCTAAAGAAAATCATACAATCCTGTAAAACCGCCATGGAATTCTAGGCTGTTCTCTCTGCCACGCACCAGTCACTCACACACTCACCACCACCCTGTCCTATGGTCTTCCATCACTCTCGGCAGTATGAGGAAATATATGGACCGTCAGTGAGATTCACCAGCTGCCAACATCTCACCCCCCCAAACTGAACCACACTTAGAGCCATTCTTGCCTCGCTCTCACCTAGGAGACAGAAAGACTTCCTGTCCACGCCCTTCAGCCCCAGCATCTGCATCCCACTATGCCCACACGATGCTTCGTCCAGCAGACCCCTCTCCTGCATCTTCCATCTCTCTGACTGGTGTCCTCTCTTCAGCCTCTAAATACACCCAATCCTTTCCCCCCTCAAAGTCCCTAAATCTTATACCAATCTCTGGATCCTTCTTCCTCCCCATACATAAAGGCTTCCTGAAAGAAGTACCACCAAATTTTTACTTCTTTTGTATCTTAGCACCCCACTAATAATGCCACATGCTAGGATTCCCAGTGACCTTAAAAGTTTCAACAGTTACTGTCACCTGACAACCAGACCTCTGCCTCCAACCACTGACTGAACAGCTCTCTTCCCACTCTCTTCTCTGTCTGAACCGACTTGTGTGACTATTAGGTGTCTGTGTGACACTGCAGACAGTTTCTGGGCATTGTAAGTTCTTTTTTGAAAAGAAAAATACAAATACAATAATATTTGAACTTTCACTTGTAATTTTCTCTTTCCATTTAATATTGTACTTAGAGATCTACTGCATTCTTAACCATTGATACAAAGATTTTAACCCCCCTGTGCTCTTTTAACTTGGAGGAAGTACTTGTTAATTCAACAACGTTTATTTGGTTGCTTATATTATCTGACAGACAGAAGGGACTCCACTTTATTTTCACATATGTTCACATTCTAAGTATTTGGACTTAAAATCCAACCAAAGATGAAGCCACCCGTTTGCCCTTGAAGTTATCGGAAACCACCTGACAGCTACCACCTCAGCTGCCTGCAGTCAGCAACGGGTAAGGGACTCAAGGCTGCCATCATTCTAAGTTCCCAACTACTCCCCCGAAATGCTCCACAAGTCTCTACCCAATATTCATTCAACAAGTATTTACTGAGTGCCTTCTATGTTCCTGCACTGGACACACGACCATGAACAAGCAGACCGCAGTCCCTTCTATCAGGCAGCTTACAGTCTAATGCAGAAAGAGGAAACGTACAGATACACACACACACACACACACACACACACACACACACACAATTGTAGAGTGTACTGGAATCTGACAAATTCAAATACAACAAAAATACTGTTAAGAAAAGGAGATAGGAAATGAGAGAGGGAGACATCGGAATTCTCATACTTTGTTGATGGGTCTGTGTATTGACTTAGGACACCGACTGGCAGTACCTACAAAGTTCACACGCACCTTACAACCCAGCAGTTCCATTCTGTTAAACGGGATCTTTGGAGAGGGACTCGATGCTGAGACCAGGGGTGAACCCCAGGAAAGTAAAATAGCCAGGCATACAGCAATGGGGGTAAGATCCAGTACATGGGACATGGTCCACAGACCACCCCCCTTCCCACGGCTGCCCTGTGCCACGTGACCCCCCTTCATATCCTTCAATGGCCTTCCCCCCACCATGGACAAGTTCTAAAGTGAACTTTGTTAGCTATGTGATCCCGAAGGCCCCGAGTGCCCCGGACCCGCCCTCCTTTTCCCCCCATTCTCCCCATGCCCGCTCTCCTACCACACCATCAGCTCTTCCTCCCCTGCAATGTTCTCCACATGCTTCCCTACGCCAGGGGCCCGGGCCCAGCCCCCTACTTCTTCGGGAGGCCTGAGTAAACTGGCTCCAGATGAGATGACCCCCCCGTCCCCCCCGGAACACTCTCCAAGGGCCTGTGCTCCTCTCTCACAAGCACTGCCACAAGGCGCCTATGCAGCTTGTCTAGTGCTGTACTCCAGGCATAAAGGAGCCCTAGGGAGCCAGGAGTCCCGACCCAGCTGTTCGGTGCCATGCTTTTGGCACCACGCACGCTACCTGGAGGTGCTCAATACGGGTTGCCTTTTTTTTTTTTTAATTTATTTATTTTGAGAGAGAAAGAGAGAGAGAGCAGGGGAGGGGCAGAGAGAGAGGAAGATGGAGGATCCCAAGTAGGCTCCACACTGTCAGCACAGAGCCTGACATGGGGCTCAAGCTCACAAACCAGGAGATCATGACCAGAGCCGAAGTCAAGTCAGATGCCTGACCAACCTAGCCACCCAGCCGCCCCAGTAGATTTCTTGACTGAACGGACAAACAATACAAAGAGATGTCATATCTTACACAGACTCCAAAGGAACGTGGCTCTAACAGAGATGGCTTAGTAACTTAAAGTGTGGCCAAAATCTTATGCTGGTAAAAATCAATACTGCAGAAATATATACAATGTGGCACTATTATTCCATTTCTTTTTGGAGCCAAGACTGCATCTGTTTGGTAGTATGGATCTTATGTAATTGTCTACGATTTTCTTTAAATTTATCTCAATTTGAGAATATAAATTTCTAGTCAATTCTGGCTGCACCTTATAAATGATCCTATTTTACTAGGAAATATTTATGGTAAAAGAGCGCACTTAGCCACATAATCGTTTCCATTTAAATTGCTAAAGTAGGGGTAGCTGTATGGCTTAGTCAGTTAAGTTTGATTTTGGCTCAGGTCATGATCTCACAGTTAGTGGGATCAGGCCCACGTCGGGTTCTGCTTGGGGCTCTTTCTCTCCCTCTTTCACTAACCCTCTGCTGTGCTCACTCTCTCTCTCAAAATAAACTCTAAAAAAAACTGTCAAAAAAGAAATGGAGAATTTTTTTATATAAAGTTTATTAACACATGTATTTTTCAAAGCACTTTCAAACAGAAATTTAAAAAGGGCAATATTATGATACCAATTTTTCAAATGAGGCTTAAAAAGGTGATATAATTTGTTGAAATTAAAACAGTGAGTTAACCCTGGATGGGCACTGGGGGGCCACTCTCTTCACGCTTCGGCTAAAGTTCTCTGTGCTCCGGACATCCCGGGCTGAGAGCCGGCCACCACACACCCTCGCCCCACAGCAAACCTCACTGCAAGAGGAAAACTACGCTTACTTTGCAACACATTTAACAGAATATCACTTCCGTAAATTTTCCAATGTCGCCAAGACGCAATTTTCCTACACTGTGGGGGAATAATCACATCATAGGGAAAACAGCAACTGATGAAGTTCACCTTCGCGGCAAATATGATCTCAGAGACCCATATTCTGCAGAACTACAAAGTAATTTGACAACTGAGGAATTATAAAGTAAACAGGCAACAAAAGATAAACATAAAAACTACAGTGATACTGTACCAAGTAAAACTAATGTTATAAAAATGCTTATTGATAAATTTTTTTTTAATTATTTCTTAAAATGTTTTATTGATTTCTGAGAGAGAGAGACAGCGTGAGCAGAGGAGGGTCAGAGAGAGAGGGAGATAAAGAGTCTGAAGCAGGCTCCAGGCTCTGAGCTGGCTGTCAGCGCAGAGCTCGACGCGGGGCTCGGACCCACGAACCGTGAGATCATGACCTGAGCCGAAGTCGGACACTTAACCGACTGAGCCACCCAGGTGCCCCGATAAATTTTCAATATTCATCCTCATAATGCTGGGATTTAAGTACAAACTAAATGAGAAAGAGCAAAGATAATATTCACTTAAATTCTGGAATCATGGACCCTTGAAACAACACATCTGTATTGCAGGAAAAAGCATCTGTCCTACAGATAGTAAAACGCACAATACAGCAGAACTGGTGAAGCACCACGCTGAACTTTCCGGACACATAATTGACTGAAATAAATTCCAGAAGCCAGTTTTACATGAAATGGAGGACTGCTGATTTCAACAGTCCCAGAGGTACTTAATGTTCCATAAAAATCACCTGAATCTTTTCTCATAGAACTAAAAAAATAAGTATGTGCACCTATGTGTGTGATTTTTTTATTTCACCACAGACATTCGCTTCAAAAAAAAATTAAAAACGCAAGACAATGTCAAACGAGGAAATGGAGCAACTGGAATTCTCATACTTTGCTGACAGATCTGTAAACTGATTTAGAACACTCACTAGCATCATCTACTAAATTTACATACACTTTGCAACCCTGCAATTCCATTCTAGAATTAAGTATTCCAGACATAAGCAATTACATCTATCAAAAGACACGTACAAGAACGTTCACAGCAAGATTATTCACAATAGCCCAAAACTAGAAGTAACCCAAATATCCATTAACAAGAGAATAGAAAATATTCATTTAATAGATTCCTACATAGCAATAAAAAGAAGGAATTACTGCTAGGGGCACCTGGGTGGCTCAATCTGCTAAGCGTCCAACTCTTGATTTCAGGTTAGATACTGATTTCAGGGTCATGGGATTGAGCCCCACCACGGGCCCAGCACAGAGCACAGAGCCTGCTTGGGATTCTTTCTCTCTCTCTCTCTCCCTCTTTCTCTGCCCCTACTCCACTCATTCGCTCTCTTCCTCTCCCTCTCTCAAAATAAATAGGTAAACTTAAAAAAAAGAGAATGAATCACTGCTAAATGCAATATGAATGAGTTTCATTGGCACAATATTGGCAAGAGAATTCAGATACGGAAGAGTTCATACTGTATACAATCCCATTACAACAGAGTTCAAGATTAGGCAGAACTAGTCTATAGGAATAGGTTCCATGATAACCATAACCTTGGTAAGAGTTGAGCCAAAGGGAAGTATTGAGTATGCGGGCATGTGACACAGAAATTCATTTAGCTGAACATTTAGAATCTATGCATTTTACTTTGTGTAAGTTAAGACATAATTTAAAAAATAAAGAAAAAAGGAAAAGAAAAAACACAAAGGAAGGAAGGGAGAAGGGGAGAGGCTTTGCCTATCAACAGTTTTGCCAAATTATCTTTGGCAAATCACTTAAACTCTTCAAAACTGCTTTATCACCAATAAAGGGAAACACTAGCCCTAACAAATTAAAAGTGAAAAATCTGCTACTCAAATCTGAACTCAAGTCAGTTCTGACAAAACAACCGTAAGGTATATTTTTATTATCTCATATGCAGGAACTAAAATATATAAGCCCAAAAATTCTTTTGAAGTTGGCTTACTCAAAAAAATCTTCTAGTCAGTACTCCCAAAATACCTACATTAAATGCCTAAATTGAAACAATTTAGTCTTAGATTTCAGAGTTACCAAAAAAAGTAATTCATTATTAATTTACAAACTTCTCAATCTTCCTCAAGCTAATTTGCTGAGTCATCCAAGAGATTCCTTACTATGCAGAAAAATCATTATGAACTTTAGAAAATATTACTTTATAAATTACTGCCTTGTATACAACTTCCAAGAACGCATCTCATGTACAATATTAGAATACTTATTATTATCATTGCTATGCTTTGACAATGATTTGTAAAATAAAGTCCTGTACTGAAATACCTAACCACTTAATTTTCTTTCGTATTGCCAGAATATACCTCTGGATAATCCTTCCAAAAATACGATAAAAAAAAAAAAACCTCACAGATTCTTATCTTTCCTCCGTAATGTTCATTCTGTGCACATATTTTAATGATCCTCAATGTTTAAAATGTATTAATTTTGTGGCAAGAAGATAAAAGGCTATTGAACAATGAAAATCCTCCAAGAACTGCTTTAGGTGAAACTTACACAGACATCCTGTAATCCCTTGTGAATTACTCTGGGGGCTCACAGACTTGGGCTCACCAGCTACAGCAGACCAGGGTTCAGCAAGGGGTCTGACCTGTATGAATTACTGACACAGCCCACTCATTTCTGCTACACAGGAAGTACTTCTGATGTACTTAACAACAAAGCAGGAAAGAACTAAACCAAGTACTCTACCTCTAGCATAACACTAAAAAGTATCACGTGGGCACAGCATGAAGTTACAACAGTAAAGCCAATACATGAATATATGAATAATAAGGACATTAGAACTGCCACAGAAGGCACTTTAAGAAATTTGGCCAGGGGCACCTGGGTGGCTCAGTCGGTTAAGCGTCCGACTTCGGCTCAGGTCATGATCTCACGGTTCGTGGGTTCGAGCCCCATGTCGGGCTCTGTGCTGACTGCTAGCTCAGAGCCTGAAGCCTACTTCAGATTCTATATCTCCCTCTCTCTCTGACCCTCCCCTGCTCACACTGTCCGTCTCTCTCAGAAATAAATAAAACACTAAAAATTTTCTTTAAAAAATTAAGCCAAAAGCCAAAAAAAAATCCCTAAATTTCATTTCTCTCATCCTAAAATACTGTAAATACGTGCTAAAACATACACGAATCTTGAAAACATTACACTAAGTGAAAGAAGCTAGTCACAGATACCCATATGCTATATACTTTCATTTTATAAAATGGCCAGAAGAGGCAGAAAGAGAGAGGCAGAAGGCAGACTGGTGGTTGCTAGAGGTAGGAGTGGGGAACCGGAATGAAGAATGACTGTTAATGTACAGGGTTTCTTTCTGAGGTTTTACAAAGGTTATAAGATTAGATTGTGTTAATGGTTGCACAACTTTGTAAAGATACGAAAACCTACTGAACTGCGCAAATGGATGGATTTTATGGTAAGTGATATATATTTGGAGGATTTTATGGTAAGTGATATATATTTGGATAAAAAAATTCTAAAACCTTAATAAAATTGAAAATGCACTTTCTTACTTGTACTCGTCACATTTCGAGGGCTCAACAGCCACATGGTAGCCACCACAGTGGACAGTTCCATCATCACCGAAAGTTCTGGTGGACAGAATGGACCCGGAATATTAAAAGGCAAGATGAATAGAGAATAAGGAGAACGTGTCCACTTCCTGAAGTTACTACTATCAATGAAACAACGTTCATCCAGCAATAACTAATGCTAACCTGGATCCACAGCGAAACAGCCAGAGATCAGGACACAAACGGGAAGTCACCTTGCTCCCTCACACATGGTGCAAGTGCAGGCACACAGAGGGAAAAGAAAACGAGCAAGCAAACACGAAATTCCCAGATTCCTTCTAGATCATGCAGTTCGGAACAGATCACAGCATATGTCTTTTTATCAGGGCATCAGCACAAATCAACTTCCACAGGCTGGACAGCTTCCTCAGAAGGACAGAAGACTGAGCACTCACTTCCAAAAACCAGTAAAGAAGTGAACAGTTTAAGGTAAGTACGTAAGATCTGATGTTGTTTATTATTCCCATATTCAGGCAAAAACAACATAATGCATTCTAAGGAATGCCATTTATGTAATGCCATTTAAATAAAACTGTTTGTAATAATCCACTTATAACTCAGCGTGATGCTTCTGTGGCCATTTAAAGAGAGAAGACGGAGATCATTCCTAGTCCATGGTTTCCAGTGTACACTTCTGTTTTATACTGACATCAAGTGGCAGGATCATGTAATGCAATTTCCCAAACTTTTTCTAGGCTCTGGGAAAACCTAAAAGGATTGTAAGATCCACTACCGATATTTTTACAAGTCCGAGCAGCCCCTGCAATGTGGAGAATGCCCCCAGACCCAACTCCCCTTCCACTGCCTCAAAAGGAATTCTCTCGGCAAGCAATTTCCTCCTCTGGGATTTCTGCCACTAATTAGCTGGGTGACTTTGGGCAACATGCTTCTGCCATGCTGTGCAGCCTCACCATCCATACCTGCACGGTGTGGCTCACAGCAAGGACACAGGAGATGTAAAATGAACAAAGCAGTACTGAACACACAGCTCAACAAACACTAGTTACCAATTCAGATTCCCCTATTGAGATGCCAGCAGCAGAGGAAAGCTTAGCACCTTATGCTCCACTTACTAGTCTGCCTTCCAAGTTGATAGCCATCTGAAAAAGCAGGAACCTTCAGGAAGAGACAGCAAGTATGTTCAAGTGTGAAGGGTACAAAAGGGGAAAAAGGTCAAAATCAAGGGCCATCTTTTCCTCACTCACAACCACCCCGATGCTAACTGTGTGGGAGGCGTGTGCAGGAGCCTACCGCGTACACCGCTTCGACCAATGTGTTGCCAACTCAGGTAATTAGTTGTTCCCCCTGAACCACTGGACAGAAAGGAACAAAATGAGAATGTCATGTCACTAGAGCTTGTCACTCACTACACAAGCTTTAACAACTCACAAACACGTTAACAACCACATAAGTTTGTAAGATCTATGATTCTGAAAACACCTCTTTTAAAAAAAAAATACCAGTAAGTCTAACACATGAATTAAATAACTTTTCAAAAGTTCAAACTGGTAAAAATTCAGGTCACAAGCCTCTCGACGTAAACATGCGCTTACGGCTGAATATCTAGACTCGTAACCTGGCACCTCCTTACCCCGCTCTGACCACGAGACTGCTCCTTGTGTTCTGATCATTCCAGAAGGCTCATAGCTATTTTCTGGCCTAACATGCTAGCTGTCAGATCCTTCAAGCCACGCCCCAAGAGAAGCCCTGCTCTTGGCTTTGAAACGGCTTCCACGGCCATCTCCAGGCTCAGAGAACACAAACACAAGGTTGCGTGCAGGTTACAACAGCGCAGCTCATTAGCGGGAACCTTGCACGGCTGCTACAGAGCCCCACGGAGGGACTGCAGGCAGGCTGCACACCCTGTCCTCCACCCGTGTTTCCCATTTCCCAGGTTATTTCCAACAGATGAAGACAGACGCACCTCACCTACATCTCTAAGTTTCTTCTTCCCTTTCTCTCAACTCGCTCTAATCATGCCCACCCTTTCTCATCCACACTCACTACCTGTTCTTGAGCTATTCTGAGCGTCACCAAGATAAACTCTTCCCGAACGGGGAAGATAATTCTAATCCAGAAGGAAGCTTGGCGAGACAGGATTCATTTTAACCTTGAACCTTCTAGCTCTACAAAAATGTGGGGAGGGTCTGGCCAACAGAAACGGGGGGGCGGGCGGGGGTCCCGGCCACCACGTAGCCCTACATAAAGCCTTGAGAAATGCAGCACAAGTAACGAGGTTTAACGTCGTCAGTCTTAATGCCGTAACTGGACTGTTTTCAACTGCTTGACACACTGTTCTCGCATCTGTTAGACAGACATTGGATACGTTATCAGACAACTGAAGCTTGAAGAGAGTAACTTTACAATAATTCACTCCGGTTGAGCATCTGAATTCAGACTCTTGCTTTCATTCCCGGGTCTGGAATAAAGTAACCCAAAAAGAAGAGAAAGAGGGAAGAACAAGCCTCCAGTCTCCCAAGAGACCACAAATATGTATAACGGTGTGTGTGTGTGTGTGTGTGTGTGTGTGTGTGTGTGTGTGTCTGGAGGCGATATCGAATCCACAGACTGACATTTGCAGAACTAGAAGACATCTTTACGTTTTTAAATAACTCAGAGTAACTTATGTCCCCGGTGTTAGGAGGCCAGTGAATGAAGAAGGAAAATACTTACATCGCTTGAAGGCACTGTTCCTGTTTCACCAGCGACACCGCTACCACGCAGTTTCTATTATGAAATAAATAACTTATTACTTAGTTTTGTTTTTCATTTCTATCCTCATGTATCAGCTTACAAAAGGGGGCTAAGCAAATTTATCATTTTTTTTCTTAATCCTACTTAATGGAATATCGTCAACTAATAAAAAGCATGGGGATGCCATGAAATAGTCTAAATACTACACCCTCCCAAATAACTTAATAAATTAAAAATGGAACAATAATAAACTGAATAATACTGAACACTAAGCTCCAACTAAATTTTGTAAGTGAAGCTGGTGCGAATTTCCAAGTCTCGGGACTTAATTACTGAACTGCTTTTCAGGTAAGATGACTGTCTTGAGCTGAACTGCCTACACTCTATTCTGTGGCAATGCTTTCAGAACAGGGGCCTAATAATGGGCAGGTACTGCACAGAACGTAAAATCAGAGTATCCACAGCAATGCCAGCAAGTTTATAATGACAATCAGAATTTCACATGTTATATAAGGTCTAAACGACTTACAGAAACGACTAAAGAAAAGGAAGAAAGTCAAAGGCTAAAGGTGCAAGAGAAAAGGAGTAATGGATTTCTGAAAGGATATTTTTATTTAGTTTTATTCGCACTGCTTTTATTTATTATCTACTAAGCGCCAGGCATGAGGCCCCCAACCTGTAGACAATGCTTAAGCTACCAAAAAGGGAAAAGTTCCTAAATGTCACTAGAAAGTCAACCAAATACCCAAACTCGCAACTATTTTGGACTTTTGAAAATATATTTCTATTAAAATTATGACACTGTGGTCCTTTTTATGAGCAAGAAAACACTAACGACAGAGAAAAGGAGACCGTCCAGATACAGCACCATCACATGACATTCAAGCAAAGTAGCAAAGAGAATCCCAAATAACCCTGTTTCGTTCTTTAAGCAAGTCAGTAATTTGATCCTGGTAGAAGGCTGTGGAAGAAGTGTTTGCCCCTGGCAAGAGAGACCACGCAGTTCAGACCCCAGCAGAAGCAGTGGCCAGGCTCGGAGAAGCAAAGCCAGATGGAGCCTGGGTTCTCTGAGGAGGTACCTCACAGCAGGACTTGCAAAGCAGAAATGCCATCCCGTAACCAAAGAAAGCCAATGACTGGGTGATAAAAAAGATTGCACCAGAAAGATCAAGAAAAGCATTTATCTAATACCAAGAAGCTTAGTTCTAATGAAAACTGTTCTAGACACGGAAATATTCTGCTTCCACTAGCACATGATAAGGATGTTTCTTCAGTTCCTGGACACAGTTATACCCGTAATTGTTCCAGAAGCAACAAATCAGCTGTGAGGCACAATATAAATGTCACTTCTGTGAGGAAAAATCTCAGCTGAAGCAACCCAAAATGTTAGTGGCAAACTGCTGTACACATGCTTTCCTACCAATTTTCATTTTCTGAATCCAGTTACAACAAAGCCTCACTGCCATTACTTACCATAAGGCTAACGCTAAAACGAATGAAGTATGTTCAAAGAAATAATTCCAAAAAAGAAAAAAAAAGGGGGGAGGAGGGGTGAGGGGAAGCTTAAGCATTCTGATCCCAAACGATACACACCTAGAAGATTTAAAACCTCATCTTCGCACACCTATTTTTCATGTTCTAAGTATGTGTTTGAAATACCTCACAAATTGGGTAAAATCTGCAAATTTGTGGCTCTTAGAAAAACACTTTTAAAAATTAATCCAAAACGACTTAAAATTTATGCTACTAATATAAAAAAGACTTAATCGTGTTTAAGATGCTCCAAAATATCCCCACCCAAATACAAAAGGCAATGAGACTTCCCCAAAAAGGCAAGCAACGATAAGACAAAAAATAAACCCAAGTAAAACGTCGCGGTGTCTCTCTCTTCTGCCCCAAATTAGAATCTGTTAAAATATCACCTGAAATCTAAATTACAACTTTCCAAAACTTTTTTTCAGACAGACCCTTGTTTGTAACGCTGCCGACACACTACCGGCATTACTTTCCTGGCCCCGTCCCTCACAGAAGGCGTCCCCACACCAGAATCGCCTTCTCTTCCCCGCTTTCTGACCCACAGAACGCCTCCCCCTTCACTTCACTCCTCTTCTGAGGACCTTCCCAGTCTCGCTTGTCCCACTGACATTAGTCACCGGGAGCCTAAAGGAAAGAACCACTGACCCACAAGTGTCCTCTCGTTTGCCTGTTCTAGGGAACCAGGAAGACAAAACCAGAAAACCTGCATTTTCCCTGTCATTCAAACAGCGAGCTACTTTCCTCTGTGGAGAAGCAGAGCTAGAGAGATCCGAAGAGCGACCAAGATAAGCAGGCTTCACATCTAACCTTAGGCCCACGATGACACGGTAAATGTGGGAAGGTGCCGCAGTAATGGTCACCTCGCATCTTCCCCGGGGGCGCCCAGAAGCCTGGTATGGACTCTTGGGCGAGACCAGGCGACTGGCTGGGCTGAGACCCAGCGCCACTCTGCTTATCGGTGTGACTGGCTGACAGCCTGGCCTGCCGTGGTGCCCAGGACAACAGACTCGATCCCAGCTACCAACTACCGAAGAGCTCTGCCCAGATCCAAGATGTCCCGCACAAATCGTGGAGGTCCGGGGTCCCAGGGCAGAAGCGGGCGCTGCACTGAAGGCTCTGGGCCCTGGAGCCCGCCTGCACTCGGACTCCTGCGACCCTGTCCCTTGTCCCTCCTCACGAGCCTTACATGAGCAGCTCTCTGCAGCTGTGCCAGTCCTTTCGGGTTCCCCCGCCTGTGTGATCGTGGTGCCCCCCAGAAGGAAGGTCCCCCTCACCCACTGAAAAGCATGGATGGAAAGTCCCAAGTGGCAGCAATGACAGCAGGTTTGAGCTGAAGCTGGTCAAAGAAAGAAAAAGGAAGGCCGACTACCACACCTGGGAGTAGCTGAAGATGACACTGTCTTAGTATAACTTTATTTACCGCTTACATAATGGCCATAACAAGCTTTACACAGGTGTCACGTTCCTTTCCAAGATACTAAAAAAGAGCTTCTTTTACCTGTGAACTCAGCTGAGTTTTTATCCAATTGAAATAGTAATTTAAGTCACTGCCTTCCATCAGTTCTTTCCCCCAAGCCGCCAACTTTGCGATAATTCTCGCTGCCTGAAAAATAAGAAATGTTTCTGAATGCCATGTCGATTCTAAAAATCACATCACATACCTTAAAAGGCAGGACTCTTATAACCATTTCGCTACAAGATTTTTTTTTTTTTAATACTCACCTCCTCCAAAATAAGTTTGTATTATAAAAATATATTTTGTGAGGGGCACCTGGGTGGCTCAGCTGGTTAAGCGTCCGACTTCGGCTCAGGTCATGATCTCACAGTTCATGGGTTCGAGCTCCGCCTCGGGCTCTGTGCTGACTGCCACCTCAGAGCCTGGAGCTGCTTCGGATTCTGTGTTTCCCTCTCTCTCTGACCCTCCCCTGCTCATGCTGTCTCTATGTCTCTCTCAAAAATAAATTAAACAAAATTTATATAAAAATAAATAAATAAAACATTAAAAATATATATATATATTTAAAATATA
This sequence comes from Proteles cristata cristata, assembly GCA_017311185.1. Classification (NCBI taxonomy): domain Eukaryota; kingdom Metazoa; phylum Chordata; class Mammalia; order Carnivora; family Hyaenidae; genus Proteles; species Proteles cristata. Next base: position 579,475 of record JAESUZ010004128.1, on the reverse strand, counting down.
TACATATATTTTGTGGGGCACCTGGATGGCTCAGTCAGTTGAGTACAGCTCTTGGTTTCACCCAGGGCCCTGGGATCGAGCCCCTCGTCAGGGTCCATGCTGAGCATGGAGCATGCTTAAGATTCTCCCCCCTTCCCCCCCTGCCTCTCTTCACCCCTTATACTCTCTGTAAACTAAAAAAAAACACAAAATGTTTTAACATATATATTGCAATATAGTCAAAATATATTTTAAAATAGCTCCCTTAAGGTGAAATAGAATTAGTTGTGTTTTAAGAATTTCATGACGTTCCTTGTATTGTTTTGCGTTTCAGAAAGAAAATAAAAAAAAAAAGAAAATCGAGATTCATTATAGACCCGCAAATATCAAAAGAATCTTTTTCTTTATTATTATTTTTTTGAGACACTGAATAAATACTTGTAATGAATTTGTAGATGTTGATATTCAAAACTCTGCAAACTTTCAGCAAATCACTTGCCAGAGTTCCGAGCAATGTCTACAACAGACTGTTAGCTGCTATCTTCTTCATTCCAAGCCCTTTGTGAGTCCTCACACTTAAAAATCTGTATCTTGGGTATTAAAGATACCCTCAGGGCGCCTGGGTGGCTCAATCAGTTAAGTGTCTGCCTTCAGCTCAGGTCATGATCTCATTGTTTGTGAGTTCAAGCCCTGTATCAGAATCTATGCAGACAGCTCAGAGCCTGGAGCCTGCTTCCGATTCTGTGTCTCCCTCTCTCTGCCCCATCACCATTCATGCTCTATCTCTCTCTGTCTCAAAAATAAATTAAAAAAATAAACATTTAAAAAAAACAACTAAACAAAATTTAATTTCTATAGTAAAATACGGTTAACCCTATCACAATCAAAAGCTCTTTGCACATGCAATTACCAAAGGCTTTCAAGCTAACCAGCTCAACAAATACTCTACAAAACTGTAACTGTATCAGAGCCACCCCATCACCTCTGTCTTCCCGACATCCCCAGATTCTAAACCTCTATAAGGAAACTTATGTTTTGTTTATGTTGCTTTGAAAACTCAACATCGTGGCCATTACTGCTCTCCTCAGGGAACTGGGAGGTTATGAAGTCATAAATAGCCCAAGTGTGTTTCTTCCCCAAATCAGAAATCTGATCAATTTAAAAGTTACCATATGAACAGTAAAGAGATCCTGGCGGTTCAGCATTGGCAGAAAGTAGGACCAGGCAGTGTTCTTGCTGCGTTTAGCATAGTCAAAGAAAATGCTGACCCGCTGGTGATTTTCCTGAAAACAGAGAAGAAAGGATATCACTAATCAGAATGCACCCTTCATTCTGTGTCCCGTCAGTCAGTGTGTCTTCCCTGCCAGTTGCTATGAGGGGCCAGGGCTGGTGATGGGGCAGGCATAGACACTCTAACATCACCTTTAATTATCATCAGCACCCTGGAGTCAAGTGAGCCAAGCCAGCAGACCGCAGCCATGCCGGGAGAAGTGATCTAAGTGACGCTTCTTCTGAGCCTGCACCTTGGACCTGTGCTTCTCAATGTTGTCTCCACACTAATAAAATCAGGTTAGAGTATCATGACAGAAAAATCAGGGCACATAAAGAGAACAAAAACAGCCTGGAACACTAGCAGACAGACACTGGATATGAGGAACAATTAATTCTTAGCAAACTCTACCTCTCACCTAAGTCTTCTGTACATTTCATTGGCTGAAATACCCTTTCTGAGTCTGTGGTGCACAAAACACCACAAACAATTTTTAGACCACTTAATTCTTTTTATATACATTGGTTTTCATTTTGGTCTGTACTAACAGTTAACTATTTGAGGAACAGACGAATATCTCCTTAAGTAACGAATCGTTAGAGTTTAGAATACCAACTTCAAGATATGATGATGATTTTATCAAAGGACTCAAAATTTGGGTAAGTCATTAATTACTCCTTTAGTGGATTATTTCTCAAGTTAAAACTGTAATTATCACTGACACACAAATAAACAAAGTACCCTACATACCAAAAGAAGAGAAACTATTTTTTATATTTTAAGTAAGTTTAAAACCCATCTTCCTTGACCAGTCCTTTGGGGTTTCAATTCCTGCTTTAAAAGGTATCTACCATTCATCACTGTTTCAGATAGCCAAGTTACAAACTTTTAAGAGAATATGGATAAAGCTCTTCTCAAAAGCATTTAAAAATTCCTGTTGATATCTGAGCACAAAAAAATCTTCATCTTCAAAATTATGTACCCAAAACTAAACATATGAGAAAAAACAAGCAATTCTGTCCAAAAGTATTCTATCCAAAAGTATTAAAAATGAAGTGACTGGTTAAAAATTGGATAACATTTATAATTACAGTATTGATTAAGCAGCCCAAGAATGATAAAGGTATGTGCAAATTTCTCAATGTTACTAAAATGCTACCAACAAATTTATAAAATATCTTTAATCAACCAGCCAAGGATAATGTCAGCTACCTAAGCCTGAGTCCGTCCACATATAACTTCATAAAAACAGGTCAACAAGAAGAAATAAAACTATTCAAATGAAGATGTTCAACTTTAGATCCACCGTGATGCAAAAATGTGCAAGTCTGACACTGCCTCCTGTTGGCCAGGCTGTAGAGACACAGGTGTTCTCGTATGTAGGGGGACTTCAGGAGGGAATTACGTGGCAATATCTTAACACAACATGTGTAGTTCTTTCACCCAGCAATCCTATTTCTGGGCATTTACCATGATGTACATTCCTGACCACATGAAAATACATTTGCATAAGGTTATTTGTGGCTTCATTATTCCTAATTAAAAAATATTGTAGAAAATGCTGGAGCCACTTTAGCAAGGCTGCTTGGCGAGCTCTGTGACACCCCCCACGAACAATGAGCAGAAGAAAGAGACCAGGAAGCTGGCCAAGAAAAACAAAGGCCCAGTGAACAAATCTGAAGGCAGAGCCAAAAAGAAGTGGTCCAAAGGCAAGTTCGGGACATGCTCCAGAACCTTGTCTTGTCTGACATGTGACAGACCCTAAAGAAGCCCTAAGCTAAAAAGGTTACAACCCTGGTTGCTGCCTGAGACCAAAATCTGTGGTTCTCTGGCCAGGGAAGTCCATCAAAGGCTCTTCATAAAGGACTTATTCACTGGTTTCAAAACAGAGCCCAAGTAATTTACACCAGAAACACCAAAGTCAGAGATGTCCCAGCTGCCTGACTCATGAGCAGACCCAACACAATGTTTATTTTGAAAACTATAACTTTAGGGGTGCCTGGGTGGCTCAGTCAGTTGAGCATCTGATCCTTGATTTCGGTTCAGGTCATGATTCCAGGGGTTGTGGGATCAAGCTCTCCATCAGGCTTCACACTGAGAGTGGAGCCTGCTTGAGATTCTCTCTCTCCCTTTGTCTGTCTCCCACACTCTGCCCATCTCCCCCACTCACTCACTCTTTCTTAAAAAAATAAAAATGAATAAAATAATAAAAACTTAATTAAACCAAAATAAATATGTGCATGAGCCAACCTCAATGTCCATCACATCAAAGATGACGTAAACCACAGTGCATCCACTCTAAGAGTACTATGATGCAGGGCACCTGGCTGGCTGTCAGAGGAGCGTGTGACTCTTGATCTTGAGGTTGAAAGTTTGAGCCACACACTGGGTGTGGAGTTTACTTAAAAATAAAATCTTAAAAAAAAAAACAGCACTCTGTTGCTATCAAAAAAGAATATGAGAAATATCTATGAGCTGACATGGAATGATTTCTGGCATATTCTGTTAGGTAAGATAAGCAAAATACAAGAGATTATATTTACTACATGTTTTCTATAACAAAGAGAAGCAACTATGGGACACGTGTGGCTCAGTCAGTTAGGTGTCCAACTTTGGCTCAGGTCATAATCTTAATGGTTCTTGGGTTCGAGCCCCACATCAGGCTCTGTGCTGACAGCTCAGAGCCTAAAGCCTGCTTTGGATTCTGTGTCTTCTTCTCTCTCTCTCTCTCTCTCTGCCCCTCCCCCATGCTCATGCTCTCTCTCTCAAAAATAAACATTGAAAAAAAAAAGAAAGAGAAGGAAATAAAAATATATTACATGTATCTGACTATTTCTGCAGGTGGAAAAAACCCCAGGAAGGATAAAGCAGAAATCTATGATGCTGGTTACCTAATGAGAGATAGGTGGGAATGGAGGGATGGGGGGTAAGGGTTCGGTGACATTTCTCTGATTGTATCTTTTCCGTACAGTTTTGACTTCCAGAAACATGTTGGTGTTTTACATCATCAGAAATAATAAAAATCAACAAGAATGAAAAAAAAATAAGTACAATACCAAAAACCACAAGTGAATCTAACTGTATTTCAAGAAAAATAATGTAAGTACTTGAATACAACACTCTGAGTACACACTCTCGGCTGAAAGAAAAAGGATGCCAACACTGAACTCTAGGGAAAGGGCTCATTTTGCACAGCCGTATGGGTCAGCAATTCGGACACTCCTTTCCTTGTGCCATTGGTGGAACAGACAAGTAAATACATGAAGGATAAGAGGAGCTCACAGGAGAGAGTTACGAGCATGGAAAGGGAAGGCTAGAATGAACTCTGGTGTTGACCCGAAATGAACCTGAAGAGAGTGTGAACTCCTGGTTTCCAGTTGACAGATGTCTGTACACAAAATGAGGTTATCTGTGTGCACACGCGTGTGTGCTGTGTACACGTATATACATATAAATAAAATCAAAGTGCACGCCAACGCAAGCTGCTCATTCTAGGTGCAACCCTATACAGTAACCAGGATAACCAAGGCAGACCCCGATGTTCCCCATTTTCCTGAACTTTACAGAAGCAAAAAGCGCTGAGAGAAACCGAGATCATTCTCAGCCCAGGCTGGATGCTGACCCTCACCCGCGTTATAAAGTCACTGCATTCCTATGGAGACATGAGGGCGCCCGGGTAGATAGCACCATTCTTCTTAACCTTCATTCCTCCAGTAACAGTTAGTGCAGTGGCTGGCTCATAGTAGGCTGTCAGTGTTTTTCTTTGTACACTGACAGAACAGAGGTCCGCACAAGCTGCCAGGCTGGCGCTGCTCTTCCATCCTGAAGAAGGGGTCAGGCGCTGGATTCAGCTGCCCAGGCTGCCTGTCTCAAAAAGGACTGCTCTGTACACTGACAATTCCAATCCAGATTCGACTCCAGTGTAAGACACAAAAGTATGAATAATGGAGGCCCCTCCGTGTTCAGGGACCATAAAAACCCTAAACAGAAACTTTATGCAACTGGAAAAGTCTCAGATGATAGGCAAAATGTTCTGCAAAGAGAATAGATCTTTGAGGGGAAACACCTTGCCTACATTCAGGCCAAACCCCCAGTGCTTGGCACCGGCCGCGAACATGGCAGGGCCACTGAGATCTGTTCAGTGACTGAAGAGAAGAAGCCACACTGCTGGGAAGTACGCTGAGCATCTAGAAAGCCTCCAATGATTTACCCACCATCGCTGGTGTTTAACAAAGGACTCAGGTATTATGAAAAAAATACAAATTAATTACTGGACATCCTGAAAAACACCAACAATAGCCTGTGTGGGGGCATTCCCATCTTTAACACTATTAGCAAGTCCAACTTAGAAGAAATCCATTGTTGTTACTGTGCAGAATACAAGACAATGAAGTCACCAAATGGATGAAATGAAGACCATACATACCTGCAGCATATCATCCACCATAGTGAGTATATACTGAACTGTCTGCTCTTTGGAGATGTGAGTCATCAAATTTATAAATGTTTTGGCACACTGGAAAAGAAAAATGAAAGTAACATCAGCTACTTTTTTCAACTACAAACACCACATTTTCATGGCATTTCAGGAAAATACTTCTCTTGCACAAATGATAATACAAAGACTATTAACTACAAAATTTCAACTATAGGAAATGTTTACATTTTACAAATACTGTGATAAAGTAGGGGAGGAACATACTATGACTTGCATCAGATTCCTGATCATTTTTAGTGAAAAATTGCAAAATGTTTAGTACGTTTAAATAGACCTAGCAACTCTAACTCTTGACGGCCCGTGATAACATAAAGATTAAGTTATGAAGACAACTGAAACTTATTTATTTTTGTTCTGTTTTTGCATTTACTGAGAAGCAAAACACTACAGCAACAAGAGTACTAGGGATTAAAATCAGAAGGCTATGACCTGTCTCCATCCTACATCTCACCATTATGTGACAATCTCTGGAATTCAACAAAAATTGGAGCCAAAAGTATGTTTCCTCACAGATTCCCCAGGATTGTTGTGAGAATCAGGCTGAGATGTGTATGAGCTCCTTGAGACCATCAGTACCCTCCCCCCCAATATCAGAAAATCTGATGGGCAGCAGAATTGCATCATATTCTAGTGAGAATACAAATTGGAAAAAAATTTCTGAAAAAAAATGTTAAGCAACTTTAAAAACAATATTTACTTTGAAACTTAATTTTCCTTCTAGGAATCTATTCTAAAAAATTTTTCAGAAACGCAGAAAAAGTCTGAAATAGAATTTAAAACCACAATTGTGGGAGCCTGGGTGGCTCAGTCAGTTAAGCATCTGACTTTGGCTCAGGTCATGATCTCACAGTTCCTGAGTTCTAGTCCCACATCAGGTAGGCTCGAGCCTCACTTCAGAGAGTCCTGCTTCTTTCTCTCTCTCTGCCCCTAACTCACTGGTGCCCTCTCTCTCAAAAAAATAAAAGTAAATTAAAATTAAAGCCACAATTATAAGAATAATAGCTGGGGTTGAAAAACTAGAAGACACCAGAGAATCCCTTTTTACAGAGATAAAAGAACTAAAATCTAGCCAGGCTGAAATCTAAAATGTTATAACAGGGGCACCTGGGTGGCTTAGTCGGTTAAGCGTCCGACTTTCGCTTAGGTCATGATCTCGCGGTTCGTGGGTTCGAGCCCTTCGTCGGGCTCTGTGCTGACTGACAGCTCAGAGCCTGGAGCCTGTTTCAGTCTGTGACTCCCTCTCTCTCTGACCCTCCCCTGCTCACGCTGTCTCTCTCTCTCTCTCTCTCCTAGAAATAAAATATTAAAAAATAAAAAATAAAAAAAAAAATAAAATGTTATAACAGAGATGCAATCTCAAATGAATGCCATGATGGTGAGGATGGATGAGGCAGAGCAGCGAACGAATGACACAGAAGACAAAATTATAAAAAATAGTGAAGCTGAAAAGAGGAGGGATACAGAAGCCAAAGATCATGATATAACACTTAGAGAACCCAGTGACTTATTAAAGAGGAATAACATTTGTATCATAGGAATCTTAGAAGACGAAGAGAGAGACAAAGGGGCAGAATGTTTGTGTGAGCAAAACTTCCCTAATCTGGGGAAGGACACAGACATCAAAATCCAAGCAGCACAGAGAACTCCCGATTAAATTCAACAAGTCGACCATGGCCAAGATATAACAAATCCATATAACACATAGACAAGGAAAAAATCCTGAAAGCAACAAGGGAAAAAGTCCTTAACCTACAAAGGAAGACAGATCAGGTTTGCAGCAAATCTGTCCACGGAAGCTTGGCAGGACAGAAGGGAGTATCAGGATATATTCAACGTGATGAATGGGAAAAAGGTGCAGCCAAGAATCGTTTAACCAGCAAGGCTGTCATTCAAAATAGAAGGAGAAATAAAGAGTTTCCCGGACAAAGAAAAACTAAAGAAGTCTGTGACCACTAAACCAGCTCTGCAAGAAATTTTAAGGGAGACTCTTTGAGTGGAGAAAACAAAACAAAACAAAACAAAACAAAAAAGACCAAAAGCAACAAAGACTAGAAATGAATAGACAACATCACCAAAACCAACTCTACAGGCAATGCAATGGCTCTAAATTCAAAGTTTCCAATAATCACTCTGAATTTTCATGAACTCCTCCAATCAAACCACATAGGGTATCAGAAGAGATTAAAAAAAGCCCAAGACCCATTGATAGGCTGCCTACAAGACACTCATTTTCGACCTAAAGACTCCTGTAGATTGACAGTGAAGGGACAGAGAATCATCTAGCATGCTAAGGGCCATCAAAAGAAACCAGATTAGCCATATTTGTATCAGACAAACAAGACTTTAAACAAAGACTGTTAACAAGAGATGATGAAGAAAGACGTTATATCATAATTAAGGGATCTATGAAGAAGATCGAACAATTGTAAATATTTACGCCCTCCAACCTGAGGGCACCCAAATATACAAATCAGTTAATCACAAACTTATAGAAACTCATTATTAATAACACAATACTAGTAGGACTCTTTAACACCCTTATAGGACTTGGTGTAACACCCTCACATAATTTACAGCAATGGGCAGATCATCTAAGCAGAAAAATCGACAAGGAAACAATGGCTTTGAATGACACACTGGACCAGATGGACTTAACAGACATACTCAAAACATTTCATCCTAAAGCAACAGAATACACATTCTTCCCAAGTGCATATGGAGCATTCTTTTTTTTTTAATTTTTAAAAATATTTATTTAATTTTGAGAAAGAGAGCATGAGCGAGGGAGAAGCAGAAAAAGAGGGAGACACAGAATGTGAAGCAGCCTCCAGGCTCTTAGCTGTCAACACAGAGCATGATGCAGGGGTCAAATTCCCAAACCATGAGACGATGACCCAAGCCAAAGTCCGACGCTTAACCAACTAAGCCACCCAGGTGCCCCTGGAACATTCTTGAGAATAAATCACATGCTACGTTGCAAATCAGCCCTCAACAGTACAAAAAGACTGAGCTCCTATCATGCATATTTTCGGATCACAACACTATGTAACCTGAAATCAACCACAAGAAAAAATTTGGAAAGCCCTCAAATACAAAGAGGTTAAAGAACATCCTACTAAAGAATGAATGGGTTAACCAGGAAATTAAAGAAGAAATTAAAAAATACATGGAAGCCAATGAAAATGAAAACACCACACTCCAAACCCTTTCAAATGATGCAAAGGCAGTTGTCAAAGGAAAGTGTATTGCAATTCAGGCCTATCTCAAGAAGCAGAATCCATCCCAACTACATAACCTAGCCTTATACCTAAAGGAGCTAGAAAACTGGAAATTTCAATGTCTTCCACTTAAAAAGGATTTTTAGATAAATTATGACGCACACCTACAAGGAAATATCACAGTCATTAACATGGTTTCTAGAATCTTTAATGGCACAGGAAGGTGTTCATGGTATGTGTGTAGCCATCACCTGACTGCCTTCGGTTTGGAGCATCTCTTGCTTCTCTTCAGGACTCCTTTTCATCTCAAACCGTTGAATGAACTCACAGTCTTCAGCAGAAATCATCTGCCCCCTGAAAGTAAGAATAAGTTGGGTTTTTTCAGCAAGAGTTGGATCGACACAGTGAGGACGGGACACAGGACCTCCCCGTCCCTCTCCTCTCTCCTTGGCAGTTAAGCACCGGGGTCGGCGCACAGGCCCCGGCATCAGCCGGGCTTGGTGCGAGCATAGCTCCAGCAGCTATTGCCGTTACGGGCTGACATGAGGCTGAAACGAAATAATGCACGTGAGGGGGCGAGAGCAATGCCTGCCCGCAGGAAGCACTGGGTAACTGACCCCTCCTAGCACCGACCCAAGTCTCACCGCACCCCCTCCCAGCCCAACAGTTCACCTGGCTTTCTACTCCATCAAGTCCAAAGCCGCTGTACAGAAACTTCCAGAATCACTGCCTCCAGCACAGTCTCATATTCCCTCCAGACCCAGAACCCGGGGTCCCTGCTCCCTGAGAAAACCACCTGCGCGTTCCGACACGCTGTCCCACCAGCAGTCACCCCACCCCATCCTGCGCTCCTCCTGCTTCCTTCAGGGCTTCCCTCAATGGCCCTGCACCGTAAGGCTCCTCTCCGAGCTCAGCCCTCGGAATCTTCCTTTTCTCTCCCAAGTTCGTTCCTTCAGTGACATTCCAATCCAGAGGGTCCGGTCTTCTCTCTGCCAAGCCATCCCCGACGATGTCCCACCCCTTAGCTGTTTCACACGTGCAGTGTCACCACCACGGAGCCTTCCCCTCCGAGCGGCCCGGCCTCGCAGCGAACCTGCTCCCCTCGTCAGCGAGGCCCCGACCGGCCCCTCCTCGGAGAAGGCCTGTCAGCCAGGCGGCCGTGCTCGTCTGCGACACTGGGCACCTGGGGACGCACGCCGACCTCTTCGGCCCATCAGTGTGGTGGGGAGAGTGTGGGATTTGTGTCCTCTGAGGAGGAGCTCCAACTCCAGCTGTGGCCCTCGGGGAGGCCATGGTCCCCTGACCAGTGTTTGCCGCACCAGTAAAAGGGCAATCACAATTGTGCCCGCCGCTTGCACAGAGTGGTTATGAAGAAATACAAGAAAAGCACCTCATGTGTATAAGCATGAAATAAACGCACATTTAGAATAAAAAATGTCATGGAAACCAACTTGACAATAAACTACGAGAGAAAAAAAATTAAAAAAAAAACAAAATAATTAAATTAAAATTAAAATTAAATTAAATTAAATTAATAAAACAAAATAAAGTAAGAAATGTCTTGTAATATGCTTTGACCTTCATGGGGCGCCTGGGTGGCTCAGTCGGTTAGATTTCCAACTTCAGCTCAGGTCATGATCTCACAGTTCATGGGTTCAAGCCCTGCATTGGGCTCTGTGCTGATAGCTCGGAGCCCGGAGCCTGCGTCTGATTCTGTGTCTCCCTCTCTGCCCCTCCCCTTCTCATGCTCTGTCTCTCTCAAAGATAAGTAAACATTAAAATTTTTCTTAAAATGCTTTGACTTTCAAATAGCATACATAATACATATAAAAATATATATATATATTTTTTAACTCCGTGGTTGAAACCCTGCCCTCTCCCGCCCCCACCCCAGAGCATGCTGGGAGACAAGGGTCCCACAGAAGCCCAGCCAGGAGAACACTGAATCTGAGGCAGGTCTCCCCATTCGCATAGTTACAGACATGGAGTCCTTTTTCGGATGCCTCGGGCCAGGTTCCCGGTGACAGGCCTTGACATGGAGACTGGTGTGCAGGAGATTAACGGTGGTGGTGCTCCCGGGAAAGACCAGGGATGGATGGGGTAACCGGACATGAAAGGCAGAGAGCCCAGCCCAGATTTGGGCAAAGTCCTGAGGACAACGGGCCTCTGAGCACCAAGGAGCGCCTGGGAAGGTGAGGTCCTCAGAGCTGTGCCCTCCCCGGGACAAGGGAGCGGAACGTCCAGCCTTCCTGACACCCTTACCCACGGCCGGACTCTCCTCCAAAGATCTTGACTTCTGAGCACTCCAAATCTCAGCGTCTTACTTCACCCCTTTTGGGTTTTATATTACTCAACACTATTTTACTTTAACTTGCTGCTGGATTTTGTAATCTGCTGTCATTCTTGGATCAGTTCTGTAGGTTTAAGTGCTGTAACTTTGTTTTCACATGTGCTCTCTGTGTGTGTGTGTGTGAACTATTCTCACACATGGCATTTTTCCAGCAATCCCTTCCTTACCAGCCCAGTGGGGAATTTGCAGTCCTTATCTTTCTAGATCTCTGGGGCAAGTGGCAATGTGGCCACTTCTCGGCCCTCTCTTCCTGTGCTTCTGGATTCTTCTCGCCCTCCTCAGGCCGCTTCTCATTAGTGCTCTTCACAGATTTCTGGTCTCCCACCCCGTGCCTCGAGCACTGTGGGGGGGGGCTCTCTTCCTATGCACTCCCTGAACCCTCCCCGAGCGCTCCCCGCTAGCCTCTGTGCTGCTCGGCTCCAGCCCAGGCCAACCTCCTACAGTCCCCACTCACACACGGGGCCTCTCCTCCCACCGAGCAGGCACACGGCATTCCAGACCCTGCAGGGGCAGGGCCGAGATTGCTAACATATAGCCCTACGCACATTCCATCCCAGAGAATGAAAGCCAAAAAAAAAAAAAAAAAAGACACTTTGCCCGGCCTCCTCTGTGGCTAAGTACTCATATACCAGGCCGGGGAAAAGGCCCTCCATACCCTGGGAGGCCCAGTCCTGGCCCCAAAATACAGTCCGTCTTTTTCATAAGCCTGAACTCTCTAGCTAACACAATTTCACTCCCAGAGTTTGCTACGCTGATGTGTGAAAGCGCATTGTAACCTTTGAAGATAGGATAATCGTGTGGCAGAGTTGTGGTTTTTCTACCACGACGGGAACGGTGCAATGAAGGTTACTTTTGGTAACCTCCTCGTTTCACAGCTTTCTTCCCCATTTAAATAATCATGGTTTTATTCAGTAAGCCAGCTCTTCTAGTGTCTGAATTTCCTCTAGTTTTTTGTAAGTAACCTTTCTCTTTTCTTGCTGAAATCCTTTTGTCTCTGAATCTTCTTCTGACGTTCCCATAACCCAGCAAGTGAGGAACCTGGTCTCTTTTCCAATGACCTACAACCACTCACGCACCAGTGTCACAATCCTCCCTCCCAACCTCTCTGCCTCTGGCGTAGCTCTGCCTTAAGGTAACAACCCATCAGAGGCCTCCCTGCTTCCCATCCACCCTCCTCCCCATCCCTCTTACCTAACGCCAGCCTCCTCAAGCACACAGCAGTCACTGTGAATGTGAATGGCAGTGCTACCTAGCACCGACGTAGAGGCCTTCAAGAATAATCGTTGTAGGGGCTCCTGGGTGGCTCCGTCGGTTGAGCACCCAACTCTTGATTTCATCTCAGGTCAAGATCCGAGGGTTGTGGGGTTAAGCTGTGCACTGGGCTCCTCGGTGAGTGTGGAACCTGCTTAAGATTCTCTCTCTGTCTCTCTCTCTCTCTCTCTGTCTCTCCCTCTGTCTCTCTCCCTATGCCCCTCTCCTGCTCACACTCTCTCTCCCAATAAAAAGAAAGAAAAGAAAACTCATTTTAACAACTAATTAAAACCTGTTTCAGTGTATACATACTATTAACCCATCTGAACAGCTATCTACTCCTCCTTAAGAGAAGGAGAGAAGAACGTAGGTCATGGTGCCGCTGTGAAAGTAACACGACACGGTGCGTGGCTGAACCTAGAATGTCGCTCCCTCCTCACACACCTGTCTCCCTACCCTACTACACCCACCCTACTCATTCATGATCTAATCAGCCAAGATCAACAGGCAGCCTGCTGTGTGTCTGGCACCTTTAAGAACAGGTGACACGGCACTGAATTACACATCCCTCTTTGAGCCTGCATTGCAGTGGGGAAAACAAAAAACACAAACACAGAGAGAAGTAATTTTTAACACACACACACACACACACACACACACACACACACACACACACCCTAATGCCAAGACACTAAATGCTATGAAAAAAACTGAAGCTGGGTAAAAAGTTAGAATTCTAGTGACAACAGAGAAAAGGATAGATTTTCGGTAGGTTGCAGTGAAGTCCTCTCTGAGGCCACCAGTGCAGAAGCCCACAGGAAGTGAGTTAATGAGCCAAGTGATCCAGGGAGGACCTTCCAGACGGAAGGGTAAGTCCAAGGGCGGTCGGGCAGCAGGAGCTTGAAAGAGCAAGAACAGCAGAGCCGCGGGAGGGCTGGGAGCGGGTGGCGTGGCCTGAGCTGTATTTTCAAAATGACTGTCACAGCTCTGTAGATAAGTGCTCAAGTCTGCTTCTGGCTATTTATCTGAGGAAAACGAACATTAATTCAGAAAGATACGAGCACTCCAGTGTTTACTGCAGCATTATTTACAGTAAGCAAGATACGGAGGCAGCCAGAGTGTCTATCCAGAGGCACATGCGTAAGGAAAATGTGGTACGTACACAGCAGAGTATCGTATAAAAAGGGATGAGTTCCTGCCATGTGGGACAACATGGATGGACCCCGGGGATAACACACTAAAGGAAATAAGAGAGACCGAATGCTGCACGATTTCACCGAAGTGTGGGATCTAAAAACCAACCAACCAACAAACAAAACAGACCAATTCACAGATACAGACAGATCATGGAGGCTGGTGGTGATTACGGGACGGAGGGGATGAGCAAACGAGGTGAAGGGGATGAAGACGTACAAACTCCCGGCATGAAATAAATAAGACCTGATGGTGGGAAGTACAGCACGGGGAAAATATCCGGTCATATTTTTGTAATAACTTTGGTGACAGAGGGTAACTAGACCCACTGAGGTGATCATTTCATAACGTATAAAAATATCGAACTGCTACGTTGTACACCTGAAACTAACGTAATACTGTATGTCAGTTAAGTCAGTTTTTTAAATAAAAAAGAAAACAACGGAGCTGCTCCTCTGGGGGACAGCAGAAGCAGGGACAGCAGGCAAGGGGCCACAAGGGGACAGCGTGTGGGAGCCGGTGACACGGCTCACGCAGGCTGGTGGCGCTGGAGCTGGAGCAGAGTGGTCGGACCCACCATGTGTTCCAGGAGCAGAACTACAAGCATCCGTCTGGATGTGGACGGGAAGGGAAGTGTCCGGACGGCTGTGGCGCTGGGCCCACAACGCCAGCCAACAAGGTGTGCGAAGTGGGAGCCAAACGACCCAGAGCTCCCCGAGCTCCCCAGAGCTCCCCGAGCTCCCCGGGGCTGCAGGTTCTTCTACTTCTCAGCCCCACCCCCTCACCCCCCCACCCCCCGAGCCTCCTGCACCGCAGCCCCAAGTCCTCCGAGTGTCTTCATGGGCTCTGTGAAGTCAGTCCCAATGCTCCCAGACAATTATTCGCTCCCCGCTTTTGTTATCTGAGAAAACCTCGTCTCTATGCTTCCCGCCATTTATCACCTAATTTTTTATTTGAAGGTCTGTTTCCTTGTTAGGCCGTAAAATTCAAGAGGAAGCATGCAATTTTATGATTCTCATCTCCTCCGGATACGGTTTTACCAGATTCCAGCCACACCCGTTCATTTACATGCTGTCTTGTTCCGTTAGTAAGGAAAAGTTTAGTCAAATATCCGTACGTTTTCAGAACACTGTGTTTTCATAATAACATGCTAATTCGTGAGGGATAGAGCACAGTGGCCTTTGGACGCTGGGGGACTCTTCACGGGTTTTATTTGATCAGGGTAAGTCGTGATAGAAGGTTCCTGAGAATTCATGTGTCACCATCAGCCCCCAGCGATTTGTGAGCTCCTCCAGGGGAAGTACATGTCACACTAGAGCTGGGTCAACAGCAGGCACACAGTTAACACCTGGCGAACATCTGTGCACCGACATACAGGGTAGAAGGAAAGAAGGGCATGAGATGGACAACAGAATAAAGGAGAGGAGGAGGAATGAGCGAGGCTACAACTTAGTACAGAGGCCTTTGAAAAGGAGGAACAGAAGAGAAAGCAATTAAATATCCCCTTGGAACTAAAAATGTTCCAGATGCCAACACTAGGGAACTTCCACCAGTCGGCCAGTGCTTTCTGATGAATGATAATATCATTCTATTTAGGTTATCAACAGAGGCAAGCTTCATAAACATGAAACTCCTTGCCCTCTAGTCTAACCACACTCAGGACTAAAATTAGGAAACAAAGCTCAAAATCCTAATTTCACAGGGGATTTAAATTAAATTTAAATTATACAGATACAGATGAACAGAGAAAATATCAGGAAGTCCCCCCTCCTCCTGCCCCACGATAATCTAGGCCCTTAACGTAGGAATCCAGAATCATCCTAGATTCTTTTTAGCCCTTGTATATTAAATCGATCACGAAGACTTTCTCAAATCTATCCGATTCCATCCCTTTCAACAACCTAGATATAGCCACAGCTCTGGCCTGGCTCTAGGTTTCCGCAAATCCACCCTCTACGCTGTCAGAAGGATCCAACTGAAAGGCAGTCTGACGTCCAACCCCCACTTACAAACATCGGTGGTTCCCATTCCTGCAACAGGGATCTTAAAACTGTGCTCCTTCGGGAGCCTTCACAATTGGCTCCTGGCTGCCTCTCCGGCCTCAGCCCACCCCACTGCCTGCCCCCAGAACATGTATTATTCCCCACCCGGAGTGCTGCTTTTAACTCCCTACTTTTGAACATTCCCTTCAGGAAAGCTTCCTGAAGTTAGGATGAGCTGTCCTTTTTCTGTGCACTCGGCATTCCCTGTGCACCTTTCTATCACCTCTGTTAACATACTGAATTTAGATGATCTGTTTATATAACTGACTTCCCCTCCAGACTGGAAGTTTACCTTTTTGAAGCCTCAAAGCCTCGACATAGGGTGACAGTAAATGTCTGATGAGTGACTACAGTAACAGAAATAAGCTCATCATCTTTGTACACGGCATGTCCCTCTTACAGCAAAATCCTAAATATAAAACTAAAGATGCCTCTATCTGTTTTTCAAAACGTATCTGAAAATCTTAATTAAATTTCTTTAATACATCACTGTTATAAATATACCGAAATAAACAGATATGAAGTCAACACGATAAAATACAGTCAAGAAGAAATGGCCCCTTACATTAAACACAGAACACCAGCATGCTAAATCTTAATACATGTAAGAAAGAAGGGGAAAGAACTAAAATTTATGGAGCGTATTCAACATACTAATGCATATATCCAACTGGGCGAATACTTTAAATATACTATTTCAGCAACAGCTCTGGGAGATACGTGTTCCCCATTTCATTTACTTCAATGAAACTCAGAAAAGTTAAAAGACTCACCTGAGATTACCCAACCGGTAGACAGAAGAACCAGAGGTCAAACCCAGGTCTTGGAATTCAAACACCTACACCTTTCACTGGTTGTATGAGCCACGCTGCAACACCATCTGTGCCCACACTGATCACCAAGGCACAAGGAGCCAGTCTGGCAGGCTTTGCCCACCACCCATCCCCATCCCCCCTCCAGATCCCACAAACACGCTGCCCACATTTCCCACTCACTCAAAAAATACAACTTCCCAGACACAGGAGATCAAAACTGCTCGGACAGGTAAAACTTCTAAGGAGGAAGTGTCGTCTTCCATATGGAGTAGTATTTTTCCAGCATTTCTCTCATAGAAGCATGACCATGAGAAAGTCTGCGGCCAAAGCACATGATGATCCCTGATTCACAGCAAATCGGTACTTACTGAAGATACGACTGCCAGTTCACTTTGTTGGCACGAACTTCTGCAGCCTTGGCGGCAATGATGTTCGTTGGAACTGCAGCGTCGACGGCACCTCGGATATCCATTTTGGTCATCTAAACGTTTCAATCTCGGTTGTTTCTCAACAGAGCTGCCATTATGATGCAAGGTAAAACAAGAATGCTGGGTGTTACCATCTTTTAACAGCTACTACTACTATCATTATTATTGTTATCAATACCATCATTGTCACCTTATCCTCCCCATTCAATGCAAACATTAAATCTATTAAATATCCTGAATATGAAAGTCATTCTACTTCAAACCTGCCCAATTATGCTCTGCTCCATAAAAGTGTTCTCTAAAGATTTTCACTTTTCCAGGAAAAGTTCTAATTACTGGCACTAATGTTGCAGTATGATTTTTCAAAGTAACTCTTTAAGATACTGACATCAGAAGTCTGGCTTAAATAAAACAGGCATACAGTTTAAATGTATACGACCGGTATCAACTTTCTTCTGACACAGAAAAAAATAACCCTACAGTAGAGATAAGACCAATTATTTTATTTACATTTACTAAGCATCATTTTGCAGCATCATTATTTTTTAAAACAAAACAAAACTACAAGCGGTTTCTAAACTTACTCATTCAAATTAAAAACCCCATGGTGGGAATGTAATTTCTTCAAAGGCGGAGCTTTCTTTCTTCAACCAAGTTGACAGTATTTTCAAAATCAATTTTGGGAGGAAGTTTTGGAACAAATACCCAACGGGAGTCTGACCGGAGGACAACAAGCTACAATAATGGGCTCTCGTGTTAATTCTCACTTCTAAATTTACGGGTAAATGCTTACGCCTGATACTATCTCAATACAAAATACAGGTTCTGGTTCACAAAACAGAAGGCCACGGCCACAAAGAAGCTAAAACCATACCCCAAATTCTACTCTGCGATCCCAATGACCACAGTCAGTTTGGAACTTAATCTCTACATCTGAGAGTCTGCTGCCCAAACAACTAAAGCAATACAGAGCGGGAGCGCAGAGGGAAAACCGGCTCCGTCCGGAACCCTGAACGCCGAGCCGACTCGGGCCCAGCGGCCTCCCCCGGGGTAGGTGAAGGTGCCCCCGGATGGTCATCTGGGTCCCTGAACAACTCGAACCTTCAGCAGGCCAGGGCCGGGGCCCGATCCTGGGAAAGTATACTTTATACCTGTCCTCCTCCGCTCCCCGCCCCCACTCCTGCCCCTTTGGGGGAAGGAGCTCCAGTTGCGTAAACCTAGCCGAGGCCTGGAAGGAGAGAAATCTGGAAATGCGGGGCCGCAAGAGGGCTGGACGGGCCTGCGCGGCAAGAAACCAGCAGGCACCGGGGAAGCCGGGAAACGGCGGGCTCGCCTCCCTCCGGCCGGGGCGAGGGGCGACACGGCGCGACTACGGGCTTACTTCGCGAATCCAGGGGACCCGACACCGCACCCGCGGGCGGCACGGAGGACGCAGCGGTCTGGGCCGTCGGGGGGCACCGCCCGGCTGGGGCGCCGAGTCAGGGCCGAGGGGCGTCTCCTGCCCGGTGCACAGGCCTGCGCGGCCGCGGGACCCCGAGCGCCGGCAAGGGCACACGTCCCCACACCCAGGAGACGTTGAGGGCGGCACAGGCAGAAACGAGCTGCAGCGCAGCGGAATGACAGAAGGGCCGGTCACGTGAGCACAGGCACCTGACCGCCCGGAAACCGGAAGCCGGAAGCCGGGAGCGTCCAAAACAGCTCAGGGAAACCTATTGCGCTTCGGGGGAGTCTTGCTCACAGTGGGGCGGTAGAGGCCGCGCGACCGGGGACTTAGACCCCGGAGGGACGCTCAGTTTGCGCCCAGGCTAGCCCCTCAAGAGGGAGGGGAGCGGGGTGGGCACGGAGGACCCACCACCGGAAAATCCCGGGCCCCCTACGGCGGCGGTCCCCAGCCCAACGCAGAGAATCGGGCCAAGACTTCCCTAAACCGCCATTTAAAAATATATATATTTGATTTAATGCTTTTAAGTAGATTGACTTCAACGTGGATTTAACAGCTCAAGGAAGCAGACCATCTCATTCGGATTTTAAAGATGAAATTGATGCTGAGACGTGGGTCACAAAAACTATCTTCCCCTCAGGTTGCCGACTGAAGAAATCATATTTCATGGAGCATTTGCAATTATCCTAAAAACTTTTGTGTTTACTGAACATGCAAATTTAACAATCCTGACTTGAGCGAGACTGCCCCAGTCCAGGCCTCAACTACCGTGTTTGTCTTAAGATAATGAGTAATACTACTCCATACTGCAAGTGCTCAGTTACACGTAATTAATCAGCACTCAGAGAGATGTGTACCCAACACATTTTACTAAAAAATGTTAAAACGTAGGCCAAGTTTTAAAACGCTGTGAATAAACACATAGTAACAGGGTACAATGTATTTTTTTTCTATTGCTGCTCTAAGGAATTACCACAAGTTTGCTGGCTTAAACCAACACAGATTTTTTTCTTTTACAGTTCTCTAGGTCAGAAGCCTAACAGGGGTCTCCATCCATTTGCCTATCGTATCCGGTTTCTAGAATCCGCCTGCATTTCTTGGCTCATGTCTTCCTCCTTCCACCTTCAAAGTCAGCAACATCACAGCCCCTATGACTCTCAACACACCTGAGAAAGGCTCTTGGATTTTATGGGTTCCCGTGATTGGATTGGCCCATGCGATTGGATTGGGCCCACCTGGCTAATGCAAGTAACCCTCCCCTTCTCAAGGTCCTGAACCTTAATCACACATGTAACCTTCTTGCCATGGAAGCTAATATATTGACAGGTTCCAGAGATTTGAAAGTACAATCTTCAGGGGGCCATTATTCTGCCTATCATAAATATAGAGGAAAGGATACACATTAGTATAGCTGGTGAAGTAAACACAGAGGGGCCCTACTTCATGTTATATTTCTAAAGTAAAATATGTTTACAATTTTTTTTATTTTGAGAGAGCAGGGGAAGGGCAGAGAGAGAAGGTGAGAGAGAATCCCAAGCAGGCTCCATGCTGTCAGCACAGAGCCAGACACAGAGCTCAAACCCATGCACCATGAAATCATGGCCTGAGCTGAGACCAAGAGTCAGATAGTCAAACAAATGAGCCACCCAGGAGTCCCTGAAGATTTTTTTTAAAAATTCTACCTAATCCTGCAAAGTGTTAAACTGTTTAAATCTGAATAATGTGCATGGATATTCCTTATGTTGTTCTTTTTATTTGAAATTTTCTTTTAATAAATTTGATGCTATGGATCGAGTCCATTTATATGTGAGATTCTAACCTAAATTAATGAAGGATTGCTTATAAGAGAATTGTGGAATTAGAATCAAAGAAAGATTGCAGATACTAACCACAATGATGGCCACAACCACCACTAACCACAATAATAGAAAAAAACTTTTCATTGGTAGCAAAGCTGTAAGACACAAACTCTTTATGATACTTTTTTTTACTTTTTGAAAATATTTATGTAAATTTTAGTTAACATACAGTGCAGTATTCATCTCAGGAGTACAAGTCAGTGATTCATCACTTACATACAACATTAATTATAATATTTTAAATTTGATACATGTTTCAGAGTTTCTGGGAGTGGGGGAAGGAACCCCCTCAGGGATCTTTGAAACTGCTTGGGACTTTTGCGCCTACTGCAATGGCTAGGGACAGAGTGCTTCTGGCGTTTGGTGCCCAGGGACTCGGTATTAGTGCTGGGGAGGCTTCCCAGCCCAGTACCACACACAAGGCATTTTCTACCAAAATACGTCAGTAGTGCGCCTATGAAGAAAGCAGAAGGATGACTACCTGTTCCTGATCGATCTGTCGTTCCAAATATGAAGGCACATTCTAGGCTATGGTGGGAATACTTGGCCTTACCATTGCAGAATGACATCAATGTGGCACATGGGAACACAAAAGAGGCACTTCCAGAAAGAACAGCCTAAATATCTACTCCAAGGTTACGTGTGCAGGCGCCGTAAACAAGCCAGCGAACTTCCGGGAATGTCTGTTGTGACACTATCAGCATGAGTGTGTAAAGATAAATGTGCCAGGAGTTTTGGTGCAATATTTTTTTATAATAGCAAAAAAAAAAAAAAAAAACAACCCAGAAAACTCTTATTTGTCAGTCAGGTTGCCATGACAAAATACAACAGACCCAGTGGCTTAAACAACAGGGCTTTATTTCTCACCATTCTGGAGGCTGGAAGTGCAAGAGCACGTGCTGGCCGTTCAGTTAGCGGTGAGGTGTCTCCTTCTGGCTTGTAGATGGCCACCTTCCCACGCTGTCCACACATGGTGTAGGGAGAGAGAGAGAGAGTGCACACACTTATAAGTTTTGGTTATTTTTTATTGAATGCCAGAATGGGTGGATTTTACCTACGTGCGTGCCAGGATATTTTTTTTATTTCCATAATTATTCTTGAGTTTGGTTCAGGACACACTTACATTATCTGTGGTTTCATCCTTTTGGGTCTTGCTTTTAAGCTTTGTTAGGCAGAACCAAAGCAACGTTGTCGTCTAGGATTCATTTTCCCCAATACTGAGGCCAAACCCTCTGTGTTCCGAATACCCAACATCTTGAGAGTTGTTAAGTGCCCCCACTCTGGCCTTTGAGAACAGGTGCTAACCCCAGCCTTTTGTAAGCTCCAAGGGCTGTTTGTTCTAATCCTTTGGGTGGTTCTTTCCCCAGCGTCCGCTAGTCTCCTTACTGATGAGTACACTCATCAGTACTCAGCTGAACACTCAAGAGGAACCCTCTGAAGATCCTCAAATTCTCATTCTATGTGGCTCTTCCTCTCCAGCACTCAGCCCTGGAAACTGCACCTGCCGTGGGCTCTCCAAGCCCCCTGCTTCATCTCCTCACCTCAGGGATGACCACCATCATCTACCTGAGTTTCCATCCCTGAGCCAGAGCCTGAAAACTTCCTCAAAGCAGTAATCCAGGACATCCCTAGTGCCCACATCATTTGTTTCCCGTCTCCTGGGCATTGGTGCCCTTCGTTGCTGACGTCCAATGTCTTCAGTACTATTTATTCATTCTTAGTTTCTTAGTGGCTTTGGTTGGAAGGGTAAATTCATCCAGTCATTCTGCCTTGGCCAGGAGCAAAAGCCTGGGTATTTCCCTTTGAAAGCAAATATGAGAGAAAAAGAAGCTTTCACGGAAAGAGGAGAAACATAAAGTGATCGTGTACTAATACATTTCCAGAAGCTGATACAGAGGTAAAGTTATTTTCTTAAATCAGCAAAATACTTCCTGCTTTCCTTCCAGCCCAAGAGGTAAATGATAAATTAAGCTTTTATCAAAACGTATTCAGTTCCTTTCTTCTCAAAATGGCCCTCCTTTGAAAAGCATTTGAACACTGGGTGTTATATGGAAACCAACTCGACAATAAACTATTTGTAGAAAGGAAGAAAGAAAGAAAGAAAGAAAGAAAGAAAGAAAGAAAGAAAGAAAGAAAGAAAGAAAGAAAGGTGTGTGTGTATGTACACACTCATATATAATTAATGTTAAAAAAAAAAAGAAAAGCATTTGAAAAGTACAACATCCATTCATAATAAAAGCCCTCAACAAAGTAGGTTTAGAGGAAACGTAGCTCAACATAATAGAGGCCACATATGAAAAACCCACAGCAAATAATGTGCTCAATGGGGGACAGCTGAGAGTTTTCCCACTAAGGTCAGAAACAAGACAAGGAGGGGCGCCTGGGTGGCTTAGTCGGTTGAGTGTCCGACTTTCGCTTGGGTCATGATCTCGCGGTTTGTGGGTTCGAGCCCCGCATCGGGCTCTGTGCTGACTGCCGGCTCGGAGCCTGGAGCCTATTTCAGAGTCTGTGTCTCCCTCTCTCTTTGACCCTCCCCTGCTCACGCTGTCTCTCTCTCTCTCTCCTAGAAATAAATAAAACATTAAAAAAGAAAAAAAAGAATTCCTATAAAAAAAAAAAAAAAGAAACAAGACTAGGAGGTCCACTCGTCACCGTCATTCGACATAGTACTGAAGTCCTGGCCACAGCAGTCAGACAACAAAAAGAAATGAAAGGCGTCCAAACTGGGAAGGAAGAGTAAAACTTTTTTCTCTATCCGCTGATGACATAGTCTATGTAGAAAACCCAAAGACTCCACCAGAAAACTGCTGGAACTGATTAATGAATTCAGTAAAGTTGCAAGATACAGAATCAATATGCAGAAATCGGTTGTGTTTCTATACACTAACAATGAAGCAGCAGAAAGAGAAATTAAGAAAAAAATCCCATTTACGATTGCACTCAAAGTAGTTACGATACCTAGGAATAAACCGAACCAAAGAGGTGAAAGACCTGTACTCTGAAAACTATAAAACATTGATAAAAGAATTGAAGATAACACACAGAAATGCTCATGTATTGGAAGAACAAATGCTGTTAAAATGTCAAAGCAAACTACAAAGCAATCTACACATTTAATGCAATCTGTATCAAAATACCAACAGTGACTCTCACAGATTGAGAATGTAAAATCCTAAAACTCATATGGAACCACGGAACCTCAAAAAACCCAAGCAATCTTAAAAAAGAAAAGCCGAAGCTATCATAATTCCAGATTTCAAGTTCTATCACAAAGCTGTAGTAATCAAAACAGCAGGGTACTGGCCCCAAAACAGACAAATAGATCTATGGAATAAAATAGAAAACCCAGAAATAAACCCACAATTATATGGTCAGTTAACCTTTGACAAAGTAGGAAAGAATACCCAATGAGAAAAAGACAAACTCATCACCAAATGGTGCTGGAAAAGCTGATTGGCTACATGCAAAAGAACGAAACTGGGCCACTTTCTTACAATATGCACAAAAATAGTCTCAAAACAGATTAAAGTCCTAAATGTGAGACCTGAAATCATAAAAATCTTAGAAGAGAACACAGGTAGTGAGGTCTCTGACATCAGCTGTAGCAACATTTTTCTAGCCATATCTCCTGAGGCAAGGGAAGTAAAAGCAAAAATAAACTATAGAGACTCTCAAAATAAAATGCTTCTGCACAGTGAAGGAAACAATCAACAACACTAAAAGGCAACCTATGGAATGGGAGAAGATATTTGAATATTACCTACCTGATAAAGGGTTAGCATCCAAAATATATAAAGAGCTCAACACCAAAAAGCAGATAATCCAATTTAAAAATGGGTGGAAGACATGAATAGACATTTCTCCAAAGACATACAGATGGCCAAGAGACACATGAAAAGGTGCTCAACATCACTCATCGTTAGGGAAATGCAAATCAAAACTACAATGAGATCTAACTTCACACCTATCAGAATGACTAAAATCAACATCTCAAGAAACAATAGATGTTGGTGAAGATGTAAAGAAAGCATAACCCTTGTACACTATTAGTGGGAATGCAAAGCTGTGCAGCCACTGTGGAAAACAGTATGGAGTTTCTTCAAAAAGTTAAAAATAGAATTATCCTACAATCCAGCAATCACACTACTGGGTATTTACCAAAAAACAAAACAAAACAAAACACCACAAGAACACTATCTCAAAGGGATACTTTCACCTCAATGTTTATAGCAGAATTATTTTAAATGGCCAAGATATAGAAGTAACCCAAGTGTCTATCAATAGATGAATGGATGGAGATATGGTACCATATACAATGGAATATTATTCAGCCATTAAAAAAAATAAAATCTTGCCATTTGCAACAACATGGATAGAGCTAGAGAATATAAAGCTAATCAAAATAAGTCAGTCAGAGAAAGGCAAATACCACATGATTTCATTCACATATGGAATTTAAGAAACAAAACAAATAAGCAAGGCAGAGAGAGAGAGACAGAGAGAGAGAAACCTAGACACAGGCTCTTAACTTTAGAGAACTGAGGGTTACCAGAGGTGGGTGGGAGTGGGTGGGAGGATGCATGAAATAGGTGATGGGGATTAAGGAGTGCATTGTTGTGAGCACTACATGATGTATGGATTGTTGACTCACTATATTGTACACCTGAAACTAATATAACCCTGTATGCTACCTATACGGGAATTTAAGATGAGATGAGATGAGATGAGATGAGATGAGACAGAAAAAATTTTAATACAAATTTTTAAATTTAAAAAATAGCCCTCCCTGTGCTGACATCTCTGAGCCTGGAGGCTGGTTCAGATTCAGTCTCTCTCTTTGTCTGTCCCTCCCCACCACCGCTTACCACGTCCTCTGCTCACGAACTGTCTCTCAATCTCTCAAAAACAAACATTTAAAAAATTTGTTTAATAAAAAAATAAAAAATGGCCCTCCAATATCCTAAATTTCCTCATATCATTATTTTTATTCCCCACCTACAGGGAAACTGGTTTCCACTATCGAGATACAAAATATAAATCTCAGTGCCTCTGATATTCATGTCATGGTGGGTGCCTTGAGGACAAACATTAGGTGCAGAATTCTGGAATGTAAGCAATATCATATATCACGAGAGGTCAAAAATTTCTGAGAAAAACAAGGATCCAAACTATACATCTGAAAAAACAAATATTAAAATCCTCCCTTATCATTTTTCTTAATATCTTAGTTATGGGATGTGAGTTGCCATGTGAATAAAGATGAAATGGGGAAGAAATAGAATGTATTCTATACTGTGCTCTGAGTTTCATATATAATGTCCATGTAACATTTCTTCCTGGAAGTCAGTTTGAAAGCAGGCTATAACCTATTCTGTCTTGATGCCTACCAGTATCAAGATTTTAGCAAAATATATTGGAGCAGAACTGAGCTCTATTTTCTGATGGCAGTCGTGGAAGTCTAGACACAATGCACCTGTTGGTGCCAATCACATGGGCGTGTGGAGTTTGAAATTCATGTGGAATACCAGCTGGGAATGTCAAGGAATCAGTTAAACCGATCTTTCTAGAGTTTGGCGTGGAGGCTGGACTGGAGATCTGATGTGGGTGTCCTCCACATGGGACACAAAGGCCAGTCCTGAGAACTGATGCCGTTGGCCAACAGTACGAAGTGAAGGAGGCTGAGGGCAGAATCCCAGGGACATACTACTTATGGATTAGGAAGAGGAAAATGAATAATGAAAGGAAGTTTCCAGATAGGTAGTTGGAAAAATCTATGGAGAGCTGACAACACTAAGGGGCAGAAAGTTTCAAAGCAGAGGGCCCGGCTTACTGTGTCAGATGCTACAGCTAGGTCACGTGAAGGAAGAGAGAAAAGGGCCCCAAATATTCTGTGAGTAAGAGGTGACTCCTAGCCTTGATGATGGAAGTTTCAGGGCAGGCTGAAGGATGATTACAGTTTTATGGAGATTTTCAAAGGCTGAAGTTAACAATGGTCTTCATACGTGGCCAAAGAACCACTCATTTAACCTGTTTGGTAGGACTAAATTCCAACACCCAATCTTTTAACTTCTCTTTTATTTATTTTTTTAATTGTTTATTTATTTTAAGAGAGAGAGAGAATGAGCAGAGGAGGGGCAGAGACAGACCGAGACAGAATCTGAAGCAGGCTCCATGCTCTGAGCTATCAGCACAGAGCCCAACCTGGGACTGGAACCCACGAGCCATGAGATCATGACCTGAGCTGAAGTTGGATCCTTAACCAACTGAGCCACCCAGGTGCCCCTAAACTTCTCTTTTATATCTCAAAGAGCTAATATCTGGACTATAACCTCCCTAAAATAAGTAGTAAGTAGTAAGAATGACTTCTTACTGCCATCAGGTAAATGTGTTTATTCACTGGCCAGGTTTCAAAGTAAACCAAGTGGAGAAATCAAGAAATTTTTCACTTTATTCATGCAGAATTTTTTTCCTGAGGCACTCAGAGAAACAGGGCTTTCACTGACCCACACCAACACACATCTCATTATCCTACTAGGTCTGATAGTGAAAAGGGGCCTGGGGCTTCATCTTCAAGATATTTTTTGAATATCATACTTTATCATAAAAATGAATGCTTAATGTCATGCTACAGAAAGGAAGCGAACGTCGTTGGTAGATCTAGAAATTATTCAAACTGAAGCATATACTGTATGTGTATTTTTGGTCAGAGTAGAGAAAATAATAAACCAGAACAGGTGAGAGTTCCATGGATAATTTATATTTCGATGAATTAAACAAAAATTAAACTTGATAAAGCTCAAGGAATTCAATTTCAGTTCTTTTGATTATAATAAAATACCTTTGATTACCATATTTAAACAAAGGATATATTAAGCTGCCATTTTTACAAATAGTTAAAAACACTAGTTTTATTCATTATGAAGCTTAGAGAAGAGAGGAAGAAATTAAAAAAAATTTTTTAATGTTTTATTTATTTCTAGGAGAGAGAGAGAGAGACAGCGTGAGCAGGGGAGGGTCAGAGAGAGAGGGAGTCACAAACTGAAACAGGCTCCAGGCTCTGAGCTGGCAGTCAGCACAGAGCCCGACGCGGGGCTCGAACCCACAAACCGCGAGATCACGACCTAAGCGAAAGTCAGACGCTTAACCGACTAAGCCACCCAGGCGCCCCAGAAGAAATTTTATTCTACTGTCACTTTCTTATATGTTGAGTCTGAAAATATCTTGAGTTTTGTATCAATGTGTCAAGAGTACAGATACTGAGAGGAAGAAAATGAAAATATTAAAAGATTGAATTTATACTTATTCTTAGGGGAAATATATTAAAAACTCACACATAAGAAGTTAAACCTCTGGCATAAAATTGATTTATATAACTATTGCTCTGGGCCAAATTGTGTCTTTCCCTCTAAAATTCCCATGATGAAGTCCCAATCCCCAGTACCTCAGAATGTGACTTGGAGGTAAGGTCTTTAAAAAGGTGATTAAAAGTTAAAATGAGGTCCTTAGGGTGGGCCCTAATCCAACATAACTGGTGTCCTTATAAAAACAAGAGATTAGGGGGCGCCTGGGTGGCTCAGTCAGTTGAGCGTCCGTCTTCGGCTCAGGTCATGATCTCGCGGTTCACGGGTTCAAGCCCCTCGGCGGCCTCTGTGCTGACAGCTAAACTCAGAGCCTGGAGCCTGTTTCAGATTCTGTGTCTCCCTCTCTCTCTCTGACCCTCCCCTGCTCACGCTCTCTCTCTCTCTCTCTCAGAAATAAATAAAACATTAAAAAAAGTTTTTTTTAAAAAAGAAGAGATTAGGATATAAACATTGCGGAAGAATATGTACTCCCTACCTATTACCCATGTAACAAAGTCCAGACTTCCTGGCCTAGCATTCAATGCTCCCTGCAATATGGACCCAACGCTGTTCCTTCCCTTGGGCTCTAGTCCATTTGTTATCACAAGATGAAGAGACCTGACGGGTTCCGTGTCTCTCCTTCACTCCACCTCTCACCTTATACGAGGAAGGTCCTCTTGACCCTCCTCCGCTACTCATCCCCAGCCATCAACCAAGCCCCAGCCCAGAACCTACTTAGCACTTACTATCTCTATATCATTCAGTTACTGCTTTATCTAAACTTAAACACTTCTCTGTACTCTATTCTACTGCTATCAAAGTTCATTTGCAATATAATGTTCTTTTTGGGGCATCTGGGTAGCTCAGTCGGTTAAGCATCCGACTTCGGCTCAGGTCACAATCTCCCAGTTCATGGGTTCAAGCCCTGCGTCGGGCTCTGTGCTGACAGCTCAGAGCCTGGAGCCTGCCTCGGTTTCTGGTCTCTTTCTCTCTCTCTCTCTGCCCCTCCCCAGCTCACACTCTGTCTTTCAAAAATAAATAAACATTAAATATGTAACATATATATATATGTATATATATATATATATATACATATATATATATATCACATTCTTTTTAATAACTTTTATTCTCAGGAAACTTTTGTAATTTGACCAAAAGGTTGCAAACTGACTTTTAATAGCTTTTTCTCCAAATAGACCTTTCTTAAAATAAAAGATTAGTTGGCCTAAATTTCCACTGATTTCTGTCTACATAGTCAATGCTTCCTTCTCCAGTAATTTTCTCCTTTTTACTCATTTCCTATATTTTTAGAGCTTGTACATTCAATGGAAACTGGGGAGATAATATTGTGGCAAAATGGTTCTTGAAGTTGAGAAAACCATAGACATTACAGTGATCTGTGACCCATAATGACTCAACCCTATCTGCCAACATTTTTAGTATTCAGCTTCTTTTGTTAGGGAGAAACTAAATTCACTTTAAATTTTGGCCTGATTTTTTTTTTCTTTCTCTTGAATTCGGCAAAAATGAGGAAACCGTAGAGAAGCACTGCTTCAGACTAAGAAAAGGACTTCTGGAGTGCCTGGGTGGCTCAGTCAGTTAAGCGTCCAATTTCGGCTCGGGTCATGATCTCACGATTCGTGGGTTCGAGCCCTGTGTTGGGCTCTGTGCTGACAACTCAGAGCCTGGAGCCTGTTTCAGATTCTATGTCTCCCTCTCTCTCTGCCCCTCCCCACTCATGCTCTGTCTCTCTCTATCTCAAAAATAAATAAACTGTAAAAAAAAAAAAAGAAAGAAAGAAACGGACTTTGACTGTATTAGTTTCTTAGGACAACTGTATCTAATTGTTACAAATTTGGAGGCTAAAAAAACCCCAGAGGTTCCAGATATGTATTCTTTCCCCTTTCTGGAGGCCAGAAATCTAAAATCAAGGTGTTAGCGAGACTCTGCTCTGGGGCACAATCTAGTCCCTGCCTCTTCTAGCTTCTGGTGGCTGCAGTATTCCAAACTCTACCTCCACGGTCACAATCCTCCTCCCACCTCTATGCCTTATGAGCACCTTGTCATTGGATTTAGGGCCCACCTGGATAACTGAAGATGATCTCCTTGTCTCAAAATCCTTAACTTAATAACATCTGCAAAGACCCTTTTCCGAATAAGGAAACATTCACAGATTCCGAGGATTTGATGTGGACCTATCTTTTAGGGACCACCATTTAGTCGCCACCTTTAGAAACACAGATCCTAGGGGCGCTTGGGTGGCTTAGTCGGTTAAGTGTCCGACTTTCGCTTGGGTCATGATCTCACGGTTCGTGGGTTCGAGTCCCAATTCGGGCTCTGTGCTGACTGCCAGCTCAGAGCCTGGAGCCTGTTTCAGTCTGTGACTCCCTCTCTCTCTGACTCTCCCCTGCTCACGCTGTCTCTCTCTCTCCTAAAAAAAATAAATAAATAAAAAATAAAAAAATAAAAAGAAACACAGATCCTAATTAGAAGGAGGCAAAGGGCAGGAAACAGAGCATGGCCAAGCGTTGCCTGGACGCTGTCTGACCCCCTGATTTGTTTCGAGCGCGTGTGTCAGCCGGCTGGTCCTCAATAGACCCAGATGGCCATCAGGCGTCGGGAGCCTACGTAAGCAAACCAAAACCTAAGCCAGATCAATTCCCATGGAGGCACTTGCATCCTTCCAGAAGACAAAATTTAAGAGCCACGAATCAAAACAGCCAACTAGGTTTCCTGAACTGAGGCCACTGCTTAAGCTGTGGCCACGTGTCTAGTCCCTTGCTTTGCCTCTGCTTCTGCTCTGTAAAAGCCTTTCCCCCAACTCCTGTTCACAGGGTGCTCCAAGCCATGTTCGGTTCAGCACTGCCTGATTGGAATCTATGTCTACTCGGACAAACCCTTCAAAATGTCAACATGCTTCAGTTTGTCTTTTAAAAGTTCTGGTGTCAGAAACAAGATCCAAAGGAGACCCTGATGGCCCTCAGGGAGCACTCAGGCACAGGTACCTGCGGAGTCCACTGTGACTACTTCTGTCTTTGAGGGCGCAGAAAGTTCCTGTCTGATCTGAGCTCTGCCGCTTTTGCACCGTGAGCCCTCCAGCTTGCTCTGAGCCTTTCTTTTTCCAGACTTGGTCCAAAGCTGCCTCCGTTGTGAGGCCTCCCGCAGGTAAAATTCTGTTTTAATGAAAAAGAGAGAGAGAGCAAAACGAAATGTGTTCCTCCAAGCCCAAAGAGCTGGGACTCCTCCATTTAGGACTCTGGCTGAGAATATGGAGAAAAATTATGAGCCCAGAACCTAGGTGTGTCTGAATGAGCAGATGAACTTGACCAAAGATAATCTTAAATTACAGTGGCTATAGTGGGGAACTTCTAACCTAGATAACCTTATCAGTTTATAAGGTGCCCTAGAGAAAAAGGACACTTCCCTCCAATAATGGGTATGCAGAAGTCTCCTAAGACACTAAATGAGTTAAAAATTGCCCCTTCAAAAATTTCTTTACAAAAAACAAATGCAAATATCATAAGTCTATCACAAATACTAGTAAGAAGCTTTAGTCATCA
The DNA here is from genome assembly GCA_017311185.1 of Proteles cristata cristata. Lineage (NCBI taxonomy): Eukaryota > Metazoa > Chordata > Mammalia > Carnivora > Hyaenidae > Proteles > Proteles cristata. Next base: position 548,227 of record JAESUZ010004128.1, on the reverse strand, counting down.
GAGCAAGTAATCTTGATTTACTGCAACTGCCAGAAACACAATTTGGATCCAACAGTTCTTTTAAAAACTAGTGAGTTTGTATTATTAGATTTGTTTCATGGCTAAAATTTAAAAAGTATCTGCTATACGTTTATATTTATACACACACACACACACACACACACACATACACATATACATGTCTACTCGGACAAATCCTTCAATATATTACACACACACACATTTATACACGTGTGTGTGTGTGTGTTATAAATGTGTGATTTTTCTATCTCCAGATGGTATTGGCAAAATTAGTTTGTAATGACACTCTACTTAATTGACTTAAAGAAAAATAAATTAAATATTTACATAAATTAAGTATTCTCTCAGAAATCTAGAAACTAACCCAAATGTTTTTCAAGTTCACATGAGCTGGGATCATCTTCGGTATACAAAAGCTAGTCCAAGTTGGGTTGGCTTAATGAAAACATTCATGTCTTCAGAGTTGTCAACATTAAATACAACGCAGACATAGAACTTTAGTTCTACTTAGGTTTACTAGTCAAATAAGTTCATATTATGGCTGTTACAAAATATTTCAACAAGAGAAATAACTTGAGATTGTGGATAGCTGTTTAATATCTTGGGAATTTTTCAGGAATAATCTAAACATAATTGTTAAGAGCAAGTGCAACAAGGGGTGCCTGGCTGGCTCAATCGGTAGAGCATGCCACTCTTGATCTCAGGGTTGAGCTTCTCTCTGTCTCTATCTCTTCTGCCCCTCCCGTGCTCATGTGTGCCCAGGCTTCTTTCTCTCTCTAATAGAGGTAGATAGATGATAGGCAGAGAGAGAGAGAGATAAATAAAATGTATTCACTCATTCTAAAGCAACAACCCAGAATCATTTCCAGTTATTGAATCTGGCTGAAAGTCAAGGATCACTTAGTGATTTGCACACCTTTCCATCTGGCCCACGTGTGGGTCTTTAAGGCTATCAATCCGGGGTTAAGTGACCCTACTACCGCCCTTCTACCACTTTCAATGCCCAGTAATGGAGGAAAACCAAGGTAACCATTTGGATCCACGACACCCGGCAAAGACTGCCTATCCTGTCAGTAGAGCAAATGCCGTGACCCACGGCCAACTGGGCAGTCTTGGGAAGTTCCCTGGTCTTGTCTTCCAGCACTGTCTGAGACTGGAGATGGACCCCTGTAAGGATGTCCCTCCCTGGCTCTGCATATCGTCAGTCTCATCGGCATGAGGGAAGAGTGTTGGCTGGCCTCCTCCAGGCTGATGGTTTGTCTGTTCCACTCCATTACCATTTACTCAACTGGCTGTCAACCCACCAGCTTTCTGCCTTTCTGAGGAGCTAACACCCAAGTCAGAGTCGTATAGATTAGGAATCCAGTAACCTCTCTCTTCACACCACTCTCTCAGCTGTTTGTGCCTCCCACACACAGGTCTGTCAGTTACACTGACCCTTGAGGAGATGTCCTGTTTCTTGAGGTAATGAAAAATAAATACATATTTGCCAATAAGTACTTTACTCAACTCTGGCAGATGGTAAAATTCGTTCTTCCTGCAAATTCCTCCTACTTCCATCTCCAGCAAACTCGTTTTTTTACACAGAATGCCAGGGAAGGCCAATCGATGCCGCTGTGTGCCCCTAGACGCACATACCCCCTGAATACGAAACAATAATGTTTACCAGGATCTCTCAAGAACTGAGCGTGCAATGTTTTATTAGCAGACATAGATAAAATTGTTGACAAATCTGATTTAAGATGAAATAATTTTCATAGAAATAGAAAGCAGTTTCCAAAAACAAGAATTTTTCCAAGTATGGGGAAAATGCTAAGGAGAACTTAACAAATGTTTGAAAGAAATGTTTCCTCCAAGGTCTGACCCCAAAAATAGAGTGTGCAAAAACAAAAGTCAGAGCAAGAGAAAAACGCTGGTGGGCCGAAATGACATCACTGAGGAAAAAGAGAAACATGAATGATTTGGTTTGCAGAGTGGCTCAGGACGATGTGCCCTGGCCCTAGGATGTGGACACGGCGGGGGGGTGGGGGTTGGTCCCAACTGTAGTACTACCTGGACACACCACCTAATATCCCGGGCAGGTTTCCCCAGGCACAAAATGCACCAAGAAAAATGAGTAGGAGGAAAAAATAATCTTCCAGCCCAAAGGCTGCCCACGTCAAGTTGAGATTATTAATACCACGTATACCATTTTCATTCTGAGTCCAGAACCAGGTCCCGGGACCCTCAGACCAGTGATATAGTTCGACCATATCTTCACTCAACTGACCCCAGGGAACAGAACTGTCAAGGTATGTACCCACTGCGCCGCGCTGAAACATTTGGTCACTTGAAGAAGTTGCCTCTCTTTTTATAAAAGGTTTAACAACATTATTGAGATCGAATTCACATACCATATAATTCACCCATTTAACGTATACAATTTAAGGGTTTTTAGTGTATTCACTGGGTTGTGAAACCATCACCAAAATCAGTTTTACAACATTTACGTCACCCCAAAAAAGAAACTTCTTATTCATTGAAGTTTCCCCAAACCCCTGCCCTAGGCAACCACTAATCTACTGTCTAGATTTGCCTACTCCAGACATTTTCTTATAAATGGAATCACACACCATGTGGTCTTTTGTGACTGGCTTCTCTCGGCATGTTTTTAAGGTTTATCCATGTTACAGCCTGTGTCCGAACTTCATCCTTTTCTGTTGCTGAGTCATATTCCATTGTACAGATATACTTCACTTTGGTTATCAGTGGATGGCCATGTGGATGGATTCCAGTTACTGGACATTTGTACGCAAGCCTTCATGTGAACACACGTTTCACTTCTCCGGCTTCAGTAGACATGTAGGAGGAAACTGCTGGGTCTTACGGTAACTATGTTGAACACCTTGAGGAACTGCCAAACTGTTTTTCCAAAGTGGTTGCAACATTTTATGTTTCCACGGGCAATGCATGAGAGTACCATTTTCTCCACATACTAACATTTGTCGTCTGTCTTTTTGATTAAAACCAACCTATTACATGTAAAATCACTGTACTTTTGACTTACGTTTCCCCAATGGTTAATGACATTGAGCATCTTTTCATGGGCTTATTGGCCATTTGTATATCTTTTTTGGAGAAATGCCTATTTAGATACATCACCCATTTTAAGCTAACCTTTGTTTTATTGTTTTATTTTTTGAAAATTTATTTTTGAGAGAGAGAGAGCATAAACAGGAGAGAGGCTGAGAGAGAGGAAGACAAAGAATCCAAAGCAGGCTCTGCATGACAGCAGCGAGCCTTATGCTGGGCTCGAACTCACAAACCACAGGTCATGACCTGAGCCGAATTTGGACACTCAACCGACTGAGCCACCCAGGTGCTCCTAAAGGAAACTTCTTCAGTTCATAATCTCCAGGATACACACCTGGGGCCTTTATCTCCGTGCAACCCCAGACCCAGCAGGGGCTCCTTGAGCACGAGACACCTCTCAAGGTATTATGTCCTGCCTTTTTGCACTCTGTTGAATAATCTCTATTTATAAGGCACTTTACAAAGATGAAGTATGATGTGCAAAGCCAACTCTTGGCTTAGTCATTAGATGACCAGTTACCTCCTAAGAAAAATCACTTTCATCCTACATGACATCAATCAAGAAGTGTAATAATCCTGGGGCTTAATTTTGGGTATGAGTTGAGCATACATTTCTAGCCACGTTTCTGACTGCTGCTAACACGACCTTTGAAGAAACCTAAACAGCTTAGGTGGACCGCCCGTCTCTCGACTGCACAGCCCAAGATTATCAGGCCCTAGTCCCTGTCTCGCACAACTAATGCAGAATATTGCGAAGCAATCTATTTTATCATTCTATCCTAAGCAAATAGATCACTTAAATCATTTCTTTCCATTTGAGGATTAAATTTGAATTAGTAGTACATTTCTGCCAGTAGGGGGCAGTCATAACACACCTAGACATTCAAAATAGAAGGCTCTACCCAGAATAGAACACTAAAGAACGGTGGATAAGCTGCTGATCCACCAAACAGATAATCCTTTTACTTAAAATAGTGTAACTTTCCAGAGAGGTCCCTAGCTGACTGACAGATGGCCCAGCATCGGCCAATTGAAGAGAAATAGAGTGGACCCTGGGCTAATGTTGTTAAAATCAGGCTGCAGGACTCATTTGGACCTTCCCTGTAAAAACATGCCCAGTCCTTCCCCAGACAAGCCAGAGTGCCTCCAGAAACATTTCTCCAGGCCATCTCTGTGGAAGCAATTTCTGCCCCTGCCTCGAGCTGAGGGATATAATGCCAGTATTCACCAAGCCATGGAAAATGAAGGAAGCCCCAAGACTGTGCGTGACGTCAAGGTAAGATGATCTCCACCTTCCATGATCCTTTCTTGACAAGGAAAAGGTTTATCTGGAAAGAATATGATACCATAAGCAAGCTTTGGCTCAGGGAGCTACTGCTCACTCTATCCTATTGACAATTTGTCAAAATGTTTTCAAGCCGACCCCCAGAGAAAAACTAGAACCTTGATAATAATTACCTGCTCTGTCCAGTTTCCTCCGATCTAAACAGCTTCCCTTTACTAAGACAAATGCTTACTTTTAATTGTTTTTTTGCTTGTTTCAGGAGGTAATGTTTTAAACAAGCAGGAAACTTAGCCATAGATTTTTATGACTATTGGTCCTCTGTGGCTACTGTGGCTTAGATGTTTTTCTCCAAAATAAAAATTATATCCCGTGTAGTAATGAAAGAAAAATTACAGACCACGTTCTACCGAAATTGCTTGAGAAAAAACTGATAACCGGATGCCTGGGTGGCGTAGTCGGTTAAGCGTCCGACTTTCGCTTGGGTCATGATCTCGCGGTTCGTGGGTTCGAGCCCCGCGTCGGGCTCTGTGCTGACTGCCAGCTCAGAGCCTGGAGCCTGTTTCAGTCTGTGACTCCCTCTCTCTCTGACCCTCCCTGCTCACGCTGTCTCTCTCTCTCCTAGAAATAAAAAAAAAATTAACAAAAAAAAAAAGGAGCCTGGGCTCCCAGTCGGTTCAGTCCCTTTGCTGGTCTGATCTCGGTTCTGGTTTCGGAGCTCTGTGTGACTGACAGCTCAGGCGACCTGTTTCAGTCTGATCTCTCTCTCTGACCCTCCCTGTTCACGCTGTCTCTCTCTCTCTCTCCTAGAAATAAATAAAAAATATTTAAAAAAAAAAAAAGAAAAAACTGATAAGACAATACAGGAACATGAGAACATTAAGAAGCTAAGGGATGCTTTTTCTGAAATACATAGTTTCTTAAGGTGAATTTTCTAAGCATGGATTCTATCAATGGGTAACATTATTTCCCCAAAGAGTGACAATTTACCTGCTCAGTGTTGTGTGTATCTTTGTAGTTTAAGTCTGTAAATCCTCTTCACTATTAATAGAATCATCTCTTAAGAGGTTATTTGGACTGGAGGGGATGAGCATGTGCTACTGGCTTCCAATAATCAGAGCTGAGAATTAAATGCTGCAATCATAACGCGGCAAACCTACCCAAATACCTTAACACCGAAACATTTATCGTTCCCTGTGTGATGGCTCATACCCTGAGAATAATCATGATTTCGTGCCAGTCATGTTATTTTAACCAGTTGGGACAAGAAGGAAAGTGTTGTGTGTTTTTGTTTGTTTTTATAAATGCTTATTTATTTTTGAGAGAGAGAGAGAGAGAGAAACACACACAAGTGGGGGAGGGGCAGAGAGAGCGAGGGAGGCACAGAATCTGAGGCAGGCTCCAGGCTCTGAGCTGTCACTGCAGAGCCTGACCCGGGGCTTGAACCCACAATCTATGAGATCATGACCTGAACCAAAGTCAGATGCTTAACTGACTAAGCCACCCAGGCACCCCAAGTGTTGTGTTTTTCACTAAGTCATTAAAAAGATTTTTCTGTAGAAATGTACTGACCTTCACTTTTGAGCTTTCGGACAGACATGAACAAATAATATGTGAAACCCCACTGCCCTCGTTATCACCTGAGTACTAGGTCTTTAGGAAACTAAAATGAAATGGATATACTGGCCGGAAGTCCTTCATTAATGGGTGTCTAAGCCTAAGTGCAAAAGAGATTTCTGAAGAAACAGCAACAACAACATACGTATGTTTTTTGTGTGTGCACATATATATATTATGCACCTATACATATAATATGTAATATATGCGTGTGTGTACACACATATAATTTCAAAGTTCTTAGTGTTTTATGGGGAACACTTTAAGCAAGACCATAGACAAATGAATTGGGGAAGTATTTATGAATCAGCGGTACATCTTCCCACGGCATCCTGAAATCAATAGTACTGCCAGCCCCACGCGATCCTAGCTGCCATCCTGACTTCGGAATAGGTCAGCCTGTAAAGCCAAGGTATGAGCAGTCAGGAGTGAGCCCGTTGGGATGCTACTGGCCTCTCCAATCAGTTCTGCCTCTTCAAAAAAATCGTTTTTGTCGCATCTGAATACAGATACTCATATAGGTGAACGTGTCCCTCTTCTAGCATATATAAGGACGGTAGAACTTGATTCACTTTAATTCTACAAATATAACCATATCCATGTTTTCTGCAACACCTGGGCCAGCTTTTGAGAAGGATATGCTCCTTCCTCTCGACAGGCTTACAGTATATTGGGAAAGACAAACATTATCAACATATGATTATATTCTCGGCATGACTTATGTCAGTGGGAGATGATAGCCATATAAGTACAATCTTTCGATCATTAAGGAAATAAGAATCTAGGATGGTATATGAGGAATATGAAATGAGCAACTGAAAATGGCCTAATCAAAGAGTGAAAGAGATGAAATGTAAGGTAGGAAAGTGAAATAATGTCTAGAAAGGTAGAAAAGTAGACAGGAAGACAGACATGGGCCAGAATGTGTCTAGATGTCTAGAGGCCGATGATGGAAACATTTAAAATCTTAGACTGAAGCCTCACGTCTTATACAGAAATTAACTCAAAATGCATCACGGACTTTAAAAAGTACAACCATAAGTAAAATAAAACTTCTTGGAAAAAAAGTTTCTGTAAACCTTTGACTGACCTAAGGCTAAGCAGAGTTCTTAGACGTCCGAATATAGTCCCGAAAGAAAAAATTAGTAAGTTGAACCTCAAAATATCAAAAACAAACCTTTGCTCTGCCAAAACCCCTATTAAGAGGATAAAAAGACAACCTACAAACTTTGAGGAAATATTAGAGAATCCTGTATCTGACAAAGGCCTCGTATTTAGACTATATAAAGAACTCTCAAAACTCTGGAATAAAATAACAAAAAAATCCAACTAGAATAGCAGCCTTTTATCAAAGACCATATGCAGATGGCAAATAAACACATGAAAAGATAGTTAACATCATAGCCACAGGGAAAACTCAAACTAAAAACACAGTAAAATATTACTACATCCCTATCAGAATGGCTAAAATGAGAAAACAATGGAAAAAAAAACAAGTGCTGGCAAGGATGTGGAAGAACTAGATCACCCAAGTGTTCCTGGTAAGAACGCACAGTGGCTCAGCCAGTCTGGAAAACCATCTGGCAGTTTCTTTCCGAACCAAACATGCAACAATCACATGGCCCACCTATTTCACTATTGGCCACTTACCCCGGGGAGAAATGAAAACACTAATTTACACAAAATCTGTATGCTAACGCTCACAGCAGCTTCACGGAGAAGAGCCAAAACCTAGAAACAACCCAAAAGTCCTTCAAACGTCTAACGAAGGACTGTGGTATGTCCATGCTACGGAATACTAATGAAGCAACAATAAAAGAATCAACTGTTGATACGCAAAAGGAATGAACTGTTCCTTTTCTCGAAATAAAATTACAGAGTTTGAGAACAGATTCGTGGTTGCCAACGATTGGGGGAACTTTGGGGAGGTGGGACAGTTCTTTATCTTGATTTCGGTGGTGGTGACACACACCTCCAGGTGTGATAAGACTTTTTAGGAGTACACACACACACACACACACACACACACACACACACACACACACGAGTGCTCGGGAAGACTTGGGAAACCTGAAAAAGCTCTATGAATGGCACAAAGTCAGTTTCCCCGGTTTTGATATCGTACAACAGTCCCGCACTTTCCTTTGGGGAAGCTGAGTGACAGATGCCTGGGACCGCTGCACATCCTCTCTTGGAACTTAACCACGAATCCATCATTATTTCAAAATAGAAAGTTAAAAGAAAACAAACCTCCAAAGGTAGGTGGCCTGTGGACACCGGCACCGTACTGCCTACGTGTGTCATTGTGGCTCTTCCAGCTCATGTGGATCCTTTTTTTTTTTTTTTTAATGTTTTATTTATTTCTGAGAGAGAGAGAGAGACAGCGTGAGCAGGGGAGGGTCAGAGAGAGGGAGACACAGAATCCAAAGCAGGCTCCAGGCTCTGAGCTAGCTCTCAGCACAGAGCCCAATGCGGGGCTCGAACCCATGAACCATGAGATCATTGACCTGAGCCGAAGTCGGATGCTTAACCGTCCGAGCCACCCAGACGCCCCTCGGCTCATGTGGATTCTTAACCAATGTCACTGGGTGGGTAGCACTGGGGTCATTAGACCTGTTTTAGAGATGAGAATGCCAGTTTAGAAACACTGGATGGTTACATTGAGTGAAGTTAGCTCCATGGTGATTTGAACCCAGGTTTTTGGTTTGTTTGTTTGTTTGTTTGTTTGGTGCTGATTTCATTACTAATTCAATGTCTTCTGACTGTGATTTACAAAGTAGACTATAATTTCACGGGCCTGAAGTCAGATTTCTTAATAGAGTTTTCTTTGTGCATTCAGCCTAAAGTACTCCTGCGTGGGCCACTAGTTTGCTACAAAATAAATTCATATCCCCCACACATATAATCACGCACCTGTCTTCGTCAGAATATTTTTCTCCATTGGGATTTTTGCTTCCTTTCTTTCACTCAGGACGAGAAGTGCAAATGGAATGCTGAGTGTCCCCTGGGCTAATCACTCCCTAACTGATAGACAAGAGAAAGAGAGAAAGCATAAAGCCACACTGGCAAGAAGTCAAATCCATCTATTGATACAGATTTATATGTGGATACGTGTATGCGCCCCTCTTCAGTAATCAAAATGGTCAGAGCTTCAACAAGAAAGTCCCTTCCACCAAATTATTTTTTTAATCTGGAGATCAAGAGTCACATGCTTTCCAGACCGAGCCAGCCAGGGAACCCTCCACGAAATTATTTTTCATATCGGTCCAACATCAATGCATCTCTAAGAGCACAGGCTTCTAAGTGCCCTCCTGTTCCAGCCATGTGATCCCTTGAGCAGCTGATCAAAGCACTTGTTTGGGGATGTTACAGACCAAAAGGGCAAAAATAAATGTCGAGGCCCCAAAGTGTAGCTACAAAGACAGTGCTGCTTTGTGTGATGAAAAGGATGCAGAAGAGAAGAAAAACAATATCCTAGTTAAAAAGGAATTATGTTTCTAGTATCCAATACCTTAACGTAAATGTACTCAGAAGACAAAATTATTTTGTCTTGCTTTCATGTGAGAAAAAGTAAGCTCAGTAAGGATAAAATTGGGGGTTTTTTTTGAAGGCCCTCTGAAAAGAATTCTGTAGTAATTAGTTTAACACTTAAGATGTTCACAAACCTCTTGAGAAAAAGGTTCATTTGGAAGTATGTCGTGATTAGATCTTCTATAGTTCGCATGCAAATGTTAATTGGCAATCCTCCAGTACCTATTATGGCAGATTTCTAGATGAGGTTGCTAATAATAATAGCAAAGTATTAGTATTAGTATTATCAGTGTTATTATTGAGGTATAGTTGACATACAATGTTACAGTAGTTTCAGGTGTACCACATAGTGATTCAACAATTCTTTTTTTTTTAATGTTTTATTTATTTCTAGGAGAGAGAGAGAGTGTGTGAGCAGGGGAGGGTTAGAGAGAGAGGGAGTCACAGACTGAAACAGGCTCCAGGCTCTAAGCTGGCAGTCAGCACAGAGCCCGACGCGGGGCCTGAACCCACGAACCGCGAGATCATGACCTGAGCGAAAGTCGGACGCTTAACCGACTGAGCCACCCAGGCGCCCCGTGATTCAACAATTTTATAGGCACCTGGGTGGCTCAGTCGGTTAAGCGTCCAACTTTGGCTCACGTCATGATCACCCAGTTCGTGGGTTCAAGCCCCATGTCGGGCTCTATGCTGACAGCTAGCTCAGAGCCTGGAGCCTGCTTCAGATTCTGTCTCCCTCTCTCTGACCCTCCCCTGCTCACACTCTCTCTCTCTTTCTCTCAGAAATAAATAAAACATTAAAAAAAAAAACCAATTCTACACATTATGCTATGATCACCAGCAGCATGGCTGTCTTTAACTCAGAGGCAGGACAGCCCAACGAGACTCCAGATTCAGGGCTTTCAGTGAGCCCTCTGTACCTCGCCTTCCTTTGATGAGGACATTAAGGAAGCCCATGGGTATAGTCTTTGCAAAGGTGGAAAAAGTTCCTCAGTTACTCCGTCTGTAGCTCATAGAACCCAGGACAATTGCATCACGTTAAGAGCAAAACAAAAATGAAGTCAAATAATATTTCAGCTTATCATAAAGGGTATGGTTATCATCCCAGAGTTTTGTTTGTATAGCTCATTTGGACTCTCTCTTACCTTCATGAAGATCTAGGTTGCCAGGTCATGCCTTCCAAAGTAAGAAACGAAACAGTGATCAGTTCCAAAGTGAATGGTGAAAAGTAACTGCAAAAATCCCTCATATGATTTTCATAAAATTTAAGAAGTGTTTTCATGAATAACAAATAAATGTTTCCCCTTGGCTGACAAAAACACCAGACACCAAATATTAGATCTTTCCTGCAAACAGCCCAACTCAGACGACTCCTCTATATCAGTCAGGTAGGCCGGCTCATGCTGCAGTAACAAACAGACCCCCCAAATCTCACTGCCTTACAACAAAAGCATATTTTTCAGTCATGCCAATTTGAGGTAGGTCAGACTCTACCCAGTGACTGGTTCCATCTTGGTGGCTATGCCACGTAGTGGATCCAAAGTCACCCTACAGGCATATTTAGGAAAAGGAGAGTGGGGAAAGGAAGCTTAACTCCCTGTGGGGGAGGCAAATGTCATCACTTCCATTCATGTTCACCCTGATCAGAGCTGAGCACCTGGCCAATGTAATCGCAAAGGAGACTGGGAAACATAGAAATGACCTAAGTACTGAGAGGCCTCACCATGCCCACCATATCTCCCACTCGACTCTATTTTTTTTTAATACTTTTTATTTATTTCTAGGAGAGAGAGAGAGACAGCGTGACAGGGGAGGGTCAGAGAGAGAGGGAGATACAGACTCTGAAACAGGATCCAGGCTCTGAGCTGGCAGTCAGCACAGAGCCCGACGCGGGGCTCGAACCCACGAACCGCGAGATCATGACCTAAGCGAAAGTCGGACGCTTAACCGACTAAGCCACCCAGGTGCCCCTCGACTCTATTTTTAATAGAACACTCAGATGGCTACCAAAAGGAGTAAAGCATTCTTTATACTTCAGAAAAAAAATGTATATTTTTAAAAATATATACATATGCATACCTACATGAAAGAATGTATAATATGTATCTGTGCTTCTCAATTGATTTTAAGAAGTCAATCCTCTGAAGTTAAGAATCAGCCATTCATTACTTTTCATGAATTATCTTAAAGGAGGCTTCTGAGAAAATACCACTCTTCCCACCAGCAGGAATATCAAAATAAAAGCCAAGTGCTTGCTTCCAAAAACCCAAAGTTTCATTTCCCACCCTGGAACTAAAGATCTTTCTATTCTGAAAATAACACTGTATGTAAAAAATCCACAAGTCCTATTCTTCAAAGTTTGAGATAAAAACCTTTCAATACAAGGTTTGGTCATGTTTGCTGTGTTTTAGACATTTAAATCATTGCCTTTGAGGGGTTTACATTAAAAATCAGGTTTTTTTGGGAGCGCCCGGGTGGCTCAGTCAGTTGAGCGTCTCCCTTTCTCTCTGACCTTCCCTTGCTCACACTGTCTCTCTCTCTCAAAAATAAATAAAAACATTTTAAAAATGTTTTTAAATTAAGTTTTTGCCATTGGATTATATTTTCAGAGGCCAACATCTCCACTGGTGCTATGAAGTGATTTGTTTTAGCAAAGAGAAATCATATTTTAAGATATTTCTTTTCTCTTATGAAGTTTTTCTGAATGAGAATGGGTTCAAGGATATCTGGCATCATGTAGTTTCCTAATGTGGCCCAAGTTTGCTTTTGTTCTTGAGAATGAAAACCTAGAGTTTCCGAAACACAAATGAAGGCAGGGATTCTAAAACTGATGCCTCTGTGTGGCTCTCTGGGGGTTCTGATTCACACAACGCTCAGCATACAGTGATAAGTCCTATTCCTTAGCGGTGTCCCAGAATTCTCAAACACTTCTTTTCTTTCTAAGTTTTTATTTCAACTCCAGTGAGTTAACATACAGTGTAATATTAGCATCAGGTGCACAATATCGTGACTCAACGCTTCCAGACATCACCCGGTGCTCCTCATGACCAGTGCGTTCCTTAATCCCCACCCCCACCTTTCCTCTGGTGACCCTAGTTTATTCTCTATAGTTAAGAGTCTGTTTCTTGGTTTACCTCTCTCTCTCTTTTTCTTTGCATATTTGTTTTTTTTTTTTCTTAAATTCCAGATATGAGTGAAGTCATATAGTATCTTTATTTCTCTCTTATTTCACATAGCAGAAAAGTTCTTAACTTACAGGGTACTGTAGGGGCGTCTGGGTGGCTCAGTTGGTTGAGAATCCAACTTTGGCTTGGGTCATGATCCTGCAGTTTGTGAGTTCGAGCCCCGTGTTGGGCTCTGTGCTGACAGCTTGGAGCCTGGAGCTTGTCTTCAGATTCTGTGTCTCCCTGCCTCTCTGCCCCTCTCCCATTTGTGCTCTGTCTCTCAAAATAAATAAATAAATGTAAAAACAAAATTAAAAAAAAATGTACAGGGTACTGTAGCATGCCACAGAGCCCTAATTATGCAAGGGCAGAACGTTACCCCTTCAGTGGAAAACCCCACACAGTGTTTCTCTTCTCACCTTATAAATCTCTGAAGCACTAAATAACTGAAGACAAACTGATTTACAGCAAGAGAGCTTCGAAGAAAAAAACCCGATGTCCCAAGAATTATTCATAAGCAAGTATCATTCATGCCCTCACTCAAGAAAAGCATTTTAAGATATGCAAGTATATGGATGATGACACAGCCACACTTCCTGTATAAATCACATGAAAACATGGTTCATAGTAATGACAAATGAGGGCAAAATAAGAATTCAAATATGAGGAAGTCATGGTTGGGAAGGATTGGTGGTGATTATTGAAAACAGTCACTCAGGGGGAGGTATTAGATGTAAAAAGTGACTGCACAATGTGATTATCGTTTATAAGTTCGGGTCTGTTATAAAAAGGAGAAACAAATGAGGGAAGAGGCCTACAATTCCATATTAAATTCACAGACACAAAGAGGGGAAGGGAGAAGATGAGAAACGGCGGATCCTACTCCTCACGTCCAGTAAAAGGAAGTCAGAAGAGACTGTGGTCATGTTTAAAAAAAAAAAATCCTTAAGAGACAAGCGGAAATGTTTTCAGAAGAAAGACATATGACCTTGGACTTCCTTTAAAAGAACAGGGGGAGTGGGGAGTAAGGGGGTGCAGGGTATGAGATGAACTAGAATTGGCATAATGCTGATACTGAGTGACAGACATGAGAATCCTGGAGTCTTTTTTTATTTGAAAATTAACGGAATAAAAAGATTTAATCTCAAGGACTGGAGTTTGGAATTTACCCTTTGAAATTAAGCAACAAATAGACTCATAAATACATAACTACAACTTTCCATGTATGTATTTACACCACAGCGGTAGCTGTTACTAGCACACACTTCAGACATTCACTGCACAGCACAGCTGATCTTGACCTTTCAGAAAAATCTGTAAAAATGGCAAAAGATCCTGTCTGGAAGTCTGAAACACATACTATCCTGGTTGGCCTCATACTGTTTGGGCTTTTTTTTCCCCCATAAATCCCATAATGCTCAGATTTTATATTAATGGTTAGTAAAAATATATCTAAGTCTCACTTTCCCTATTCAAAAGATCTCATAAAATCATGTTGCTGGCTTTCCCGTCAAAATCAAGCCTGGCTCAGTTGAAGAGCATGTGACTCCTGATCTCAGGGTTGTGAGTTCAAGCCCCACATGGGGTGTAGAGACTACTAAAAAATAAATAAATAAACTTAAAAGAAAACCAAGCCAGCCTTCACAAAACCATAATATCATTGTGAATATCTTAGGAAATTTACATTACAGTTTTGCCTTCTTGTAAGGTAGAGATGTAGGTGAACTTACTGGGAACATTTGATAGTAAATTTGTTGTTATAGGTTCTGTCTGAACCATGTATTTCTATCCTGTGGGTAAAAGCAATTCAGATTAGGTTTGTGTCTTTTGGCTCTTTATTTAGAAACTTCCGTGAAATGGTTTCATACTTACCACAATTAAAATGACTGAGAAAAGGATTTTTTTTTTAATGTTTATTTATTATTGAGACAGACAGAAACAGAGCATGAGTGGGGGAGGAGCAGAGAGAGAGGGGGACACAGAATCCGAAGCAGGCTCCAGGCCCTGAGCTGTCAGCACAGAGCCCGACGCAGGGCTCGAAGCCACATACCGTGAGATCATGACCTGAGCCAGAGTCAGATGTTCAACCGACTGAGCAACCCAGGCACCCCTGAGAAAAGGAATTTTTAAACAAAGCAAATATGCTCACAGACAATATTCAGTTTAAACCATGCAGTGACTATTGAAATAGATTCCAAATATTCAGTAATAAAACCCAAATTGCAGAGTCCGTCACTAATTGAATCTGACATCAATTATGTAACCAAATATGATTCTCCATACGAATACATTTCGCTTATAGAATTTTGAAAATCAGCACTAAAAATTGTAAGGCTTCATTTTCAACTGATAGACCGTCCCAAGGACTTTTATTTGACCTAATACCACAGATGAACTAAAGCATCATGGGTACAGTCTCAACGCATTTTGGCAACTGCTTTTTCAGACTGTGTACGGCCAGAAGAAACAGCAGGCAGGAAACAGCAGGCAGGCAGGAGCCCGGCAGCTCAGGAACCTGAGCCTACAAGTCTGTGGAAAGTGCTAGAAAGACAGGTCAGCTTCAGAAAGCAGACTCCCATCATCGCATCTCCATGTTCTCACTGCCAAGTCCCGGGAGCAGGAATCTGGCCCAGTAGGGGTCTGGTGTCTACCCCACAGACCAATCAGCCCTGGCCATTCTGTAGGTTGTGACAATCTGAAAGGAGCTGACCAACATGATTTGAGGGACTGCAATGCTGAATTGGTGTACGGTCTCCCCAAATAACCATGATACTAGACAGAAACAGCGCTAATACGGAGATTTTGAGTTCTGGCATTTTTAGAGCTATCACTCACAAGCTTTATAATCACAATTTAGAGACAGATCTGCCCATCTCCTCCGTTTAGCCCCTACTGAGCAAAGATCTGTGGGTGGGCCCCTCATCAACTGGAGTCTAAAGTCACCAGCCAAACCCTTCCCCCCACCAGACATGGCGGACTGTGAGGTTCACATGACCCTCTGAGCTCCCTTGAGTCAGGCCAGATTGACTGACTCAGTCAGTGCAAGTCCAATGCGTCTGGTAACCCAGACACGCTGCTACATGAATAATTTTACCTATAAATCATCATTAAAGGTTGCTCAAGGTTATGTAAGAATGGTGGAGCAGAAAGGACCAAACGGAATGAATAATACATTACTGAAAAGAAAGGATCAAAGCATTTGAGATTACCAATTTCACACCACATTTCTCCATTCTGTAATGAATCTGCTCTCTCTGCCTCTGCAAGTCGGACTGAGCCCCATTTATTTAAGACTTTCATCTGTGGCCATGTGCCCAGAATGTCACATGTTCTGAAGGGCATATTATTTTAAGTTTTCGGTCAAGGAGAGAGCTTTACTACCAGCAGCATCGCCCAAGGAGGACATGCATTGAATTGTAGAGGCACCTTTGTTACAGAGAAAGTTTGCAGGATTGAACACTACGCATATGATTAGCAAATAAAAGCCACATGCCGTAGCTTCCTTCTTTCTATGTTTGTCTTTTTTTAAAAATAGCTGCAAATGGACTATTTTTAACAGGGTACTGGTGCCATTAAGGTCGGTGACTTCCCTCTCCCAGAGCTGCAATTTTGGAACAGGAAGCCGACATTTTCCATCTCTTGTTGGCCCCGAGGTTCTGGCGAACCAGTCATCATGTTAGGCGCACTCTTTAGAACACTCGGATTGGCAGGGTGAAGTCGCGGAGGGTGTGAGAGACAGGAAGCAAAGGAAGTCCTCCCAGGCACCATGCCCATCAGCCTGGGCCAGACGGGGAGATCACAGAAGTGCGCCACCCTCGCTCTCCCCACCCCCCCTAAAACCCTTCTCGAACATTTCCAGGCACACCAGAGGCAATTCATTTTCTCAGCGCGGCCTGGTTTCTCCCATTAGACAAAACATAAAGTTCAAATTCATTTGCACTTCGATGTAAATACATTTAAGAGATCATTCCTTCTCATGAAACCTGTAAGGTTAAGATTAGAGCCACGGGCAATGAGAAAGAGTGAAATCTGGCCATTTGTAGCAACGTGGATGGAACTCGAGGGTGTTATGCTGAGCGAAATAAGTCAGGCAGAGAAGGACCATATGTTTTCACTCAGATGTGGATCAGGAGAAACTTAACAGAGGACCATGGGGGAGGGGAAGGGGAAAAAATAGTTAAGGAGAGGGAAGGAGGCAAACCATAAGAGACGCTTAAATACTGAGAACAAACTGAGGACTGATGGGGGGGCCGGGGGGGTGATGGGCATGGGAGAGGGCACTTGTGGGGATGAGCACTGAGTGTTCTATGGAAACCAACTTGACAATAAACTATAAACGGAAAAAAACACATTAGAGCCACAGGATGAACTTGCAGGGGTGGGATCTGAGGCACAGAGAAGCTGAGCAGAAGAGAGACCTTGGTATTTGGGGCTATTTCTGACCCCTCGTCAGAAGCCACACTCCAGCCTGGTCCACATCCCAGCTGCCCCTAGCACCAGCAGCGTTCCGGCATCCTCTGGAAACTTCAAGAGCCTCCTCTGTCTCTGCGCAGCCTTGGCCAAAGGCCAGGTAATAACTGTTTGGCTCATCCATCGGATGGTTTTCGGGCGCCTGCAGGGCTCAGTCAGTTAAGCCTTGGACTCTTGATTTCAGTTCAGGTCAAGATCCCAGGGTCATGGGATTGAGCCCCACATCAGGCTCCACACTGCCTCCTTGGGATTCTCTCTCCCTCCCTCTCCCCAACTCACACAGCGTGCACTCACTCTCTCTCTCAAAATAAATAGACACCTTTTAAAAAGAAGAAATGACTTGGGTTTTAGAAACAGGAAATGGCAAAAGGGAGGAGAAAAAAAAATGAACGCCTTTGGATTTTAGAAAATCAGGGCAGCAGAGGGCTCATGACCATTTCAAAAGCCTTCTCACTGAATCAAGACGCCGTGCTCAGCTGCACCCTCTTGCACACAGCTCTGCACCTCGTGCCCAGATGCAATAGCCATTCTGGGGACCCAAGCGCAAGACAGGCTCCATGTCCTAACACTCTGTAAAAGCAAGACCCGGGGAAGCCAAAGAATGGTGAATGCTGACATCTGCTGGACGTGACAGCACTGCAGGATCTCCATCTAGTAAAACCCGCAGCTGCGGCAGAACCGAAGGAAGTCTGGTTATTTGAAGACGTCCTTTCTCCCAACTACAAAAGTTCAGCTACGCGCATCTTTTTGGCGTTCGCAGGCACAAACCAGGCAGTACGACGACATAAAAGCAATGTCTTCGTAATGACCAAGAACTGGTTTTGAATTCAGGTCCAAATCGGGTTTAATTCTCTGAGTCTTAGTTTTCATCTGTAAAATCAAGACAATAATACCTCTCACACATGTTATTAGGTTTTTTTTAATGAGATACTTTGAGTTGTAAAACGCAATCTGTACCCACTGGTCCAGGCTTCCCATTGGTCCCATGCCGCTGTCCTGAGGAAGCCCTGGAACTTACATGCGTGATTTCTACCCCGTTTCCCTCACAGCAGTTGTTGACTTCATTATTCCATCCACAGGCACAGCCTCACACATGATTGGCACATGAGAAGAGCCCAGTCAACGCTGATCTGCCGACTGATTAGTACACAGAAATGTGTTATTTTGCTTCTCCGTTCCCACCACATGGGTGAAATACTGAGTTTTCTCTACCTCTGTAAGCTAAGGCCATCGTTAGAATCTCATGTGCTGTGAAGGAAACTCATGATAGTTATGGATCCTGAATGGTTTCCAACTCTGTAATTTCAAGTCAGGGCCAACGTCCAGCCTCCTCAAGAAAAACACCCCTTTTCAAATGCAGAGCAAAGCGATCCAATGCAGTGGTGTCTCAAAGAAATCAATGCAGGCTAACAAGTTCTCCAGGCAGCCAGGCCAGCAGAGAGGGAGAAAGAAAGAGAGAGAGAGAGAGAGAGAGCACGAGCGCGCCTTGGGGCGGGGCCCTGTGCAGGCTTGGTGAGACTCGCACAAAGCCTGGTTTATTAGGAGCCAGCAGAAGAGCTACAAGGCCCAGGCACAAATGTCCACTTTGGGGGGATCAATGTCTTCCCTTGTTCTTGCCATGTTGGTTTTTGCACTCCATCGGAATGAAATCGGTGGGTCCAGCTGGGGACCGTAGGGACACACAGAGGCCAAGCTCCTCAAGGAAGGCCTGCCCGTGTTCGGTTTTGCATCACACCTTCTCGGAGCACCCATTTTAGTAAGCCCCGTGCCCTGGAGGCTAGTGCATGGGATTGTGGTAGCTTCTATCCTGCCGCTTCTTGTCTATTGCAATTTAAGATTTGAGATGTTGTTTAGACGTTAAAGATCATCAAGGGTGCCGGGGTGGCTCATTGGTTAAGTGTCTGACTTGGGCTCAAGCCATGATCTCATGGTTTGTGAGTTCGAGTCCTACGTCGGGCTCTGTGCTGACAGCTCAGCCTGGAGCCTGCTTCAGGTTCTCTGTCTCCCTCCCTCTCCCACTCATGCTCTGTCTCTCTCTTTCAAAAATAAACGTTAGGGCGCCTGGGTGGCTAAGTCGGTTAAGCGTCCGAATTCGGCTCAGGTTATGATCTCATGGTTCGTGAGTTCAAGCCCCGCACCGGGCTCTGTGCTGACAGCTCAGAGCCTGGAGCCTGTTTCAGATTCTGTGTCTCCTTCTCTCTCTGATCCTCTCCTACTCCTGCTGTCTCTCTCTCTCTCTCTCTCTCTCTCTCTCTCTCAGAAATAAATAAAAACATTAAAAAAATTTTAATAAACATTTAAAAAAGTTAAAAATCATGTCTTAAAAAAATTTTTTTTTTATTATAGCAAATGCCAAATATGCATAAAAGCAGAGAAAACAGCACAGTAAATAATAGCGTCACAAAACCCTATGTACCCATTACCCAGCTGCCACAATTACCAGCTCCAGATCATGTCATTTCTAAGTTCATTCGTTTAACAAATACTGATTGAATACCCATGATGTCTAAGTACCGCTTTCAGTTTTTTTGAGACACAGGCCTGAATAAGGCAAAGTCCTGACCCTCAGACTATCACAATTCAGTGCAGGAAATGCTGCGACAAGAGAAAGCACATGGGCAGCTAATCCAACCTGGAAGAGCTTCCTGGAGGAAATGGCACCTAAGCTGAGATTTGAAGGCTAAGTAGGAGACTGCCTGGGGAAGAAGATGAGAAGTGGAATGGGAATGGGCAAAGATTCAGCAGAAGGAGAATTTATACCAGGAATGAGAATGAACAAGGGGATCTTAGGAACTGAGGAACTTTAAAATGATTGGAGCTTTGAGTACAATGTAATAGTGAAAAGACAAGTGGGTAAGTAAACAGAGTATGGATCAAATCACAAAAGGTCTACATGCCATGTTAGGACCTATAGAGAAATGAGGCGCCATTGAATGGTTAGAGGGAGGGGAGTAACATGATCACATGCCTTTTAGAAAGAGCACTCCTTCTGCAGGGTGGGGGGCAGGTTGAGGCGGAAACTCTTTAGGAGGCTGCTGTAATTTAATTAAGCAAGCGAGCTGGGGAGTCCCCGTGGGGACGTGAAAAATGTTCCCTTGGGGAGGCATGGTGGCTCAAGAACCCCCTCTGGATTCTGCTCTGCTTCTCTGCTCTAAGGTACAGGGATGTGTGTGTGTGTGTGTGTGTGTGTGTGTGTGTGTGTGTGTGTGTGTGTGTGTGTGTGTACACATTTATGTGTGTGGGGAAGGCGTCCCAAGAGAAGACAATGGAAAGTGATTATGTGTCAGAAAAGGGGACGCACACTGAACACAGAAATCCGCTGTTAGAAGCCCTACAGACCGTCTGCACTAACCCTCTCTGTGCAGAAAAAGAAACTATGACCCAGGTGAGAGCAGACTCTCCAAAGTCGCAGGGACAGAGCTGGGAGGACCTCCCTCTGTGGACTCTGCAGCTCCAACTAGTAAGGCCTTTCCCCTGCCCTGGGCTTTTACCAACCTCCTCCCTTCTTTCCACTAAGCACCTTAGGGGAGCTACAGAGCCCAGGGGAAGTGTCTGGCAGTGTTGGAAACTTTCACATACTGACAACTTAAGGAAAAGACGACTTTCGGGGCGCCTGCGTGGCTCAGTTGGTTAAGCGTCCAACGTCAACTCAGGTCACGATCTCGCGGTTCGTGGGATCGAGCCCCGCGTCGGGTTCTGTGCCGACAGCTCAGAGCCTGGAGCCTGCTTCAGAGTCTGTGTCTCCCTCTCTCTCTGCCCCTCCCCTGCTTGCACTCTCTCTCTCTCAAAAAAAAAAAAAAAAAAAAAAAAAGACGTTCAACTATGCAAGCAGCCCTGTCCCCTGCAACTCTCACACTTGCATATTTCAAGCTTCTTTGCTTCCACCAGCTCATAGGGTTTTCATTTCTCATAGCTGCTGACATCAATCCTTGCAAAGCCTTAGGATGAACTATTACAATATGAACCTTCGTTAACCTGCTCTATAGCTTCTGAAGAGAAACTGCATTTGAAGTGGAAAAAATAAATGTATGATTTACAAGTATATTAGACTCTGTCAGCCACTGTGGAAAGCTTGGCTGCATGGCAATTACAAGCTTTCTTGAAAAAAAATAAAGAGAAAATTTTATAAATTATACAGGGTTTCAACTGTATCGTATTTCATTTCAGAATAACAATATCCTGTACTCCATGAATTTAACTTAGTAAAGGTGTCTGACACTCTGTGAGGCAGAGTCTCTTAAAGGCTTTGCTTTGGTGTGTATTCTCTACTGTCTAAAATGTTACGGCTTCTCTGTTAGGATATAAAATGCTGTTCTGCAGTTTTAGGTGAATCAGGCTATTACAAAAGCTCTATTGTCCTTCTAGGACCTCAGCAAACTAAGTGTTTTACTAGGAAAGCAGAGAATCAACAGCCATGTGATTGCCTGACCCAGTGCCTGGAGAGTCAGTAATTCAATCTCCAACAGCAGCTTGGATGCACGAAGTCATGGACTTCTCATTCCTTGCTGGGTGTGAGAAGGAGGGGAAATTGGAATTTTGGTCCAAGAAGAATAATGTCGCTAAAAGCATTTAACTACAATTAGCCACACTGTCAGGGGCATTCATGGATATGGAGCAACAGAATCGCTGCCATCAATTACTGTCTTTGTCAATTATCATGACCGACATCAGTAAATAATGACCATGTCTCCTGGATGTGGGTCAAGAAGCATGGCAGTCAGGAGGCGTTGGTCAGTGGCCCAGTTCTGCTTCCCACCAGTCCTAACAGGCCATCTGAGCTCACTGGTCTGTAGTTTCCTCATCCAATAGCTGTAAGGACGGGGCGTGGGGAGTAGTGAGATGCACGTATGAGAACATTTTTTAAGTGTTTGTACATCGGGGTAAAACACGGCAATTACTTTATGATAAAAATAAGTAAGCAAAATATAATGGGGATTATCTTAGAATACTGCTTACTATTCCCCAGGAATAGCTTGCTTGGGTGGATATGTGTGTATACATATATACAGATATTGTATATAAACATATGTGTGTATATATACATAGACATATATTTTCATATATGTAATTTTTATATAATGTTACAAAATTACATAATTATCTACAAATTATACCATTTTTAAATTATAACTATCCATGAGTTTTTAAAATATAGTAAGTTGGACAAATGAAATTTTTATAGAGCTGAAGATCCCAAAAAACATCACTTAACCGACTGAGCCATCCAGGCGCCCCTGATCCCATAAAACATCACTGAAGCTTCAAAACTTCATTTGGAATTTTTCTTTTCAACTTTCTGAGAGTTTACATAATAATAATCCCCTTCCTGATCTCTGGAGATATAGAAGAGTACGGAAGGAAGAGCACAGATTTTAGTTTAGTTTAGTGTTTATCTTGTCCTTTTCAGTTTTTTTTTTTTTTTTTAACAAGCTAACAAATAAGAAAGATAGAGGAGAAGGCCCACGTAGATCTTAAAATCTTCAGACTTTGGTACAGGGACCTTTTTTATTCTCACCTTTTAAAAATGTTTTAGTTAGAGGTGCCTGTGTGGCTCAGCCGGTTAAGCGTCCAACTTCGGCTCAGGTCACGATCTCGCGGTTCGTGGTTTCGAGCCCCGCGTCGGGCTCTGTGCTGACAGCTCAGAGCCTGGAGCTGCTTCAGATTCTGTGTCTTTCTCTCTCTCTGCCCCTCCCCTGCTCACACTGTCACTCTTTGTCTCTCAGAAATAAATTTAAAAACATTAAAAAATTTTTAATACACAAATAAAAAATTTTTAGTTAATTTATACTTGTGAATTAGAAAATTCAGAATTAGACTAGTCCAGCCTTACAGTTGTGAATGAACACAGTTGCTGTGGTCACCTCTCCACAAGCAGAATGGACTGTCCCCTCAACGCACACCCCAAAGAGAAGAAGGAGAGAGGCTTGGGATTTTATGGTAAGGTTGGAACTGAGGGCTCTCCTCTGCAAGAGCCAGTGCTTGCACGGCCTGAACATCCTGCAGGGGCCAAAGGAGAAAGCGTCTAGGCTGTGCTATCAGGTTGCCCGGATGTGGGACAGAAGGGAAAGAAGAGTAAGGGAACTGAAAGCTATCAGCAATCAATTAAGCATCTTAAAAAGGGGTGGAGCCAAACCCCTTATTATTGCAGACTTTACTACAATCATACAGAGCGTAAACGTGTATATGACATAATAAGTGTCCCTCTGGCGAGTGGCCAACCTCAACTCCCCAATCCACCAGGGACAACCACTCTTCAGTCTTTTTTTTTTTTTATTTTATTTCTAGGAGAGAGAGAGAGACAGCATGAGCAGGGGAGGGTCAGAGAGAGAGGGAGTCACAGACTAAAACAGGCTCCAGGCTCTGAGCTGGCAGTCAGCACAGAGCCCGATGCGGGGCTCGAACCCACGAACCGCGAGATCATGACCCAAGCGAAAGTCGGACGCATTACCGACTAAGCCACCCAGGCGCCCCAACCAGTCTTCAGTCTTACCAGCTGCTTTGCAGCCTCCCAGAGATCGGCTGTGTGTATACACATGCATGTATGCAAGAGCATGCGCACACACAGTTTGTTCCTTCTGCTGAAGATCAAAGCGCAGTAACCAGATACTCCAACGTTTGTTTAAATTCCTTAAAACTTCTGGGGCACCTGGGTGTTCGGTTGGTTAGGCGGCTCAGGTTTGTGGGTTCGAGCCCCGCGTCAGGTTCTGTGCTGACAGCTCAGAGCCTGGAACCTGCCTCAGATTCTGTGTCTCCCTCTCTCTCTCTGCCCCTCCCCTGCTCATGCTGTCTCTCTCTCTCTCTCTCAGAAATAAATTAAAAACATTTTTAAAAAAACTTTTTTAGTGTTTATTTAAATTAAAAACATTTTAAAAAAATTTTACTGTTTATTTTTGAGAAAGAGAGAGAGACAGCGTGAGCAGGAGAGGGACAGAGAGAGAGACAGAATCCAGAGCAGGCTCCAGGCTCTGAGCTGTCAGCACACAGCCCGATGCAGGGCTCAAACCCACCAACCGTGAGATCGTGACCTGAGCCGAAGTCGAACACTTAACCGACTAAACCACCCAGGCACCCCCCAAAATTTTTTTTATTCCTTCAGATTTCTGTTGTTTTCTAGATAAGTGTCTTGGGCCAAGTTATTTCACTTGAGTCTCAATACAGTTTTCTGTAAAATGGAGATGAGACCACTACCTGCTTGCGGGGTTATGGAAAGAAATAACCAGGGTCTAGAACATAACAGATGATGTCCCTTTTGCCTTGTTTCCTTCTTCTTCAGTGGCTGCCATCTTTGAGCCTAAATTGCAAATTCCTCTCTTTTATCGACTGAAATTTTGTAAGTTCCCTAGGTTTTCATCCTTGGCCCTTTTCTCTCCTCACTGGACTCCTCATCCCTGGCGGCCAGTCAAAGGGTCTGCAGCAGCTTCTGGACTGATGAGTCTACTCAGCTCTGTCTCCTGCAGCTCTCACGTGAATTTACAAAAGTCTACTGACCATCTAGACTTATGTGTCTAATAGGTACTTCAAAATTAGCACGATGTCTTTACTTTCTCCGAACTCTTCCCCTGAGTTCTCTATCACAGTAAAATGAGACCTCATCCACCTGGTTTTGAACTGAAGTCTGGAGGCATAACCTTGCCATTGCTCTCATTTCACACCTCTAATCAATCCCTAGGTTTTGTTCACACTATTCAAAAGGATCTCTTGGGCTCCATCCCATTTAATGCTTGTCCAGGTCATCTCCCCAAAAATTATTTCAACAGCATTTTCCCTGGTCCCTCTTTCCAATCAATCATGTCTGCTTCTAAATCACACCAGAGGACAGAGAGAGCCTTCTAAAATACAAAGCTGACCTTGTGAACACCCTAAGTTTTGTCAATGGCTCCCTACCCATTTCCATCTGGACACGGTTCAAATTCCTTAAATTGACTCAATCTTGTTCTATCTTTTCATCTCTTTCTAGGAATCCTACCCAATTCCAATAGCTTTAAATACCATATTATGCCAATCACTCCTAAATTTACATCTCCTAGACTCCCACCCAGACCTCTACCCTGAGCCCAAGTCTCTTTTACAACAGCCTGCTTAACATATCCATTTGAATGACTCATAGGCATCTAACAAATGTGTTTACCAGGATTCTTGATTTCCCTCCGCATCTTCCTCATTTCAGCAAGTCACCCAACTGCTCAACTCAGAAAACCTGGGTATTATCTTTAATTCCCTTTTTCTCAGCCTGCACGTCCAGTCCACCTGATGTGCCATTAATTCTCTCTGAAACATTTCAGTCTATCCGTTTCTCTGCATGTTATTCCCACGACTGTCTAAGTCATCATCTTCTCTCACTTGGACCGTTGCCAAGCCTCCTGTTTGACTATTCCCATGTCCCTTTCCAATTCACTCCAATACAAAGCACCAAAGGAGTCTTTTAAAAATATAAATCAGCTCATGTCACTCTCTTGCTTAAAACCTTTCAGCGACTTACCACCACTTTTAAAATAAAATCCAAAATCCTTGCCGTGACTTACTTGCCTACACAGGGTAAGTCTATATGGATTCTTACTACCCTCTCATTCACCACACTGTAAGAACAGATCGTTTTCTTCCTCACTCACTTTGAATGCAGAGCATCGAGGACAGTGCTTGGTACTTGAGAGACACGTGATCAAAGTTGAAATAAACACATGAGTGGCTTACGCTCATTTTCTTGGACCCTGCTTTAGCTATTCTCTTTTTACTTCTACATATCACAACGTATGCCCCACTACATTCTAGAATAGAATGAGAGTTGGCAATACCTACGTTTGCAAACACTTTTAGCTGGTGGCAGCAGAAATCAAAGCAAGAGAACCCCAAGAGAAGGGTGAACACTCTGGAAGAACCAGGAATGATTAACTCAGCCATTTTTCCCCAGTGGGTGGACATTCTCAGGCTCCTCTGAGCTTGCATCTTTAAGAGTTTTTAACTTTTTTTTAAACTGTGGTAAAATAGAAATAACAAAATAATTTACCACTTTAATCATTTGAAGTACGTAATTTAGTGACGTTAAATACACTCACAAGGTTGTGGAATCACTGTCTACTACCAGAACTCCTCCCAACCCAAACACTTTGCATCCATTATACAGTGACTCTCCACTGTCCTCTCCACCTAGCCCTGGTAACCGCTATGCTACTTTCTAGCTGCATGAATTTGCCTATTTTTAGTACCTCATATAAGTGGAATCATATAATATTTGTCCTTTGGTGTCCAGCTTCTTTCACTTAGCATAATGTTCTCAAGGTTCATCCATGTTGTAGCGAGTGTCAGACTTCCATTCCTCTTTGTGAGTGATTCATACTTGAGTTTGTGTTTTCATTCATTGGCCCAGCAAATATTTACTGAGCACTTTGGTAAGGGCCAAGCAGTGTTCTAGACACTATTGATACAGCAATGAACAAAAAAGAAAAAGTTACTACGTTCATCACACAAATACAGAAGTAAATATATAGTACATCAAATAGTAAGAAGTGCTATGGAAAACCAATATGGCAAGAATAGCTGCATTGGGGGGTGCCTGGGTGGCTCAGTCGGTTGGGTGTCTGACTTTGGCTCAAGTCATGATCTCACGGTTCGTGGGTTTGAGCCCCTCATCAGGCTCTGTGCTGACAGCTAGCTCAGAACCTGGAGCCTGCTTCAGATTCTGCGTCTCCCTCTCTCTCTGACCCTCCCCTGCTCACGCCATCTCTCTCTCTCTCTCAGAAATAAACAAAACATTAAAAATAATTTAAAAAGAATAGCTGTATAGGAAGAGGAAGCCTTTGTGGTCAGATGGGACTGTTCATGTTCTGCCTTGAGGGCTAGTGTAAGGTCTTTGGATGTGAATCTGACATAAGAAGCTGATACAAAGTGTGGAGTTGCAGAGTGACATAAACTGCCCTACATTTTAAAGGAAAATCCTGGCTTCAGTATTAAGGGAATAGGAGGCAAAATGAGGGAAATGAGGGGGAAATGAGACAAAGGGGAAATAGAAATACCAGCTAGGAAGATAACCCAATAGTCCAGGTGAATGATGGTAAGAGCTGCACGAGAGAGTACTAGTCAAGATTCTCCAGAGAACCAGAAACTCTAGGATATAGATGTGATGGGTAGATTATGAGACAGACAGAGAGAGAGAGAGAGAAGGGGGGAGGGGAGGAAGGAGAAGGGGAGGGGAAGCTGGAGAGGTTGGGGGAGAAGGAGGAGGAGAGGGAGAGGGAGAGTTATCTTAGGAACTGACTCATTCAGTTGTGTTGGCTGGCAAGTCTGAAATCCGCAGGGCAGGCCAACAGGCTGGAAACTGAAGAAGGCTTTCCATGTTTCAGTCTTGTGGCCAGATTTCTTCTGAGAATCTGTTCCATGCCTCTTCCTGGTTTCTGATGGTTTGCTGGCAATCTCTGGCATTCCTTGGCTTGTAGATGCATTACCCTGATCTCTACTTTCATTTTCTTTCTTTTTTTTTAATTTTTTTAAATCTTTTTTAAAAAATGTTTTATTTATTTCTAGGAGAGAGAGAGAGAGAGACAGAGACAGAGAGACACAGCGTGAGCAGGGGAGGGTCAGAGAGAGAGGGAGTCACAGAATCTGAAACAGGCTCCAGGCTCCGAGCTGGCAGTCAGCACAGAGCCCGACGCGGGGCTCGAACAAACGAACCGCGAGATCATGACCTAAGCGAAAGTCGGACGCTTAACCGACTAAGCCACTCAGGCGCCCCTCTCTACTTTCATTTTCACATGGCATTTTCCCTGTGTGGGTACCTGTGTCCAAATTTCTCGTTTTTGTTTTACACCAATCATACTGCGTTTGGGCCTACACTATTATAACGTGACTCATCTCAACTAATTGTATCTGCTACCATCCTATTTTTAAATAAGGTCATATTCTGAGGGTACTGGGGATTCATAGAACTTCATACGATTCGGGGGCGGGGGGGACCCAATTCAGCCTATAACACAGAGTAATAGCTGTGAATATATGAAGCAGTTGGAGTTTCCTGAAGTGTATGAAAGAAAGAGAGAAGTCAGGGATACTCCAATGTTTTTGACCTGAACAAAAACGATCAAGTAGCCATTCACGGAGATGGAGAAGAAAGTCTGGAGGGGAAAATCAAGAGTTCAGTTTTGCATATATTCAAATAAATATGTGGATATACTGTATATTCCAATAAAGAGCCACCTTCTATCCTAAGCTCCTCATGTGGTTAACAACACCGGCAGGGAGGCAGAGGGCCCATTATTTCAGAAAGAACTAAGCAGACAGAACCTGCAGGGATACCCTTCCCCAGACATCCATGTCACCTAAATGGCCCTCATTTCTGGTCCCCTCCACTTCTATTTCTAGCCCGACCTTCCTCACTATCAATGTTCCATTATACAACATTTACTTATAACCCCTCCATAGAGGTGGGTCTATGCTTAGCCCGAAGCATAGGGATTAAAAAGTTGTTAAATAAATGTATGAAGTCAGAGCTAATTACGAGCTACAGAGATGTTCTTTTTAACAGTTGTACTTTCACTAGGAACTCTGAGATTTGAAGTGAACCCTAATAGAAACATGCTATTAACAGTTTGGTTGGCCTCAAATTAATAGTAACCTGTGACTTTAATATCCATGATCTGTCTTATATCTTGCTATTTTCAAAAATGCATGGTTTGTTCTCAGCACAAGCAAACACTTGCATTATAGCTTTAAGTTACTGTGAACTAGGTTCTTAGATCCAAGTGGAGGAAATGGTTCTCCAAATAGTGTAAAATAAAAGTGTCTAAGAGGGTCACACCACAGCAAAACAGAATTCTCGGAAAAAAGAATCCAGGTGGAAAATAGGTCATCTCAAAAAATTAAATCAACTTCAAATTCCATTCTAACTATGATTTTTATTCTAAAGGCTCTCAGAAAACTTTGGTTAGAAGTAGTTTAATCCTGGGGTGCCTGGGTGGCTCAGTCAGTTAGGCGTCTGACTTTGGCTCAGGTCATGATCTCACAGTTCGTGGGTTTTTGCCCCATGTTGGGGTCTGTGCTGACAGCCAGCTCAGAGCCTGGAGCCTGTTTCAGATTCTGTGTCTCCCTCTCTCTCTGACCCTCCTCTGCTCACACTGTCTCTCTCTCTCAGAAATGAATAAAACATTTAAAAGAAAAAAATTTTTTAAAGATGTAATTTAATCCTGCCACGGATGTTTCTTTTATGAAATGATGCTATTTAGGGGCGAATGAAATTTTTCAATGTGGCTTTTAAAGGGAAGAGACTTTGCGTATATTGATTTGGATGTGGTGACGTTTTCCTCAGCATGGTTCAATACCCAATATGATAACTTAGGGAAGTGGACATTCGATCTTCATAAAGTATTCCCCAAGTCTTCTGGATCCCTAAGGAGCTGTGCTTTCAGAAATACAGATTCCAAGATGATTCCGTTTTGGGGCTATCAGTGAAACCCTCCAACTGTCATCTGGAGTCTGGCCTAACAGGAAGACAGGGATCTCTGGAGTACTGCGGGCAGTTGAAGGTCTTTCCTCAGATAACTTGTCTCAGATTGAATTTTGTGGCTACACTGATACTCCCAGAGCTCTGTCCTTGCCAGGAGGGCCAGAGGAAGTCAGATTTCAGCACCCTACACCCAGGATGCTTCAGGATGCTTCACATCTCTGCTTGTTAGAGAAGCCAGCGGTCCCTCCCCAGACTCGCTGTGACTGCAGAGTGTGTCTAGACACCAGGCAGCATGGGAGGGCCGGCTGCTGATCCAGAGAGAAAAGACCAGTGCAGGGAAGGGTAAAAGCTGAATGTCTCCAAAGGACCAACGGAGCCAGGCTTTGTGTTTCTGGGGCTGATTCTCAGACTTTTATTCTGCCTGAACATTTCCACTATTTTCCCTCACAAGCATCTCTGTCTTGAAGCAAAGGACCGAAGCAAAATGCCTAATGAAGCGAAGGTGGGGGGCGGGGGGACATGCAAATGACCTGGGAAGGACTTGGAAGGCAAGAAGAGAGAAGGGTCAGGTTACAGGTTCACACATTCTCACAAAACCATTTGAAAATATGAGCTGGAGACACAAATTCTGGGACCCATGGATGTCCCAAGAAGCTTCCTTCGGGCCCCTAGGAGTGGGGCAGGTGTCACAGAAGTGTGCCTGCTGCTCATTCTCAGCAGTTTAAGCTTTGTTCAAGCCCTCCAATGAGGGTTGGTCAGGAAAGGTCGTGGGTGGGCTTAGTCAAGTTCTGGGTCGCCAGGGACTGACCTGGTTCTTTCTGGACTTCCTTTGCATGGGTCCTTCAGGCCCCGGGGCCCTCCTCCGCTTAGGTCTCTGCTGCCATCCAGCTGTGCGCTGGAGGCATACACTGCCACGGCTGCTGGCCAGCCACCACTGGCAGGTGCGAGCGAAGTTAGCCAAGACCCGCCCAGGCCCGGCTGGCAGCAGCGTAGGAGCTCGCTTGGCACTGACTGAGCCCCTACCCCATCCCCAGACCAAGGGGTTCTCTCCTGCCCTCCTCCCTGGAGGGATGGAAGCTGAGTGCCAAGGCCAGCTCTGAGCGTTTTCCAAATCTCTCATTTCCCCCAGCCTCGAGTGAGCTGTTGGCGCTGCTCCAGAAGCCTCTGGGGCTCTCCAACCCCTAAAATAACCGCTTGATGCCAGAAAGCGGTAGATGAGAGAGAAGCATCGAACGGGGAGAATGAAAGTACTAGGAGAAAGACCTCATTCTCCAGGAAAAAGTAATGAGGGGAAGCGAAACAGTGTGAACTTACTCGGAAATGCAAACCAAGCTCCGCTCTCTCCCCGAGCACATACAAACAACCAAAGACCAATCAGCCAACCAGCTCAGCGGCTTCCAAGAAAGGGCCTCATGAATGAGAATAGGTTGCTAGGTTTCCTCCCTCCCTCCCGGCAATCGCTTCCCACAAGACTTCCACCGCCCAAAGAAAACAAGCCAGGGCCCAGCGACTGCAAAGTTGGGGGGCAGGGGTGGTATGCTCGCCAAGCCCCCGGGCCGCCCTTGGACGCTCCCGCCTTCAGGACCCTGGAGAGCGGCCGCCGCGCCCTTGGGACTCCCTTCCCGCTCCCCGCGCGCCTAGTCCTGCTGCTCGCCACCCAGTCACCTTTAGTCGCTGCTTCCCGCCTCCGCCTTCAATTTTCTTGGCAACCACCACTCTTGTTTTTCACAAACAGATTAGATTGTCTTTCTGTTTTGCTTGAGGGGGCTGTTTGGATTGGCTGCATTGGGTTCTGGATTGTAACTTCACTAAGTGTTCGGGGACACGGAAGCTCTCCGAGCTCAAAAATGAGAGTCTGACTAGGCAGGTGACCTCAAAAAACCACGGACTTCAATCCCTTTACTTCATAAGCGAAGTAGATAAATTCAAAGAATAAAGAGACTTTCCCAAGGTTAGCCGTGGAGTCAGTTCAAGGCTGAGTGTAGAACCCTGGGCTTCTGACTTCTAAATTAATGCTTCCCTCTACTTTCAAAGAAAATAATCACTTTGCCTTCACAGTGGTCATTGTAGATTTCCTAAGCAACAAGTGGAAGGTGGAAAGGCCTGCGTTCCTGAGAATAAGGCGGATACACAGAGAGCAGAAAGGGGCCCTGCATACTGTGTGTGCACTCATGAGCCCCCGAAACAGTCCCGGTGTCCAGGCCTCTCCAACCAGCACAACCAAAGTCAAATGAGCCAGTCCCTTCTTCCACTCGGCCTGGGTCTGGCACTGTTGAGCCTTCGGCCACCGTCCAAGTCTCCCCTAGACACTTCTCACAACGGAACCTAGTAACCAGCCAGGTCCAACTTCTGTACCTCCAGCAGGGAGAGCTCTAGGCACTTTGCGGGGTGGGAAAGGGGAGAGGAGAAGAGAGAAAAGAGCAAGAGTTGCAAACGTGAACTAGAATTTCATTCACAGAACATTCTCAAGAACCAAGAGGGAGGAACACAGATGCGACTCATATTTACGCTGCATTGGAACCTCCTGGGAATGTTAACATGCAGATTCCAAGGCAGTATCTGGGATAGGGGCCCAGAGTCTTTATTTCTGAGAAGCTCCAGGTTGTTATTGAAGCTGCTGGTCCCAGAACCACATTGGGTAGCAGGGGGAGAAAGGGGGGAAGAGGGAGGGAGGGAGGGAGGGAGGGGAGGGAGGGAGGGAAGGAAGGAAGGAAGGAAGGGAGGCGTAAAGGAGAGAAAGGGGAAGGCCCTTCCTTTTGCTCTCTCCGACCTTCTCTTGCACCCCAAAAGTGCCGCCTCCAAATGCTGTAGAAATGGCACTGAGAGCACCTTTCCTGCGTCTGTAGCCGGCCCTGCCGCCGGCCCCGCGCAGCTCCCAGACTCGCCAGCTGCCCTGAAGCGGCTCAGCCTTCTTCTCAGCACGCTCTCCGGCCTCGCGCGGCTCTTCTCTCACCTTCTCCGGCGACCCCCTTCTGGGGCTCCCCAGCGGCGCCCGCACTTCTCCCTCCGGCTTCCCGCTCGCGCCCGGCCAGAGGCTGGGTCCCCTCTCCGGCGCGAGGCGGCTGCGGCACCGCCTAGCCCCCTAGGGGGCCCCCGCCCGGGACAGAGGATGCCAGCGCGGGGCCGAGCGCGCCAGTACCCCGGCCTCACCCGGTCCCCCGCTCCCTCCCGACCTCCGCTTGACCCACTCACGCCGGGCCAGCACGCGGCGCGGGGAGGCGCCGGCGGCGGCGGAGGGTTCTGGCGGGAAGGCGCTCAAGGAAAAGGCGCCCGCGCCTCGCCTGACGCCCCCTTTCCGCAGGAGACCCTCGAAGCTACTTTTCCCTGGGTCATTTCTTTCCCGGATCAATGAGGGAGGGAGGGAGCCCTGGCCCTTGCAGAGGCTGCTTCTCAAGCTCGCGCTCTCGGCGTGTCGCCCAGCCCCCCTCCTCCAAGCCGGCCCGAGACGCGCCCCCGCCCCCTCCTCGCGCTCCCACTCCCCTGCCCTCTCGGCGCCCGCGAGCTCCGGAGGCCGCGGAGGAAATGACGTGATGTTATTTTTGAGTCAGGTCAGCTTCCAGCTTCAGTTGAGCCCTCCGAGCTCCGGCTCAGGGCGCCGCGTCCGTCAGCGCCTCGCTCCCGGGGGCGCGCGGCGGGGTGTGGAGGGGCCCTCGGCGCTCTCCGCCCGCAGGCTGGGCGGCAACACCCCCCCCCAGGGCTCTCCCTGTTCCCGGACTTCGGAGCCCCGGGGGACGCAAGGCGGCTGCCTGGGGTCCCAGCGGGATCCGGAATCCGGAGTTAGCCGCCCCGCCCCCACCTCGGCGCCGGCCACCGCGGCAGGAAGAGGGCGTGGAACCCCTTTCCAGAGAGGGACCAGCGGGGGCTGAAACTGCGCAGGGGGGGGCGGGGCAGAGCTCGGAGAAGCCCCCGGGGCAGGGGGGAAGGTAGGGGGCAGGCCTCCAGGGCGGGGTCATCCACGGCGTGGACTCCCCAGGGACGCGGCGCCCCCTCGGCTGGGGGCGCGCCCGCAGCACACCCGCACTCGCTCCTCCCTCCGCCCTCCTTCATTCACAAGACCTGAGCACGCGTCCCCGCGCAGCCGAGTCTCGCCCGGCCCCCGCGCGCCGGGGCGGAGGGCGCGCAGAGGGGCTTTGCAGACGCCGTCCGCGCTCGCGGGGCGACGCGCCCACACTCCGGATTCTGCCTGATCCCGGGCCCGGAGGAGGGGCTACAGTCCCGCCGCGGACTGCGTCCGGCCTGGAGCCCGGGGCGACCCCCGGCCCCCGCCGCAGTGGAGCGCGCCGCCGCCAGAGCGAGGCGAGACCCGGATAGCCCGGCCCGCGAGGAGGGAGGGGGGGGGGCGAGCAGAGGGAGCGTGAGGGAGGGAGAGACGGCGGGAGGAAAGACCGAGCCGGAGGAAGAGAAAAACCGGGAAGGGCGACCGCGGACGTAGTAGAGCCACCAGTTGGTATTGTAATAAAAAATAAGGCACCCGCGGGACGCATGCGCACGGCCGAGGGAGGCGAGCGGGCCGGAGCTTCCCCTCGGGCTCGCCCGGCGGACGGTGGAACCGTGAGTACCCCGCACCCCCGACCCCCTGCCCCCTCTCGGACTCCCCCTAAGGCCTCGGGGTGGGAAGTGGCCGGGACCGGGCGGGGCACGCGCTCAGGACCTGGACCCTCGTTGTCGCCGCGGTGGCGGGAGCGGGTGCGGGTCGGTCGCCGCCTCGGCCGGTCCAGCCGCGTAGGTTAGTCACTGCGCATTGTGGGGGTGCGCACTGTGGGCGTGCATGGGCTTAGGGTGTGACTGGGCCTTCAGGGGGGCGTCCTGCCTCCGGGATCAGTTTCTGCCGGGTCCGCCCAGGCGTCCGCACGATTCCGCCTTTGTGGCCTGAGGTCAGTGAGTGGGTAGAGGGCGCGGGAGTGTAGCTGACCCCCGAAGCACGTGTGGGGAGCTCGGGCGGTGGGCGCGTCGGCACTGTCACCAGGTGGGGAGAAGGACGAGGAAGCGGCGGGGCGCTGGAGGCCGGCAGTTGGGGCGCAGGTGAGAAGGCAAAGCAGACACTCCCCGACTCGCAGAACCTCCGTTTACGAAAAGCGCAACTCAGGCGGGGGACGCAGGAAGTGGGCGCGGGAACACGCACCCCGGAGGGTCCGGCTCGGTGTCGGCCTTTAAGCTCTGGAGAACAGATAATGGCCTGAACTGTCCCCCAGCCTTGGCCGAGGCGGTTAAGGTGCCGGCGCCGCGGGCGTTTTTCTTGAGCGAAGCGCGGCCAGTGAGTCTTCCGCGCTCGCCGAGCAGCGCGCGGTAAGTTGGGACGAGTCGGGGCGCCCGGGCTGCGGAGACTGGAAGGGGGCGTGGGCGCGCCGGGGACCCAGGAGGGGCCTCGCGCGGGCGGGAAGGGACGGGGAGGCGAGCCGAGGGTGGTCAGTGTTGCTGGGCCGCTCCCCTCCCCCTACTGTGGGGAGGCGAGGGCGGGGAGGGGGGCGATGAGCGGGTGGGCGTTTGGGGGCGGGGTCTGCGTCGCCGCGTCCGGGGGGCGGGGGCGGGAAACGGTGGGCACTGGGCGGGGGTCTGTGCGCCGCCACCTGCCCGCCGCGCGTGGAGGGTGAGTGGGCGGGGAAGCGCCCAGGTGTAGGCGGTGCTCGGAGGCCAGAGTGGGTTTTCCGGCCTCGCCAGTTTCGGAGGAAAATCCCGGCGAGCGGCCAGGGCCTGCGCGCGCCGCGAGCAGCGGGCGGGACGCGGCGGTGGATGGTGCTGGAAGCCGGCGCGGGGGCGCGGGCCGAGAGCCCTGCGCGCTGCTGCTGCACCCGCGCCGCCCGCGCCGGACAGGTTAGAACCGTGAACGTGAGCGCAGTTTCCGTCCCGGAGGAGGAGAGCCTTGAACTCTGTCCTTCCTTCCTTTGCTTCTCCGAATCCCGCGGGGCCCATCGCTCCTTTGCACCCCAGCGATCCCAGCCTGGCGGACTGGCTGGAGTTGGCCGGGCGTCCCGACCGCGGCCGGCGCCTTCGGGGCGGTGCTCGCGTCCGTAGCCCGGCCGAAGCAGCCGCCCGCCCTCTCGGCCCAGTATTGCCTGGCGTGTGGGGGAGCCGGGAGCCCCTGCACCAATCCCCATTCACCCCACTTGGGTCTTTTCCCTTCCCTGCGTGGCTTGGCTTCATTTTACTTCTAGTGGTTCCAGATTATGAAATTGACTATACAAGGGTCCCGAGTTCAAGTCCCAGACTTGGCAGGTTCATTTTAATAGTGACTCTATTTGGAAATTCTGGGTTTTGCTCATTACCTTTGTTTATAATCTCTACTGTGTCTCATCGTGACTTCTCATTAAATGGCATCATTTGTGTCGCGTATCAGTATCGCATATGAGAGGCAGTGTTGCCTGATAGATCAGAGTCCTGGGCTCTGAAACTGTCGAATTCAAATCCCAGCCTAGGTGTGTGACCTCAGGCAAGTTACTTTACGTTTAGTGACTTTGTTCTGTCATCTGCACTATGAGGATTAGAAAAAAGCTCTACTTGATAGGGTAGCTGCCAGCATTCCGTAAATTAATACAGCAGAGCTCTGTCACATACCAAATAAAAGCTGTTATTACTATTACTGTGTATGCTAACTTGGCTAAGTTGCCTTCAGGATACTATATAAAAAGATGAGGAACGAAATGCATTTTATTGGTGAGCTATAAAGAGTGTATGTAATGAAACAGAAGATGTCCATCACCAAAATTAGAAAACCAGTAAATATTTTCCGTGTTGGTATGTACATTTTAAATACGATGCATTTCTACATCATCTGAACTCTTTCAAATAATAATGAGTATTTCCATACACATTTCAAACAGCATTTTAAGAAAATTATCTCTAACCTTCAAAATATTCACTTTGTAAAACATATTAAAAGTACACACTAGGTCATAGTATATACAGAAAAGCTAATATCTGCCTTAAAATATTGCATCAGGTCAATTATGCATAAGAGGATCTGGAAACTTCTATTGGGAGCTAGAAATGCTGACTTCCCGAAGATGATTATGAGCAGTTTAGCCAAAATATGCTTAATATAAAGAATATAGAAAAATTGGGGCGCCTGGCTGGTTCAGTCCCTAGAGTGTGCAACTCTTGATCTTTGGGTTGGGAGTTTGGGCCCCAAATTGGTCACAGAGATCACTTTAAGAAGAAAGAAAGAGGGACGCCTGGGTGGCTCAGTTGGTTAAGCATCTGACTTCGGCTCAGGTCATGATCTCACAGTTCGAGGGTTCGAGCCCCGCGTTGGGCTCTGTGCTGACAGCCAGCTCAGAGCCTGGAGCCTGTTTCAGATTCTGTATCTCCCTCTCTCTCTCTCACCCTCCCGTGTTCATACTGTCTCTCTCTGTCTCTCTCTCTCTCTCTCTCTCTCAGAAATAAATAAAACATTTAAAAAATATTTAAAAAATAATTTTAAAAAAAGAAATAAAAAATACATAGGATGTTAAAAGTCCGATTCCTTCACTTTACAGCTGAGGAAACATTCAGAGAGGATGGAGTTCTCTACTGAAGATCTCCACTGAAAGAGGGCCCCAGATAGAATTCAAATTAGGCCTTCTGACCTGCTCCCTTGGGCTCCTAGATAACCACACTGATGTTCACCTGTTTACAGAGTGTTGAACCTTTAACAGATAGGAAACTGGAAGCCATGTGTTATATACAACATAAGAAAGACCAGGCAGTAATTTGGCTGCTGCTGTCCCATAGCTTGATGGAGGTGTCTCACAGTAGGAGGTAGAACCTCATAACTTACCTAAGGTAAGCTAAGGTCACAGATCAAGCTACAGCATTGGAATTCAGGGTCTCGCTGAAGGCTGCATTTGGTTGCATATTCTGTTAATCCCTTGGAGCAGTTTTACCTTAGAAATCACTTTTGAGCTTTTTATAAATTCTTAAAATCTCTGTCTTAAGAGAACTTAAGGCCTTCAAAGTTACATAGGAAGGAGATTTTATTATTCCAGGTTTTGAGGACAAGCAAGCATGAAAGAGAAAATAAGCCTTCTGATTTTAATGCAGTCTCTTTTAAATGGTTCCCATATGGGGTGCCTGGGTGGCTCAGTTGGTTGGGTTGAGTGTCCGACTTCAGCTCAGGTCATGATCTCACACTCTGTGGGTTCCAGCCCCACATCAGGCTCTGTGCTGACAGCTCAGAGCCTGGAGCCTGTCTTCGGATTCTGTGTCTCCCTCTTTCTCTGACCCTCCCCTGCTCTCTCTCGCTCACTCTCTCTCTCGGAAATAAAGCATTAAAAAATTTTTTTAAAATAAATAAATAAATGGTTTCCATTCCAGGCACTTGAATATCAATCCTAAAATCCCACAGTTCTTTCATTTCTACAAGTGGCAGTCTAATGACTAATGACATTCACCTTCCACGGACAGATGGAGCTGGTAGCCTCAAGGTCCAGCCCTCACAGCAGTTTAGGAATTCTAGGGCAGAACCTTTCAAGTAAGCATCTGGCCTTGCACAGTCATTTAAGTTTGTAAGAATGATGTGTCTTCCACAGAAGGCATTTCTGGGACCTGTGCTTCCATCCTTGAAGAAGGAAACCATGGTTCTCTCCAGAGCGTGACCTGAATAGCTTACCCTTGACTTTGCACCTCTATGCACCTCCCCTACCATGTGTTCTTAGACAGAAATACAGGGCACTGAGTAGGGAATGACTTTGTAGCAGTCTCCCAAGGCCGTTCAGCAGAACTGAGTTTTGAAATCACATGTGTCAAGTCAAGTCCCAATCTGATTATAATGTGAATCACTGTCCAATTGGGAATATTTCAAATCGGTGTTCAGTGTACCACCAGGTGACTCACAACATGACCTTCTTCTGTTCAGTGACTTACAGTGTCAGTCAGCAACCAACAGGGTTCACTCTGAGTCAGAGCTTAGCATTTAGTACAATAAGTGTGAGTCACTGATTCCCTGGCCCTCTCTGAGATGGTCCCTGAATTTTACCTTGAGCAGAGTTTAGACAAGCCTGCATGGGTGAGTCAGTTCGTAGTACAATTGCATAAGCTGCTGTAACAGCCATTCACACTGAAGTTTGATGTGAGTGAAAGCACAAGGTAATATGATAGGATTATGAATTCATAGAAGAAATCACCCTGACTCTAATCCAGCTGATTGGATTCGTGCTCTGTGCATGGGGAATCATTCGTGAAACAGTACTGTGCCCTCTCGCCCACCAGTGATGTTTTACTTCAGTTATTACAGTGGTGTTTTAGGCCAGTGAACTGTTCCGGTTTGGAAGTGCTCAGTTTCTACTAATTTAATTCTACTCTAGACTGTAACGTCCTTTTAGAAAACATATTCATGTTTGGATTTTAGACAACGGCATCTCGTGCAGTTACTCAGCAGTTTGACTCCCTGGGGTAGAGGAGGGCCCGCTGTTCTCTGGTTTATCTCTGATTGTGCCTATCACTTCTAAGGCTCACTGAGCAGTATTTGCTGACGAGCCAGAACACAGGCTTGTGGTGCTGTTTCTAAGGCTGCCACACCTAGCACTTCTCTCCCGTCTAGGGCTATCTGGCCAGATCAGCGTAAACTTAGAGAGCTGTTGCATTTACGGCTAGACAGTGGAAAGCGTGGATACAATGTTATGCCTTACGCCACCTTCACAAGTGAATTTTCCATCTCAGGGTGGACTAAGAATGGGGTTTAAGGTACCAGTAGATTTCTTGATTTGTTGATAATCGGTGCTAAAAAGTTATTACCTTTGGAACCAAGCTTAGACTACTGCTGAAGAGTGCATGTATATTTTTCTGTATCTTGCGATGGCTCCTAGAAAATCCCAAACTTTACCATATACAGTCAAACCTTGGTTTGCGAGCATAATGCATTCCGGAAACATGCTTGTAATGCAAACCACTTGTATATCAAAAAGGATTTCCCCGTAAGAAATATCGGAAACTCAGATGATTCACTCCACAACCCAGAAATATTTGTATAAAAATTATTACAATACTATAATATAATACAAAATAATAAAGGAAATACAAAGAAAAGTAAATTTAACCTGCACTTACCTTTGAAAACCTTTGTGGCTAGTGTGAGGGAGACAGGAGGGAGGAGGGTTATCGTGTAGGATGACTTTTACTGTCACTAATGGAATTACTGCTAGCTATTGGCTCAATGGAATCTTTTTCCAATTTTCCTGAAATTTTTACAAGGAACCTATCCAGTGACACTTGCTTTTGCCTCCTTTGAGGATTTGGTGGAAATGTGACATCGCATTGACACCACTCACAATCCCGCAGTGAGAGAGAGAGAGGGAGAGAGAGAAAAACCATTGGCTCAGTTGTAATCATGTGACATTCAGCATCACGTACGACTCACATTGCAAGACCTTCATCAACCTAAAATTTATTAGAAATGTTTGCTCGCCCTGCAGAACACTCACAGAACAAGTTACTCCCAATCCAAGATTTTAACTGTACCTTTATTGTGTTTCTACAAATATCCGTTCCTAGCAATAACCCAGATACTAATTCATACATCCTCTTCTATAGGAAAGTGTAGATGCTTCTGGGCATTTAATGGGAATGGTACATAAAGAGTTCCGTTCTTCTTCCTGACTGAATGTAATTCCTGGGAAATGCAGGTCTTGTAGATGCTAATGAATTAGACAATTTATAACACTGAGACAAAGTTTCTGCAGAAGTTTACTAAAGTTCAATGAGGAGCTAAACGTCCTTTTGTGACTTTCATTATCACTTTTTTTTTTTTTATTTCTAGGAGAGAGAGAGAGAGAGAGCGTGAGGGGAGGGTCAGAGAGAGGGAATCACAGACTCTGAAACAGGCTCCAGGCTCTGAGCTGGCAGTCAGCACAGAGCCCGACGCAGGGCTCGAACCCACGAACCGCGAGATCATGACCTAAGCGAAAGTCGGACGCTTAACCGACTGAGCCACCCAGGCGCCCCCTTCATTATCACTTTTACCTTTGTTTATTTAAGTTATAACTTACAGTAAAGTGTACACGTCTTAAATGTACAACTTGGTAAACCTTACATGAATATACCCCCTGTGTAACTACATATCATCTAGAACAGCATTTCTCAACCTCGGCGTCACTGACATTTTGGACTGAATATCCCCGTTTTGGGGGCTGTCCCGTGCATTGTAGGGTATTGAGCGACATCCCTGCCATCTCCCCCTAGATGCCAAGAGCACCCTTCCCTAGATGTGACCATGAAAAAATGTCTCCAGACACTGCCAAACGTTTTCTGGGGGGCCAGATTGCTCACCACTGCTTTAGATCAAGATATAGGATAATTTCAGCTCCTGTCTGTAAGGCTTCTCTTGCTTTCTCCCAGGCTTTACTCCCAGAGGTAACTAACCGCTCTTTTAAGTTCTCAAACCGTATACAGTTGACCCCCTGAGCAAGTGGTTTGAACTGCTTAAGTCAACTTATACATGGATTTTTTTTTGATACAGGATAGATAGTACTCTGAAGGTATTTTCTCTTATGATGCTCTTAATATTATTTTTCCTCTAGCTTATTACTCTATTGTAAGAATACAGTATTTAGTACATGTAGCATTAAAAATATGTGTGCATCGACTGTTGATGCTATTGGTGAGGCAAGCAGTCAACAGTAGGCTGCTAAGTTTGGAGAGAGTCAAATTATAGGTGGATTTTCAACCATATGGGGGCGGTCAGCACCCCAACCCATATCTTGTTCAAGGGTCAACTGTTTTCACTGAGCCTTTTTTTGAACTTTGTATGGCATTATCTAGTACATATTCTTTGCATCTGGTTCTCTAGTTGAGCATTATTTTTTTGAGACTCACTCCTTGTTGCGTGTTGTCACTCGTGATTTTTCAACACTGCCCCGTGTTCCTTTGTGTTAACACAACATGGTTCATTGATCTGTTTCACTTTTGAAGGACATTTGAGTTATTTTCTAGTGTGGGACTCTTAAGAATAATGCTAATATTAGTATTCTTATTCCCATCTTTTGACAAACCTAAGCCATGTTTCCATTGGATGCCCAGGAGTGAGACCGCTGGATAATGGAACCAGTATATTTTTAGATACTAGATACTAGATACTGTCAGTTTTTCAAACTGTTTTTATACCCCAACCCAGTTTACATCCCTACCAGCAGTCTATTGCTTCACACCCTCACCAGCAGCAATACGAAGCATATTGTCCACCCCTGTAATTCACTCACTCTAGTGGCAGTGTGGTCGCATCTCACTGGGGTTTTAGTTAGTATTTCCCTGATTACTAATGATCTTGACCATCTTTTTGTCAGCTATTCGTATATCTTCTGTTGTAAATGCCCTCTGCAAGTCTTTGACCCA
Source organism: Proteles cristata cristata (assembly GCA_017311185.1). NCBI lineage: Eukaryota > Metazoa > Chordata > Mammalia > Carnivora > Hyaenidae > Proteles > Proteles cristata. The sequence goes on along the minus strand of JAESUZ010004128.1, from coordinate 506,337 downwards.
TTTTTCCATTGTGTCGTCTGTCTTCTTTTTGATGCAACAGTTCTTTATATATTCTGGGGCACCTGGGTGGCTTAGTCGGCTAAGCATGTGACTCTTGATCTCAGCTCAGGTCTTAATCTCAGGGTCGTGGGTTCAAGCCCTGCTTTGGGCTCCGCCCTGGGCATGAAGCCTACTTTTTGAAAAAAGAGAGAGAGGGGGTGCCTGGGTGGCTTAGTCAGTTAAGCGTCCAACTTTCGCTTAGGTCATGATCTCGCGGTTCGTGGGTTCGAGCCCCACTTCGGGCTCTGTGCTGACTGCCAGCTCAGAGCCTGGAGCCTGTTTCAGTCTGTGACTCCCTCTCTCTCTGACCCTCCCCTGCTCACACTGTCTCTCTCTCTCTCTCCTAGAAATAAATAAAACATTAAAAATTAAAAAAAAAATACAATAAAAAATAAAAAAAGAGAGAGAGAGAGATCTTTATATATTCTGGATACAAGTAAAAAATGTGCATGTGTCTATCTAGGACACATCCCAGGCTGTGCCTTGCCTTTACGATCTCAAATCATTGTCTGTTGTCTTCTGTAGTTTTTATTGAAAAGTCCTGCTTCTCTGAAGGTAACTTGACTTTTTTCTCTGGCTGACTTACAGTTTTTCCCTTTGGTTTTGGCTTGCCACAGTTAGAATAAAGGCGGTATGGTTTTATATTTACCTTGCCTTCAACTCCCTCACTTCTTATATCTGTAGATTGCTATCTTTCATCAATGTGGGAAAATTTTCACTCCCGATCTTTCAGATATTGCTTCTTACCTGTTTTCTCTCCTGCTTCAGGGACTCAAATCATAGATGTTAGACTTTTCCCTTTCTTCCCTTGTGTCTCTTATTTGATACTGTTTCATCCTTTTCCCCCCCATCTCTCTCTCTCTCTCTCTTTCTCTCTTTCCTTCAATTTGAATCCTTTCTTTTGACCTTGTTTTAGTTTACTGAACCTGTCTTCTGCTGGGCCCAATCTTCTGTCAAATCATTTGGGAGTTGTTAATTTTGGGAAGTGTTTTGTTCTCAAAGTAATGCGTCCAGTTGACTCTTTTTATTGCACTTAAGTTCTCTAATGAAATCCTCCATCTTTTCACCAGTTTTGCCCATCTAATTCTTGCCTACTCAATCCAATGTTGATAGTGTTTGTGAGCCTGTATCTGTTATTTGCGTCTTTTGTCACATTTTTCTGTCTTTTCACATACCTTCTAGTTTTTACTGCAGATGCACGTTGTATATTAAGAGACTGTGTAGGTTCAGATCGTATCGTCCACCAGCAAGGAATCTCCCTTGGAGCGAATTCTTCTGCAAGAATGAGGCGCTTCACCTCGTCACTACTAACAGGTATTGGAACGAGTTGGGGACAGATGCAGTTTCAGTAAGAAGTAGGTAACCTCTGGCTTTTTCCAATTTCTCAAGTATTTCCTCCTGGTCTTCCGAGTTAGAGCCTAGAGGGTTTCTATCTCCTCAGTCTTGAAAGACTGAGGCATTCAGTGCTCCCTGCAGAGGTTTTGAGCTTGCTTTCTGGCCCCACCTTCCCCAGGTGACTTGCACGTCTGACAAATGTGTCGAGAATGCCAGCCATGTGTTTGAGGAGGCCTTGTTACAAATGGAGGCTGGTTCTCCCGCTTGAGACCATGAAGTCCCTGTATAGTCCCATCCTGTGTCCTCGGGGAAGAAAACACCTGGTGACAGACACTCATTTGTGAAGAGCTCTCCCTCTCAACAGTTTTAGTTAATTGAATCTTTCTGCTTCCATAGCTCTCTGATGACTTTAGAAAAACGTAATTCTAGTTACTGTGTGACTATTTTAGTTGGTGCAGAGGAATAGTGTTCTGCCCTGACCTGTTGCCTTTTATCTTTAGGAAAATATTTTTCCTAAACTAAATTTCTTTTCCGTCCTTTTTTCTTCTCTTTCTTTCCTTTTTTTTTTTTATTTCTTTCATTTTCTTCTTTCTACCTTTGGATCACATTTTTATCTTTCTATTACATCATTTGTTTCCAATGTAATTCAGAAAATGAATGTTAAAGATCTTGCCATTTACAACTCTAAAGTGTCCTCTATGTTTTATGAGCTTAATGTCATAAAAACATATGTCAGAAGGAAAAGAAATATGTTAGAATCCTTGTGACTCTTAATGTTTTATATTGTAGGTATGTAATATAAAACACATGAGCATTGGGATGAAGGAAAACAGTTTGAATTTTGACTTTACTCAGTTTTCTGAACCTCTAATTCTGAATATACATGGTAGGGATAATTACACTTACTTGCTGGTAAGAAATGTACAGTGGAACATTCAAGAGAGTATTCAGTAAATGGAACCTGTTATCATTATTCCCCTAATATTTATCCATCATTATTTTAGGCCCCTAAAGATGGATAACTTGATTTTACTCATTTTTTAAAAGGTTTGTTCAATTTTGAGAGGGGGGGGCCGCACCTGGGTGGCTCAGTCGGTTAAGCATATGACTTCTGCTCAGGGCATGATCTCATGGTTCGTGGGTTCGAGCCCCACGTCGGGCTCTGTGCTGACAGCTAGCTCAGAGCCTGGAGCCTGCCTCGGATTCTGTGTCTCCCTCTCTCTCTGACCCTCCCCTGCTCACGCTGCTTCTCTCTCTCTTTCTCTCTCTTCCTCTCTCTTCCTCTCTCTTCCTCTCTCTTCCTCTCTCTTCCTCTCTCTTCCTCTCTCTTCCTCTCTCTCTCTCTCTCTCCCTCTCTCTCTGTATCACTCACTCTCTCTTTCTCTGAGAAATAAATAAAACATGAAAAAATAAATAAAACAGAGAGAGGGAGGGGGAGGGCAGAGAGAGAGGAAGACAAAGGATCTGAAGTGGGCTTTGTGCTGACAGCAGAGAGCCCATTGTGGGGCTCCAACTCATGAACCATGAGATCATAAGCTGAGCCACCAACCGAGTCACCCAGATACCCCTGGATAATTTGATTTTAAACACTCATATTTTGTTATATCTCATACAGATTCTCAGATTTTTACCATTCAAACAAGGTTCTGAAAAGATTTTTAATATAAAAGGTCTATGCCTTTATATTTATATGACTTAAGATCTGTGAAAATATTACTAAATAAGCTTATGAATTCATATTCTGCCAAAATTTTTGTCTTTTGTAGACTACAAAATAAACAAATAAAATTAAGTAACAAAGAACTCTATCCAAAGTAAAATCTCTCCATAAAATCCACATCTAACTACTTGGTGTCATATCCAGCAGGGTTTATTATAAGATGTTGCCAATAAGAAAACAATATTAAGAAATACTTTAAAAAGTCTGCCAGCATTCTCTGGAAAGGACAGCTAGTTCATTTTTGCAGAGGAGAGCCTGTGTGGGGGCTAGGAGTCATTTTAACATTATCCTTAAGAATGATTTAAATATAATTAATCTTATTAAATTTTCTGTTAATGATCTGCACTTTTATTTTGACTTATGCATCTGTTTCTTTTTTAAAAAGACTCTACTAGTATATGGAAACAATTAGATTCTGTCCTAAATAGAAGATGTGGGGCGCCTGGGTGGCTCAGTCGGTTACGCATCTGACTTCAGCTCAGGTCATGATCTCATGGTTTGTGGGTTCGAGCCCCGCATCGTACTCATGCTGACAGCTCTGCTTCAGATTCTCTGTCTTCCTCACTCTCTGTCCCTCCCCCACTTAAGCTCTGTGTGTGTCTCTTTCTCTCCCTCCTTCCCTCTCTCTCTCAAAATAAATAAACGTTTAAAAAAATTAATCTTCAAATAGAAGATGGAAATAGTATTCCCTGAGGCAAATGGGTGCTTCTGGGATACACAGGCCTCTCCTGGCCTGAGCAGGTAGGGTGGCACCTCAGGGCTGTGTCCCCGAGGCTGCAGACCTGTCTCAGTCTTTAGTTCCTTAGTGCAGTGAAAGTGGGCTTTGCTGGTCTGGTCTCTGTATTGAAGAGACTGCACTCCTTACAGCGTTTGAAGGCAGATGTAAGTCAAGGCATAAGATGTGTGGGAACTAGTTATACAACAGACTGGAATTTATCCAATTCCTACTAGACTAAGGCTTTGCTAATGAAGTTAAGTCATGGGGTGCCTGGGTGGCTCGGTTGGTTAAGTGTCCAACTTCGGCTCAGGCCATGATCTCACAGCTCATGGGTTCAAGCCCCACATAAGGCTTTGCGCTGACCTCTCGGAGCCTGGAGCCTGCTTTGGATTCTCTGTCTCCCCCTCTCTGCCCCTCCCCCACTAACGTGGGTGCATGCACACAGTATCTCTCTTTTTCTCTCAAAAATAAATGTTTTAAAAAATTGTTTAGGGGGCGCCTGGGTGGCTTAGTCAGTTAAGCGTCCGACTTTCTCTTAGGTCATGATCTCGCGGTTCGTGGGTTCGGGCCCCGCGTCGGGCTCTGTGCGGACTGCCAGCTCAGAGCCTGGAGCCTGTTTCAGTCTGTGACTCCCTCTCTCTCTGACCCTCCCCTGCGCATGCTGTCTCTTTCTATCTCTCCTAGAAATAAATAAAAACATTAAAAAAAAATTGTTTAGGGGTGCCTGGGTGGTCTAGTTGGTTGAGCATCCAACTTCAGCTCAGGTCGTGATCTCATGATTTGTGAGTTCAAGCCCCTCATTGAGCTCTGTGCTGACAGCTCAGAGCCAGGAACCTCCTTCGGATGCTGTGTCTCCTTCTCTCTCTGCCCCTCCCCTGCTCACACTCTGTCTCTCTCTCTCTCAAAAATAAATAAAAGCATTTTTTAAAAATTGCTTAAAATGAAGTTAAGTCACTTCTGGCCCATTAGGTGACTTGTTAGACTGTGCTATTCATTTGGTGAAATGAAGTACTTAGTAACAAACATCTAGATATCTTGACCAGACCATATTGAATAAATTCAGGTTAAAGTTGGGTGGATGAAAGGGTACAAAGAAGTAAAAGAGATAAAAAGCTAATATTCTGCAAAATCTAATAAAGTGAAATACTCACTTGAGCATGTTAAACAAATGTCATAAACAAAAGACTTTATTTCTTTTCCGTATCTTTCAGTGACATGTTCTAAATCATGAATGTATTAAAACTATAAATACTAATTTACATAGAGCATATATTTGTTTAAAATATATGTATTTTGTGGATAAAGAAGACGTGGTATATATACACAATGGAGTATTACTCGGCCATCAAAAAGAATGAAATCTTGCATTTGCAACTACGTGGATGGAACTAGCCGGTATTATGCTAAGCGAAATTAGACAGAGAAAGACAAATATATGACCTCACTCACTCATATGAGGACTTTAAGATACTAAACAGATGAACATAAGGGAAGGGAAGCAAAAATAATGTGAAAACAAGGAGGGGGACAAAACCTAAGAGGCTTAAATATGGAGAATAAACAGGGTGGCTGGAGGGGTTGGGGGGGAGGGGCTCCATGGGCGAGGCGCGTTATGGAATCTACTCCTGAAATCATTGCTGCACTCTATGCTAACTTACTTAGATGTAAGTTAAAAATTAAGAATAAAAAAAGTTCCACCCCTGAAAAAAATACATATGTGTATATCTGTTATATACGTATATGTATATAATATATCAGTATTCTGACATGGTGCCTGGGTGGCTCAGTCAGTTAAATATCGGTCTCTCTTCCAAAAATAAACATTTAAAAAACATGTTTTATAAAATAAAATATATGTATTCTGAGAATCAGGAGATACAAATGGATTTTATTTCCATAATGGAGATGGTCTTCTAGGAGTCTTTTTTATGTATTTCTTACGATGTGGGTTTCATTTCTGGATCCCTGCATCTAAGTGCCTTATATTGTCTCACAAAAAGATTATCAAATTAACTATGGTATCTACAGATAGGCCAACATGCATCACTATGAAATATTTTATTTAGTTCTTTGAAATTTTTTCAGTTTTAGAGGTTTGCTCAATATATCTAGCTATTTATCACTTCATGCCCAGGAGGGATGGGAACCTAAAATTCAGTAGATATTTTGGCACAAGTTGTAAAAAACCAGAACCTTGAGGAACAGAGATTCTCCCCCACCCACCCCAGGAACAACAGACAAAAACCTCCGTCCGCTCGGCCCCCAGAGACTGCCTTGGGCACACTGAGGGAGTGTGGAGCCCAGGGAGCACGCTGGGGTTTCCATTCCAGTCAGAAGCAGCCCTGCTGAAGAAATGACTCCAGAAGCATTGACTCCAAAAATAACCCGAATCTGTCTAGCGCTGGCCCTGGCACTGCTGTGGTGTGAAGAGCAAGGTCCTGGGGCGGGGGAAGGGGAGATGGATCCGAGCCTAGAGCCAAATGATCTAGATTCAGGTCTCTTCAGGGCTGACTCAGGAAGTTGGGCACATCACACGAGCTCTCTGAGTCTGTGTTTCCCTGTTGATAAAATGGGATCTTGAAATCTGTTCCACGGAATCCTTTCACAAGTGACATGTAAGGTGTGATTACTACTCCATTTGCTCAGATAGACAAACTAGAAACTCTGGCTTCGCTGGAAGCCATAAATGGAAAAAGCAGGCTCTGGTAAAGCATTTAGATTTTCTTCTAGTGTGGTAGATGGCCACTGAAGGCCACGGGAGGGGACACACAAAATGTGGGTTCTGTTGGAATCAGCAGATAGTTTAGACATTGTAGACCATATGGCCTCTATTGCTCTTGCCACCATAGTGGAAAATCGGAGGGGAGGGGTTAGTAGAAGAGGGTTGATGGGGGGTCATTGTAGTGGCCCACCGGGGCTGGGTGGGCAGTGGAATTGGAGAAGTGAGTGTACCCAAGGTCTACTCTGGAGATCTCGCAAGCTGGCGATTGAGTGAGCAGCAGAGAGAGGAATCGAGGTGCTTCCTGGGACCTGGGTGAATAGGGGTACCGTCTATGGACTTGGAGAAGCGGGGAGAGGAAACGGGCGGCAGGAGAGGAGACACGAGAGTCCATTTTAGACCCCAAAGCCTGAGGTGTCTACAGAGCTCCAGCGTGGCAGCAAGGAGGCGTTTGGATTAATGTGTTTTGAAATGAAGGGATTGGCCTGGGCCAGAGGCCCAAGTGTGAGTTCGTTACGCTCTTCATGACACGGAGCTCGCTGTGCTGCAGCATACGCGGTTCTCAGAAGGCAATGGTGGGGAGTTCTTGGCATCATCAGCGGGATGTCACTGCCCTAGAATCCGTCTGCACTTTCTTTTCTAAAACTGTAAGCAATCGACCAAGAGTTTCGGTATATTTACGACAGAGGTCAGCAGACTAAGGCACGTGGGCCAAATCCTGCCTGCTGCCTGCTTGTCTATGGCCGTCACACTAAATACGGTTTTTACACTTAAGAAAATCATTTATTAAAAAAAAAGAAAAAATCATTTATTTATTCTGGGGCACCGGGGTGGCTCAGGCGGTTAAGCATCTGACTTAGGCTCAGGTCATGATCTCATGGTGCCTGGGTTCGAGGCCTGCATCCAGCTCTGTGCTGACGGCTCAGAGCCTGGAGCCTGCTTCAGATTCTGTCTCCCTCTCTCTGCCCTTCCCCCACTTGTGCGTTCTTTCTCTCTCTCTCTCTCTCAAAAATAAATAAACTTTGAAAATAAAATAACAGCATTAAAAAACCGTTTTAATTGGAGTGTAGTTGACACAAGCTAATGCTCCATTGCCTTCAGGTGACAGACTGTATAAAGTAACAGCATTTTAACAACGTTTCATTGGGATATAATGTGTTAAGTAGCACCTACTAGTTTTCAGAGATCTCTCTATCCGTTCTCTCAGTTACTGCTTTCAATAAATCTCCAGGCAGCTGATGCACGGATGAGGAGGTGGGGGCCTGGGAGGAAGAAGTACTTTGGTCCAGGCCACACCAGCAGCAGAGGTCAAAAGAGAATGAGCCTTTGACCTGAAACCCCCTGATCTCTCCCCTGCATGGTGCAGGCCACCACCCGCTTGTGGGAATTCTGCATCTGATTTTCGTTGTTTTTCAATGATTTCTTTTTTTTAGTTATTTATTTTGAGAGAGGGAGAGAGCACAGGCGAGGGAGGAGCAGAGAGGAGGAGAGAAAGGATCCCACGCAGGCTCCGCGCCATCAGCCCAGAGCCTGATGGGGGCCTCGAACGCACACACTGTGAGATCATGACCTGAGCCGTAACCCAAAGCTGGCTGCTCAGCCACCTGGCCACCCAGGTGCCCCCAGCAATTACTCTTTAAGCACCAGCCCAAGACTTGCAGGACTTCCCCAAATAAACGTGGAACTCCCACTGGGCTTCTGCTCCTGGTCACCTGGTCACTGCCAAGGTGCCAACTTTGTGACCCGGCTTCATCGGACCTGCCGTCCACTCGAACTCAGTGTCTCATCAGCAGAATGGCCCAGCTTTTCACAAGTGTCCCAGCGTCCCTTGCCTTCCATCTCTCCCCAAAATCTGGCTCCTTTCTCGGAGGACAGTGCATTTCCCCCCACCGTGGCCCTGGGAATTGCAGTCATTTCTCTGCTGCAATTCTACCGCTTGCTTCTATCCCTAGACGTAAAGTAGCGATCTCTGCGGCCACTTCCTCAACACTCTTCCCTCAGATCCCTACCTCTTAAGTTCCGACACGCGCTGCAACGTAGCTGAACCTTGAAGACCTAACGCCCAGTGAAACAAGCCAGACACCAAAGCACAGATAGTGGATGCTTCTGCGTATTAAAGGAAACTAGATGGCTTGAAACCAGTCAGAAAGTGGAGTGGTGGCTGCTGGGGGTGGAGGGTGGGGAGGTGCTGGAGGCAGGTGGGGATGGGGAGTTAGTGTTCAGTGAATTCAGAGCTTCAGCTGGAGATGAGAAAGTTCTCGAGACAGATGGTTGGATCACAGCGTGACTACTTAGCGCCACTGAACTGTACCCTTAAAAATGGTTTAAAAGATAAATTTTATGTAAATGTAGCACAATTAAAAAAAAAATAGGGGCGCCTGGGTGGCTTAGTCGGTTAAGCGTCCGACTTTCGCTTAGGTCATGATCTCGCGGTTTGTGGGTTCGAGCCCCGCGTCGGGCTCTGTGCTGACTGCCAGCTCGGAGCCTGGAGCCTGTTTCAGTCTGTGACTCCCTCTCTCTCTGACCCTCCCTGCTCACGCTGTCTCTCTCTCTCCCTCCTAGAAATAAATAAAACATTAAAAAAATTTTTTTTTAATTAAAAAAAAAATAGATACTTCTTTCGAAGGCATATCCTTAGAGCCTGCTTCTGTCCCCATCAGCCTCTGGTCCCTGCTTTCTGTAGAGAGAGCACGTGGGCGTCATTTCCTCTCCAGCTCTGGCCCCATCTCTTCACCATCCCTGTAAATGGCCTGTGCTACCAGGCCTCTCAGCTCCTTTGCTCTGTTCCAGAAGTCTCTTCCCCTCCCACACCTCAGCCCTCACTGATGTGACCATCCCTAGAGTCAGCCGACCCCCGCCGCACCTCCTCGGAAACCCCGTACTGTGCAGCCCACGCCTGGGGCCCGTTCGCACCCTGGGGCTTCCGTCCAGCAGTTCTCTCGGGGCCTCCGAGGTCTCCGGCCTCCGAGCTCCTTCTCGTCTCTCCCGCATGCAGCGTCCTTCCTGCGCGTTCCAGGGACGTGCCAGAGCCTCGTGTTTGCAGCCCCTTCGTAGACGGAGCCCCCGACACCTGTGTGTGCCCACCTCCATGCCATGCGGCCGGTCTTCCCTGAGTGCCCCTCGTCAGATACCCCCCCCCTCCCCCGTCATGCTATGGGCACCAGCCCTTTCAGCATCTTTGTAGCACGTCTCAGGCCCGAAGTCTTCTCACCTGCTTGTCGTGGTTGGGTTTCCTTGCCTACGACGTGAGCCGCGGCAGGGACGGTCAGGCTCGGGCCCCACCCGCCCCCACGGCCGCTCAGTAAGCGTGTGACCTGCTCGGCAGGAAAACCCTTGAAAGCAAGTGACCTGGTCCTGTTTTTAACCTCCGCATCCTTTCTTTGCCTGATCCCCCCATGGAGTCATCAGAGACGCGGCGCAGTTTTCCGCCGTTGAGACGGAACAAAGCAGCCAGGAAGGGTGTCGGGAAGCCATCCCGCCCGCGTTTGGCACGGTGTCTTGGGTGACAGCGCCCCGGGGTGCTGCGGCCCCCAGCAGCCGCGTGCAGGGCGGCGACTGCCGGGAACTGTGGAGGGTTCCTGTTGCGGACGAAATGACACAAAGGACAAGACACACACAAAAGACAGACAGACACAACTCCGGCCGGAGGAACAGTTCTACGCAAGCCCCTCTTGCGGTTTATTATATACCCCGGTAACTGGATTCAAACTGAAACTTACAAAATACCTTCTTTTACAAAACAAGGGCAAGTAGCCAAACACATTCCCAGGACAGGGGGGAGCAAAGAGAGGAAGTGATCGCAACATGTTTTCTTAGAGGCCTGCTCACAATTCCAGCCTTCTCCTTATTTCTAAGGAGGGCATGTTCCCTTGTTTGCAAGCGGACCATTAGACTTGGATGCTGTGTGCAGGCCTCCTGGCAGAGCATCCTGTTTGCAGGCATGATCTGCCCAGGCAGGGAGCCCCGTGTGCAGGCACATCCCCGCGTCCCTAACCACGCTTTCTTGTGGTCACTGTCGGGCTCCCACATCTCCCCCTTCTTTCTGAGAAGCGGTAGCAAACTGTAAGGCGGCGAGAACCCGTTGTCTATCCTTTTTTAGTTGTTGCCTTCTTCGCCAGCACCGGAAGACTAAAATAATAACACAGCACAAAAGCATTATGAATAAAGCATTCACGAGAACCGTTCCAATTAGAGTAGACACATGTCCAAGAGGATTTAAATTATTCATCCCTTTCTGCAAATCCCTTAATAGATCGGACCCAGTGATGTCAGGTAGTGTTTTGCTAAATGTAGACAAAATTTGCTGCTCTAACTCCGTAATTTCCTTAGTTAGGTTTTGATGCCCTGTTAGTGACTGTTTCACCTTTTCCCAACCCTCACTAATATTGAAAGGCACAGAGGTTATACATAATTGAGAGGAATTCCAATCACATTTCAATACACTTTTTGTGGATAAGACAGTTAATTGATCCCCAAGCCATGAAACAGTATGCTGAAGGTTGAGTACATCAGTTGCAAGTTGTGCATCCAGATCTCGTTGTTGTTGCCATAATAAATGAGAGTCTTTATGCCATTCCCGTACAAAGTCTGCTGTTTGGACCCCTTGATGTAAAGCTAGTCCAGCCACGGCAGCGGTCGCAGTAACTGCAGCCACTGCAAGAACCGAAGCTATGATTATTCCAAGCATGCGTCGGGACCGGTGAAGCAAGGTCTGTATAGCAGTCCCCAAATGAGATACAGCAAAAGAGTCCGACCAAGGTCTTGTCAAATTTACAGGCAACCATACTTCGGTACGAGTTTTAACAATCACCAATGAAAAATTAGAGTTATTGATTTGTGTTTCAAAACTTTTCCACCATGACTGATTTACACATTGTGTTAAATTACAATGATTACATGATATAGATCCCTCTGTAGCATTCCAAGTCCAATTCCCATACAACAATACAAAGGGGTATTTTAGACAAGCCATAGCAGAATAGGATTTATTAACATGCAAGTTAACATGAAAGGGACCTGAACTGTCAGTCTTATCCAAAGTATGGTTTCCTGACCATATAGTGAGATTCCCTGAAACTGCCCATAATTTCCAAATATTCCCTTGAAAGTGGGGATACCCTAACAATTGCAATTTAGGGGGACGAGTGCAAACTGTTGCCATTTTACGGTTTCATTACCGTTACCCATTAAAGTACCATTAATTCGATACCATTTGAAAGTTTTGTTAGACCATTTTTCCAAAATTTAACCATGATCAGGGCTCCAATCTACAATAACAAATCCAGAATAATTCATGACCTTAAAAGGCCGATGACCTCGGCATCTTTCCCATTCCAAAGATTCTAGAGAAGGAATAAAAAAATTAGAAGGGCATAATGGTATAAAGGTATCAGGATGGTGACTCATCGGCGTCGTAGAGGTGTTGAATCCCCTGGTGGAAACAAGTACAGTAAAGACAGCAGGATGATAATTATTATATGTTACTCCCCAGGTATTATAAGAGTGATGATTATGCTTCCTTGTAGAGAGGCAAAAGGGATGTCCTCCGATGCACAAGGGGAGACCCTCCACTGCAACAGTATCATTACTTATGTTATATTGATTATTATGATGATGCAAATGCTTAATTCCTCCACACGCAGGTGGTGGGAAGAATGCAGTTTCATTGGTGCATACCTGTACTTCAGGTTCACCCCAAGAGACAACTCTCACAAGAGAAGGATTAGGAACATAAGCCCAATAAGTATATTCTATCACTTGCGCATACAGTACCTGACAGGTAACCACAGCCATCTTCTCCTCTTCTTTCCTTCGAAAATGCAATTCTGCTGCTGATAGATTTTCTTGCTCCAAATATTCAGAAAATTTAAAGTTAGTAAGGTTTTATTCAAGATGTCTTTTGATTTCATAAATCTCTCCTGTTCCCCCTTTTTTATTTTTTCAACATACTCACGTAAAGTACGATTATCCCTTTCAATAATAGCTTGTCCTTGACTATTATAAGGGATACCAAAAGTATGAATCACATGATATTGGGATAAAAAATGAGTTAATTTTGCAGATTGGTAGGTGGGTGCATTATCAGTTTTCAATTCAATTGGGACCCCCATAACTGCAAAACAAGATAATAAATGAGTAATAACAGTGTCAGCCTTTTCAGAATATAATGTAGTAGCCCATTGGAAATGTGTGCATGTATCTATAGTATGATGGACGCATTTTTGTTGTCCAAAGGATGAAATAAAAATTACATCCATTTGCCATACCTGATTTGCTTGCAATCCTCTTATGTTGACACCTGGTGGGGTAAATGGTAAGGTAAAAGGTGCACAAATAGAACAAGAGCGAACAATAAGATTTTTTTTTAATCCTTTAGAGTTAATATGTTGCAGACGATGCTCTTGTTTTGCTGCTTCTATAGGATAAAGTAATGCATCAATTACAGCATTTCTGAATGACAAGGGTCCAGGAAGGGCAAAATGTGCACGGATATGGGTAGAGAAAATTAACTCTGAACGCTGCAGAAGTGATCGTTGTAACTGATAAAACAATTTGTCAATATCTGTTTTAAGAGTTATAGGCAGTGAAACCTGAGGAAGCTGCAAACAAGAGAGAACAGCATACCGGGAATCTGAAACAATGTTAACAGCGAGTTGAGGAAAGTCTTGCAAAACTAAGTAAATAGCCCACAGCTCAGCAGGCTGCACAGAGCAAAACGAATGGGGAAGGCAGAAGAGGCAAGTTGACAGCAGGAGGCAGAGAAAGAGAATTAGCAGTTTTAAATTTTGTGAGCTTAGACAGAGAAGACTTAAGGTTTGTTAGGCAGTCTATATCAGTCTGGAGAAGACAAGGAACTTCCCCGAAACAAAAGGAGTTTCGGCAGCTGCTTGGGAATATTCCTTAAAGTCCCCGTCCCGAGGTAAACCAGCCACAGTTGGCTTCAATTATAGCCATTAATCTGGGAAAAGAATGAGTGAGAAGCCCTCAACATTTACTAGAAAGAGGAACAGAGAACAGGAGAGAGTTAACATCCCCTTCAGTCTAAATTTATTTCAGCCAGACCAATAAGGTCTCCTTTATGAGTTTTTTCCGGATATTGGTTGGGCACTCTTGTAGTGAGGCAGTGTCACAAAGACAGACAAAGGGTGGGGGGTGCCCTCTCTAATGAGGAGACCAGTCAGATGTCAGTTTGGTCATGTCCCAAAAGAACTTAAGGGAAGCTTAGCTGTCGTGGTCTCAGCTTTGGAAACTATTCCGATGCCACCATAGACCGTATGCCGTTTACCACAAAATCGCAGACAGGCACAGTCAGACTCCATAGGCTTTTTGGGACCTTAAGGGTGCCCACCCGTGGAGCCACAGAATCAAACCCAGCAGGCAAGTCAGACCGAATTGCATATTCACATCTATATACATACTAGAGGTTACTAGATTCCCTCCCACAGAAATTCTACAGATAAGACTAACAATGACAATGACAAACAGGACAAAACAGGTTCATGAGTTTGCTGAAGGGCCAACCGACATCTCGGTGTGCCCTGGGGGAGGGAAATAGCTGCGTCCAGCTTTTCATTTAATCCCCCAGACAGAAGCACCTGTGCATTTAAGGATCCAGATGATAAGTTGATTTACCTCATTTTTTCTTGATTAAAAAAATGTGAGTGCTCGAGGAACTTGAGCAGTGGCCACTAGTTTTCCAACGGAAAGGTTACAGAAGCCCCCGTGGGAGAGAGAAGATAAATATTTGTACTATACGTTCTCCAGCCAATAGTGAAAATGTAACAGAAGTAGAAACCATAATTAAAATTTCTCCAACAAAATCAGAGTCTATAACTCCAGGAATTATGGTTAGGCCTCTTAAAGCTGCGCTGCTACGGCCCAATATTAAACCAAAGGTGCCTTTAAGCAATGGGCCAAATATGTTTGTCCTTAATTTATAAATGCCACCTCCCTGAGACAAAAAAAGAACATTTTCAGCAAGAGGTAAATCAGCAGCCGCACTCCCTGAAGTTGCAGAGAGTAAATCTGACACCATTAAAGGTTTAGCTATTCCTGATGTACAGTCATCTCTAAGGGCTGTTGGAAAACAAAGGGGTTACTTGAGGAGTGGGAGGCATAGCCAATGGAGTCCCTGGCATTGTTTTAACAATTTCCGCCCTTGGAGGGCTTCATAGCCTGAGCCAAAGCAGTAGCAAAAACAGCAGCATTATGTTCAGTTCCCCCCACTCCTGAACAAGCTCTAATATATTCAGCTATAGAAGCTCCCTGCCCTTTTAAAGGGCCCAAAACACGTTTACATTCCGAGTTTGCATTTTCAAAAGCAAGTGTCTGCAAAAGTATCTCTGAGATTTCATCACGTCCAACATCCCGCTCAACAGCCACCCGCAATCTAGCAAGAAAATCAGTATAGGGTTCATTGGGTCCTTGTAAAGTTTTTGTAAAAGAAGGCTGAGCGTGGCCAGTAGGTACAACACGGCGCCAAGCCCTAAGAAATACCTGGCGCACCTGCTGTAAATCCTGGTCGGAAAATTGAGCCTGATTTCTCAAGGCTCGAAATTCTCTCTCTCCCATCAATTTATTCTCCAGAGGACCAGGAGGGTTCTGTCCCTCATTAATTTAAGCCTGCTTTCGGGCTTCCTCTTCCCACCAACTCCTTAATTGCAGAATGCAATGCAAGTGCTTGAGTGATAGCACTACATAGAGTCCACAGTTTCAAAGGGCATATGTTACCCTTCTGATGCTGTTGCTGTAATTCCTTCTGTATTAATTTCCATTCCTTTAAGTTTAATTGTACTTTCGGTTGGCACTTAAACCAATAACAATGCTGCTCCACAAGGCGAAATAACTCAGATAAGCGGCGACTAGATGCCTTCACCCCAGTGGAGTGGAGAAGTCCTTTGACTAGCTCCATGTATTGTGCCTTTGCTGATGGGGAATTCCCCATAATTTTCCCGAAAGTTCCCCTGCCTTGGACCTACAATCCCCGAGGGGTACTCACCCTTTCGGTTTCGTTCGCCCTCTGCCCCACGTTGGGCGCCAGATGTTGCGGACGAAATGACACAAAGGACAAGACACACACAAAAGACAGACACAGACACAACTCCGGCCGGAGGAACAGTTCTACGCAAGCCCCTCTTGCGGTTTATTATATACCCCGGTAACTGGATTCAAACTGAAACTTACAAAATACCTTCTTTTACAAAACAAGGGCAAGTAGCCAAACACATTCCCAGGACAGGGGGAGCAAAGAGAGGAAGTGATCGCAACATGTTTACTAAGAGGCCTGCTCACAATTCCAGCCTTCTCCTTATTTCTAAGGAGGGCATGTTCCCTTGTTTGCAAGCGGACCATTAGACTTGGATGCTGTGTGCAGGCCTCCTGGCAGAGCATCCTGTTTGCAGGAATGCCTTGCCCAGGCAGGGAGCCCCGTGTGCAGGCACATCCCCGCGTCCCTAACCACGCTTTCTTGTGGTCACTGTCAGGCTCTCACAGTTCCCGTGTCAAACGGACACCATCTCACTCGTACACGGTTTCAAAAGGTCCTCCAATGTAACGCCTTCTGGTTCTTTGACACCTGGGTCAAAAAACATTGAAAGCACGGGGTAAACCCCTCGCAGGGACGGCAAATCGCAAAGGAACGCTTCCCTGGGCGAGGGGGGCTGACGTGCTCCCTCCTAGCGCCGGGCCGTGCTCCCTGTTCGAGGCGTCAGAGGCCCGGGAAGCCGACCCCTGGCAGGTGGCAGACGTCCCCTCCTTGCACTGCCACGTCCGCTCAGCTGTCCCGGGCTCACGCCCGCTGTAACGCCGTGTGAAAGGGCAGCGCGCGTGTGGGTGATGCGCCCTCACCCCTGCACTCACCCCTGCAACCCGCGCCGAGGCGGGGCAGCGCCGGCCGGGGCCGGTGTTCTGCGCTCAATCCCGCAGGGGGCGGCGTCTTTCCCTCCGGCCCCTCTGCTCCACCTGGTGGCTGAGAGTCTCCACCCGCCGTTCTCCTGGCTGAGTCACGTTCCGTTGGAGGAGTCTCCCACAACGGAGCATCCTGCTGTTGACGAACGTTCGGGTCGTTTCAGGCTACTGTGTACAGTCCATCCAAGAAGAGCCTAAGCACGCGGGCTTTCCGGGCGACGCACAGCAGGCACTGCGGCGGCCGGTCCGCCTGGTGGGTTCTGTGTGTCCCAAAGGGCTCGGGCCGGCGTGCTCTCCCAGCAGCAGTGGAGGCTGCTCCGCGCGGCCGCCTCACTTAGTAAGCCTTCGTGACGTCGCTTGGCATGCCTTCATGATGTCACTTGGTAGTCCTCCATGACGTCACTTGGCATTCCTTCATGACGTCGCTTGGCAGTCCTTCATGATGTCACTTGGTATTCCCTCATGACGTCACTTGGCATTCCCTCATGACGTCACTTGGCATTCCTTCATGACGTCGCTTGGCGTGCCTTCATGACGTCACTTGGTATTCCTCCATGACGTCAGCTGTTCCGGGCTGTGTGCACAGGTACCATTCCCGTTTCAGTAGCTGCCGTGCCTGCGTGGAATCGTTACACCGACTGTTGGCTTAAGGGTCTTGCTATGAAAATGAAGAAGCAGCTAAACTTTTAAATGTAAAAACAAAAAGGACTGATTTTTTATAAGTTTATTTTGAGAGCGAGAGAGCAAGTAGGGGAGGGGCAGAGACAGAGACAGAGAGAGAGAGAGAGAGAGAAAGAGAGAATCCCAAGCAGGCTCCACGCGGTGAGCAGAGCCTGACTCGGGGCTCAAACTCCCAAACCTGCAGATCATGACCTGCGCCGAAACCAAGAGTCAGAGGCTTACCAACGGATCCACCCAGGCACCCCCCCCAAAATGACTGATTTTCATATTTTTCAAATGTTTTCATTTTTATTTTTGAGAGAGGGAGGGAGGGGCAGAGAGGGAGGAGGACAGAGGATCCAGAGGAGGCTCTGTTCTCAGAGCGGAGAGCCCAGTGCGGGGCTTGAACTCATGTACCATGAGATCGTGACCTGAGCCAAAGTCGGACACTATAACTGACAGAGCCACCTAAGCGCCCCTGATTTTAATATTTTTGACAGAGTGATGAGGTGGAATTTGTTCATGCATTGGCAATTATTTTCCTTTAATGAAAACGGGCGGGTTAATTTATTGAGTCCTTGTGCTGTCCATATTGTGCTTATATGTGTGTGCATGTATGTTCTACAGCTATGTCCGTATATAAATATGTGTATCTGTATTATCTCTAGTGCCTCGTATATGCTAGGCCCTGCTATTCTACCATCATGAAAGAATCACTATATTGATGGCTTGATGTAGGTTTCTTTTTACAATGTTTGGGTATGGTGAACAGATGAGACGCCAACTACTGTTACAGGAAAAGAAATGTCAGTTTAGGAAAGAGTCAAATTTGACTCATGTGCAATGCTAGTTACATAGCCCCAAAACGAATATTCACTTCTCTTGACCACCTCTGCCCTCCAGCTTTCCACCTTCCACAGCAGTTAGGTCCCTGAGACATAACACCAGGAAAATCCGAGAAGCAGACCTCAGTCCTGCCCAGTTTCTGCCCTTGGTCTTTGCCAGATCTCTAACCCTGATGACCTGGCACGGCCCATGCTGCTTCCCTCGCGGTTCTTCAGAGCCGTAGCGGGAGCGGCATCAGAAAACCCGGGGGGCTCAGTCGTTTCAGCGTCTGACTTCCACTCAGATCATGATCTCACAGTTCGTGAGTTCGAGCCCCACGTGGGGCTCTGCACCAACAGCGTGGAGCCTGGTGCCTTCTTCAGATTCTGTGTCTCCCTCTCTGTCTACCCTTCTCCTTTGTGCTCTGTCTCTCTCTCTTAAAAATAAACATTTTTAAAAAAGAAAACTTGTTCTTTTTCTTTTTTTAAAGTAATCTCTATGCCCAACGTGGAGCTCAAACTCACGACCCTGAGCTCAAGAGTTCACACACTCTTCTGACTAAACCACCCAGGTGCCCCCGATAGCCTGTGCTTCTCTCCCCACCCCCCCTTACGTTCCCAGCTACCCAAAATGAAGACGTATCTCCCAGGCAAAAGCACACTCCTCCCAAAGTCAACCCCTTCCCTACCAAGAACCACCTAAAACAGTATCTCAGAAGGAGTTAAAAAGAGAGACCATAGAGGGAGGAAGGGCAATGATAACTCGCTCATAGCTCCTTCCAGAATCTTACCCTCATTCTAGTGAGCAGAGGCCAGAATGGAGGGCAGAGACTTCCTTCATAACCCAAGGCTGGAGATGTTAACCAAGGCATGTGGAGAAAGAGCAGGGGATGGACGTGAAAGGCATCCTGGGAACAGACTTCATGTGCTTTGCCATGAGTTGGAAGCAGAGGGTGGCTTCAAGCCTATCATGTACAACTGAATAGACCGCAGCGCTGCTACTGATATGGGAAGATGGAGATGATGAGTAGGTGTGTCCATTGAAGGAAGTCTGAATTTAGGCGTTAATTTTTCCATGTTGCAAATATGCTGTCCTTTTTTTTTTTCTGTAATTTGCAGTGATTAGTCATAAATTTTTCTTGGAGGGCCCATTCCTTGCTGAGAAGCACTAAAAAGCTGGCATAAATTCTCGTGTACACCATTAATGACTGACTGACACATTCTTTAAAGATGTGAAGATTTCCCAAAGCAGCCCCACAAACATTCTAATTCACGTTTAGTTCTTTGAGAGGTGCTTCAGGGCCATATTATCAAGGAGAATACACCCATATACAATCTCCTTGAGAAATTCCCATGGGTCTCCTAGGATAAGAAAAGCCCAGGAGGAAGATTTCAATCAGTACTTGCAAAATGTTCTCTAATTGTTGGTTGGTATTAAGAAAGGATGACTTAAAACATGCATAATTGATTAATTTCCTTCAGATCATACTCTTATTATTTGTAATATTTCCCAAAAGCAGTTATAAAAGTTGAGTTATACAATATGTTCATTTAGTAACAGCAGAAGAGAAAGACATCACTATTATAGTCTTAAACTTGGCCACAGCTACTTAAACAGAAGAGTAAAGATTTCCATTCAAAGTCCCTGCCAAGCGTGCGTGCTTTTTTTAAGAGGTGAGGACATGTGTGTGCATCCGTCTGGAAGTAGTTATAATTCTAAAATGTCTATTGTTATTAGTAAGCTTTCAGTTGACTTCCCCTCCTAGAACAATGAGCCGGTTTTGTCTTAAAATAGCCCCCACATTATTCAGACCATAAAACCAAGACAAAAAGTTTTGAAAGCTCACAGTTTCACCCAGAGAAAGAGTTAAGACCTCCCACCAAAACCCACGAGCTCCTAAGCACTGTTAGCTCTCTGGGTCATATAAAGTGGAAGACACAGCTCTGACTGGGGTGTTGGTCCATTTGACCATGTTGAAGTCAGTGCAAGTCACTTCCAGTCTTGGTTCATATTTCATGAGCTGGACTTCTCTCTGGCGATGAGTATACTGCAGGGCAGTGGACCGGCATTCCCTCGGACTTGCAATTGGTTGATTCTGAAATCAATCCAGCTAAAGAAAATAGAAACATCACTGTTGACCTGAGTTCATCTTCTTTCCCAGAAGCTAATAATAATAATAACAATGGGTAGAAGCCTTAGATAGGCAGTAGGCTTGGCTGTGACTTACTTAGCATCAGGTGATCCGGTGTTAAGCTTGGACAAGGCGACTCAGGGAAAGCCGTGTTCACCTGTTGCTGTTTTCAGACCAAGTAGCCGACCCCAGGGAGATCTGAGTAGTAAAATGGACCCATCTGACTTTAGTTGGCCTGTTTTTCAAACTTCGTGGCGTAGATGCTTTGGCTCTTTTTTAAAAGTTTCTTTATTTACCTTGAGAGACCAAACCTAAGCAGGGGAGAGGCACAGAGAGGGAGACCACGAATCCCAAGCAGGCTTCCACAAGGCGAGCCCAGAGCCTGAGGAGGGGCTTGAAACTCACAAAACCCGAGATCCTGACCTGAGGCGAAACCAAGAGTCTGAGCCACCCAGGCACCACGCCCCGCCCCCCAAGGTACAGATTCTTGAATGAAAGAGACTTCCTGTGGGTTAACCCCTGCTCAAAGCCAAACACCCTCAGAAACCGCCCCCTTCCGGTCCTGGAAGCCCGCTGCTCATCACACCAGAGGTGTACCTCCCTCCAATACGTGTAAGGACTTTGAACCTTCAGTCCCCTTTCCCCAGCCGTTCACTTGAGTCCTTCTAGTTCTTCAGAAGTTAGGCGTCGTCTGAGAGGGACCTGGATCCTAGTTTCCTCCACCACCCGCACCCCAAGGTGAGCACCTGACTTGAAGAACACGCATTTGCAGAACAGGCATGAGGCTCCCACTCACCCCCTGCCACACTGCTGTGGAGCACGCCCGGGATGTGCTTGCCCCGTGGCAGCGTCGGGCTGTAGAACACATCAAAGTAAGGGTGGTATCTGTGGAAAGTCTTCCTGCATCCAGGGCAAAGTCATGTTAGAAACAGCTTTTCCAGACTGGGGAAAAGCTGAAGACCAAGAGAAAGGTACATTTAGGAGCAGCTTCTGCTTAATGCTCAGAAATGTTACTGCAGAAAACCAGGAAATGAGAGTCTTTCTTAAAGCCTGCAGCATAGAGGGGCGCCTGGGTGGCTTAGTCAGTTAAGTGTCTGATTTGGGCTCAGGTCATGATCTCATGGTTGGGGAGTTCAAGCCCCCACATTGGGCTCTGTGCTGACAGCTCAGAGCCTAGAGCCTGCTTTGGATTCTGTCTGTCTGTCTCTCTCTCTGTCTCCCTCCTCTGCTCATTCTCTGTCTCTCAAAAATAAATACAAACATTTTTAAAATTTTTTTAAAAAGGCTGCAGCACAGAGAATACTCTTGGGAGTATCACCACCTTTTGATGCATCTGGGCGCCACTGTCAGTGGGAGCTCAGTGAGCCATGGAAGATAAATGACCAGAAGTGGCCCATGAGGAAGGGAGCTTTGTTCCAATCATTTGAACAGGCTCAAGAAATATATATATCGGGGAAGGGAAGCACAGGGTACGACAGGAAGGAAGGTACAGCTGGCACGAGCCGGTGTGCTTAGTGCAGACGGGGTCGCACGCTTCCGTGTAGTCGACCTCGTAGAGGTGCTATTCCTGGAAGTACGGAAGCTATAAAGCACCAGAAACCATTCTCTGCCTTCTCCTCCCTCCCCGGCTTGACATCATTAGTAACTTCTTCAGTGTGAAAGCAGAGAAAAGGCAAAACTCCAATCCGTTACTTCTGCAGCAGAGGCTCCCGAGAGGGCGGTGGGACCGATGGAGTTGTTAGTAGCGGGGAGGGGTGTCCATTGCTGGGTCCACCCGTTCCCACCGTCCTCATCTCCGGTAGGGGAGGTGCTTATAGATGAGCTTTCTTGAAATATCTGATTGTGAAACATCATTGGGTTGACAGCCTTCTTACATCTATTATGATTTAAAGAATCTTTCTAGAGGCGCCTGGGTGGCTCAGTCGGAGAAGCATCTTGATTTCTGCTCAGGTCGTGATCTCACAGTTTTGGGACTGAGCTCCACGACAGGCTCTGTGCTGACAGTGCAGAGCCTGCTTGGGATTATCTCTCTCCCTCTGCCCCTTGCTCAGTCTCTCTCTCTCTCTCTCTCACACACACACACACACACACACTTTCTCTCTCTCTCTCTCTCTCTCTCTCTCTCCCTCTGTCTCTTAAAAATAAAAAAAAGGGAATCTTTCCAAAATATGTAAAGAATTAGAGAGACACCATTGGTTTGGGAGGTAGTGATTCTGCTCTGAGGCAAGTGACCACACTAATAGGTTCTTGCCTCCAATGACATTATGATCCCAGAAAATGAATGGAAAATTCTAGAGGTGGCTGCATACTGTGTCATTTCATTTATATGACATTCTGAAAAATGCAAAACTATAGCTAAGTAAAGCTACATCTTTTTAAACCTTGAAGAAGGTTACCCCAAAATCTCAATATAGTCAAAAGTGGTAAATACAAGCTACATTTTCTAATCCCTATAAAAATATATAGAAGCTAATGACAGGCTAGTCAAGACATTTAAAAATAAACTAAAATTTTTTAATGTCTTTTTTAATGTTTTATTTATTTTTGAGAGAGAGAGGGCAAGCAGGGGAGGGTCAGAGAGAGAGGGAGATACGGAATCTGAAGACAGGTTCCAGGCTCTGAGCTGGTAGCACAGAGCCCGACGCGGGGCTTGAACACACGGACTGTGAGATCATGACCTGCGCCAAAGTCCGACATTTAACTGACTGAGCCACCCAGGTGCCCCTAATGTTTGTTTATTTTTATTTTTTGAGGGAGGGGAGGGGGAGAGTGCAAGCAGGGGAGGGGCAGAGGAAGAGGGAGACAGAATCCCAGGCAGGCTCCAGGCTCTGAGTTGTCAGCACAGAGCCGATGCAGGGCTCCAACTCAGACCGTGAGATCCTGGACCTGAACCGAAGTCAGATGCCTAACTGAGCCACCCAGGCCCCCCCTTAAGAATAAACTTCTGAAAAACCTAGGATAAAAAGAAAGTTGAAATTAGATTTGAGCTGTTTGTAATTAAACACTGGTGCCACATATCAAAACTCCTAGCTATGATCAAAGCAGTGATTGGATAAAAATGTGTAGCCCAAAATGCATTAATTAAAAAACAGCAATGACAGAAAGTAAATGAACTGAGAATTTGCCAGAGGCGAGGAGAAATAGTTTTCAAGAAAGTAGATGAAGAAAAATGGAAATGAAAACAGAAATTAAGGAAATTTACAATGATAAAAATAAAGGTTTCTTTTACCAGCAAAAAACAAGTTTATTAGAGAATCGCAGTTCAGGACAGGCAAACCCCATAGGCTAGTCGAACAAAGGAGAGTAAGGTTATTTTATAGGAAGTTGGGGGAGGGGTTGTTTGAAACAATATCCATTTGAGAAAAGCTAGAGTTCGGGGTGATGATGGTTTCTCATTGGCTGAGTTGCTGGGGTAGTCAGTTTCTTGTAGGAGATGCAATGTGTCTCTTTTCCTGTTGCCTGTAATTGATGATTCTTTCCTGTTAAGGAGTCTTCTGTTGGGGAATGTAACTGGCAGTTCTTCCTGTAACTGACATTGAGTGTAAGGGGTGAGAGCTCCCCCTTCTGGTCTCCCAACTCGATTTTAGCGAGGTTTCCCTTTATTAATTTTCACAAACTTGAGATCTACAGAGCAGTACTTGCCCAGAGGGAGGATACTTCAAGAGCCAAGGTTTGTTAAAGAAAACGGAACTCAGAGGCTGTATAGATGGATTTAGGATTGGGGTTGCCTTCATGGGAATTTATCCTCTCATGTTTCCTTGTTTAACTCTTTCTGGCCCCTGAACTGTCCCCCGATGGTATGATCGTCTTCTAAGAATTGCTGAGGATGGCTTTGAAGTTAGGTCCCTTAAGGTACTTGGTTCTCGATCATTGGGATATTGTCTGTGAGTCTGTACCCTTGTCCACGATTCTGTTTTTTTTTTTTTTAAGGTTTGTTTATTTTTGAGAGAGAACGAGACAACAGAATCTGAAGCGGGGTTCAGGCGCTGAGCTGTCAGCACAGAGTAGGGAGATCGTGACCTGGGCCAAAGTCAGGCGCTCAACCAACTGAGCCACCCAGGCCGCCCCCACCCTTGACCATGATTGTAACAGGAGCTTAGTTCTTAGGCCTTAGAGATCAGATCTTTTTCATGTAATACTTAACGTGTCAGCATATTCCCACGTGCAATTCAAGAAATGGCTTCAGAGGTTGGGAACTATAATGAAAATAAACAAACTATTAATGGAATCCAACCACCAGGTTCAACTTTCCCAGAAAGTAAGCAATAACTTTACTGAGCTAATTATGGGTAGGTTAATTTTTTTTTCTAAGATAACAACTTTTGGAGCTCCTGGGTGGCTCAGTCGGTTAAGCATCCAACTTCGGCTCAGGTCATGATCTCACAGTTCGTGGGTTCGAGCCCCACGTCGGGCTCTGTTTTGACAGCCAGCTCAGAGCCTGGAGCTTGCTTCTGATTCTGTGTCTCCCTCTCTCTCTGACCCTCCCCTGCTCACACACACACACACTCTCTCTCTCTCAGAAATAAATAAAACATTTTTAAAAATTTAAGATAACTTTTTTATTCCAAATTACTAAAAAAACATGATCAAGATTAAGAGTTTGCCTTGGCTTTTACTTGAACTTTGAAAGAATTCTCTTAAATGCCAGGTTCCTGGGAATTTGGAAAAGCCATGTTTGAGTAGGATTATCTTTTCATTAAGATCTAAATATTTAATAAATTGCCAACCTATAGTACTCTCATCTCCTTGGGCTGCTTTTTAAATGCCATAAATTATAGAATAAAGCATCTGAGGTCACTGCCATTGGTTTTGCATTCAAAGAATTTCTCAAGCAAAGGCAGCCAGCTACTGGGGCGTTAGGCACGTGACCTGCTCGAGTCTTCCAAACAGACACTGACGTGATGCCCAGTAGGACTCTATCAGACATTTACCAAAAGAGGAAGAGAGTAGCAGTGATGAAGAAACACTGATTCCGTGTTATTTAGAAAGAATAAATGGAAATGAAATTTGTACAGAGTTCTGCCACAAATATGATGAAGGCAAAGGTTAAGATCCATGAAGCTACAGAGTTCTGCCACAAATATGATGAAGGCAAAGGAAGAAAGATCCATGAAGCTAGTTTGGCTGATCGAATCATATGTTCTCATATGTCATTGTCTGAAAGACTAGCTGAGCCCATACATACCAGTGGCATATTTTAAAAATCTTGCAAATAGGGTCTCTGTTGGTTAGGCATCTGACACCAGCCCAGGTCATGATCTCACAGTTTGAGTTCGAGCCCTGTGTTGGGCTCTGTGCTGACAGCTCAGAGCCAGGAGCCTGCTTTGGATTCTGTGTCTCCCTCTCTCTCCCCGCCCCTCCCTAGCTCGTGCTCTCTCTCCCTCTCTCTCTCTCTTTCTCCCTCTCTCTCTCTCTATCTGTCAAAAATAAATTTTAAAAAAACTTCTTAAAAAATCTCATAAATAGGTAGAATTCATTTAATTCATGTTTTTAGGCTTCATATTAATTAGCTGTAACATTGAAAAACAAAGTCTCTAAGGAGATTTAGTGACACGAACTATGGGACTCTCCCAATAAGCGACTACACATTTGTCTTTTAAACAAGCAGGCGGTAATTTAAAGCATCTCATTCTGACAATTATAAGATGACTAATAATAATGAGTTTCAGTAACTTCATAAGCTAGATGAAATGGATGGATTTTTTTAAAGAAAATTTAAAATACCATAATGACTCAAAGAAAGAAACTGAAAAAGAACAGAAGTCAAAGAAAAAATTAAAAACATAGTCAACAAGCCACTCTTAAAAGATTCCAGTAATTTTACGGGAAAATTCTGATAGATTCAGGATGAAAATAATTTCCTAATAAAGATAGATAGGGTTTTAAATCCCTTATAAAATATTACCTAAACCATTTCAACAGTATAATAAAAGAATAACCATCTCAAGAAGAGTTTACTTAGTAAGGGAAAGGTGATTTAAAACTAAAAAATTCAAGGGGCGCCTGGGCGGCTTAGTCGGTTAAGCGTCCATCTTTCGCTTAGGTCATGATCTCGCGGTTCGCGGGTTCGAGCCCTGCGTCGGGCTCTGTGCTGACTGCCGGCTCAGAGCCAGGAGCCTGTTTCAGTCTGTGACTCCCTCTCTCTCTGACCCTCCCCTGCTCACGCTGTCTCTCTCTCTACTAGAAATAAATAAAAAAATATTAAAAAAAAAAAATTCACTGATTTACTTCATTAACTATTCAGAGCAGGAAATTCATGTTCTTAATAGATTCATATTCTCAATACAGTTGTGTGGTACAATTCAACAGTTTAAATTTGAATAATTGCTTTATTAAGGAAAACTTTCAAGCATAACGGAAATGTCGAGAGGAAGGTCTCACACAGTTCATGTGTTAATGACACAGCTTCGAGAATTATCAGCATGTTGCTGATCTTTAATATTCAGCCCTGTTTGCTTTTCCTCACGCTCTCGTATTCCAGCCTGGTTTAGCCAGGGCATAAATCCTCAAGGCTAACAGCTCCCTCCACCCAACGCCCCAGCATCTAGTAATCGAGTGAAAACCATAGCTATTCATCTAGAAATTTTGGAGCTGAAAGGGGCTAGGTTGTTTGTACATTTTACAGGACTAGCATATATTTCTTGTTTAGCCAAAGCTTTAAGTGATTCAAGATGTCAAAATTACTGAACCACATGTCATGTTTCCAGGAAACCATACAAGAAATCCTAATGTTAAACAGGAAAAATTAAATACATTATGAGACCAAGTTGAAGCTACAAAGATGAATTGAAACATGGAACACTGAGAAGAGAAAGGAATTCTAAGTTAGGGAAATGGTTATCAAGCATGACTAGGCCAATAGAAATACTAAAAAAGAACTAATCATCAAACATTACTCAATATGGGAGAACAGAGTAGAAACACGTTATAACTGTACACTGTGCTGTAAATTTTAATATAATCTCAGCAACATGTACCCCTCATCTTGTCTGATGAAAGACTTCTATGTTCAAAAGAAGACAACATCTTCGGGCACCTGGGTGGCTCAGGCGGTTGAGCGTCCGACTTTGGCTCAGGTCATGATCTCAACAGTGCGTGAGTTTGAGCCCCACGCCAGGCTCTGTGCTGACAGCTCAGAGCCTGGAGCCTGCCTCTGATCTGTGTCTTCCTGTCTGTCTGCCCTCCCCTTCCCCCCGAAAAACAAAATAATAAATATTAAAAATATTTTTTAAAAAGAAGACAATGTCTCATATATATATATACACACATATATGTATGTATGTATATATTATATATATAATCCTTTTAGGAACTGTCAAAAGTCCAGAGTAGATACATGGATAAGCAAATTGTGTGTACATCTAGACAATGAAATGCTGCTTAGAAATTTTTTAAAAAGGAATGAATGATACACATAACCATCACAAAACAGTTAGGCTAAGAAAGAAGCCGGACAAAAAATATTCCATTTGCATGAAATTCTTTAAAGATGCCAATTGGCATATGGTGGGAGAGATGAGTGATGGTCAGGAGCAGGAGGGAGGGATGCTCAGGGGGTGTGAGGAAGGTTGCAGTTGATAACATGGGCTTGACTGTGGTGGTGGTTTCGCAGGTATGTACTTGCCAAAACTTCCCAAATTCTTCCATTTAAACCCGTGTAAACTGTATGTCTGTTACACGTCAATAAAGCTGTTTTCAAAAACATTTAACAGATTTTGGTGACATTTGCCTTTGATTTCTAAAGGCTATATTTCACTATGGGCAACCATACAGTGTACTCTCAGAGTGTGCTCACTAAATCATTAAAAGCCTTCCAGAAATTTACAAAAAAATGAGGCGTGTACAAACAAACGAAACATGCTAACTAATAAGATAGGCAGGCACAACGTGTTTTGTACTATGTAAGTAACAGAAGGAACTTTGTTTCAGTCCTTGACGTTCTCCTCTCCCACAGACCTTCAGCACACATCACACAAGGGGACACAGTGCTATCATTAAAAAAGACAAAGGTGCCTAATAATACTGCTACTTTCAACAATTATGGAACTTCCTGGCCAGTGAAATAAGACCAGTAATAGAGGAAGGGTGCTTGTACTTGGGAAGGTCCAGAAAGTAAACAGACCAGTGTGACTATAGACAGTATAATCATCCAACTAGAAAACCCAAGAGAACCTGTAGAAAGACTACTAGAACTCATAAGAGAATTCAGCACAAAGCAGGCAGAGACCACTTTGCCTTCCTACACACCAAAATAACTAGAAGCATGCTCTTTACAACAGCGGCAAAAACTATAGCATACTCAAAATGAACCTCTCAAAAATCTGCAAGACGTTTTGGAGGAAAGCCTTTAAAATACACACAAGAGAGGATCTAAATGAACAAATATTTCAGGTACTGATTGGGAAGACCCAGTGTGGCAGAGATGTTGGAAATTCAGTCCCTAGAAACCTGTTGACATTACCGTGTCATAAGCTTTCCTTCTGGGAAGCTACTGGGATTTCTTTCCCTTTTTTTTTTTTTTTTTTTTTTAAACGAGGCAAGTTGTATCAGTATCTCTTAGAAAACAACAATTACCAGGCCACCTGGGGGACTCCTTCGGTAGAGCGACCAACTCTTGACCAACTCCTGAGCTCTTGATCTCAGCTCAGGTCTTGACTTCAGGGTTGGGAGTTCAAGCCCTCCGAGTTTGGCTCTGCCCTGGGCGCGGAGCCTAATTTAAAAAAGGAAAAGAGGGAGGGAGAAAGAAAAGAAAAGACAAAAGAAAAGAATAATTACTTGGGCATCTCCTGCTCAAACTATCTCAGTGTCCTAAATGAAGTGAAATCAGCATCAGTCTGTCTCCAATGCAGTGCTGCAGAGGTGGTAAAATGGGATGCCAGGGGGAGCCCAGGGTTCCCCCCAGGGGCATTAGAGGGGGGCCAGTCTACCAGTGTCGCCCGTAAAATGTGGCTGTGAGCTGGGTAGATGGCTCTGTGTCTGCCCTCTGAACAAGTGAGCCACCTCAGCACGGGCATCGCCGACTGCTCGGATGGGTCTCTGTGGACAGGAGTCCACACATTCAGTGTGGTCCTGACCAAAATCCCAACAGGGTATATCTAGACCTTGAAAAGCTGATTCCAAAATTGAACTGGATGAAAAGACAGACATGAGTAGCCAGAAACAATTCTTTAGTAATTCATGAAGAGAACTTTACCTACCCAATATAAAACATAGACTAAAACCGTAAGAATTAAAACAAAATCCAATAGAATATAAGAATAGGAAGTACTGGGAAGAGATAAATCTAGTGTTGGGACAAACAACACAGCCAGAATTTAACCCCGAAGTCCTATTTAAGGTTCTTTAAAGTGGCTTCAGTGTTTTTTTGCTTTTATTTCACCGACAATCGAATGATAGTATGAAATGTAAAAGTGCCCTCAGCAGTTCCTCATTCTTCCCCTGCTTTTTGGTTTGTGTCCTTCAGCCATTCTTGTGGGGCCTCGGGAAGAGAAGAGGTTGAGGGGCAATGGCCTTGCTCGCAATGGCTCCGTCTCCACCGAGGTGGGCCAAGGTGGCTGTCCCCGCGGACGCCGGCCTGGGTCAGAGCAGGCCACAGGCCACCGGCCACCGCCCTCCCTTGCTTCCTGGGAATCGTGGGCAGCACTCATTAGCACGCAGGGTCCAAGTGCTTTGCGCACACCCGCGGCGGGTAACTCCTTTAGGGTTTCGCGGCAGGTTTAGACTTGAATCTGTCAGTGGGTCTCAGGGCAGGGCGGCCTCCCCGGACTTCTGGCTCCCTCTTGGGACATCTGCTCCCCCTGCCGTGGTGGCGCCTGGCGCCCTCCCCCCTCCGTGTCCTGGCCTCGTGGGCACCCGCGCCCCCGCCGTCCAGCCCGACGGAACGCCCCGGCTGAGCCGTGCGCTCCTCGTCGTCCCGGCGACGCCGTCATGCGGGTGGCGGGAGTGTTCGCCCGGCCGGCCTGGGGGCCTCGGGGCTGGGACCCTCATTCATCATCCTGTTCGCAGCGCCTGGCGCCTGGTGGACTCGGAAGGAGTCTCGGCTGTATTCGCGGACCAGCGCTGCCAGAGGAGCAGACGCCACGCGCGCAGGGTCGCACTGCGCCCCCCCGCGGTCCCCGCCGCGGTCCAGACGGCGGACTCGGGGCCGTGCGTGGTGGTAACTGCACCCTCTCCCCCGCCCCCCCTTGCGCCGTTACAGCCCATGGGATCCGAGCGGATGGAGATGCGGAAGCGGCAGACGCCCGCGGCCCAGGACACCGCCGGCCCGACGCCAGGCCCGCCCGCGCCCGGGACCCGCGGCTCCAACGCCTGCTGCTTCTGCTGGTGCTGCTGCTGCAGCTGCTCCTGGTGAGCCCCGGGCCGGGAGGGGGCGCCCCTGAGCAGGGCCAGCCTGTGACCCCTGTGCGCGCTGCGTTCGGACGGCGAGCCTGAGGCTGGTGTGGGATCCGTGAAGGACAGCGCGCGCGCGCGCGCACACACACACACACACACACACACACACACACAGACCTACATATACATACATACACACAGAGAGACATGTGTACACACGCATGCACACAGACACATAGCCATACACAGACACGAGCGCAGAGACACACACAGACACATATACACAGACACACACATATACACATACATATACACACACGTACACAGACACACGCACACACACATATATACACATACACACGAAGAGGCTACGTATTCTAGCTTTTAAGGGACTTCTATTCAAATCCATGAAATCAGGTTAGCGTGTTAAACAACTAAAGAATAGTCTAAGGCAGTTGTGATAAAATATTAATTCAGGGGCAGAAACAGTAAGTCAGTGGTTAGAAAGAATGAACTCAGGGCACTCTGCTTGGTGATAAAGGCTTCGTAGAAGTGTTAGAAGTCAAGGCGGGTCTAAAGGTTAAGGTTGAGTAGAGCATGGATTTTTATCTTCTACTGCTTCTCTCTCTCTCTCTTTTTTTTTTTTTGTTTTACTGTTTTATTTATTTCTGAGAGAGAGACAGCGTGAGCAGGGGAGGGGCAGAGAGAGAGGGAGACACGGAATCTGAAGCAGCTCCAGGCTCTGAGCCGTCAGCACAGAGCCCAATGCGGGACTAAAACCCACGAATCGTGAGATCATGACCTGAGCAGAAGTCGGATGCCACTGACTGAGGCACCCAGGCACCGCATGCTCCTTCTCTTTATCAACTTTAATTTTTAATAAAGAGAAATGTCAAAATCTATGCTTAACACAATATTTTAAAATACAGGCTAACTTACTGGTACAGGAAGAAACAGAACTTGACTGTAAAATATCCTTGATCACTTGAGTCCCTGTTAAACTTCTGGAGAAGTGTATGCAATTTACACCTAGAAATCATAGGAACATTAGGTGGCATTTCTGAAATCACGACAAAGAAAATTGCTTAGTGGCCACCAAATGCATGCCTGACTTCAGGCAATTAAATTACTGTAAATTAAGGTATTGTAAATTTTTGTTGGACCAAGACCTCACTCCGCAGTGGAGAAGACCAGGTGATAGAGTAGCTGATCAGGAACAGTGACGGGACCATCAAAATTGGGGTGAAGGCAGTGGAGGATCCAGTGTCCAGGAAAGTTGGATCCCTTGCCGGATTTGGGCTGGCGATAACCTCCAGGAAGTTCCAATCCGGTGGATGGGAGCCAGCAACCCAACCATCCAGGGGCGGATGGAACCACAGTGGTGGGTGGGTGGTCTGTAGAGCAGGTGGGAATGTGGGGGGGAGGGGCTGGCAGGAGCCAAGCGGTCTGGCATTCAAGGCAAAGCTTTTGCCCCGAGGGGAATCTAGACTCGGCTGGAAACCGGAGAGGCATGCGTTGGCACACCCTCGACATGTGGGTATCCAGGACTCACCCAAGACAGGGCGGATGCCACCCACCAATGGTGAAGGGACCACGTTGAGGCCCCCCTTCCAGCCTTTCGCTCTGCTAATCAGTTTCAGTGAGCTAATTAGAGCTGATCGGGCGAGAGATGTGCAGACATAGCCTGGTGCGGGTGAGACTCCCATTTACCCCGTCACGCCTCCCTTCTCTGCTGCCTTTGAGGGACATGGAAGGCTGAGACCGTGGCCTGAACAGTATAAGGACTGATGGAGTAAAGGCAGCAGGTGTTTCTACTAGCAGCAGCCATGGCAAATAAATCATAAAGCTGTACGTAGACATCATCGCCCTAGCCAACGCTTCTGTGGCACGTACTGTAGCACGTAGCAGACAACAGAGCAATGGGGAACAGTGTTGAATTGTCAGTTGTGCACCTGAAACTAATATAACACAGTATGTTAATTATAACTTTGATTTTATTTTATTTTTTTAATTTTTTAAAATGTTTTATTTATTTCTAGGAGAGAGAGAGAGAGACAGCGTGAGCAAGGGAGGGTCAGAGAGAGAGGGAGTCACAGACTGAAACAGGCTCCAGGCTCTGAGCTGGCGGTCAGCACTGCAGATAGCTCTGCACAGAGCCCGACGCGGGGCTCGAACCCACGAACCGCGAGATCATGACCTAAGCGAAAGTCGGACGCTTAACCGACTAAGCCACCCAGGCGCCCCAATTGTAACTTTGATTTTAAAAAACAGAATAGAGCAATGTCTTCAAAGAACGGAGAGAAAACTAATGGAAAACTTAGTCAAACTGTAATTCAAGAGTGTGAGTAACAAAGACATTTTCAGATATACAAAGGCCAAGAGAGCTAACTACCTTCAGACCTTCCCTAAAAGAAACAAGAAAGGGTATACTTCAGGAAGAAAAGGGGAACCCAGAGGGTAGTCAGGGGAAACAAGTAACAATGATGGACACAAGACTGATCAAATACAGCTATAAAATGTCATACTTCACTGTATGTTTAACAAACATAAATACAGGGGCGCCTGGGTGGCTCAGTCGGTTAAGCGTCCGACTCTTCAATTTCAGCTCAGGTCATGATCTCACGGTTTGTGAGTTTCAGCACCTCATCAGGCTCTGTGCCGACAGTGCGGAGCCTGCTGGGGATTCCCTCTCTCCCTCCTCTCTGCCCGTGTCCTGCTCGTACTCTCTCTCCCCCGAAATAAATAAGTAAACATTAAAAAGTGTAAATCCAGGGGCGCCTGGGTGGCTTAGTCGGTTAAGCGTCCAACTTTCGCTTAGGTTATGATCTCACGGTTCGTGGGTTCGAACCCCGCGTCGGGCTCTGTGCTGACTGCCAGCTCAGAGCCTGGAGCCTGTTTCAGTCTTTGACTCCCTCTCTCTCTGACCCTCCCCTGCTACGCTGTCTCTCTCTCTCTCTCTCTCTCTCTCTCTCTCTCTCTCCTAGAAATAAATAAAACATTAAAAAATTTTTTTTAAAAAGTGTAAATCCAGGGCTGTAAACAAATAATCTCATGTTCCCAATAGACAAACCAAATAACTTGGACAAAAGTTACATTTTCTTCCCAAATGAATGGTATCCTTGATTAGTCAGAAGTAGAACATATAGTTTCCACACCAAGGGAAGACAATAAAAGAAATATAGGAAACTGGCAACATATGACAAGCGTGGTTTTAAATGGGAGAATGAACTATTTGGTAAATGCCAAGATACTTGGTATTGGGGTGATTGGCTTATCCCAGCTCCCTGGGATCTCTTGGTTCTAGCTTTGAAAAGTCCTATGGGGCACCTGGGGGGCTCAGTCAGTGAAGCATCTGTCTTCGGCTCAAATCATGAACTCATGGCCTGTGGGTTCGAGCCCCGCGTCGGTCTCTGTGCTGACAGCTCAGAGCCTGGAGCCTGCTTCAGATTCTGCATCTCCCTCTCTCTCTGCCCCTCCCCCACTCCTACTCTCTCTGTCTCTCTCTCAAAATAAAATAAAGACATAAAAAAATTTTTTTAAGAAAGCTTTAAAAAAAAAAAGTCCTATGTCCCAGAAAACAAGGAGACCCAGGCAAACGAGGAGAGTTGGTCACCCTACCTGGTATCCAAATCCACAAAAATAAATGTATATTCCTATACTGCATCATGTACAAAATCAGACTCTCCCTAACCCCCTCCCCCAAAAACCCTCAAAAATCAAAAAAACAAGATCAACTCATCCAAATGGTTTAAAGGCCTTAAGGTGAGTAGCCAGGAATAAAATATAGGATAATATCTTTCTTTTTTTTTTTAATTTTTTACAAATAGTTTATTGTCAACTTGGTTTCCATATAACACTCACTACTCATCCCCACAAGTGCCCTCCTCCATGCACATCTCCCCCCTCCCCCCCACACCCATCTGTCCTCAGTTCTCAGCATTCAAGAGTCTCTCATGGTTTGCCTCTCTCCCTTTCCCCCACTAATTCCCCCCTTCTTCTCCCCCATGGTCCTCCGTTAAGTTCCTCCTAATCCTCCTATACGTGCAAACATATGATATTTGTCCTTTTCTGCCTGACTTATTTCGCTCAGCATCACACCCTCAAGGACCATCCATGTTGCTACACAGGCCAGATTTCATCCTTTCTCATTGCCATGTAGTATTCCATGGTATAGATAAACCACATCTTCTTGATCTGTTCGTCCATTGATGGACACTTAGGCTCTTTCCATGTGTTGACTATTGTTGAGAGTGCTAATATGAACATTGGGGTGCATGTGCCGCTATGCATCAGCACTCCTGTATCCCTTGGGTAAATTCCTAGCAGTGTTATTGCTGGGTCATAGTGGAGTTCTATTGTTATTTTCCTGAGGAAACTCCACACTGTTTTCCAGAGGGGCTGTACCAGTTTACATTCCCACCAACAGTGTAGGAGGGTGCCCATTTCTCCACATCCTTGACAGCGTCTAGAGTCCTCCAATTTGCTCATTTTAGCCACTCTGACTGGCATGAGGTGGTATCTCAGTGTGGTTTTGATTTGTATTTCCCTGATGAGGAGGGATGCTGAGCATCGTTTCATGTGTCAGCTGGCCATCTGGATGTCCTCTTTGGAGAAGTGTCTGTTCATGTCTTCGCCCATTTCTTCGCTGGGTTGTTTGTTTTTTGGGTGTGGAGTTTGATGAGTTCCTTATAGATTTTGGATATTAACCCTTTATCTGATATGTCATTTGCAACTATCTTTTCCCATTCCGTTGGTTGCCTATTAGTTTTGTTGGTTGTTTCCTTTGCTGTGCAGAAGCTTTTAATCTTGATGAGGTCCCAATCGTTTATTTTTGCTCTTGATTCCTTTGCTTTTGGGGATGTGTCAAGAAATTGCTGCAGTGGAGGTCAAGGAGGTTGTTTCCTGCTTTCTCCTCTAGGGTTTTGATGGCTTCCTGTCTCACGTTCAAGTCCTTTATCCATTTTGAGTTTATTTTTGTGTATGGTGTGAGAAATTGATCTAGTTTCATTCTTCTGCATGTTGCTGTCCAGTTCTCCCAACACCATCTGTTAAAACGGCTGTCTTGTTTTCCATTGGATACTCTTTCCTGCTTTGTCAAAGATTAGTTGGCTGTACACTTTTGGGTCCACTTTTGAGTTCTCAATTCTGTTCTATTGGTCTATGTGTCTGTTTTTGTGCCAATACCATAGTGTCTTGATGATGACAGCTTTGTAGTCTGGGATGGTGATACCTCCCATTTTGGTTTTATTCTTTAGTATTACTTCGGCTATTCGGGGTCTTTTGTGGTTCCATACAAATTTGAGAATAGTTTGTTCTAGTTTTGAGAAGTATGCTGGTGCAATTTTGATTGGGATTGCATTGAATGTGTAGATTGCTTTGGGTAGTAATGACATTTTAACTATATTCATTCTTCTGATCCATGAGCATGGAATTCTTTTCCATTTCTTTGTGTCCTCTTCAATTTCCTTCATAAGTTTTCTATAGTTTTCATCATACAGATCACCTATATCCTTGGTTAGGTTTATTCCTAGCTGCTTTATGGTTTTTCTGTGCAATTGTGAATGGGATCCGTTTCTTGATTTCTCTTTCTGTTGCTTCATTGTTGGTGTATAAAAATGCAACTGATTTCTGTACATGGATTTTGTACCCTGGAACTTTGCTGAATTCTTGGATCAGTTCTAGTAGGCTTCTGGTGGGGTCTATCGGGTTTTCTATGTAGAGTATCATGTCATCTGCGAAAAGTGAGAGTTTGACTTCTTCTTTGCCGATTTT
The DNA here is from genome assembly GCA_017311185.1 of Proteles cristata cristata. Classification (NCBI taxonomy): domain Eukaryota; kingdom Metazoa; phylum Chordata; class Mammalia; order Carnivora; family Hyaenidae; genus Proteles; species Proteles cristata. The sequence continues at coordinate 470,180 of JAESUZ010004128.1, read as the reverse complement.
GATGCCTTTGATTTCCTTTCGTTGCCTGATGGCTGATGCTAGGACTTCCAGCACTATGTTAAACAACAGTGGTGACAGTGGACATCCCTGTCGTGTTCCTGATCTCAGGGGGAAAGCTCTGTTTTTCCTCATTGAGGATGATGTTAGCTGAGGGCTTCTCATAGATGGCTTTTATGATGTTTAAGTAAGTTCCTTCCAACCCTACTTTCTCCAGGGTGTTTATTAAGAAGGATGTTATATTTTGTCAAATGCTTTTTCTGTATCTGTTGACAGGATCATATGGTTTTTATCTTTTCTTTTGTTGATGTGATGGATCACATTGATTGATTTGTGAATGTTGAACCAGCCCTGGAACCCAGGAATGAATCCTACTTGATCTTGGTGGATAATTCTTTTTATATGTTGTTGGATTCGATTTGCAAGTATCTTGTTGAGGATTTTTACATCCATATTCATCAAGGATATTGGCCTGTAGTTCTCTTTTTTTGCTGGATCTCTGTCTGGCTTGGGAATCAGAGTGATGCTGGCTTCATAGAATGAGTCTGGAAGTTTTCCTTCAATTTCTGTTTTTTGGAATAGCTTGAGAAGAATGGGTATTAATTCCGTTTTAAATGTCTGGTAGAATTCCCCTGGGAAGCCATCAGGTCCAGGGCTTTTATTTGTTGGGAGATTTTTGATAACTGATTTGATTTCTTCACTAGTTATGGGTCTGTTCAGATTTTCTATTTCTTCCCGTGTGAATTTTGGTAGTGAGTGTGTGTTTAGGAATTTGTCCATTTCTTCTAATTTGAAGAAATTCAAATTAGAATCTTCAAATTCTGTCCAATTTATTGGCATATAATTTTTCATAGTATTCCCTGATAATTGCTTGTATTTCTGAGGGGTTGGTTGTAATAAGTCCATTTTCATTCATGATTTTGTCTATCTGAGTGCTCTCTCTTTTCTTTTTGAGAAGTCTGGCTAGGGGCGCCTGGGTGGCTTAGTCAGTTAAGCATCCGACTTTCGCTTAGGTCATGATCTTGCGGTTTGTGGGTTCGAGCCCCACGTCGGGCTCTGTGCTGACTGCCATCTCAGAGCCTGGAGCCTGTTTCAGTCTGTGACTCCCTCTCTCTCTGACCCTCCCCTGCTCACGCTGTCTCTCTCTCTCTCCTAGAAATAAATAAAACATTAAAAAAAAAAAGAAAAACAGAGAAGTCCGGTTAGAGGTTTGTCAATTTTGTTTATTTTTTCAAAGAACCAACTCTTGGTTTCATGGATCTGTTCAATTATTTCTTTGGTCTCTATGTTGTTTATTTCTGTCCTGATTTTTACTGTTTCTCTTCTCCTACTGGGTTTGGGGCGCTCTTGTTGCTCTGCCTCAAGTTCCTTTAGGCGAGTTGTTAGATTTTGCACTTGCACTTTCTCTAATTTCTTGAAATAGGCCTGGAGTGCAATGTATTTTCCTCTTAGGACTGCCTTTGCTGCATAGGATAATATCTTTCTGATCTTGGCACTGGGAAGACTGAGTTTTTTAAAAGATTCGTAAACTTGGTGACATTAAAATATTAAAATGTGCCTAACAAGAGAAATATATTCCACACAAAGGCTTGTACACGAATATGTATAGCAGGGTGATTAATACTAGCCCCAAACCAGAAGCAACCTAAATGTCCACCAACTAATGAATAGATAAACAAAACGTGGCATATCCATACAGGGGAATATGATTTGACCATAAAAGGAATGAAGTACTAAAACTGCTGAAATGTGGATGAACCATTTATGAGAAATGTCCAGAACAGGTAAATTCATAGAGACAGAAGGCACCCAGGCACCCCACAATACATAGTCTTCTAAATACAACACTCTACCCTAAAAAAACCTCTTGTACACATGCAGAAAGAGACCTTTATGAGAGGACTCGGGAGCATGGATCTGACTGACAGAAAATGGAAATGTCCCTGAGGTTTGTGAACAGGAAAATGGATAAAGAGTAGTTAGAATGCAATACCGCACCACATTTAAATTCACATGCTGGAGAAAATCATGAATTTCATGAACAAAATGAAATTCATTCATGCCGCCCAGTGTTTACAGCAGCACTATGGACAAGAGCCAAAGTATAGAAAGAGCCCAAAAGTCCATCAATGGATGAATGGATAAAGAGGATGTAGTATGTATATATATATATATATATATACACAGTGGAAGATTCCTCGGCAACCAAAAAAGGATGAAATCTTGCCACTTGCAAGTACTTGGATGGAACTAGAGGGTATCATGCTAGGCGAAATTAGTCAAAGACAACTATCACGTGACTTCACCCATCTGAGGACTTCAAGAGATGAAACAGATGAATGTAGGAGAAGGGAAGCAAAAATAATATAAAAACAGGGAGGGGGACAAAACAGAAGAGGCTCTTAAATACGGAGACCAAACAGAGAGTTACTGGAGGGTGTGTGGGGGGGAGATGGTCTAAATGGGCGAGGGGCGGGTGTTAAGGAATCTAGTCCTGAAATCATTGTTGCGCTATATGCTAACTAACTTGGATGTAAGTTTTTAAAAAAAGTAAATTTTTAAAAGACTAAAATAAAATAAAATTTATTTAATTGGAGTACAAATAAATAAATTCACGTGCTGGAGAAAAAATCTTTTTTAAATTTGTAAAGCAATATAAAGCAATTTGTTGTATCATAATACCTTTACAAACTCGAAATATGTTTTTGTATTTATATGTTTCTACATGGAGTAGCGTAGCTATGAATGGAGCGAGAACAAATTCAGGATAGTAGTTCTCTCTGGGGTAGACACGGGTGAAAGCGGGTAGAAGAAAGTACACAGCAAACGTTAACTGTTTCAATATTTAATCTCCTTGATTTTTTTTCTCAACATGCCTTTGTGATTCATCCGTGTTGATAAAACATAGTAGCATCGATTTTTTTAAATTTTTTTTTTACATTTTTTTATTTTTGAGAGAGTGAGACAGAGCGTGAGCAGAGGAGGGGCAGAGAGAGGAGACACAGAATCTGAAACAGGCTCCAGGCTCTGAGCTGTCAGCACAGAGCCCGATGTGGGGCTCAAACCCCTGAACCGTGAGATCATGACCTGAGCCGAAGTCCGATACTTAACCGACTGAGCCTCGCTGGCGCCCCAGTAGCATCGATTTTTAAGAAGAGTAAATGTCAGTATGTTTCATAAGCCTGTGTTGTTACCTTCCTCAAAATTCTGCTTCATGGCCTTACGGGATTTCGTTTTTATCAAAGAAGTCATGCAGATGCTTGATTTCTTAAAAACAAACTTTTTTTTCTTTCTAGAAGATGAAAGAATTTCTTCCTCTTTAGAACCAAAACATTTACCAAAACAGACCTAGCCATGGGACTTCTTTCACTGACTAGGTCTTAAACGTAGTGAGCAGCTATTTTAGCTTCCAGCAACATTTTCTTCTTGTTCTACCGTGATAGTAACAATAAACTCAGGTTTAAAAATTGATGCAAGGGGGCGCCTGGGTGGCTCAGTCGGTTAAGCAACCGACTTCGGCTCAGGTCGTGATATCATGGTTAGTGGGTTCGAGCTCCGCATCAGGCTCTGTGCTGACGGCTAGCTCATAGCCTGGAGCCTGCTTCGGATTCTGTGTCTCCCTCTCTCTCTGACCCTCCCCTGCTCACGCTGTCTCTCTCTAAATAAATAAATAAAACATTTAAAAAATAAATAAAAAATAAAAATTGGCACAAAACATACCTTTCACTTTTTAAAGAACACGTTATTTCGTGAAGAAATATTCCTACTTCTAAAATAATGAGACAGGGAAAACACGTCAAAGCTTAAATAAAGACTGTGTTATTTAACTCACAGTATAACTTCCAGGCCTCTTAGAAATCTCGTGTCGAATTCATCCTTTTTTTCCTCCTTGATTTTTCATACCCACTGTGTACTAATGTTTTCTGCTTAACAAAGGATGCCTAAGAAGTCCAGCGGTATTAATGCTCTCACAGCGAGCACGCCGTCCACATGCCTCGGAAGTGTGCTTTTGTTTTCAGAAACCATTATTTACCAAAACTGGCATCGTGGAAGCCACGAGGTGGAGGCTTCCTGCATGTCTCCCGACTTCGCATCAAAGAAAAACAGAGCTGCACACCCACCCCAACCCCCGTTACTGAAAATCCATAAAACAAATGTGCTGGAAATAGGCTGAGTTACTTATCTAAAATAGTAGAAAGAGTGGAAACGAAAGGCATCTAATAAAAAGGATAGGAAAGATGGTACAGTGGCAATAGCCAGATAACGCAAACTTAATATCTTTTTGAAAAACTTTTTTAAAGATTTTTTTTTTTATGTTGATTTATTTTTGAGAGAAAGAGGCAGACACACGGAATGTGACCAGGGGAGGTGCAGAGAGAGAAGGAGACCCCGAATCCGAAGCAGGCTCCAGGCTGTGAGCTATCAGCACAGAGCCCGATGGGGGACTTGAACTCACGAACCGTGAGATCATGACCTGAGCTGAGGTCAGACGTTTAACATACTGAGCCACCCAGGCGCCCAAGATTTTATTTTGAAGTAATCTCTACATGAATGTGGGGCTTGAATGTATAGCCCTGAGATCAAGAGTCACAGACTCCTGAGCCGGCCAAGTGCCCCCATTTTGAAATTAATAAGGACCTAAAAGCCTTCCTGCTTTAAAAGCAAGAACACGGCAAAGATGTCGTTTCTCCCCCCCATTTAACATTGGATGTTATGTATCAGCTGATGCAGCTGGTCAAGGGGAAACAACCAGAGGCCTAAGAATCCGAAGAGAAGTGGTAAGACTCACCATCTGCAGAAGATATGAAAGTACACCCGAAATGCCAACAGAATGATTGTGAAGCTAATGCAAACACAGAAGAATTCAAATCCTAGAAAAATAAAGAATTAGTGTAAAAAAGAATAGCCTTCAGATGTAAAGAACTCTTATAATACCAAAATAAAAAAACAAACCAATTTAGGGGCGCCTGGGTGGCTCAGTCGGTTAAGCGTTGGACTTCAGCTCAGGTCATGATCTCACAGTTCATGGGTTCGAGCCCCGCATCGGGCTCTGTGCTAAAAGCTCAGAGCCCGGAGCCTGTTTCAGATTCTGTGTCTTTCTCTCTGTCTGACCCTCCCCTGCTCACACTGTCTCTCTCTCTCAATCTCTCTCTCTCTCTCTCTCTCAGAAATAAATTTTTTAAAAAAATTATAGGGGCTCCTGGGTGGCTCAGTCGGTTGGGCGTCCGACTTCAGCTCAGTTCATGATCACACGGTTTGTGGGTTCGAGCCCCGAGTCGGGTTCTGTGCTGACAGCTCAGAGCCTGGAACCTGATTCGGATTCTGTATCTCCCTCTCTCTCTGACCCTCTGCTGCTCATGCTGGCTCTCTTCCTCTCTCAGAAATAAATAAAACATTAAAAAAAATTTTAATTAAAAAATAAAAAACCAATTTATTTTTTTAAGTTTATCTTGAGAGAGAGAGAACAGTGGGGGAGGGGCAGAAAGAAACGCGGACAGAAGATCCAAAGCAGGCTCTGCTGACAGCAAGGAGCCCAGTGTGGGGCTCGAACTCACGAACTGGGAGATCATGACCTGAGCCGAAGTCAGACGCTTAACCGACTGAGCCACCCAGGCGCCCTTAAAAAACAAACCAAGTTAAAAGCAGGCAAAAGATCTGAGTAGACAGGTCTCTAAAGAAGATGTACAAATAGCTAATAAATACATGAAAAAATACTCAGTGTCATTAGCTGCTAGCAAAATGCAAATCAAAGCCACAGTGAGCTACCACTTCATACCCCCTGAACTGGCAAGAATAGAGGACAGACAGGTGTTGGCAAGGATGCGGGGAAACCTCCCAACATTGCCGGTAGGAATGTCAAATGGTGCAGCTACTTTGGGAGACAGTTGGGACCTCTTCAGAATGTTAAAAATAGAGTTAACGTATGAGAGCCTCTCCGTTCGTAAGTATGCAAGAGAAATAAAAACAGGCGTGCACAGAATGTGCACAGTGGGATTATTTATAACAGCCAAGAAGTGCAACTAACCTAGGTGGTCATCGATTGACGGATAACAAATGGCCCTATGTCCCCGTTCAATGGGCCATTATTAACCTGCAGAAAGGAATGAAGTGTTGATACTGACTACGACCTGAATGAGCCTCACAGACATCATGCCCGGTGAGAGAAGGCAGTCACCAAAGAACACACATGCTGTATCGTTCAGAAGAGGTGTATCCACAGAGACAGGACCTAGGTGGGTGAGCACACGTCTAGGGCTGGAGGGCGTGGGATATGGGGGGTAAGGAGGGCTTCCTCTTAGAGTGATCCAGACATTCTGAAGTTAGTAGTGACCATTGTACATCCGGATTATGCTGCAAACCACTGGATCGTTCGCTTTAGGCAGGTGACTTCATGATGTATCAGTGATGGTTCAGTAAAGCTAATAAGAAAGTAATAGCCTCGGGAAGCCTGGGTGGCTCAGTCAATTTAAGTGTCCGACTTTGGCTCAGGTCGTGATCTTGCAGTTCCTGAGTTCCAGCCCCACGTTGGGCTCTGTGCTGACAGCTGGGAGCCTGGAGCCTGCTTCAGATTCTGTGTCTCCCTCTCTCTCTGATGCTCCCCCATTCACGCTCTGTCACTCTCTTTCAAAAATAAATAAACATTTTAAAATTTATTTTTATTTTTATTTTTTTAATGTTTTATTTATTTCTAGGAGACAGAGACAGCGTGAGCAGGGGAGGGTCAGAGAGAGAGGGAGTCACAGACTGAAACAGGCTCCGGGCTCTGAGCTGGCAGTCAGCACGGAGCCCGACGCGGGGCTCAAACCCACAAACCATGAGATCATGACCTAAGCGAAAGTTGGACGCTTAACCAACTAAGCCACCCAGGCGCCCCAATAAACATTTTTTTAAAATGTTCAATATATTCTTTGCTACATCTGACTGGCTCAGTCTATAGAGCATGCAACTCAATCTTGGGGTTTTGGGTTCGAGCCCCACACTAGGTGTAGAGATTACTGAAAAATAATATCTTTAAAATATTCCTTGATACAGAATGATCTCAAATGACATTTAAATGTCATGTTTCATGCAGTCTCACTGTTAGAAACCAAGAAGAACAGAGACCCAGGAGGGCCTCCCATGAACTCGTAGGAGAAGACCTTCCAACCTGTGAAGAAAGGTAACGTCTCATTGTTTACTAAATTGACAGAAATGCTAGCCTTCTTATTTTGATTTTTTTTTGCATTGGAACACAGTTTCTCTTACTGCAGTTTAATATCAAATGATAATGTGGCACCACATCTTCTCTCTGCAGAATTCATTATGTGACAGAAAAATTAGTTCCATTATTAACCGCATCCCTGCTAATCACAAATATAAATCGATGCTTCTTGACTCAACATGACATTATCCTATTTTCACGTGGTAGACTTTTAAAAAGACCATGGTGAGGGTCGCCTGGGTGGCTCAGTCAGTTAAGTGTCTGACTTTGGCTAAGGTCATGATCTTATGGTTCGTGAGTTTGAGCCCTGCATCGGGCTCTGTGCTGACAGCTCAGAGCCTGGAGCCTACTTCAGGTTCTGTGTCTCCCTCTCTCTCTCTCTTTCTGCCTCTTCCCTGTTCATTCTCTGTCTCTCTGTCTCTCAAAAAAAGAAAGAATAAACATTTTTTAAAAACTTTTTTAAATGTTTTATTTATTTTTGAGACAGAGCATGAGTGGTGGAGGGGCAGAAGTGGTTTTTTTCTGCATTCTTTATCTTATTTATCCTTACCCAGACTTTTCAAAGTCTGGGAAGCATATTAAAATCTTCCACAATTTGGGGCACTTGGCACGCTCAGTTGGAAGGGTTTGAGGCTCTTGATCTCAGGGTCGTGAGTTTGAGCCCCGCATTGGATGTGGAGATTACTGAAGAAATAAATAAAAACTTAAAAAGAAAATCTTAACACAGTTTATGAGTTTAAAATTTTTTTTTAATGTTTTATTTATTTCTGAGAGAGAGAGAGAGAGAGACAGTGTGAGCAGGGGAGGGTCAGAGAGAGTGAGACACAGAATCTGAAGCAGGCTCCAGGCTCTGAGCTGTCAGCCCAGAGCCCCATGTGGGGCTTGAACTCATGAACCATGAGACCATGACCTGAGCCGAAGTCGGACGCTTAACCGACTGAGCCACCCAGGTGCCCCAAGAAGGATCATTGTTAACTGATCTCAATATATTTAAAATATAAGTAAACATAAACTAAAACAGGGAGTCCAAAATTAAGAATAGCAGGTCCCCTTGTGGAGGAGGGCGCCAGGCCAGCAGCGTGTGGGCAGGACGCCAAGGCAGGTGTGGCTGTTGAGGGTGCTGTTCACTCTCGAGGTGAATGCTGAACTCACAGTGGGTGTTTGTCACCCTTTGTAACTTGCAGTTATAGAGCATATTCTTTTCTCTCTTTAAAATTCTCTTTCTAATGTAAATCTTTTCTTAATGCTTATTTTGAGAGAGAGACAGAGTATGAGCAGGGGAGGGGTGGAGAGGGAGGGAGACAGAATCCGAAGCAGGCTCCAGGCTCTAAGCTGTCAGCACAGAGCCTGATGCAGGGCTTGAACCCACAAACCTTGAGATCACGACCTGAGCTGAAGTCCGACGCTCAAGCGACTGAGCCACCCAAGCGCCCCGTCTCTTTCCAGTTTTAAAAACCACTAAAGAGACACAATCCCGTTGCTGTTCTGGAAGGCAGTGTGCTGAGGTCTGACTTAGCCCTGTCACAGGGGACTGGAGAGTTCTGGTCAGACGCTTCTAGAATTTTTCTTCACTGTTACAAGTTTAAAGCTTTGCCGGGACTCCTCTAGGTGCAAACCCGTGTGTTCTGAGCAGTTATTCTAGCGCTTGGTTTGCAAGCACTCTGGCCTTGGCCATGCCCTCCAGCTAAGCAGTTTGAAAGCCGTGCACTCCAGCAAAAACAGTTTCGTAGTCACGGCTGTTTGCTAAAGGCTTCAGGAAATGAGAACAGCGCTCTCTCTTCCTGGGCACACGCTTCCATTCTCAGATGGGGCGAAAGCTGTGTTAATAGTGATGAATTTCAAAGGGATTACCAGTAACATGGGTCCATCCTGCCCCTTGCTTTCTGTCCCCACTGAAGTCCCAGCCCCACTCTGGAAGAAGTGAACGCGTGGGCACAGTCATTTGACAAGGTGGTGCTCACTCCGGCGGGGAGGAACGCCTTCCGGGAATTCCTCCGAACGGAGTTCAGTGAGGAAAATATGCTCTTCTGGATGGCGTGTGAGGAACTGAAGAAAGAAGCTAACAAGACCATTATTGAAGAGAAGGCCAGGATCATCTATGAAGACTACATTTCTATTCTTTCTCCTAAAGAGGTAGGTACCCACCAAAGCTTTCCTCCCAGGGGGCCGTGGCTCAAATGACCCCCCTCACTGTTGGGTCACCTGAGATGGTGGAGAAAACACCCATAGTGTCATAGTGTCCGGGTGCCTTTGACTGTGGCCTCACAGGCAGGCTCTGAGTGCCCCCCTACACTCTCTGAAAGACTTCGTGCATTTTTCTGGAAAAAATAGCATTCGTGACTTTCATCAGATTCTCCAGAAGGGGGAGTCTATGCATTTTATTGTAAATACTGTTTAAAAATTATTCTACCCTGTAAGCATTAAACAAAAGTATCCTTTCCTTCTGAGCAAAATCTTTTTTACAGCTATTTTTATTTTAGGTGAAATAGCATTGCTGATGTGATACGGAGGCTGCGTAGGTTTTCCCTAGGGCGTCCTTTCCTGCGTCAGAGAAACTACCAGATGGGTGAAATCAATCAAGTTTCCATCGCCCACTTTTTGTTCCTTCAAAGGCAGAATCTGAGGGGTCAAGTTGATCTCAAAACCTAGTGTCTTGTAGCTCCGATTGTGAAATCACCCATTATTTCCCACTCTGTGCTCCTAACAATATAAAGTCAATAAGCTTCGGTCAAGGGGGCAGACAGACGTGGAGCCCTTGGTGTGTGACACGGGCTGGGGGAGTGCACTGTCAATGGGGGAGGAGAGGAGGGAATGAGGCAGAGGTCCTAGAAGAGACCATGGACAGACTAAGGACATGGGGCGGAAACTACCAGAAACACGACGGATGGACTAGGTGTGCCAAGGACAGAAGCGGGCCATCGGGTGACCTGGAAGAGTGTCGTGTGGCTGCAGAGTGTGGCATGTTCACCAAACTGTGAGCGCCTGCACACGGTGGAGGCAGGAAGAGTGTGTAGAAAAGGGGGTGGTCCCAGAACATCGAGGGGCTTGGGGGCCATGCTGGAGTTTCCTGACTGTTATCTCAGGAAGCCCTTTGAGTTTAGCCCAGCAACGTCATCGAATTGGGGTCTTCGAGAGACCAGTATGGCCGCAGAATGGAGTAGGAGGAGAAGACGAGAGGCAGCGGGGGTTGGCAGGCTTATTCACTAGAGTAGACGGGACCCGAGGAGCCGGATTGGGGTCAGCCTAAGGGAAACCAGAGAGGTGGGGTTTGATTTGAGGTGAATCCCAGCATCTGGACGATTCCCACGTGTCCGGGCAGACTAGACGGTGGCACAGCTCGTGGAAATTGGGCAGAGGGGCTGGGATCATGCCCAGGAGAAAGCGGGCCAACTTCGCTTACTTACGTCTGTGTGTTTAAGTTGGACATACTCCGGTGATAGATGTGTGAAGGTGGAGTTCAGAAAGTCCTTTCCATTTTGGATGAATAGAGGCAAGAGAACTCTTGTACTTCAATTTATGGCTTCTACCTATTATTTTATCATGATTTTTCCTTATTTTTTCTGAGCTACGATTTTCATCGCGGACTTTTTTTTTTTAAGTTTTTTATTTATTTCTGAAAGAGAGAAAGACAGTGTGAGCAGGAGAGGGTCAGAGAGAGGGAGACACAGAATCCAAAGCAGGCTCCAGGCTCTGAGCCAGCCGTCAGTACAGAGCCCGATGTGGGGCTTGAACCCACAAACCGTGAGATCATGACCTGAGCCAAAGTCGGATGCTTAACCGACTGAGCCACCCAGGTGCCCCCATCGCTGACTTTTTTTTTTTTCCCCATCGCTGACTTTTAAAGCATCATACAACCAAAACACTCAATAGCAAATGTGTGAAGCAAAAAGGATATACAAAGATGACCCTTTCTTCCCAACTGGAAGTGTCCATTACTTGAAATAGAAAAGCATGACATTTTTTTTAATAGCTTAGATTCTGGGGTGGGATTCACATGAGTCTGAACCCTGATTCTCTCATTTAATGGCTCTATAACCTTTGGTATATTTCGGCACCTCTCTGGACGTCTGTTTCCTCATCTGTACACAGGGGGCATCACCAGTTTCCCACTCGTCTGGGAGGTTCCAAGGGAGGATGGACGCAAAGCCCGAGCACCGTCGTCACACCCTGGATGGCCTCTTCGTGAAGCTACCTCCCTTCATTCCGTTGTCCCGGGCAGACACCCCCCAGCCCGTCTTCGTGCGGAGCGGTAGCTGTAGCCATTCCGTGCGTGCCCCGCTCCGTGTGAACCAAATGGTCCTCAGTGGTTTCTGCACCACATCAGTTTACTTCTCCAACAAGAGCAGGCGATTTCTTCCTCAGCCGATGACATGTATCAGGCCCCTCCTTCGGCAGGAGCTGTGTCCCTGGGCACCTGGCCCTGACTCTCAAGAAGCTTCTACCAGAGGATTGCCTAGTGCTGAGGGCCGCTGTGGGAATAAGCTCGGGGGCAAGGGGCTGACAAAGGTTCTTGATCCAGAAGGGAAGGATGTGTGAGTTCAGTTCATGGGGAAGGTGTGAGCCCAGCAGCTTGCCCTGGTCCAGGAGACGGCCTTTCCTAGGATGCGCAAAACCTCAGAGAACGAAGAGCCAGCATCTCCTGGGGACTTGCTGAATTCCAAGCGCTTTAAATAAATTCTCGTTAAATCCCCACCAACTACCGTCACCATCATCCCCTTTATGGAGGAGTTCGCTAGGGCACAGTTTCCTTTGCCGAAGTCCCCATGGCTAGGCGGTGACATAGCTGGGATTTAACAGCCGCGCTGTGAACCCTTCCACGGTGCTCTAGCTTAGCTTCCAGTCCCCAGCCGGCCTGACCCTCATTCCCAGAAATCGGTGACTGGGTTCTTAGCCAGTTACAGCCTGGGACCTCAAGGTTTTAGCCCGCGTGGTAGTAAGAAATGAGCAAGGTCTAAGTCTGTGCATGCCGTCATTTTTCTTGAAAGGACATTGCACAGTCATTTTAAAGAAGGAAAACGGGGGCACCTGGGTGGCACGGTTGGTTAAGCATCTGACTCTTGATCTCCGCTCAGGTCATGATGTCACAGTGTCTGGATTCGAGCCCCTTGGGATTCTGTCTCTTCTTCTCTCTTCCCCTCCCCAGCTTGTGCTCGCTCGCTCTCTCAAAATAAATTTTAAAAACTTTTTTAATAAATAAAGAAGGAAAACAATGTTGTGGTTTCCTAAAGCACCACGATCCCCACCAGCATTACTTGTGGGAAATTCACATTGTCCGCCTTCCCCAGACCCACCCGAGTCCAAAACTCTGCAGGTGGAGCCCAGCAAGCTGCGTACCAAGCCTTCCGGGGGCTTCTGATGCCACTGAAGTGAGAGAACAACCACCACCACCCCACCCCCCGTTCATTATGTGTTCAGTTTCTCAGCAATTTAGATTCGTGGATGACCTTGTTTGGTGTGGGACTTTTAAAAAACCAGACAAGCCACGGGAGACTTGTAGGGATTTCCAAAGAGAGCTGTATGTAATACACCTCTTACTTGTTTTGATTGACAGGTCAGCTTGGACTCCCGAGTAAGAGAGGTCATCAACAGGAACATGGTGGAACCCTCTCAACACATATTTGATGATGCGCAACTCCAGATCTACACCTTAATGCACAGAGACTCATACCCCCGATTCATGAACTCTGCCCTCTATAAAGATCTGCTTCAGTCCTTATCTGAGAAATCAGCTGAAGCCTAGGATGTTCTCAAATATATTTATTATTAATAAAATAATAAAAGAACTCATGGACTATGTCTAGTACAGGGAACTTAGAGATAGTAGCATCTCCTGCTAGAGTAATACTCGGGCTATTTTAATAACAGATGCTTCCTTCCCTGGGAGGCTGTATATTCACAATGTAAATCACAGCCACCTTTTGGAGAACAACGGGGTCGGCTGTCTTAGATAAAGATAGTATATTTACATTTACAGTAACTAGCATGTCGCGAATGGCAAAGAACACACTGGAAGACTATACTGCCTGGGGCGTGTACGCCCACGGGAGCAAACAGGACTGCTTTTGTTTTGCATGAGTCCAGTATCTGAAGACTCTCCTCCCAAAGAAAAGGCATTCAGGTGTTTCTTAGCTACTCCTGCCTTCCATTAAGCTGTTCTATTTTGCTTCTCAGCGCCATTACTGGACCCAAATCCCCGTTTTATAAAGACACGTCACCACTACTTATAAAACGGTATTCCACGCTCAGAATACGTGTATGCAGGTACATATAGGTGCGTGTGTATCTATACTGGTTAATGTAAAGTAACTGCGCTCGTAAGCGGATCGGTCTCCTGTGTGATAAGGAAAGCAGTGTTGAGACAGTTTTGTTGAAAAGTCACCATTGTTTTATTATCAGAATCTGCCAGCCTAAAGAATGAATTTTTAATCCACAGCTTAGTTGTGTTCATAACAAAACTTTCAAATAAGCGTATTTCCATTTTTTATTATTCAAAGAAATACGGGCATTTTCACTGTAAAAAAATAAAGCACAAGAGTTTTATCTCCATTTTTTTTTCACATGTGAATATTTGAGAATGTAAGATTAACTAAGTAGAGTTGGTAACGTGCAAGGTGCTGTTTCTTGGCCGGACTAGGACTCTATTTTTATTGTTGGCAAATGGGGTAATAGCTTACGGGTACAGCTAGTGATTTGTATACTTGAACCATCCTGGAGAAAAACCCTTCGCTGCAGTGAATGGGAAGGACCTCCAAAATCTGGAATGGCTTGAGTAGCGGGTTGGAAATTAATGTGCAAGGGAGCGCTGGGGTGGCTCAGTCGGTTAAGCATCTGACTCTTGATCTCGGCTCAGGTCATGATCTCGCAGTTCATGAGTTCAAGCCCCGAATTGGACTTTTCGCTGACAACACAGAGACTGCTTGGGATTCTCTGCCTCCCTCTCTGTCTACTTCTCTCTCTCTCTAAAATAAACAAACATAGAAGAAGAGGAGAGGAGCAAAGAAAAAAGAAAAGGAAAGAAAGGAAGGTGCCAGGGGCCCACGGCAGGCTTCACCCCACAGGGGAGGGCTTTCCTCGTGGTCATCCACGTGGCCCTTCGGCCTGACAGTGTCTTCATTACTCTCTTCGAGCCCCAGACTAAGGCCCTTGGCCACCTTACCTCTTAGTTTCCTGTGAGTACATGTTCCTGCCCCTGTCGTCTTCCTGTGTAACCTACAAATATGTCCGGATGGGCATCTCCCCTCTGTCTTGTCCCGAGAAATGATGTACCCTTTCCTCATTTTTAAAATTTTTTAAATTTTTTTAAATTTTTAAAATTAAAAAAGAATTTTTTTCATTTATTCTGAGAAAGTGAGCAGGGGAGGGGCAGAGAGGGACTCCCAAGCAAGTTGCTTGCTGTCGGCACAGAGCCCGACCCGGGGCTTAATCTCCCGACTGTGAGATCATGAACTGAACCGAAATCAAGAGTTGGACACCCAACCGACTGGGCCACCCAGGCGCCCCTCTTTCCTCCTTTCAAGGCATCAACCCCTTACGTGTGCTTTTGATTCCGCAGTCGACGGTCTCACGTTCTCACTAGACAGGGGATCCGACTGTGAGTGACGATGAGACCTCTCTACACACTGAGGATGACCCGGGTCCTCGGCCGCTACCTTACACTGTGGAGACAGGGAGGACCTTGGGCTAGAGAAGGCCTGCGGGGCGACAGAAGATTCGGGCAGAGGGGACGCCAAAGCTACAACATACAGGGGTGTGTGAGAGTGAGTGTGTGTGAGAGTGCGGCGGGGCAGAGGTTTAGGGAAGGTATTTGTAACGGAACAACCCAAAAGCGCCCTGTCGCGGACCTGCGGACATGAAGTGACGGAGGATGCGAAGACCCCAGTCGGATGGAGTCCCGGGTGCTGGGATTTTACGTGGAGGATTCGGGAGTTTTCAACGCATCTGAGTCCGGCTGGCCGAGGAGCTCGAGCGTGGAAACAGCCGGCGGTAAGTCCTCGCAAGGACGGACGGAGAGCGAGCCCCGGGACGCGGCAGCAGGGACGGCCGGCCCCGCACTCGGGCACCCCCCACCCCGGGGCTCCGGCCATCGTCACCCTCGCCCTCCCGGACCGCGTGCGTCCCGGGCTCCCCAGACCCGCTGACCCTCCTTCCTCATCACACTTCGCACTCCTGCTGTGTCGGTCTCGAACCCCTGCAGGGCCCCCACCTGCCAGGCCTGACACAGTGTTGTGGGGGGGCTCCCTGACCCTGGGGGGGCACAGCCCTCCTGGGCCTGGGGCCTGGGGCCTCGGCTATGAAAACAGGGACGATGATGGGGCGCCTGGGTGGCTCAGTCGGTTAACTCTACGACTTCAGCTCAGGTCATGAGCCCACGGATTGTGGGTTCGAGCCCCGCGTCGGGCTCTGTGCTGACAGCTGAGAGCCTGGAGCCTGCTTCGATTCTGTGTCTCCCTTTCTCTCTGCCCCTCCCTCATTCATGCTCTGTCTCTCTCCGTCTCAAAAATAAATAAACTATTGAAAAAAAGAAAGCAGGGACGATGAGGACCTCTTTCCCTGGCACTGCCGTGCAAATCGTAACCAGTCGACGGCTGGCTCGCTCAGTAGAGCAGGCGACTCTCCATCTCAGGGTTGACGTGGAGCCTCGCGTTGCATGTAGAGACGATTTAAAAATAAAATCTTAAGGGGGGCACCCGGTGGCTCAGTTGGTTAAGCGTCCGACTCTTGATTTCGGCTCAGGCCGTGATCCCACGGTTCGTGAGACCGAGCCCTGCATCAGGCTCTGTGTTAACAGTGCGGAGCCTGGTTGGGATTCCCTCCCTGCCGCTACCCCATTTGTGCTCTCTTTCTCAAAATAAAGAAACTCTAAAAATAAAATCTTAAAAAAACGAATCCATATAAAGATTTATATGATTTACTATAAATTTACATTTACTACGCGTGAGTTCTTGCCATTATTACTCAATAATGCCATTATTACTCATTACCGTGAGATCATGATCTGAGCGGTCGTCGGACGCCTCACCAACCGAGCCCCCCAGGCGCCCCTGACGCCCTTGGGGTTCTTCGATCCCCTCCCCACTGTTTAAATTACTGCCCACGGGCTCACAGCTCCCAAATCAGGACCTGGTGGACCTCCTCCGTGCATCCCAATCAGCTGCCTGGGGACATCGCCCCTTGCGAATCCCACAGAGGAGCGAAACTCATCTAAATTCTGACGTAGCGCCCCCCTGCCTCCAAGCCCCACCCCAGCCACCCGGCCAGTCCCCTAAGCTCTCATCCAGGCGCTGACTTCTCCCTGCTTTCTCCTCGCAAACAAAATCACCGAGCCCTGCTGGTCTTTCCTTCCAAATATTTTTTCGTGGCTTTCTTCTCCTTCCTCCTTCCCACCCCCATCATCTCACACCTGCCACTGTCATTGCCAAGAGCCTCCTGGCTGATCTCCCTGCCCTGATCTCTCAGCCTTTCAAATCCACCTTTCAGGGGCGCCTGGGTGGCCTAGTCAGTTAAGCGTCCGACTTTCGCTCAGGTCGTGATCTCGCGGTTCGTGGGTTCGAGCCCACGTCGGGCTCTGTGCTGACTGCCAGCTCAGAGCCTGGAGCCTGTTTCAGTCTGTGACTCCCTCTCTCTCTGACCCTCCCCTGCTCACGCTGTCTCTCTCTCTCTCCTAGAAATAAATAAATAAAATAAAATAAAATAAAATAAATCCACCTTTCAAAATGCCTCAAGGCAATCTTTCTCACAAGCAAATTCGCCCGACACCCTCCCTCTATCCCTTAGAATGTTTAGTAGCTCCCAACTGCTCAAAGGACAAATACCAAATTCTTAGTCTGGTGTACAACCAAGGACCTCTATACTCAGGATATGGCCCCCTAGCCAAGCCCACACAGGTTTAGATCCTAGAATATATACTTATAGACAAGGCGCTTCTTACTTTCATAATGGCTCATCTGTTCAGACTTTGTTAATCATTCCCCTCTCTACAATGCCACCCTTCAGTCAGCTAGCTCCAGTCATTCCTTAAGATTTACCCACACGTTACT
The DNA here is from genome assembly GCA_017311185.1 of Proteles cristata cristata. Taxonomy (NCBI): domain Eukaryota; kingdom Metazoa; phylum Chordata; class Mammalia; order Carnivora; family Hyaenidae; genus Proteles; species Proteles cristata. The sequence goes on along the minus strand of JAESUZ010004128.1, from coordinate 452,945 downwards.
GCCTCCAAGAAGCCTCACCTGACCTCCACGTCCATACTTTCATTGTGTTGGGCGCCATTCTTGAGGATTCCAGGGTTTTCCTATACACATACTTACCTGTATGAAAATGGAATTTCCATAGTGAATAAACAAAAATTCCATTTCAAATGTGTTTCTCAATGTGTCACATCTCAGAGAGAGTTCATCACAGCCCATGTGGCTACAGAACTCACTACCACTACCAACTAATCCAGGGACTCAATTGGTAGTGACATCTGTGTGTAGGAAAGAATCCAGAGACCACCCCAAATGTATCCTACAAAGTCAATGCAATTCCAAGGTTTTTGAAAATTCCTAAGTAAACTTTGAAGTTTTTTTGTTAGGGTGGATGGTGCTTCATGTGGAAAAAAATGGGTATATAAACAAATATAAATTCCAAAAGAGCTTAAAGATCGAAAAGCTTTTTAAAATAAGAACATTATAAGAATATTAGAAAAAAATTTAGACAATATTTTTATAGCTTCAGATGGGAAAGGTCTTTTTTTTTTCAGGTTTAATCACTTATTTTGAGAGAGAGAGAGAGAATGAGAATCCCAACCAGGCTCCGCACTGCCAGCACAGAGCCCAATGCAGGGCTCAAACCCACAAACAATGAGATCATGACCAGAGCCGATATCAAGAGTCAGATGCTTAACTGACTGAGCCACCAAGATGCCCAGGGAAAGGTCTTCCTAAGCAAAACATAAAACCCAGAAACCATAAAATACTAATAGATTGGATTTGATGAAAAAAACTTAAATTTTGTGCCATAAAGACAACACAAAAAGGTTAGAAAACACACTAAAGAGCACTATGCAGAGTGCATTAGCAGTACCTACAGATGAGTAAGACAACTCTATAGACGAAAAAGGAAAGACAGAATAAATTAGAATTAACAGAAGAAATCAATGGGCTATAAAGATGAGCAGAGGGCACCTGGGTGGCTCAGTCAGTTGAGCATCTGACTCTTGATACCAACTCAGGCCACGATCCCAGGATTGTGGGATCAAGCCGTCATCGGGCTCCTGAGCACGGAGCCTGCTTGGGGTTCTCTCTCCCTCTCTCTCTTTCCCCCCTCCCCCACTCATACTCTTTTGCCCTTAAAAAAAAAAATCTATCCTACAAAACATCAAAACAAAAGCTATGTGCTCTGTGGTGAAAACAAAATCCAAGTATCCACATGTACCAACAGGAAGTGTTCTAAGGTCAACTTTTAAATGAAACAAAAAACAATTTGTAGGATATGTATGTGTGCCTATTTATGCTAATAATGGCCTAAAAAAAAAAGAAAAAAAAAAACCTCCCCTCATGACTGAGCTGGGTACTGCTTCATTTTTTTAATTTTTTTTGGTTTTATTTTTGAGACAGAGAGAGACAGAGCATGAGTGGTAGAGGGGCAGAGAGAGAGGGAGACACAGAATCTGAAACAGGCTCCAGGCTCTGAGCTGTCAGCACGGAACCCAATGCGGGGCTTGAACTCACAAACCATGTGATCTTGACCTGAGCCGAAGTCAGACTCTTAACCAACTGAGCCACCCAGGCGCCCCTGGGTACTCTTTCAAGGTCTTTACCAATTATTGTTTAGCCCTCACCACACTTCCATAAGGTAGGATGGTGTTCTGCTCTACAGAGGTGAAGTTCCTTGGTCAGAGTCTCATAGCTAGTAAGTAGTAGTCGGATTTGAACCTGAGATCCAAAGCCTGTGCTTTTTTAAAAATGTTTTTTAATTTTTTATTTATTTCTGAGAGAGAGAGAGAAAGCGTGAGCAGGGGAGGGGAGAGAGAGAGGGAGACACAGAATCCGAAACAGGCTCCAGGCTCTGAGCTGTCAGCACAAAGCCCGACAGGGGGCTCGAACCCACGAACCGTGAGATCATGACCTGAGCCGAAGTTGGATGCTTAACTGACTGAGCCACCCAGGTGCCCCCAAAAGCCTGTGCTATTAACCATTAGGCAATGCCAATTTCCTAGGAAAGGACTAGAAAGCCCAGGTGAGCAAGTACACACAAACACAGAGATGTAAAGCAGAGAAAACCATGGAGCCAAGGAAATAATTTTCACTAGTTCATGATTTGGATTTAAAAGACAAAGGTAATAAAACAAGTTTCATAGGTGGTAGTTAAAAATAGCCTTACCCGGGGTGCCTGGGTGGCTCAGTTGGTTGAGCGTCCGACTTTGGCTCAGGTCATGATCTCATGGTTGAGTTCAAGCCCCGCATCAGGCTCTGACAGGTCAGAGCCTGGAACCTGCTTCAGATTCTGTGTCTCCCTCTCTCTCTGCCCCTCCCCCACTCGTGTTCTCTCTCTCTCTCTCTCAAAAATAAACAAACATTAAAAAAGAAAATTAAAAAAAAAATAGCCTTGAACCAGGGCACCTGGGTGGTTTAGTCGGCAAAGTGTCCAACTCCTGATTTCGTCTCAGGTCATGATCTCATGGTTCCTGAGTTCGAGCCCCACATTGGGCTCTGTGCTGACAATGCAGAGCCTGTTTGGGATTCTCTCTCTCTCTCTGCCCCTCCCCCATGCACATGCATGCTCTCTTAAAAATAAACCCAAAATAGCTTTGAACCAATCCTCTCTGCCCTCAGAACTCACTTAGAATCAGGTAGCCAGTAACATGGCAAACATTTATTAAAAATCAGCCTTCATGTATAAAAATACTAATACTGTATTAGATGAGTCATTTTTTTCCCCCACCAGCGACTGAATTTGGAGCTAAACCATCTAAACTCTTTCCTGGCATGTTCGTAAGCAAAAACTTCTATTTTCAGTTACCTCAAGTACAGCAGTCACCAAACGGGGTTTTTCCTGAGTAATGTCAACTTAATCTCAGGGAGGATAAAGTTGTGCATTATAAACTACCCACTTGAATCAACTGTCCCAGTGGAATACACTGGAAAGGCAAATAAGTAATCAAAACATTAAGAAAACTAGAAGTTACAACTTGATCAGCCTAAGAAAAGGAAATCTGAGTTAAAAAATAATTATCTACTTAAATATCTGAGTTAAAAAATAATCATCTACTTAAATAAAAGCTTTAAAAATTAATGCTATGGTAACTACCACTAACAATGCTACATTGTATATTTGGAAGCCATGAAGAAAGATCTTAACAGGCCTCAGCACAAGAAAACAACATAACTGTGGTGAGGGATGTTCACTAGACTTAATGTGACAATCGTTTTGCAAAAAATACATACATTAAATCATTACATAGTAAGCCTAAAATTAATACGTCATGTATCCACTGTATCTCAATTCCTAAAGTTTTTAATGGGGAGAGGATTTATGAGCATTGGGTCTCATGGGCATATTTTGATGAATTTAAAAAAAAATTTTTAATATTTTATTTATTTCTAGGAGAGAGAGAGACAGCGTGAGCAGGGGAGGGTCAGAGAGAGAGGAGTCACAGACTGAAACAGGCTCCAGGCTCTGAGCTGGCAGTCAGCACAGAGCCCGACGCGGGGCTCGAACCCACGAACCGCGAGATCATGACCCAAGTGAAAGTCGGACGCTTAACCGACTAAGCCACCCAGGCGCCCCAATATTTTGATGAATTTTAAAAACAGGATCAGCACAGCAATCATTAAGAGGGGGAATAATATGGGACAGATCAATGACAAGAGTCCTGAGATACATGACCCTGATAATGACCTGGGATGGTAACTGCCCCTTCCAGATGGTTCCTATTTCTGCAATTACCTGGGAATCTTAGGAGTACTCTCAAAGCTTTTGATATTCTGATATCAGAATTTTATTCAGGACCATTATACATTTATTCAATTCAAATATTCATCCAAAACAATTGAGGGTTCAAAAAATTTTTTTAATTTCTTAAGTTTATTTATTCTGAGAGAGAGCAGGAGACAGAGAGCACTGTAGAGAATCCCAAGCAGGCTCTGCACTGACAGTGCATAGCCCAATCCAGGGCTCAAACTCAGGAACCTATGAGATCATGACCTGAGCTGACATCAAGAGTCAGACACTTAACCGACTGAGCCACCCAGGCGTTCAAAAAATTTTTTTCAGTTGCTCATTACAGAAACGTGTATCCAGGGGCGCCTGGGTGGCTTAGTCGGTTAAGCATTCGACTTTCGCTTAGGTCATGATCTCGCGGTTCGTGGGATCGGGCCCCGCGTCGGGCTCTGTGCTGACCGCCAGCTCAGAGCCTGGAGCCTGTTTCCGTCTGTGACTCACTCTCTCTCTGACCCTCCCCTGCTCACGCTGTCTCTCTCTCTTCTAGAAATAAAACATTAAAAAAAAAAAAAAAAAAAAAAAAGAAATGTGTATCAAAGTAGCTGAAGCACAAAGGGAACTGAATGGCTTTCCCAAGCAGAAGTGCAGGGCAGTTCTAGCAGGATCGGATTCAGACACCTGGTGTTACCCACGCCATCTCCTCATCTGAACTTCCCTCGGCTTCATCACACATTCTGCATATTGTAGGCAAAACGGGACAGCAAAGCCCCAGATGCAGCTTCCAGTAGAAACAGTGCTTCTCTCATCTTCCAGACGTGACCTCGGGGAAGGAGCATGGCGGGGAGTGGCACCCCGAGAGACCCCCAGGGTCCACAGAAGTAAGGAGGCTTCATGGCTCCGACAGATTTCGGAACTAGCGCCAGAAAGATGAAAGGCATAGGTGGGGCGTTCTACTCCAGGGCTTCCACGGTTTCTGCTTTTTATTTTACATCACCTGTACTTGCAAATGGCATTGTTACAAGAATGATTTGGAGGAATACCGTAAACCACATTTAAGGATAAAAACAAAACAAAACAAAACAAAAACCTTTTTATTTCAAAGTAGCTCAGTCCTCCAATTTTGGAAACACTTGGGCTAATTTGGCTGGACCATATGACAGATCACATATCACATGTCGCTATCTTTGCAGTCCTGGCCATTAAGGGGGAAGAAATAATAATAATTAGCTGTCTTTTTATAGCACCCCGGGGAGAGGAATCAGAGCAAGTCATCTGAGGTAGTCACCTGTGCCTTCATTTTCCATCCACCAGTTGGGTAAACAAGTATAAGAGTACACAAGCCAATTGGAAAAAAACTTGTTTCCGTTAATAATAAAACTGTTGCATCACTTTGCAGAATTTAAGGTACCAAAGAGATCTCTCAAGACTCTAACTCATTACATTTCTTCCTTTAAAGCTGGGAGCCTAGGGGCGCCTGGGGGCTCAGTCGGTTAAGCATCTGACTTCAGCTCAGGTCATGATCTTGGAGTTCACGGTCAGGCTCACAGCTGTCAGCACAGAGCCAGCTTCAGATCCTCAGTCTCCCTCTCTGCCCCTCCCCCGTGTGCTCTCGCAATAAATGGATAAATAAATGAATAAGTCAGTCAATCAGTAAGGAGTCTAAAACACTGCCAACTGGTGGTCATCTAACCGGCTTCCACAGTCCTCATCATGTGGAGCATACTTTACACCTCAGCTCCTATATGATCAAGAACAAATGTAATACACAGACACAAACATAACCGGGGAAAATGGTTTCATGAGCATCTACTATGTGACAAGCATTCTTCTCGATGTTAAAGATGCAGCAGTGAACAAGTTTCTCATAAAAACTCCCCCACTGCATCTTACATGACAGCCACTGGAACACATAGCTCTTGGATTCCTTTTGACAGACTTCAATTTACCTAACCGCTCTACAACAGAATTCTTCCATTACTACCTAGGAACTTGTCAATCAGTAACTCTGTTGTTTTCTTTTAAAATGTTTATTTACTTATTTTTGAGAGAGGGTGCGGGGCCAGGAGAAAGAGTGAGACCCGGATTTTGAAGCAGGCTCCAGGCCCCGGGCTGTCGGCACAGAGTCCGAGTGTTCACTGGGAAGCAGCATCCTCAATGTGGGTACTTTTCCTGTTTTTGAAACTGACAAAAATACGTGGATTTTTATGTCAGTGAACATTCACATCATAGTTTCCAGTGGGATAGAACTCTTCTTAACTGGCCAATTGTCTCCAGCTAAATGTGTCAGGGGGCAGGGAGGGGAGGGGGGGAAGGAGGGGCGAGGAGGGAGGAGAGTTAACTGTTGATTAAAATTGTTTAAAGCCCAACACTTTTACCTGTAGTTTGTATTCTGAGAAGAACACACCCGAATTACACTGTGAACTCTAAGGACAATCGCTGTGTACCTATAAGAATTCAAAGTATAGCCTGTTATTTCTTTCAGTATCTTAATACTTTAAATTTGTTTTTCCATTTTTAAGGTAACGCATTTCGACATCTGGCTGTACAGAAGCACTTTGGAACTCAGGGCGGTTCTTCGTGAGTTCCTACTGCGCGGGTCTAATTTAAGTCTCCTGCGTATTCATTTCACACTTACTGGGTCCTGGAAATAAAATGACCGAGTCCTGCCTGTGAGAGCACCCCCTCCCCAGGTCTCGACACCGGGCTGGTGTTTCTCACTGGCCTTGGCCTCCCCGATCACGCTCGGCGCACACGCGGCAGGTGCTCGTGCTCCCGCCTCCCGCCCCAGGGGTCCGGGAAGAGAAGAGAAAACCATGCTCTGCGCTGCACTAACCCCAGTTTTTACGTGAAACCAGGCAGGTGTCACTTAATTAAAACCAGCCTTTAAGAACCCCTTAGGGATCGGGAGAGAAATCTTGAAACAAAAGGTAGAGCAAGTGTCAATGTCTAAATAAAATGACAAGATAGGATGCGTGTTTAATAACAAGAAACTTTATTGGATTACAAATTTAAAAATGGATCACTTAATTTAAAAGTGGTACTATTTTAGTTTTATTCTTCCAAAACTCATTCTTCCAAAAATGCGCTTTATTTTTCAAGTGATAAAGGTTAATCTGAGGACTGACAAAGTAGAGGCAGGATGGGACAGGGGGTCAGTGCTCATACATGGGGCCCTGGCACAGACCTGTAACGCTGTCTTCCGTGTTACGTCAAATTGATTTGCGTTTAAAAAGTGGGAAAAGGGAGCAAAGGGGAGTGCAAAGCACGTACTGAAGTCTTTCTACAGGAGTCTGATAGAATACGGACTGAGCACGATAAAAATGTGGGCTTTGTAAAGGCGGCCTCTATGACGGGCTAGAACAAGTGTACCCTAGGGAATCGAAAAAATCATTTTTTCTTACTCCTAACAAAACAAATCGTATGCACTTAAAAAAAATTTAACTAGAAGGTCTGTACTGTAAAACCAACTGTAATACGGCCCATATAATCAGTTTAAGAACCTCATTCATTGTGTAACAGAAAAAGAGCCAGCAAATTGGATTCGAGACCAAAATGTTTTCTATCAACCTCCATATGGAAAGACCACAGCTTTAATGATTCAAATAGTCCTTAAACCTAATCCTTGGTCAGTAGAGATTTCCAAACCAAAATCAAGTCATTAACTGTTGACAGTAACTATACTGCACTAAAACAGTAACATTTTCTTTGCAGGTGTGTCTTCCGAAGACGAGAAAAATGGTCAGAAGCTTTAATTCTTCGCCTATGCTGGGATTTACGGAAAACCTACTCAACTACAACAGTGTTCCACAAAACCAAAATGCACCACAAAGTCAAACAGGTAAATAAACAACAAAACCAAACTGATTCCAACAAAGTCATGTTTCCAAAAGTAAAATCTATGAAGAACGAGTCAAAAACATGTACAAGAAATTACAGGAAATTATTATCATGGTTAGTTACAAATGCAAAATAATATCTAATCATCCCAGACTTGTGAACATAATAATTAATTCAATCTCATAGGCTAGTTCAAATATTATGTACAATTTAGATAAGCTGGTCAAGTATTATCTGAATACACACCACATTTGATAAACTTATATTACCTCTTCTCCTCGTTTACTACTTGCAGCTACGTGCCAATATGGGGGAAAATGTAATTTCCATTTATGTATTAACTGAGAAGAGTAACATTTCTACTGTATATGTTTTGGACTGTAAAAAAGTTAAGGTACGTTTTCCTTTGAAAAGAAAAAAAAAGGTAAAAATAAATTGCCAAAAGTTTAATATCAACTTACTATAAAATTGAAAAAAAAAGTTTTGAAACAGATACCATATAATTATTATGTGGTCTCCCTAACAATCTGAAACTAGAGAAGGCATTTAAGGAAGGAATGCTATGTCAAAAACCAACACTAACCCAAGGGATGTATGTTACTTTAAAAATCTGATTTGCAAGAAAACTAGATGGCCTAGTTTTAAAGCTAATTACAAAATCCATTTTTTAATGGTCCAGACATTTTGCCGTTTCTTCCAACTCAACAGAACTGTCAAGAAAAAAAAAGAGAGAAGTATTTCATAAGACGTTTAAATACACACAATGGAGTGTACCCCGCCCCCATTTAAACACAGTACACACCATACACTGCTGAAGAGGCATTTTTTAAAAAGACGCTCTATTTCTCAGACATGAATAGTCACCTATCCTATGTGTTTGACTTTTCCAACTTAAAATCAGTAGGAATCTATAACTGAAGAAATAGTACAAAATTGTTTTTGACAGTACACTTCTTAACGTTTTTAGGTTAAAAAAATCAATTCCAAAAAAAAATTAATTTCAAACTTAAAACTTAAGCCACCCTATGCATCGTCTTTCTACATTAAATTGAACTTTCCTAAAATCTAACAGGTACTACTGTCAGAACTATGCTGCACAAACTATATTCAAAACAAACTGCAATATGCCCAATAATAATCGTAATCATCATCATCCATTATACAAAGCAAACTGAAGCGCTATCTGGAAAAACCAGTCTTGCTCAACAGGACTAAAAATAATTAATGAACGTCCCTCTCTTCAACCATGTAGAAAACTTCTACCAACTCAGAAGACAGAAGGTTTCAAATCATGATGACACTCTCACTACCAGTAGCTAAATCTTTGTATATAATAAAATGGGCACTGGCCTCAACCCCTAAAATCAAGTCTAGCGCCAAAGTCCCGTACCATTCTCCATATTTGTGGAGAATATTTCCCCATTATCTAGTTTTAATCCACCTCTGAATTTCAGAAAATGCATTAACTTATGTGAATCATTCAAAATAAGCATTAGAGTAGAAGGCCTAAAGCTAAGTACAGCTTTAAAAAAAAAAGAAGCACACAAGGTTTCTCAAAATCTAATAAAAACAACCAGCATTTCTGGAATACCAAAAATTATCAGGCACTTTAAATATATTATCTGCACTCCTCACCACAACCCGTGATGTAGACATTTTTTACACTTCACATAATGTAAAATTACAATGCACTGAAAAGATCAGCAACAATGCAGTTCATAACCTGCTTGGCTCTAAGACCCTACACCCCTACCAGGGGAGCTCTCTAACCACCCAAACCCAACGTCCTTCTCTCTGTGAATGATAAAAATGGTCTCAGAAGTGATGTGTAAATCTTCTCCCAAGTTTAAGTTAGATTTTTATGGCTCACAAAAATCACTCAAGGGATCCCTTGGGGCGCCTGGGCGGCTCGGTCAGTTGAGCATCCGACTTCGGCTCAGGTCATGATCTCACAGTTCATGAGTTCAAGCCCCGCGTCGGGCTCCATGCTGAAAGCTCAGAGCCTGGGGCCTGCTTTAGATTCTGTGTCTCCCCCTCTCTCTCTGCCCCTCCCATGATCATGCTCTGCCTCTGTCAATGATAAATAAACGTTAAAAAAAAATTTTTTTTTAAAAAAGAAGGGATCCCTCAAGTAACTAACATACACTTGCCCGTGTGGGGCTAATTCAAGAGAAGAGCGGTTCCAGTGAGAAGGCTCAGTGAAAAGCCTAATGAAACCAGGGCAGCGCTCATCTGTTAATTCCTAAAATAAACACTAACACCATTGGGCTGGATTTCAACAAGATAATCTTTCCAGATCAAAACCCACAAGGACAGGTAACACACATGTACAGACTTTCTGGAAGTGCAAACGTGGAAGCAACTGAATGAATATCGTAGATTCTGGACTATGACACAGTAACTACACATTAAAGATCCAATCCTGTTATTCCTGCACCAAAACAGTATGAAGGGAGGAACATGAATATTCTTCATTTCTAAGAGTATATTCCTTTACAGACAGTCCGTCATGGACTTGCATAATACTGGACAGCACGAGCATGCACTTACACATCTAGATATCTAGGTAGTCTAATAAAACGATGTGAAGAAATCTATTACAAATGGGTAAAATACGAACATAAGAAAGTGCCATACCTTCCATCGATTTCCACATTCATTGCAGACAACAAATGTTGTCATTGGTTCATCAGCACTACGAGTTTGTACCTACAGCAAAATGAAGCGAAAAGTATGACCTTTAACAACACTGTAAGAAGTCCAATCTCAGTGAGAATGCTCTGTATGGGGAGGTACAGTAGCCACAACAGCACCACAATAAAATGTGTCAGGGCCTGAAACAAGTTCAAGTAAGCCAAATAATGACAAAAGGACACATATTTCAAAACTTCCTTTTCTAAAGCATTCTGTTTGTCTTTTCATGTTAGTTTATCCCAGATAAGTGGAAATCATTCGTCACACATTTTATTTATCATAAATGTCCAATAAATATAGAAAAATTTCATCATCCCTTAAAAGATACATCAGTTTCCTCTTACAAATTAGCAGAGATGTAAAAATTATAAATGTTTCGTTCTAAAAAATATAAACTGCCCTCACCTTTCTAAAAGTGAGGAAGCAACAGCTAAGAGCCTTAAATATCCATTCTCTGTGACCCAAGAACTTGGTATCTGATCTAAGACGGTAATCAGAAACACAAAGACCTGTGTACAGATCAATGTCACTAATCATTAGGGAAATGCAATTGAACACCACAAGGATATATCACTTTGTATCACTGCACACCTGTCAGAATGGCTAGTATGAAAAAGACCAGAGGGGCACCTGGGTGGCTCAGTCGGTTAAGCGTCCGACTGCGGCTCAGGTCATGATCTCACGGTTCGTGGGTTCCAGCCCTGCGTTGGGCTCTGCGTTGACGGCTAGCTCAGAGCCTGGAGCCTGCTTCAGATTCTGTGTCTCCCTCCCTCTCTGACCACCCCCCGCTCATGCTGTCTCTCTCTCTCCCAGAAATAAATAAAATATTAAAAAAAAATTTTTTTTAATGAAAAAGACCAGAGACAACAAATGGTGCTGAGGATGTGGAGAAAAGGGAGCCCTGTGGGTAGGAATGTAAACTAGTATAACCATTACAGAAAACGAGATGGCAGTTCCTCAAAATATTACAACTTCAACTCCTGTAGGGGTATCTGGCTGGCTCCATTGGTAGAGCATGCAGTTCTTGATCTCAGGGTTGTGAGATCGAGCCCCATGCTGGGAGTAGACTTTATTTAAAAAAAAAAAAAACAAAAACCTACCGCATGATCTGGGAATCCCAGTCCACGTGTATCTCCAAAGGAAATTAAATACGGACCTCAAAGAGGTGTCTGCACCCCCATGTTCCCTGCAGCAATATCCACAATAGCCAAGATATGAAAACAACCCAAATGTCCTTCAATGGAAGAATGGATAAATAAAAGTGGCTTCTATATACACAATGGAGTATTATTCAGCCATAAAAAAGAAGGAAATCCTGCCATTTGAGACAACATAGATGGACCTGGAAGGCATGGTAAATAAAATACACCAAACCAAGAAAGACAAATACTTTATGGTATCATGTCGGAGGCCGTGCTGGCTCCGACAGGTCCAGGGGTCCCTGAAGGATGGACGGTGTCGGCGAAAGAGAATGAGAGAGCCCCGAGATTCTTTCTGATCACCAGACAGGCATCTCTGTCCTGTCGGTTTTTTGTGTCTTTATTTAAAGGTTCAGCAACAACATGAAGGCAGAGAAAGGAATTTCTACAATGGGAGGCCTTTTGCGATAACAAGTTTTTGATATTCTGCAGAATTATCTCAGTCATAGTGAATTTACAACCAAGGAATTAACAGGATGCTCTTAGTGAAAAACAGGATAATATATAGGTTAAGTTGTATATAGATAAGCTAGGAGTCATTCTGTCTGGCTCTCAAGAGGATGAATGTTTCTGAATTGGTTTGTGTGTGGAAACTATCATGGGGGCCCTAAATGTGTCAGTCTTTGCACCTGGGTTTATGTTTTAGCTACTCTTATCTATCCTCATCCCAGTTGCCAGTGTAAGGGAGGGTGTTTGTGGAATGTAGGCCTTGAGGAAGGGACTGCCATACATCACCAATTAGTAAGTTATGTTCTGTACTTATCTGTACCTTAACTATAAATTAGGCTCTTCTGATATGGGACCAGGCTCAATAGTAACTCTTGTGTTCTTAACCCCCTTTATTATCTAAGTCTTGGATCTGCAAGGCCCATAGGAAGAGCCTTTTGACAATCACCCATAGAGCTTTCATCTAAAGTCTCTTTTATAAAGGCAGGAATATGCTTTTCCTTATGAGGTATCTATATTCAGAATACGGGTCTGATATGGAATATTGGGAGGCCTAGTCAATACCAGCAGGCTTATTTCCAACATGAGTCAGTAGTAGTAGAAGGAGATACTAGTCTTCATTTCTCATGGCAGAAGCTGTGCAAACAATGCCATTTCATTGCTGTGAGAGAGGCCGGTGCGGCTCCCGGCAGTATCGCTTCTATGTGACTTCTTAAATAAAAAAATTAAATTTTAAAAAAGCTGATTTCATAAAAACAGAGAATGGATGGTGGTTGCCAGGGGCTGGGATAAGACGGAAATGGAGAGATACAGGTCAAAGGATATAAACTTTGTTATAAAAAGTAAGTTTCTGAGGATCTAATTAATGTATAGCATGGTGACTATAGTTAGAGTAGATCTTAAGCATTCTCATGGGGAGGGAGGAAGAAAAGAGTGAACTATGTTAGATAATGAATATGTTAATTATCCTGATCTTGGTAATTTATTCCACACTGTATATGTGTATCAAACCATCACACTGTACACTTTAAATACATACAATTATATGCTAATTATTCCTCATAAAGTTGGAGGGTGGGAAATTTGTGTACAGGGATGTTTGCAGAATGTAATTTTGCAACAGTGCAAACACTGGAAACAAATATCCAACAGGGAAGTAATGAAATAAGACATACCCCTCGGATGGAATATTATACAGCTATTAATATGTTTACACGGGTTTGTTTGTTTTTTTTTGAGAGACAGAGAGACAGAGAGAGGCAGAGCACAAGTGGGGGAGGGGCAGAGAGAGGGAGACAGAGTCCACAGCAGGCTCTAGGCTCTGAGCTGTCAGCACAGAGCCCGACACGAGGCTCAAACCCACAAACTGTGAGACCATGACCTGAGCCTAAGGCGGACGCTTAACCGACTGAGCCACCCAGACGCCCCTGTATTTTCTTTTTAATAATTAAAGGAAAATCCTTATGTTTTATAGTAGCTATGTGAAAAGAAGTACAGTTCGACCTTAAACAACATGGGGTTAAGGCTGCCGACTCCTCGTGCAGTTGAAATCCACGTCTAACTCCCCCCAAAACATAACTGCTAATAACCTACTGCTGACTGGAAGCCTTACCAATAACACAAACTGTCAATTGACACATATTTTACATGTTTACATACTATATCCTAAATTATTTTTTTAATGTTTATTTTCAGAGAGAGCGAGGATACATGAGTTCACATGTGGGGGAGAGCAGGAGAGAGAGAATCCCAAGCAGGCTCCACACTGTCAGCCCAGAGCCCAGAGGGGGCTTTATCTCACAAACCACGAGATCATGACCTGAGCCAAAATCAAGAGTCAAATGCAACTGAGCCCCCTACATGCTAAATTCTTAAAGCAAACTACAGAAAAGAAAAGGTGACTAAAAATCAGAAGGAAAATACATTTCCAGTACTGAATATATATTTACTGAAAAAACTTTTGTGTACAAGTGCACTCACGTGGTTCAAACCTGTGTTATTCAAGGGTCAACTGTGTATAAAATGATTCGCTGCCACTAGATTAGAAAAGATTCACAAAATACTGCAGGTTCCAGAATACTGACCACTGTTCTCTCTGAGCACAGATTAATGGGTGATTTTAAATTTCTTGCTCATATTCTCCTGTACTTTCCAATCTTTCTATGAATAGGTACTTTACATTGCTCTAAAAGGCTAAGATGACCATAAAAATCCAGAAATCTCACTCCTAAGACACTTGAAGAATAGAAAGCAGGGTCTCAAAGAGATATTTGTGTAACAGCAGTTCATCACAGCATTCCTCGCAAACAGCCTGCAAGGCGGAAGCTGATGTCCGCAAGCAGATGAACGGATAAACAAAGTGTGACATATACATACCATGGGGGCTATTACTCAGCTTTTAAAAGGAAGGGACTTCTGATATATGCTATAGTACAGATGACCATTTATGAACATTGTGTGGTTTTAACTTGCCTTTCCGTGACGATTAGTGATGTTGTCTGTACATAGATCTTTATTTGTGTTCTTAATTACTCTCTTAGAGCAGATCAGATATCAGAAATAAGCCGGAGACAGAAAAGAACAAATACTGTTGTATGATTCCATTTCTTCCTTTGACAACCTAGAGACTGAGTTAGGGAAATGTGCAGTTATTCTTTAATGGATACGGAGTTTCAGTTTTGCAAAAGAAAAAGAATTTTGGAGATTGGCACAATATTACGAATGCACTACTACTCAACTGTATACTTAACAATGGTTAAGATGGTAAATGTTAGGTTATGTGTATTTTACCACAACTAAAAATTTTAAATTAAAAAGAGAGCTCAGGAAAAAAAAAATAAGCTAGTATGATTTTTTAAAATTTTATCAACATAGCAGACTTCTGAAGTTCTCCACTTAAGAGAATTCCTGAAACCAACGTTCCAAAGACAGAATATTATCTCTTTCAAGTACACATTCCTGAGTGAGGCTGACAACACATTACTAAAGTCAGAAGTTATTTTTAGGTGGGGCGCCTGTGTGGCTCAGCCCGTTAAGCGTCCAACCTCGGCTCAGGTTATGGTCTCATGGTCTGTGAGTTCGAGCCCCGCGTCAGGCATCGTGTTGCTTCAGATTCTGTGTCTCCGTCTCTTTCTGCCCCACCCCTACTCACAATGTCTCACTTGCTCTCGAAAATAAATGAACATTAAAAAGCAAAAAGACAAAAACAAAAAAAAACTTATTCTTAGGTTTAAATGTAAGGGAGGTAAGGAAGATAGATGAAAGCAAGAATCTAAATGCCAACAATATTGTATTCTGAATAAGGTATATTTAAATTGAATGTGGGATAATGAAATTAGGATATTACCCCTTCAGAGATGAGAAGCTCACAATACCTGTAAACTATCAACATGATTTTTAAGTCAAAAGCCCAAAGGAAGATACAGAAGAAGTATTCCCAAAAGAATGGCATTCTGCTTACTTAAGGCCTTCAGATAAAAATGCTTTGAAAACTCCTGGGGCGCCTGGGTGGCTTAGTCGGTTAAGCGTCCGACTTTCGCTTAGGTCATGATCTCGCGGTTCGCGGGTTCGAGCCCCGCGTCGGGCTCTGTGCTGACTGCCAGCTCAGAGCCTGGAGCCTGTTTCAGTCTGTGACTCCCTCTCTCTCTGACCCTCCCCTGTTCACGCTGTCTCTCTCTCTCTGCTAGAAATAAATAAAACATTTAAAAAAAAAAATGCTTTGAAAACTCCTGAAGTAGTCTCATGTATTTATACCTATATACTTGCTAAAACTAGGGCCCTCAAAGTAAGAGGAACTTCTTGCTTTCTGGAAAAAATCTGATCTCCTGGTAGATAGATGTTAACCCAAGAGCCAAGTCTCATACCTGTTATTTTGCCAACTTTGGAAGTTTTAGATCTACTGAATTTTTTTTTATTCTACTTTAAATACCTTTCTATTTATACTTAATACCTCCTACTATGTGGCATTTTCAGGACAAAATTTCATTGCTGAGATTTTTCCACCTGATAAAAAGAAAACATCGTAATTCAAACTCAGGAATTTCTGAAGTCATTTTCATTTGTTAATATATTTTAGTGACTATCAATAGTAATACTTCCACAGAACACTGAAATATCAGATATATAACTATGATTAAATGAAAGACTTCAAAAAGGTAGAGGACTTCAGCTTGGTTAAGTAGAGCAAATCTGAAAGTAGAGTGTTATGTGCCTTTAAAAACTAAAAGAGACAGAAGTTTATGTAATGTGCTACTGCATTTTTAGGAACTGGGAAAACAGGAGCGCCTGTACAGCCCAGTCAGAAGAGCATATGTCTCTCAATCTCAAGGTCATGAGCTAGAGCCCTGTGCTGGGTGTGTAGATTACAAACTAAACCAAACACACACACACACATACACACACACACACACACACACACACACACGGAAAACAAAAATATATTCATATTTGCGTATGCGTGCATAAAACACACAGAGAAGTCCACACAACAATCGAGTAATCCCAGGGAAGTGGGACCAAGTGGCTGCAGGCCAAAGTGGGAAGGGACCTTTCTACTCCTATTAATCTTTTGTACCTTTTGAATTTTTAACCTTGAGAACAGAATACTCTCTAAAAGTTATTTAAAAAAAAAAAAACCCAAAAAACAAAAGGTTCATTTCTACAACTTACAGAGTTTAGTCATATTACTTTCTTTTTTTTTTTTTTTAATGTTTTATTTATTTCTAGGAGAGAGAGAGAGAGACAGCGTGAGCAGGGGAGGGTCAGAGAGAGGGAGTCACAGACTGAAACAGGCTCCAGGCTCTGAGCTGGCAGTCAGCACAGAGCCCGACGCGGGGCTCGAACCCATGAACCGCGAGATCATGACCTAAGCAAAAGTAGGACACTTAACCGACTAAGCCACCCAGGTGCCCCAGTCATATTACTTTCTTAATGGCTTCATTTTCTCTCAATCAGAAAATCAATTCCCTAAATCTATTACCCTGAAACTAACTGTAAGCTGTTCTCTAATGGGAAAATCTTGAATTGAGTAGCTTACAGACACAGCACAAAAATACCTTCTTGACAAATGAAATTAATGACAGTTTGATAAGCCATTTTCAAAAAAAATTTACAACAAAAATAAACATTATGTGGCTCTTTTCACAGCTCTTTTGTTCCAGAACAAAAAAGCTAGTCACATTATATCTGAAGATAAAAGTCACCAATATGTTGCAGAAAAGGAATCGATATCTGGAAAGCAGTTAAGCTAAAAGCACCCACACTCCAAGTGAGGAAGAATAAAGAACTTTCCTTAAATTATATGACCCTGGCAAATAAAAAGAATTATAACCTGATTATATACTAACCACTAACCAACAGCTCAACTCTTAGAAAACGAATATGGCCATTCTATTAAATCTTAAGTGTTGTATTAATTTTATTTAATTGATACAGCTTTCACAGTAACCATTTCCATGAAAGTATAAATACATCAACTTATTTTCAATTAACTGGAATCTATTTAGTATAAAGAAAGCATACTTGGAGCGCTTGGGTGGCTCAGTCAGTTGAGCCTCTTGACTCTTGATTTCAGCTCAGGTCGTGAGCTCACAGTTCATGAGATCCAGTCCCCTGTGAGGCTCTGCAGAGCATGGAGCCTGCTTAGGATTTTCGCTCCCTCCCTCCCCCTCTCTCTCTCTGCCTCTCCCCGCTGCTCGCACACATGCTCTCTCAAAATAAATATTTTTTTTAAAAAAGCATTCTTACACTGAAGAGATCATATCTCCTCTTGAGAAATATCAAAGTACTGGCAATTATCTTTACTGCTTGTTTTGAAATAAGAGTTGGAAGCATTCTATTTAGTTATTTTTAATTGAAGTATAACTGACATACAATATTGTTATTAGTTTCAAGTGTACAACAGTGATTAGATATTTTTATACATTATGAAATGATCTTAATAGGTCTAGTTACCCTGTCACTATACAAAGTTATTACATTACTGACTATATTCTTCACGCTGTACAGCAGCACATCCTTGTGACTTGTTTTCTAACTGAAGTCTGTACCTCTTCATCTCTTCCATGCAGCCCACCCTCCACCTCTCTTCTCCAACAATCACCAGTTTGCTCTCTGTATCTGAGTTTCAAACATTTTTGGTTAATCCATTTCTTTTGTTTTCTAGGTTCTACATATAAGTGAGGTCATACAGTATTTGTCTTTCTGTCTTACCTGACTTGGCATGATACCCTCAAGCACTCTTAATATGAAAATAAGAATCTATAAACGATCACAAACCTGTGTATAAGTACAGTTCTTCTTTTTACATTTGCCACATGTAAATAAGTCAGTCTGGGTTCCACCGGTCTTGGCCATCTGATGCTCTCTGATGGCTTCTTTGGTCAAGTTTTTCCGCATCTCTTTGAGTTCATCACTAGCCATTTCCTGTTGACGAGGTGGAGATACCACTCAGTTAATAGGCATCTTCTGTACACATCCTGAGTGCTCTTTATGTTCAATTAGCTTCATAATAATAGAACAAAAACCTCTGAAGTTTTAAAAATGAAAAATTAGTATTTTTCCTCATAGAGCTCATAGGAGTTTGCTTGTTTTTAAAATTTCTTCAAATACTTCTAAGTTTGTATGTGAAAATGAGATTTTCTGTTTAAAGGTTTATGAACAACATAATTCATAGTATCCAGATTATGGTCTCTACCATCACCCTCCCCAAAAAGGAACCAGGGAGCTCTGGAGGAGACAAGAGATGCACGGGATAAGCCAGGGCCATCACTCCATGTGCCACAGAAGCACGGAAGCCTCCAAAGACTTTTGCGGTTGAGACGTACAGACAGAGGGCCGAACATGAAGGAGCTCCCATTAGCGAAGGACAGAACAATTCTTTCAGCTATCAAAATAAATTACTGTACAGAACCAAAATAAATTACTGTACAGAACCAAAATAAATTACTGTACAGAACCAATCCCGATGAAAGATCAGGAGAAGATGACAGTGAAAGAAGTGGACTGTCCTCATCCAAACCCACTGATCGAGCTCAGCATGCTAACAGTCTGGAGCAGTAAAGCAGTATATAGCTCCCGATGTGGTGCAACATGAAGGAAAAAATGTCAACTACAAAGTATTTACATGGGGAAAATAGCTGAATTTGTATGTGATCGAGCCTACAGAACTAGTTCCCAATTTACAGAAAATAGAGGGGACAGAAAAATAACACCACGAGGGAGAAAAAGATCATTCATTCTGGGGGATACAGAAGAAATAAACTGGTTTCTTCAACAGGTCAGTGTCATGAAGAAAAAACAGGGCCAGGGGTAAGAGAAAAGACTGCTATGGATTTAAATACATACATACAAAATCTTTAGAGGCCAAACTAAAAGCAGTATATAGACCTGGATCCTGATACAAAGTCATATGTAGTCAGGAATATATGAATACAAATTAGGAAGTACTGTTAGCTTTGTTGGATGTAGTAATGACAGCGTAGTTATGTAAGAAAGGTATCATATTTTTAAAGGTTACCTCTCTCAGGTTTTAAAGTAAAAGGATATAATGTCTCAAGAGAAAAGAAGAAAAAAGAAAAAAGGGACAGATGAAAAGGGTGACAAATTCTTGAAAATACCTGAAGCTTGGGTGATGGATATATATAGGAGCATTACACTATGGTCTCTAATTTAAAGTTTTAAGTGTTTTTAATGAGGTTTTTTAAAAAATGAATTTTAAAAATACAATTTTTATTAGCTACATAGACAGACAAATCGATTCTCTTGGATACATAATAAAATAATGAGACTGCAGATGATGAACGGTTGTCTATAAAGAGCAAGCTCCGAATTCTGTTTTCTCCATCATTCCCTACAATTTAACAAATAGTCAATATGATGTGGCCACTTTTATGGGGTTTAACCACAAAAAGAACTCAGGTTACCAAGTCTGCTTGCAATTAGATATTCAAATCTTCAATTCAACATGAATCCAAAGTAAGTAAAAACACTTCTGTTTTTAGACAATGATTTAAGGCAACCAACCAAAGATCAGGCTCCAGTTGTGTAAGGAACAAAGTATTGATACCAACTGATTCAATCACCTTATGTATTTGTCTAGCACATTACACATATAAATATATCAGAATAGCTAATAAGGATTTATTATAAATGTAGTATTTATTTAGTACTTCATGATTCAGACAGACTTTGCACTTGGCATCATGGAATAACATCATGGAAACATTATAGCCACATATACTCACCTCTGCTGTCATTCTAGCAAATAAGTCAGGAGGAATATTTCCACACAGTACGTTTTTCCTTAAATTTGGATTCTTAGCATCTTTAAGATTTGATATCCTACTTCGTACTCTATTTTTGTATTTCATGTCTGTATTCCTTATTTCTTGATATATAGGTGCTAGGCCGTCAAGGAAAAAAGGTTAAATTATAAAAGTAAGGTATTTTTTTTTATCTAGTTCACCAAGATAAGAATTCCTGAAATTTCTAAGCAGTTCTCCAAAAATGTTTCCAATTTAGATTATGCTAACAATACAGTGTTTCTACCTCATTTCTTGATTTGGAACTGGCAAGAAACAGTGATCCTACTTTTATATCAAGAATGAACAGGGGCCCCTGGGTGGCTTAGTCGGTTAAGCATCCGACTTTCGCTTAGGTCATGATCTCGCGGTCCGTGGGTTTGAGCCCCGCGTCGGGCTCTGTGCTGACTGCCCCCTCAGAGCCTGGAGTCTGTTTCAGTCTGTGACTCCCTCTCTCTCTGACCCTCCCCTGCTCATGCTGTCTCTCTCTCTCTCTCCTATAAATAAATAAAACATCAAAAAAAAAAAAAAAAAAGAATGAACAATACTTTCTTCATAATGCTGAATGCCAGCAGCACACAAATTAAAAATGTTTCAAAAAGTAACAAGTACTCAGAGTGAGAAAATTTGTTTAAAAAAAAAAAAAAAAAAAAAGGAAGCCTGAATTTATACCAACTTTGGCTTGCCCAAATCGGAATTCTACAAAGGATCCTAAAGTCGTGATGACACAGCACCTTTGGAACCCTCTGGGAAGAAACCATTCGCAGTGGCCCCCAAGGTTCACTTCTTTCCCAGCTCAGCAAGAAGCTAGTTTAGCAGGTTCTTTTCTTCTCAACAGAAGGGGAGCCCTGAGAGCCACACGCTATCCAACAGGGCCATGGATAGTTCCAGGGTCACGCTGTCACCTAGATGAGCCAGGTCCCTCTTCCAAAGCCCCTTCAATGGTGCCCAGCACAAACACACTTCCCTCCTGAGAATGCACTCAGAGGACCTCATGTGCTTTGCTGAGTTCCCTCAAACAAGAAACCCTACTTCATACGTAGTCTGTGTGTTTTCCACACCCTTTTGCACACCTTCTACTGAGGTGTTATAGTCTCAACCTGCAAGGCAGAAAAGTAAAAATACTATCAACATACATGTTTTCCTTTCAAATAACCAGAAAACCAGAATAAAATGCCATGGCTGGCCCTCTTCTTTCCCAGCAAAACAATACAATCAAGACAGAAATTGAAAAATGAAAACTCTAAGTTCTATACAGGAAGAAAACAACAGTTCATCTGTACCAGATTTTTTAAAACAATCATGAACATAACACACAAAGGATATCTTCCTCAATTTGAGATCCTAATTCTTCCTCATCAGCTCCAATGGCGACGTAGTCATCTAAACACAGGCACAAAGAATTGTCAAGAGTAAGTGATCATGAGATATTAAAAGAAAATTTCAACAGAGAGTAACTTAAACTGCATTCCTGTTTCTTCAACCCCACTGCCCTAATAAAGAATCCTGTGTGTTTAGTTTCATTAGAATCTGGTCCCTTTACTGCCCCCTTGACTCCTCTCCTGGATTCACCTAACGTCCACAGCACTCCTGCAATGCCGACTCCTTACCCCTCAGGAGTGGGGAAGGAAGTGATCTAGCAGGCAATTCCTCACTGCACAATTCCATCAATTCTGGTGGCTCCGGCAGAGAGTAGAGAAACTTATAGAGAGAACTGTCTTGTCTCCTGTGCCTCAGGCTTCAATGCAAAGAAACCATTCATTTCCTCTGCCAATCACATATATGGACACACTCAGAAGACTCCTATGCAAATATTCAAACAGATAGAAGGAAATAAAAAGAAACTAGGAAGAAAAAAGAAAAAATACATAAAGAAACAGGGAATCAAAATATAAAGGGAGGAGTAAAGAGAAAAACAGGTCATACTAACTATAGTTCAAGTATAACAGAAAAGAAAAAGAATGAATTTGTATAAGACAATAAATAATTCCTATATGTAAAACTTAAAATTTTACATAAAAGTAGATAACTTCAAATGCAATTAAGGCTCCCATATATATAAATCAAGATCTCTTTTCCACTTAAAAAAAAAAAAGGCAGAAAATGGAATTATAAATATACAACGTAAATACTACATTTCATACTAACATTTAACAACAGGACCCAAAGACACTATCATTAACGCTCAGTCTGGGAGCAGGGTAATTATAGTTGTCCCTCGAACAACACAGGAGTTAGGGACGCCAACACCCCATGCGGTAGAAAATCCACTGTAACCCCTGACTCCCCCAAAACTAATAATAGCCTACTGGTGACCAAAAGCCTTACCAGTAACATAAACCACACATATTTTATACGTTATATGTATTACATACTGTCTCCTCATAATAAAGTAAGCTAAAGAAAAGAAAATGCTACTGGGAAAATCCTGAGAGAAAAACACACTTCTAGCACCGAACTGTTTTTGCAGAAAGAATCTGCACTGTGAGTGATCCTGCGCACAGGTTAAAAGCTGGGGAAGATGTGTGGAGGCCCGCGAAGGTGCCGGAAGCAAAGGGGACCCCGTGCGTGGGAAGGTACCTCCCCGGGAACGCCCGTCCCTGTCTGCCAGCGCCGGCCCCACCTGCCACCCCGGACCAGACGCGGGCGCAGTCCAGCGCAGGGATGCGCGGGGACGCCCGGGGCCGGGCGGCAGAGGCGGCGGTACACAGGTCGGGGGCACCGCGGCGCCGCGACACTCACCTCCTGTCCGCAGAGCGGCCGCCAGCATCTCCCTACACTTTAACCGGACCGAGTCCGAGGTGCTCGGTGCCCGAGGGAAGGACGACACGTAAGAATCTCGAGCATTTGCCTCCTCCTTTCTGCTGCTCACGTTGCCACTGGAACTACTAACATACACACGCGCGCACACGCCAAAAAGAGATCAAGAAAAAGTCTCTTAACGTAACCGCATCGCTATTTAAAAATAAAATTTTTTGATCTAAACAAATGATACAGTATTCGGTGACACAGGAAAACGAAAATGGCGCACGTATAGATTTCCAAAAAGTTAAAATTTTATTAAATCTGAGACTCATCTCATGTTTTTTTAACCACCTAAACATTTACCTTGATCTTTTTAAACATAAACAATAATTTTAATGATTAAGAAAATACCCATCGCAGCTCAATACAATAAGTGAAAAGCAAGGATTTGGGCCCCATGAGGGGCGAGGGGACCACACAGAACACAAGAACTCTCAAGCAGACCTGGAGGGGAAACAAGGTTTGAGAAACCTTGTTCTAATGAGACAACCAAAGAGGTTTATACTTAAAACACTCCCTTCTGGATAAAAACACATGTGTAGCGAGAAAGGAATTGTAAAAACATAAAAACGTCTCTTTAATTTCTCCCTAGAAACACCACTCCAAACAGGACAGCTTACTAGTTTTTGAGTCGACCCAATCATTTCAACTGCTGCTGATTTCTTAGATTCTCAATAAAATGTCTTCTGCGGGATTTCAATTAACTTTTTTTTTTTTTAACTTTTTTAAAGTTTATTCATGTCTTTATGAGAGAGAACAGCGCACGTATGAGCAAAGGAGGGGCAGAGGGAGGGAGGGAGAGAGAAAATTCCAAGCAGGCTCCATTCACACTGTGAGCACAGAGCCCAACAGGGGTCATGATCCCAGGTCATGGGATCAAGCCCCTTCTTGTCGGCCCGTGCTGAGCATGGAGCCTGCTTGGGATTCTCTCTCTCCCTCTGCCCCTCTCCCCTGCTTTAAAATAAAAATAAATAAATGACAGGGCACTGGGTGGCTCAGTTGGTTAAGCGTCCAACTTCAGCTCAGGCCATGATCTCAAGGTTCATAGGTCAAGCCCCACATTAGGCTCGCTGCTGTCAGTCTGTCAG
The DNA here is from genome assembly GCA_017311185.1 of Proteles cristata cristata. Lineage (NCBI taxonomy): Eukaryota > Metazoa > Chordata > Mammalia > Carnivora > Hyaenidae > Proteles > Proteles cristata. Next base: position 428,863 of record JAESUZ010004128.1, on the reverse strand, counting down.
CGCGGAGCCTGGACCCTGCTTCAGACTCTGTGCTTCCCTCTCTCTCTCTGTCCCTCCCCTGCTCATGCTCTATTTCTCTCTCTCTCTCTCTCTCAAAAATAAATGTTAAAAAAATCTTTTTTAATAAATAAAAACTTCAAAAACAGAGGACACTGGGCAGCCCAGCCCTTCTGTACACCTTCTACGTTTCATCATACCCTAGGAGCTCTGTCACCTTCAGAGAGTGCGTGTGTGACTGAGCGCGTATACGTGTGGACAGATACCAACCATTCGGTCAGATTTCCCATGTGATAATACCATGCTTTTGTCGATAGGCTCCATCTCTAAACTTCAATTACGTAAAACAGATAAAGATACACTAAGAACTTATTCCTACCTCAATATCTATTTAAAATCATCTGCCTAGGGGTGCTTGGGTGGCTCAGTCGGTTAAGCGTATGACTTAGGCTCAGGTCATGATCTCTCAGTTTGTGAGTCTGAGCCCTGTGTAGGGCTCTGTGCTGACAGCTCAGAGCCTGGAGCCTGCTTCAGATTCTATGCCTCCCTCTCTCTCTCTGCCCTTTCCCTGCTCATGCTCTGTCTCTTTCTGTTTCTCAATCATAAATAAATATTTTTAAAAATTTTTAACACAAAATAAATAAAATTACCTGCCTACACTTTTATATTTTATAATTAAGGCATTAAATCAGTGACTTTGAATGTAACACAACTGAAAGTATTTGTTAAAAATTTCATAAATTATGACCTATACTTTTAAAAAATATCAAGGTCATGAAAGACAGTGACAGACTAAAGAATCACTCCAGATTAAAGGAAACAAGTGATGATAGCTAAATGCAGTATGTGATTCTAGATATTTTGGAAAAATCTTTTTCCTCTGGAATAAGGGGGTTTTGAAACTGCTAAAATACGAGTAAGCTGGGTAGATTAGAAAAAAGTATTGTATTAATCCTAACTTGCGGACACTGAGATCTGCACCGTGATTAGATGTGAGAAAATGTCCTGTTCCTAAGAAACATGCACTGATGTAGTTAGGGATATAAAGAACTCCTATTTGGTTCAAAATAAGTTATTCATGTGTCTTGAGTATGTACACAACCATAAGTGTATGTACATACACATACACTGGCAACTGGGAATTCTCTGTACTACTCTCACAATTTTTTAAAAGTCTAAAACTATCTCAAAGAGTCAGAATTTTATTAACAACTGATGTTTAACCCTATCTTTAGCTTACCTCTTTTAGCATCAACTTTAGTTAGTTTAATGCATAAAATAACAGTATATGGGATATTAGTTGCTGTTACTGAACAAATGAGGGGTACATTACCACTTTGGGGAAAAATACTAAGAAATAAATGAAGTTAAAATAAGTAGCCTAAAGCTTGAGTGCATCAGAATCACCTGAATAGATTGTTAAAAACACATTTCTGGGCCCACACCACCAGAATTCCCGATTCAATAGTTTCAGGGTAAAGCCCCAGATTTTCCTTTGCTAACAAGTTGGCAGGTGCCCCACCCTCCAGGGACCACACTGAGAACTACTGCTCTAAATCAAAGTCAAGTGTTAAAACACAAGCTTCCCAAGAATAGAGGAGCTGTATTTAACCTACCAGGCATATCACCTACTACCTCAACATGCTGGGGATTACACAGTCCATTATATGTGACAGGAAAGAATAAATGCAAAGGTCTCCCAAGAGGTGAGAAGCCTTTTTCAGTTCTTATGACAGTTAAATTGGGAAGGAAAAAAGGCATAAAAAGAGAATTAGATCCAGGTACCATTCCCCCAAAAATCTATGGAATGTGGTAAATAAAGGAAGTACCCACTTGAATCCTTTTTTTTCTCTTTAAAGTAGGCTCTACATCTTGCATGGAGCCCAACAAGGGGCTTGAACTCACAACCCTGAGATCAAGGCCTGAGCTGAGATCAAGAGTTAGATGCTTAACCGACTGAGCCACCTACATGGCCCCCAACCACTTGAAGCCTCAATCAGTACCTTCACTATCAATTCTAGTAGTGCTATCACAAATATTCCATTCAATTAAGCTTGTTGAATACGGTATAAATAATTTCTCCTTATTCATGTAATGTCTTATAAGTCTCTTAAATTTCCAGGAAAATCCTGTAAGAAACATTAGAATAGTCTATTTGGCTACATATATTTACTAATTCTATTTAATTAGAAAACAAAAAGAGGATACAGATAGGGAACCATAAATAAGACAAAATATGACCATGGAGGAAGTGACAAGCAAGTTACAGCTACAACTTCCGACAGAAATGAATTTCCATAAAGGGACATACCTTTCTTCTCTTGCTTCAGGACTATTCTGTGATGTAACTGCAGTGTCTTTTTTCTTTTCTTCAGGGTCTTTATCTGTAGATGGTCCATCTAAAAATTATGAAATTCCTCAGCCGTTAGCATTTGTTTAAAAAAAATAATTACAGGGGCACATGGGGGCCTCAGTCGGTTAAGCATCCAACTTTGGCTCAGGTCATGATCTTGTGGTTCATAGATTTGAGCCCTGCGTCAGGCTCTGTACTGACAGGTCAGAGCCTGGAGCCTGCTTCAGATTCTGTGTCTCCCTCTCTCTCTCTCTGCCCCTCCCCCACTTACACTGTCTCTCTTTGTCTCAAAAATGAATAAACATTAAAAAAAAATTAAAAAGGAACTACTAGAAATAATCAGGCTATTTATGCAACAACAAAAAAAACCCAAAGATCCTAAGTTTTCAATAGTAAATAAAGTTTATGTAAGCTATCATATTAACATATGTACTTGGGTATTTTTCACAATGCATGCTTAGTCAGCATTCCCCAAAAAACTCCTTCATTTGGTGGGAAGCACAATTTCATATGCCAGTGGGAACCTAAAATAGACAAAAATGTACTTAAAAATAAAATCTTAAAAAAACAATTAGTTACGTGGAGAAAAATATATAGAACAAAGGAAAGAATATGGAAATAATATCAGCACTATCATTTTAAAAATGAAAGTGCAGGAGCACCTGGGTGGCTCAGTTCGTTAAGCTTCCCATTCTTGATCTGGGCTCAGGTCATCTCATGGTTTGTGAGTTTGAGCCCCGTGTTGGGCTCCACACTGAGTGTGTGGAACCCGTTTGGGATTCCTTCTCTCCCTCTCTCTGCCCCTTCCCCATGCTCGCTCGCTTTCTCTCAAAATAACATTTAAAAGTTTTAAAGATGAAAGTGCAAAGTATATATAACAATATTATTTTAACAATTTTTCATGAAGTCAAAAAATAAATTATTTCAGGGACAGTAAACAAAGAACACTTTCATAGAAAAGACTTCAGGATTAGTAAGGCCTATCTAACACTTCCTCTATCTTAAATAATCTGTAAAGTAATAACCAAGTCCACAAGCTGGTGTTATTAAAAAAAAAAAAGAGAGATAAGAGGTGTAAAATAGGTTAGACCAGTGCAATCATTAAACAATGAAAAGAAACATACATACGTGTTTAAATCAACCAGAGGGCCTTCTGAAGCTGGGGTCAGGAAATGTTTGGATCTCCTGCACAAATTACCTCACGTATCTATCCACGTTTTGATCCCCACATAATAAGAGTTACATAAATACCTCACTTCTCCCTCTTCCTCCGCACAGGATACGAGAGCACATACAGTCAGCTGTTCATCAGGACCACCTAGATGACCTTGAAGCAATCTCTATGCTCAAGGCCCCATCTTGGACCCATTCCACCCCAAGCTCTGGCAATGAGGCTTGAGGACCAAAGAAAGGTCCCTAGATGACTATCCTGTGCTCTAGATGAGCACTGGATGATCTAGATGAGGCTGACTGGCTAAGAAAAAGGTGCAAGTCACAATTCTAGAACTTCCCTTGTAAACATTAGGGTTACCAAATCTGAAATATAATTCAGGTCCCCTATGATATAGTGTTAGTTTTCAGATACTCATTTTATTGCCCTCCTTTATTTTTATTTTTTTAATTGAGAGAGAGAGAAAGAGAGAATCTTAAGCAGGCTCTAACCTCAGTCCAGGGCCCAACTCAGGGCTGAATCCCACAACTCTGGGATCATGACCTGAGCCAAAATTAAGAGTCAGATGCTCAAATGACTGAGCCACCCAGGCACCCCATTCTTACCCCTATTTATTCTTTACAATTCAGTGAAAGGCTCCCAAAGCTAAACATGGTAGAGGACTGTGAGGTAGAAAACAAATATTAATAAAGACATTACAGAATATAACAAGGACTAAGAAACATTCCCAAACTAGGGGAGTAGAAAGCGTCTGAAGGGCAGTGTAACAGGGCAGCGCTCCCTCACAGAGACCTGGTGCCACACGTGGTCCCGCACTTCGCCCTAGCCAGGTTTCTGGTGCAATCCCAGAAGGAGCCCGGGCAGCGAGAGCAGCCCTGCTGCCTACCTACCATGCCGCGGGCCTAACCACAGTGCCGTGGGCAATAAAGCAGAGCCAGAGAGAATCTGCTCTGGACCGAGGCTGCCTGCAGATCACACCTCATGACCAGCCCAACTGTGCGCAGACTGCTTCACCTCTCAGTGCCGGCATTCCCCTTCAGAAAACGGGAAATATAACGGCCCCTTGTACACTGGGTTCTTGGGAGAGCTAAGTGCATTCACAGGGGTCAATGCTTGGCATATCGGAGTGTTCAAAAACTGTGCTGCCATGTAGCAGCAGTAGTAAATCTTCCAGAAATCTAGTTAATAATCTAAAAAAAAAAAGGCTTTAGGCAAAAAGATATTCATCAAGACATTATTTATAATAGCTATAAAGTAAAAAAAACAACAACACATATCTAATAGGTAAGAAATTAAAGCATAATCACCCAGTGGATTATTCTGAAGCCAATAAAAATGAATGTGACATAAAAATACGAATTTTTTTCATTAAAAAAGGCAATATAAGTAACTATACATACAGCATAAAAAGAATTCTAGCTGAAGCAAAATCTATGCACTAGGAGAAAAAAGATAAGAAATGCAACAAGATACTAACCGACGGTTTTATTTAGAGACAGACTTAAGGAGGTTTCTTTTCCTCCTCAACTCTCCAAACTTTATCTAATGAACATGGAAATCTTTTAACATAAAAAAAAGTTTTAAAAGAGAACTTGTAATGAGATCAGATACCTCCAATAAGTATAAAAACGTAAACCTTCTTTAAATTAAGATTAAATAAATATAACTACAATGCCCCACAAAATGTAGACCATCTTTCCAGAAATAAAAACATATATATATATGGTTCTCAGTCAGTGTCTATGGCAAATTTTAATTACTTTAGAATATGGAATTTGACTCAAAATTTAAATTAATTATAAACACAAAGTTTTAGTTTGTCTTTAAAGACTATTTTTAAAAAGCTTTTGTTTTGAAATAATCTGAAACTTGCACAAATGTTTTAAGACTGGTACACAAGAAGGTTCACTCAGATTTCCCAAATGTTAATGTTTGGTACTCTTGCTTCCTCGTTCATTCACTGTGCCTACAGACACGCATACATGTGTTGTACGTATACACACGTGTACATCCTTGTGTGCACACAGACCGCTCTTTTGAACTATTTGAAAATAAGTAGCAGATATCATGCTCCTTAATCCCAAAACACTTCATCATGTATTCCCTATGGAAAAATAACTCATTTGTACAACCACAGTACAAAAGTAAATTTAACAAGGATACAGTACTGTTTACTTACCTACAGACATTACTAAAATTTAGTCAATTATCCCAATTTATAATTTTTAGTCCCTAGTTTCCAAGATCTTAGAAGTAATAAGGTTTTTTGTTATCACTATTGTTGTCTTTGAAATTTTAAAAGGTTCAACTTTTTCTATTTTTCTCTTCCCGATAATGCTAATAACTGCTGGAGAAAAGCCTGATTCCAGGGCTGAGGTAGGGAAGAGAGATGAACCCAACACATTTTTTGCTTCCAGAACATAAACAGCGATCAAGAAAACTGAAGAGGGTGTCAAAAGGACACAGGGGCCAGTTTGAATGGGTGCCCACTGGTCAAATCTGGGATAATGTAAATATCAAAATAAATATGAATAGTAATGGATTATAATCCATTGTATAAAACAGGAATCTATGTGTCCACACTAATAGAAAAATAACTGAGAGGTAAAAGGAGGGTTCTTTCTTACAGCAGAATGCTGACTTAGAAATATTAAAGACAATTACAATTTTGCAACGATCACAATATAAAGTGGTTTGGGCAAAAATCAGTAAATACTAAACAGGGGATAAGGGGAGGTCTGATGAGAACCAAGACAGTTTGAGGGTCTGAAAGTATCTCTCACAGAATACCTATTAGATACAAAAGGAAAAACAAGAAACAACACGGTGTACACCTTGACCAGGTCATCAAAACGAACGTCATGGTCACCAATGCCTCTGGAGGTGATACCCCGGGAAGGACAGCACACGCTTCCAGAGCATTCCACCTCTGGATGCATAACCTGATCTAACCATGAGAAAATAATAGATAAAGCCCCAATCAGGAAGATGCTACTAAAAATAAAGTGGGAAGAGTGCTTGTATTCTTTAGATTGTCAATGTTATAAATAGCATAAGAAGGCTTAAGAACTATTCCAGACCAGGAGACTAGATTATGTGATCCTAGCCTAGATCTTGTTCTGAAAGAAGAAAAAAAGCTCTAAAGGACACCACCAGGACACGTGACAAAGCTGGAACTTGCACTGTAGATCACTGTACCAATGTTAATGTCCTGGATTTCCTATAATATGATTACAGAACAAAATAAACTTATTCCAAGCAAACACACACTTAAGTATTAAAGGGTAAAGCACGACAGACACAACCTACTCCCCGATGGTTCAGAAAATATAATTTGTACATGCATGAGTATATACATAACGGAGAATAATTTATACGCGTGTGAGTGTATACATATGGAAAATAATTTGTATGCGTGAGTGTATACATACAGAGAAAGAGAAGAAAGAAACAATGACAAAACAAGTATAGCAAATATTAAAAATTAACAGATCTAGAAAAAGGATACATGTGAGTGATTTTTATTATTTTTATAAACTTTCTGTAAGTTAGAAAATCACTTCAAAAACCTTTTCAAAATGAATGACAACTTTACCCATGGGGAAAAAGTTTCTTCTTCAAGAGGCAATTCAGGGGTGCCTAGGTGGCTCAGCGGTTAACCATCTCACTTCAGCTCAGATCATGATCTCACGGTTTGTGGGTTCGAGCCCTGCGTCAGGTTCTGGGCTGACAGCTCAGAGCCTGGAGCCTGTTTCAGATTCTGTGTCTCCCTCTCTCTCTGACCCTCCCCTGCTCATGCTGTCTCTCTCTCTCAGAAATTTTAAAAAAAAAACATTAAAAATTAAAAAAAAATAGAATTAAAAAAAAAGAGGCAATCCAGTTCTAAGTTTTAAAAAACAAAAAAAGCTAAATTTGACTAGTTTAAAAAGCAAAACCCTCAAGGTCAAACTGACACCCATCCTACTTCAAGAAGGCACTGATTTCAGTACCTCTATATTTATAAACAGTAAAAAACGCACACACCAAACACCTGAATAAGCCAGAGCACAAACACATAAGGGAAGATCAATCATACCTAATAACTTTTTCCAGGATTTGATGAGAGACTTTGCTAAAGATGTGACTTCTTCATCTGTACTCTGCTTACGAATAGCATTGACTGACATTCCAATTCTTGTGGACTGCAAGGCAATGACAAAAACAATTTGTATATGCTGTTTCATTTCAGACAATTTAGTGCTTCGTTCTGTTCTTTCCCATTTTCTTGTTTCAACGGTAGAAGAGAAGAAAGCCTCAGTTATTTGAATTCTCATAATAGTATACTACAGAATAAGATGCATGCATCTTCCAGTCAAACCCTGAGCTCATCAAGGTTATTATCAGAGAGATCTGCAGGCAGATACACTGAGTTGCTACTGTAATGAGGCTGGTGAACCGGGAAGATGAGATCAGTCTTTCCACATCCCTTAAAGGAAGAACAAACTATAAAATGTCTGTATTTGTACAGAAGGCATGCTGCAGCACCATGACTAACACATGTACTGTTTTGCTTCTAAATGTTCTTCTACATAGATTCCTTCATGGGTCACCTGCTGCAACTTTAATAAGGATACTCAAACAAGTATTACCATCTACAGACGTTTAAAAGTGGTTTGGGGTTGGGTTTGTTTGTTTGTTTTTTTTTGTTTGGTTGGTTTTTTTTGCCTCAAATCAGCATATAATTACAGACATTAATACGGACTTCACAGTGGGCCATCTGGGTAGCTCCATCAGTTAGGCATCAGACTCTTGAAGTTCATGTCAGGATCTCATGGTTCGTGGGACTGACCCCACATCAGGCTCTGCAATGACAGTGCAAAGCCTGCTTGGGATTCTCTCTCTCTCCCCCTCTCCCTCTGCCCTTCCCCCACTTGCTCTCTCTCCCTCCCTCTATTCAAAATAAATAAACATTTTTTTTATGGGGCGCCTGGGTGGCTTAGTCGGTTAAGCATCCGACTTTAGCTTGGGTCATGATCTCACAGTTCGTGGGTTCGAGCCCCACGTCAGGCTCTGTGCTGACTGCCAGCTCAGAGCCTGGAGCCTGTTTCAGAGTCTGTGATTCCCTCTCTCTCTGACCCTCCCTGCTCACGCTGTCTCTCTCTCCCCTAGAAATAAATAAAAAACATTAAAAAAAAAAAAGTAATAAATAAACAAACATTTTTAAAAAACTGACTTCTGGGGCGCCTGGGTGGCTTAGTCAGTTAAGCGTCCGACTTTCACTTAGGTCATGATCTTGCGGTTCATGGGTTCGAGCCGCGTCGGGCTCTGTGCTGACTGCCAGCTCAGAGCCTGGAGCCTGTTTCAGTCTGTGACTCCCCTCTCTCTGACCCTCCCTGCTCACGCTGTCTCTCTCTCTCTCCTGGAAATAAATAAAAATATTAAAAAAAAAAAACTGACTTCAAAGAATACAGTAAAGTACTATGTGATAATACTGTGTACCCACAATTATGCATCCATATTCATTAATATTCCTGACAACCATTTATTTTTTAATTTAATTAATTTATTTAAAGTGGACTTCATACCCAATGTGGGGCTTGGCTTCACAACCCTGAGATCAACAGTCACCTGCTCCATGGACTGAGCCAGCCAAGCATCTCCTCCTAACAATCCTTTAAACTTGAATCACTATCTCTACTCGTCCAGCAATACACCAGACCTAATTGGCAAAGCCGGGATTTTAATGCACCTCCAAAGTCCAGCTCTTCCCAGCACATCAACGGTTTTCAAATTGTGTTCAAAGAACACAAAAGCTATGACAGGTCAATTAAGGATGATAAATAAAAAATGGTAAATTATTTAGTAAGTTCAAGTTGTTGGTAGACGATCTTTCAAGAAATATGATCAACGGAAGGAAAAAAACAACAAAAGGAATTGTTAGTGGTTAAAAAAAAGCAGGAATGCCTGCTGTAAACTTTAAGGTAGAGTAATAAATGGGTACTTCCAGTTTCCTGCTAAATTATTGAAATCTCCCAACAAAGAGATTCAGGATAGAAATTCTGTTCAAGAATTGAGAATATGTGTTTGTTTGGCTAGCATGGCCTAAGTTGTATCACTGGAAAGAATGCTGTGCAAGGCAGATAAGGTTCCACAGCAGAAAGATAAAGGTGACTCCACAACTGCAAAATCCTAAAATGGTTTGGGATTAATGTTTGGGGAGGGTTCCTCCCCCTCCCCCCAAAAAAAGTGGCTTATTGCTTTGATAAAATGTTCTTGGAACTTTTTTAGTGAAGAAAATACTTTCAGAATTTTAGAACTTTTCTAAAAAACACTTCAATATAGAAAATTTTCCAGAAGCAAGTTCCTGGGCCAGGCAGCATGGTCTCCAATTGTGTGGACCCAGAGCTGGACACACAGCTAACCGCTTGTGCTTCCGGCCAGGTACGGAGCAGAGTGTCTGTCAGGTCTGACTTCTTTTCTCCTGACGCCTCTGGCCCTCCTCCTCCCGCACCCATTCACAGCTCTCCCTTATGGCCACCCCACGACCCACCTCACCCACCCAGAAGGAAACCTAGTTTTAGAATGAGTGGAAGAACTCATCTGACTTACTAATACAGTTCTGAAGCTTGGAGCTGACACAGACTGGCAAAGAGAGCGGAGCTTTAAGAGGCAGGCAGAGGCGAGCAAAGATACAGGAAGAGCTTACGCAAATCAGGTACCTTGGGTGCTTGCGTTTTTATGATCATAGGATGTGATGTTTTCATCCTATGAGTCAATAATTTCCTACTGAAAACCTATGAAAATCCCTATGGAGAATGTAGGAATCTGTAACAAACATACTTCTCTAAGGAAGAGACTATCCAGTCAACAATAATAAGAAATGAGGCTGCTGAGATAGACTGCAAAACAAAGATTTGGGTAGGGTTTTTTTTTTTTCTCCTTTTAAAGAGAGTATTTGGATAGAAGAAACAAGAGAGAAGAAAGGATTATGAAACCATTTAACTTGGACAACCAAATCTCAGAATTCCCTAGACTCTGGAGTTTTCTTTAATTTACAGGATATAACAAATACCCTACAAAGAAAGTACTGCTTGCTCAAATTACATGAAGGATTGTAGATTTAAACAGGCTTCTTGTTTGCAGGACTAATGAAGGTTTTTGAGATGAACTATATACTGTGAAATGCTAGACAGGGAAAATGTGTGCCTTTGGCCACGGCTGGCCAACTGGTTTCTACAGAACACCAGCTATGCAATTAGAAAGACACTACCGTAGGGGCACCTGGGTGGCTTAGTCGGTTAAGTGTCCGACTTTCCGACTTTCGCTTAGGTCATGATCTCACGGTTTGTGGGTTCGAGCCCCGCGTCGGGCTCTGTGCTGACTGCCAGCTCGGAGCCTGGAGCCTGTTTCAGTCTGTGACTCCCTCTCTCTCTGACCCTTCCCTGTTCACGCTGTCTCTCTCTCCTAGAAATAAATAAAACATTTAAAAAAAAAAAAAAAAGAAAGACACTACCGTGGAAAGATGGAGAGGGCATTAAGCAGACTTAGGGAATGAGATGCACGCTGGTGGTCAAGCAGAAAGGAATGAGAAGTGAGATTAAGAGATGCTGTCAGCATCACCGGAAATAAGCAGACTGGTATACTCTAGAAGAAAAATCACCTTTATGATCACTCATGAGTTTTTGCCAAGATGATTTAAGATAGCCACTAAATCTTTTTTTTTTTTTTTTTTTATTTCTAGGAGATAGAGAGAGAGACAGCGTGAGCAGGGGAGGATCAGAGAGAGAGGGAGTCACAGACTGAAACAGGCTCCAGTCTCTGAGCTGGCAGTCAGCACAGAGCCCGATGCGGGGCTCGAACCCACGAACCGCGAGATCATGACCTAAGCGAAAGTCGGACGCTTAACTGACTAAGCCACCCAGGCACCCCAGATAGCCACTAAGTCTTAAAGTAAAAAGCATAAAGCTACTATGTAACATCGTTGAAAGAAATTAAAGACTTTAATAAATGTAAAGGCATTCCATATACACAGATCATAAGACTTAAACGTTAAGGCTGCAAATCCTAATAAAATCAGACTGCAATAAAATCCCTATTAAAATCTCAACTGCCTTTAGTGCAGAAATTGATAAGCTTATCCTAAAGTTCACATGGAAATACAAAGGACCCAAAAAACAGCCAAAACAATCTTGAAAAAGCTGAAGGACTCATAATTCCAAATTCAAAACGTATTACAGAACTACAATAATCAGGACAACGTGGTCCTATAGAAGGAGAGACACGATTAATAGAACAGATTTAAGAATCCAGAGGGGTACCTGGGTGGCTCAGTTGGTTAAGCGTCTGACTTTGGCTCAGGTCTTGATCTCATGATTCGTGGGTTCGAGCCCCGCATCGGGCTCTGGGCTGACAGCTCAGAACCTAGAGCCTGCTTCAGATTCTGTGTCTCCCTCTCTCTCTACCTTCCCCTGCTCACGCTGTCTCTCTCTCTCTCTCAGAAATAAAACATTTAAAAAAATTTTTTTTAATCAAAAAAAAAAAAAAAAATCCAGAAACAAGTCCCTACATTCTTCTGTCACTGATCTTCAATAAGGATGTCAAGATAATTCATTAGAGAAAAGAATATTTTAAAAAGGTGAGGGGCACTTGGGTGGCTCAGTCAGTTAAGCAGCTGACTTAGCCTCAAATCATCATCTCACAGTTCATGAGTTCAAGCCCCGCGTCAGGCTCTGTGGTGACAGCTCAGAGCTGGGAGCCTGCTTCCGATTCTGTGTGTGTCTCTCTGCCCCTCCCCCACCCCCACTCATGTTCCATCTCTCTCTCTCTCTTTCTCAAAAATAAATTAACAAAAAACATTTTTTAAGAAAAGGTGAACTAGATATCCATATTCTTTTACATATCATTCTTTCACAGAATGAAATTGGACCTCTTTATACCACACATGAAAATTAACTCAAAATGAATCACAGAACTAAATGAAAGAGCTAAAAAACAAAGAATAAATTTTTAAAACCCTGAATTAGGCAACAGTTTCTTAGGTCTGAAACCTAAAGCACAAGCAACCGAAGAAAACAGATAATGAGACTACAACAAAATTTTAAGCTTTTGTGCTTCAAAGACCATCACTAAGAATGTAAAGCCCAGGGGAGGTAATACTTGCAAATCCTGTATCTCATAATGGACTTGCATCTAGAATATGTAAAGAACAATCCCAACTTAATAATAAAAAGACAAATTATCCAACTTAAAAACAGGCAAAGGATCTGAAAAAACATTTCTCCGAAGATAAGATATGACTGGTTAAGAAGCATACGAAAACGATGTTCAACATCATTAGTCATTTGGGACCTGGAAATCCACACCACAATGAAATATCACTTCACTCCCACTAAGATGGCTATAATCAAAGACAAACAATAACAAGCGTTGGCAAGAATGTGGATAAACTGGAACCTTCATTTACTTGCTGCTGGGAATGTAAAATGGTGCAGTCACATGGGAGAACAGCCCCGCAGGTCCTCAAAATATTCAACATAAAGTTACCATGTGATTCATCATTTCGACTTCAGATCTCTGCCCAAGAGAAACAAAAACACACAAACCTGTCTGTACATGAATGTGCAGAGCAAGGAATATGAGTCATAACAACCAAAAAAGTAGAAACAACCCAAATGTCCATCAACTGCCAAATGGATACACAAAGTGTGGTATAGCCATACAGTGGAATGCTGTTCAGCAGAAAAGGGAATGAAGTACCGATATGCGCTACAACATGGACGACCCCTGAGAAGACCATGCTACATAAAAGAAGCCAAAAGGGCACCTGGCTCACTCAGTTGGCAGAGCATGTGACTCTTATCTTCGGGTCATGAGTTTGAGCCCCATGGTGAGGAGTAGATCATACTTAAAATTAAAACATTTTTAATCTTCAAAGGAAAAAAAAAGGCAGCCAGACACAAAAGGTCATATATTGTATGATTTCATTTGTACGAAATCTCCAGGATAGGTGAATCTACAGAGACAAAACAGAGATCGATTAGTGGGTCCTAGGGCACAAGGGCGGCTGTGCAACTGGGGAAAAATGAGGGATGGCTGCTGAAAGGCGCCCTCCCCGCCCCCAGACCAGCCCCCTGCTGGTAGGAGCTGGCAGTGACAAAGAACATGGGGTCCTGGGAAATCAAATCAGGCCCAAGAGTCAATTTGCTTTCCTTTCACGGTGAAATTTCAAACTTGAAAGATTTAGGTGTTATTCTTCTTGAGGAAGGCAACATTTTCCTACAGTGATAACTTAGATTATTGATTTATGTTACCATCTTTAAAAAACACAGGAGTTATGGCTTACACCGTAACTGGAAAATACAAAAAAACGTATCAGTATTAAAAATGCTTTGGCATTTTAGGACAATTACCTATTCAAATCCTGACATGGGTTAGCACATACCTGTAATAATTCCAGGGTCATGGGGATATTCTTAAGCTCCTTCAGTAAATCCAATGCTCCAGCCTAAAAAAGAAAATAATTGCATATTCAATTTCCCAGATGGTAAAACAAGGACCAACTAAAGACTTAAATTTATGTTTTCCTATCTACGACTCACTATGGCTCACTTATTCATATGAGGATGGTATATATATAAAAGGGGGGCAGGGAACGAGGGGTCGACTGCAACTCATTAAAGGAACATAAATTCCACTTACTGGACTATGACCAGCACTTGATAAATACTGCTTTATTTTTTTTAATGTTTTATTTATTTCTGAGAGAGAGAGAGAGAGAGACAGAGAGAGAGAGAGAGGCAGCATGAGCAGGGGAGGGTCAGAGAGAAAGGGAGACAGAATCAGAGGCAGGCTCCAGGCTCTGAGCTAGCTGTCAGCACAGAGCCCAACGCGGGGCTCGAACCCACGAACTGCGAGATCATGACCTGAGCTGAAGTCAGACGCTTAACCGACTGAGCCACCCAGGCGCCCCAAATACTGCTTTGTTAAAGTTCATTTTACTTTAATTTTTTTTAATGTTTTATTTCTGAGAGAGAGAGACAGACAGAGAGACAGCATGAGCAGGGGAAGGTCAGGGAGAGAGAGAGGGACACACAGAATCTGAAACAGGCTCCAGGCTCTGAGCGGGCTGTCAGCACAGAGTCCGGGATGCAGGGTTCAAACCCACGAAGTACGAGATCATGAGCTGAGCCAAAGTCAGACGCTTAACCGACTGAGCCACCCAGGCGCCCCTTAAAGTTCATCTTATTTTTTTTTCTTAATTTTTTTTTAAATGTTTTTATTTATTTCTAGGAGAGAGAGAGAGACAGCATGAGCAGGGAAGGGTCAGAGAGAGAGGGAATCACAGACTCTGAAACAGGCTCCAGGCTCTGAGCTGGCAGTCAGCACAGAGCCCGACGCGGGGCTCGAACCCACGAACGCGAGATCATGACCCAAGCGAAAGTCGGATGCTTAACCGACTAAGCCACCCAGGCGCCCCCTTAAAGTTCATTTTAAATAGCATTTGTTTATGTGTGTCCCAATTTGAAACGTAGCATAACACACCCCAAATTTCCATGAAGAATGGCTATTTCATGAAGGAGCCAACCCTGAGAAAGGAAGAATAGGGGTGAGCAGATGCTGCAGCACCTCTAGCACTCATTCACTCACACAGTCAGAGGGGGAAAGGGCATATTTTTACTAGAATTCTCTTGAGGTCTCCTGTTTCTTACTCTTCTGTCACAAAAACACTGCTGAATGAGTCTGGGTGGCTCATTCAGTTAAGTGTCCGACTTTGGCTCAGGTCATGAGCTCCAGGTTTGTGAGTTTAAGCCCCACACTGGGCTCTGTGCTGACAACTCAGAGCCTGGAGCCTGGTTCGGATTCTGTGTCGCCCTCTCTCTCTGACCCTCCCCTGCTCACACTCAGTCTCTCTCCTCTCAAAATATTAAAAAAATTGTTTTAATTAAAAAAAAAAAAAAACAGTGCTCTCTATGTAATTCTTACAAAGTAGTAAAAAGATTCTGAGAGAAAATTCAGAATTAAGATGTATGTTAAGCTCACAGGCCTGTCCACTGCCATCTAGAATCAAAGACTCCCATGTAGATGATGAAGACAGAATAAGACTCCTAAAAGAATTACATGAAGCACCTAAAATTAAAAAAGGAACAAAATGAGAACCAACAGCACCACCTTACACCTTGTGGCCAAATATTCCAATTTGATATTCATTTAATGTATCATATGTAATCTAATAGACTCAATCATATTTTACTTAGTCTAATATTCACTTTATGTACTATATTTGAACACATTATAAGCCACTAATAAAAAAACTATTAAACTATAATAGTATTTTCTTATCACTTCTTTATACTTGTATAATTCCATCATTTCTTTTACATATATAAAAGAAAGATATAAGCAAAATAAGTTGGCTAAGGTGCTTCTAAAACTACTTCACAGAGTCCAATGATGATGAATCACTGATTGACCCGGATTCAATTATATCTGTTTTTATCCACAAAAAAGTTGTCTAGAAAACACTAGTAATGCAGCATTTCAGAAAAGAAGCCATCAAAGAGCTAAAAGCCTTTAGCTCTTACCTGGCTTCGCAGTGCGAAGAGGAGCTAGCTGTTCTTCACCCACTTGGCCACCTCAGGTTCAAAGAGCACCCCACTACTGTTTTGTAAGAATTTCTTCCAAGCCACCAACACCCACTCTGCAAATGCTGATGCCGGTTTCATGTTCTGCCTGTGCAAATGTACCTAAAAGCCATCTCGTCGACACTACATGTGTAACTCATTCTGCTTTCTGAAGTGGTAAAGTACAAAAACTAGGCACCCTACAAATCACTGAAACCCAGCATGCCCAGGGGGACAGAGAGCCCCCGAGCACATCCCTCATCACGTACCCAAACGAAGGAATACACACAGAATCCTCATGCTATTATCTTATTTCTTAAATATAAAATTGAGTAAAGGCTTCCAGTCATATAATTTTTCCATTTAAACTTGCTAGGAGTGCCTGGGTGGCTCAGACAGTTGAGAATCTGACTCCTGATTTCCGCTCAGGTCATGATCTGCAGGTCATGAGATCAAGCCCTACAGCGCGGAGCCTGCTTGGGATTCTCTCTCTGCACCTCCCCTGGGTATGCGCTAAGTAAATAAACTTAAACAAACAAAAAAAAGGAACAAGAACTGACCCTTAAAAAAATAATAAAATAAACTTGATATTAGGGTGCCCAGCTGGCTCAGTCAGTAAAACACATAATTCTCGATCTCAGAGGTCATGAGTCAGAACCCCACGTTGCATGCAGAGATTATGTTAAATTAATTAATTGAAAAAAAATAAAGTTGACAGACATCAGACTCAGCTGTGGAGAATAAAGAGTATTAACTTTCCTTCTGGCAACAGATATATCATTTCAATTTAAAACTTAAGTTCAATAACAATTATAAAACCGGTTACTATGAAGGATTTTTTTTTTTAGAGAGAGAGTGTGAGTGGGGGACAAGGGCAGAGGGGATGAGGGGTGGGGAGAATCCACACTCAGCGCAGAGCCTGACAAAGGGCTCAGTCTCACAAAGGATGAGATCATGACCCTGAGCCAAAAACAAGAGTCAAACATTCAACCAACTGAGCCAGCCAGGCACCCATTTTTTTTTTAAAGATTTTTTTTTTTATTATGAAGGATTTCAATGATTTACTACTTAAAGATCCCTTCTGATGTTAAAATTCTATAAATTATTTTTATTTAAAGGTAACTAAAAACAGTGAAACATTACAGGTGTTAGAGAAGAAAACCAACATTGACTTTAAATTTTCTGTTCATCAGAAATTCTACAGGAATGACATCTTTGGGAGCAAATGGGTCTTCAATCCCACATCTGTGAATCCCCAAACCAAAAACCTTTGAAAATCAAGATTTCTCAGAGATTTTCAATCAACTCATTTACCAGCAACACCTAGTCTCAACATACATTAAACCATTTATGTTCTATATATCTCACTTCATGTGAGTATTACATTTCACTATAAAAATTTTAATGTCTGATTACTAGGAACTGCCCAGATCTTGTTGAAGATATATGATACATGTTCCATATTATCTTAATAAAACCTGAGGGGTACCTGCGTGACTCAGTTGGTTAGGCATCTGACTTTGGCTCAGGTCATGATCTCAAAGATCATGAGTTCGAGCCCCCCCATCGGGCTCTGTGTGACAGCTCAGAGCCTGGAGCCTGCTTCATTCTGTGTTTCCCTCTCTCTCTCTGCCCCTCCTCCACTCACACTCAGTGTGTCTCTTTCTCTCTCAAAAGTAAACTGTAAAAAAAATTTTTTTAACCTGAAAATTTTGTAATTCTCAAATATATCAGACTCAAAAAGTTTTAATTAAGAAATTATGGACTTGTATCCTATAACTACGCATGGACATTTTTCTTCTACCAATGCACCTCCATGGACTTTCTGATCCATTTCTGACCTAAGATCAATCAGAAAGAAGATAAAGAACCACACTTCTACAAGTCCTTAAAAATGCAGGGTGTCTCCTTAGCCTTACATAATGCTGTCTGTCACATTTAAAGTTGCTTCTTCTAACACATCAGCA
Source organism: Proteles cristata cristata (assembly GCA_017311185.1). NCBI lineage: Eukaryota > Metazoa > Chordata > Mammalia > Carnivora > Hyaenidae > Proteles > Proteles cristata. The sequence goes on along the minus strand of JAESUZ010004128.1, from coordinate 410,776 downwards.
ACGTGGCATAAGGTTTAAGTTGCTTTCCAAGCAGAAGCAATAGAGAGATTTGCATTAATTTCATCACACTCTCCCTTTTCACTCAGATCTCTTTGGTGAGACTGAAATTAGAGATATAAACTATGGAAGGAAAAAAAAGCTAAATAACATTAATTGGATGGCACTATGACCTTTCTCATAATTACACTGTGTTCTGGGCAAATAAGATGAATGTTTCAATCAAGGTTCTTTAAGAAATAAACACCTATAATGATATGAATGAACAAAAAGGAAAAAAACAGATGATCATATACATTAATTCAGTGACAAAAGCTTCTTTGAATATTACTATGTGCCAAGCATCATGTTAAGTACATTAGATATGTGTGTGCATATATATGTGCATATATATATACATATATATAATTTCATCTTCACAATAAACTTTATAGAAGCAAGTAATCTTTTTCTCCCCATTTTATAGACGAAGAATTGAAAACCCAGATAATTTAGGAAACTTGCACAGTCATATGATTATTACTAACTAAAAAAGGTAAGATCTACTCGCTTCTGTCAAATTACACTAATGCCTCTCAATAAATATTCATTAACACTGTGTACCAAACTCTGAGGACACAACAGTGAGCAAGACAGAAATCTTTTGTGACTTCAGGGAATTTAAAATAAACATAAATCTTTGAGCATCTACTTCAAACCTTCAATTATACAAGGAAACAAATTCGGAAAAAGAAAGTGACTTGGCCAACTGATAGGTAATATAAAAGAACAAGAACTATAATCTCTCGACCCTCACACCACTGCTCTCTCCCATTTCCTACATCCACTGGAAGCGTTCTGCTCTGTGAACTCGGGTGAATAGCATTACCAAACAAGAAACTAAATTCTATCCTTCCCCAATAATCACCTGCCTCTACAGGTCAAGTCCATTAGATTGCAACATCTCCTACAAATGATGCAAGAGAATGAAAGATTCTACCTTATCTTCCAGAGTCAAATTCAGTTCACAGTACTGGCTGAAAAATAAACAATACTATCACATGACTTTATTACATGGTTGGTACTATCTGTCATCGGAGACAAGTACTTTTACAAAATATTGTATTCCAACTTGTACTTGGCACCCAGCATATACAATTTTGTACAGGACAGGAACATCCTCCTCAAGGAGATTATGGAGAAGGAAGAAACAGTTAAGAACACAAACACACATATCTATACACACACACACGTATATACACATATGTATGTATAGATACATGTTATAGATATATCAGATCCATATATATATATACACATCTATACACACACATATATATCAGATCTAAATTCAAATCCATGCACTGCCATTTCCTAATTACAAGATCTTGGAAATGTTACTTGTCTTTTTCAAGTTTCAGTTTCTATATATGTAGGAGAGCATAATACACTGACCTAGAATTCAAATGGTCAAATGAGTAATATAACACATATGAAGTAATGAAATAGAGTGCCAATATATAGGACATGGTTGATAAGGAGTACAAAGATATAAAAAGATTTATCTACTTCCATCATAACAATATTCTCAAAGAGCCATAAACCAGCATTTTAAGTAAGCATTATTTAAGCTCAATCAACTCAAACACCTCTTAGTAAGAATTAGAAGATTTCAAGGCTTAAAAAACTAAGATGCTATTTCTTTTTTTAAAAAGGAAACACTGTAAATATTTGAATTATGGCTCAGCAACAGCACAATATACTAGAAATTATAATTTACTATGTCCTCTCAAACTTGTACTTATTCTAAACCAAACAAAGAAAAATGTATAAAATTGACTTTATCAAAATTGAAAGCTTTTGAACTTCAAGACACTGTCAAGAGAGTGAAAAGATAACCCACAAAACTCCAGGCAATATACACAAATCCTGTCTCCTGTAAGAGTCCAGTATTGAGAACACAAAGAGTTCTTACAATTCAAAAATACAAATAGTTTAAAAATGGGCAAAGGATCTAAACAAACATTTCTCCAAAGATAAAGAAAATGGCCAACACATAAATGAAAAATTTTCACCATCGGCAGTCATCCGAGAAATGCAAAGCAAAACCACAATGAGACGCCTCTTTACACCCACAGCGATGGCTATAATCAAAAACTACAAGTGCTGATGAAGACCCTGTGAAACTGGAACCCTCATCCACTGCGGGTAAGAATTTAAAATGGTGCAGCAACTTTGGAAAAGTCTGTCAATTCCTCAGAAAGGTTAAACACAGTTATCATATGACCCAGCAATTCTACTCTTACGTGTATATACCCAAGAGAGAAAAAAACAAAACATATGTCCACACAAACACCTGCACAAAAATGTTCTTAGCGTTATTTATCATGGTCAAAAAGTGGAAACAGCCCAAAATGTCCATCAAACGATGACTGAATAAACAAAACGTGGCATATCCACCAGTACAGTGGAGTGCTATTCTGCAATACAAAGGAACAAAGTACCGATACTTGCTGTTAGGATAGATGAGTTATGAAAATACTAAGTGAAAAAAGGCTGTCATAAAAGACCACATATTGTTTGATTCCATTTATACAAACACATGTGTGTAATTCCACTTATATGAAAGGTCCAGAATAGCAAATCCACACAGAGATTAGTGGTTGGAGGGGCAGATATATGGTGACTACGTAATGGGTACAGGTTTCTTTTTGGGGTGATGAAAGTGCTCGTCAATTAGTGTGATGAGAGCGACATAAATCTGTGAATATACTAAAAACCAATGAACTGCACACTTTAATTTAAAAAAAAAAAACTTTTAGTGCTTTATTTCTGAGAGAGAGAGAGACAGCATGAGCAGCAGAGGGTCAGAGAGAGAGGGAGATACAGAATCTGAAACAGGCTCCAGGCTCTGAGCTAGCTGTCAGTACAGCTCACGAACCATGAGATCATGACCTGATCCGAAGTCGGACGCTTAACCGACTGAGCCACGCAGGTACCCCTTAAACTTTTTTTAATGTTCATTTTTGAGAGAAAAGAAGAGACAGAGACACAGAATCCAAAGCAGGCTCTGGGCTCTGAGCTGTCAGCACAGAGCCCAATGCAATGCTCTAACTCGTGAACTGTGAGATCATGACCTGAGCCAAAGTCAGATGCTGAACCAAGTGAGCCACCCAGGTGCCCCTGGTTGTATACTTTTAAAGGGGTGAATTGTATTGAATATCTCCATAAGGCTGTTTTTAAAAACTGTGTGTAGTCAGGAGCACCTGGGAGGCTCAGTCGCTTAAGCATCCAACTTCAGCTCAGGTCATGATCTCGGGTTTGTGGATTCGAGCCTCATTCTGGGCTCTGTGCTGACAGCTCGAAGCCTGGAAGCTTGCATTGGATTCTGTGTCTCCCTCTCTCTCTGCCTCTCTCCTGCTTGCGCTCTGTCCCCCTCTGTCTCTTAAATAAAATAAAACGTTAGAAAAAGGGATTTTTTTAATAAAAAATAAAAAATTGTGTGTAGTCATTCTAACTTTTGATTTATACTCATCAATCTAACCCTGATATGAAATCCAAAGTTTCTTCAACTCAGGTAGAAGACTTAGAAATTTTGGGGCACCTGGGTGGCCAGGACATGAGGTGTCTAACTCTTAATTTTAGCTCAGGTCATGGTCTCACAGTTCATGGGTTCAAGCCCCACATAAGGCTCTGTGCAGACAGTGCAGAGCCTGCTTGGGATTCTCTCTCTCCTCTCTCCCCCTACTCCTCCCTGCCTCTCTCCAATAAACTTAAAAAAATTTTTTTAAAGAAAAAATTTACACATTCCATGTATACCAGCTCCTGTGTGTTGACATATAATTTCAATTTCTCTCCTAATGACTGAATTCTACTCAATCCTGAGCCTCCAATGACAAAATAATAGTAAACAAAGCTCAACACTACTCACAAAATCTATGAATTTGAAAATTCTAAGCAACCTCACTCCTTCTTCTACAGTCATATCATAAATCCTTTACAGAAACAATACACAAGGTTTTTCAGCCCTTACATATCTTAGGCACTGTCAAGAATTTCATATTCATCTAATCTTTACTAAGTTATTACCAATTTACCACCAAAAAGAAAAAAAATTTTGAAGATGCTAAGGAACTTGCCTAAGATCACACTGTAAAGTTCAGAAGAGCCAAGATTTAAACCCAGATTAGGAGTCACCCATGCTTACTGACAGCAAGTCAAAACTACATAAAAAACAACTAATCCCTGCGGCACCTAGCGGCTCAGTCAGTTGAGCATCTGACTTGATTTTGGCTCAGGACAGGATCTCATTTCCAACTGAACCCCGCACTGGGTTCTGTGCTGGTAGCATGGAATCTGCTTAAGATTCTCCCTCCCTCCCTCTCTCGCCCTCCCCAAACTTGTGCAGGCTCTCTCAAAATAAATATGTATACTTTAAAAAAAAAAAAAAAACTAGTCTCTGAAAATTTGAAACTAACTTACATGGTTCATGAAGGCCTCAGAATGGACACTCGTAAAACGGAAAACACTGCTTCAGATCAGTTATACAGACAGGGCAAACGGAAAACACTGCTTCAGATCAGTTATACAGACAGGGCAACATTCTTGATAGTACTAAGTCAGGATATTGACTGGATATTTAGGGAAAGTTGCCTGCCCCAGAGTAACAAACATCCTTACTTCCTGGTCTTATAGTCACTCAATTGCACCCGTACACACTTCAAAAAAAAAAAAAAAAGATCTTGGAGAGAGAGAGAGACACTGCAGTTCAACACAGCACTGCAACAGATTTAGACTCACCTCTTCATTTCTAGCTATTGGCTTAGGACAATTCACTTCACTTTCCAAATAGTTTCCTTATTTTTAGAATGGGGATATTACTTTTCTTGCAAAACTGAAGAATGGGTAGGTAAATACGTAGCCGAATGTCTGGCTCAGGGTAATAAGTAATAGTTCAATAAATGGTCGCTGTTTTTATTATTACGTAAATGTGACACCTAACATTTTTATTAAAATAAAACCCCCAATAACAGCAGTTAAACTTGTCAGTTCAAGAGGACAGCTACTACTTCACTATTCTTCAAGCAACATTCACTTTTTCATAGTATACATAATATTTTAAAAAGCTCACAGAGAAAAACCTGGAAACCACCAAAAAGGAGGGGGAGGGGGTAAACAAATATACTATAATTCTACAAACCCCAGAACAACTTCTGTTAAATTACTGACCTCTTAAAAGCTAATTGTGGGGGAACCTGGGTAGCTCAGTCGCTTACACGTCCAACTCTTAATGCCGGTTCAGGACATGATCCCAGGGTAGCGGGATCAAGCCCTGTGTTGGGCTTCACACTGCGCATGGAGACTGCTTATGACTCTCTCTCTCTCTCTCTGTCTCGGTCTCTCTCTCCTTCTGCCCCTCTCCTTTGCTCATACTCTCTTGCTCTCTAAAAAATTTTTACAAAAAGCTATTTGTGAGCTGATATGCTTTGAAGGGCAACGAGGGAGAGTCCTTCAGACCACTTCCCTTTCTCTTTATTTCATTTGCCAATTTGAATTTCTGTAAGATATACAGAAAAAAGGAGAAGAGGGGATGTAAAAGAGCTAGTCAATTTTATCTTTCTGTTTGGAGGGAAGTTTTCATATTGGTAAAGTTTTGAACTAGCAGATAAATGCGATTTGAGGGGTATCTGTAGAGTTTTTCCTCATTCTCCCCCAGACTCATCATTGGCTTGTAACTTGAGAAATGAAAGCAAATACAAACTGCTCTTCTCCATATTTATCAACTAAGGAGTTACTCACTTTTACCAAACACCTATTACAAGGAAAAGAAACAAATCACTCCATGATTAATCGATTTAAATTATGGCCTGAGTTAGAGGAAAAAGTTACCCAACAAAAGGCCTTTTTCCCAAAGAGCTTCTACGGCGGGAATCCAGGGATCTCCAGACAAAGAAAAGAAAAAAAAAACTTTCCAGTTTAAATAAAAGAAATGTTCAGCCTATTAAATAACCCGATTGCATCACTTGCAGTGGGGGAATGAAAGGGCTGGATCAATGAGAAAACTAAATGGTAACGGTTAAAGTCTGGAACATAAAACAAACAGGAAATATTTAAAAAGATCAAAATTGCAAATACAGATTAACAGGGTATGAAATTACACGCCAGACAATGCACCTGTTAAAGAAAAGAGGAACAGGCTGCACACAAAGTCTTAAGAATTCAGGGTTTAACGCTATTTTCTGCTCCAGCATGCTGTCCAGTAGAAAACCTGGGTCCTAGCTTAATCCAAATTGCACGGTACTTAATTTAAGTAGGCGAACTACCTAATCTCTGACTCGGTTTCTTATTCTGCCAAATGGGTACACCGCAGCTGTGAGTCTGTGAAGAACTGTGCGGAGATGCTCTGTTGACTCCAAAGTGCTATACGAATCAGAGCATCCTGTTTCCCCTTCACATTAGCTTGACCTGAAATTTATTTCGTAGATGGGGATATGTTACATCGGATGCGCAGATGCTGAAAATGCACTGAACAGGGCGGAATATATTCAGGTGACGACAGCCATGGAGTTTGGGCTGAAAACAGATGGCACGGAGTCGGAGGGCTGCAAAGTAGCACACGCTGGGGGCCAAAAAGGGAAAAACTGGAAGACTTCAAAGAAACAGTAAGAAAATGTGTTCACATGGGGCGCCTGGGGGGCTTAGTCGGCTAAGCGTTCGCTTAGGTCATGATCTCGCGGTTCGTGGGTTCGAGCCCCGCGTCGGGCTCTGTGCTGACTGCCAGCTCAGAGCCTGGAGCCTGTTTCAGTCTGTGTCTCCCTCTCTCTCTGACCGTCCCCTGCTCACGCTGTCTCTCTCTCTCTCTCTCTCCTGGAAATAAATAAAACATTTTAAAAAAAGAAAGAAAGAAAATGTGTTCACATCGACACTTTACCGATAGCAAGATAACGCCGCCGGTATTGACCGTAAACCACTCAGGGCGCTCGGCGATGACAGCCTTCCAAGTCCATCTACCAGCGCACCGTGGTGCGTGCGTCTTTACAACAGACCACATAACAAGACCCACTTTTTTTAAAAAAAAACCCTCTAGCACCTTGCCAACAAGCACAGTCGCCTACTCCGCCTTCCCAACCGCTACCCAAACCTGCAGCCCAGGGCAGGTCAATCAAGTGAATGTTCGGCATTCTTCAAAAAACTAAGATACAGGAATTTTCAGTCATCAGGCTCGATGTCTAAGACGTATCACAAACCCCTCGGTGACGTTATTTTTAGCGGCCAGCCCGCGACCGCGGAAAAGCGAATGGGATTCTTCCAAACCGTGAAGGGCTTTCCAGGCTCGTTCAGCGAAGTCATCAGCGAGCGAACCGACCCCGCAAGCTGAGGGGAGCCCTCGGTGAGGTCCGCCGCGCCGTGTGCACGGCGGCGAGCCGTGGACGGACCGAGCACCCGGGCTAACGCCCCGGGACGCCCGCACGGCCCCCGCCGGCTTCCCCCGCCAGAAAGGGCCCCCCGAGGGCCCGGCCCGAGGCCCGCCGCGTCCGGCCCCCGCCAGCCGCCCGGCCGCCCTCCGGGCCCGCGGCGCCCGCCGCGCTCACCGCGTTCTTCTTCTGCACCATCTTGTCCATCTTCTTGGCAATGCGGACCACCTCGTCCTCCATGGCTTCGGCAGGGGTGCCCCGCGCCCAGCCCGTGGGGGTCCGCAGGGAGGCGAAGCTGGGGCCGAGGGGACGGCGGGACGCGAGCCCCGGCGCTCGGCGAGCCCACCACGGCAGGCCGGGGCCTAGGCCCTTCCTCACACACCGAGCCCGCGGCGGCGGCGCGGCGGCGGCGGCCGAGACAGCGACTCCGCCCCCACAGGCAGCGCCAATCGAGCTCCGCGCGAGCCGCTCAGGCACTGCCAATCGACGGCGGATCTCTGGGAACCCGCGCGCCGAGGCGCCCGCCAGACGGGCGTCGAGCGAAGCGCTGTCAATGAGACGCGGCGCCAACTGGGCGGGAGGGCTTCCCGCCAGGAAGTTGTAAAGGTCTCTAGGAGGCGGGGCCGAGTTTTGCCGCGCATGCGCCTCCGGCCGCACCGCCGTACAGGGTCGCGTTAGGTCCCGCCGAGGGAGACCCGCGGAGCCTTGAACGGCGCCGGGCGTGGCGAACGAAACGTTGGCGGTTTTTAAAGGCAGGCGGAACCCGAACCGTTTTTCCGTGAGAGGCGACTACCGTGAAAACCAGCGCCCCGCCCAGTTTCCCTAAATAGTCTCATAGAATATGGACTTGATCTTTTTAAGCGTCCCCTTTTTAAAAGTCAAATCGTTTGTAAACTGCGCAAGGACCGAGACCCAATCCGGTTTGTTTTCAGGGTTAGAATGTCGAACACAGTATTTGAATATAGTTGGAGAATAGTTGACAGAAATGTTCTCAAAAAAGAAGGCATCTCAACTGATTCTGAAGATTAGTGAAGAAGCTGACCCCCTCAGTTCAAGGATTATGACTAATAACGCAAAGCCGACGTAGAAAATTGAAATACCTGTATTATTAATACTCGACAGTACTGGCGCCTTCAATTGGTCTTTTCCCAAGTACACATTTTGCTACCAACTCATGCTATTTGCAGACCTATCCCCACACCAAATTTATCCATCAAAATTCACCACCTAACAATGTTTTTTGTATACTAAGATGACAGGGATTTGTTTTGTTTTGTTTTTTCTATTTCTAGCTCAGTTATTTGGGGGAGAATTTTGACTTTTTCCCCCTTCTCTTTATTTCATGTATTTCGTTGTCTTTCTAGTATTGATTCCCAACTTACGTTGCAGTGAAACTATATGACTGGGAAGTAACTGGCTCTGTGGTATTTGTTGAGATGTGTTTTGCTCATCTTTATAAATAGGCTATGTGTCCTCAAAAAGAATGTTTCCTATAATAGCAGATAGGAGGTTCCATACAGGCTCATTAGCCACAAATAAAGTTCAAGTACTTCTATCTCACTTTGTTGTATTCTATTCGTGAATGTATAAAAATCATATACGATTGTGGATTTGTACATTTATGTTAACAACTGTCTTTTTTTTCCCCCCTAAAGCATCAGTTTGTTTTTAGTGTGGTAAAATACACATAATATTGTCAAATGACAAAACTGAAACAATTGAGTAATGAGTTTGGCATCCTTTATCCTAGAGAAAATAATCCTTGGTTTGGGAGACTAGAGTGCCTCAGGAAATGGAGCACAGATCCCCACGGATCTAGGACAAGAGGGAGACTTGCAGAGCATTCAAGAGGCAAACAGGGAACAGGTCTTGATAGACTAGGAGGTAGAGGGTTTCCTTTTAAACACAGCAGCTCCTGTTTTCTAGGCTAAGGTAGGCGAACGGAATTGGAAGTTAATGACTGGTGTAGGTTAGGGCTCCCCTAAGTGCAGGTTGACTTTGATTTGTGACTTAGACAGGGGCAGCCCACATTTTGTGAATCCCACTCTACAAATACCTTCATAAAATGTACCATTTTAACTAATTTAGAATGTGCGGTTCAGCACCGTTTAGTGCAATCACAATGTTGTACAACCATCATCACCAGCTCCAAAAAGATTTCCAAATATGTCATCACCTCAAAAAGAAATCCCGTGCCCTTTAAACAGTCGTTCCTGATTCCCCTTCCCCAACTCTTGGCGATCACTAACCTGTTTTCTATGTCCATGGACTTGAATATTCCGATCCTTTCATATGAATGAAACTATAAACTAATGGGACTTTTTGTGACCGACTTCTGTCACTTAACATAATGTTTTCAAGGTTTATTGACCAGTACAACTCCTATCACTATTTCATTCCATTTTATGCTGAATAATATTGCATTACGTGGCTATACCACATTTTATGTCATTCATTCATTCATGTACATGTCCATTGTTTCCGCTTACCTTTCACAATTCTACGTTTTCAGTATTGTGAATAGCACTGCTGTGAATATTCACATACAAAATTTTGAATTCTTTTCCCTATGTACCTGAAAGTGGGTTGCTAGGTCTTACGGTAATTATTTAATTTTGAGAAACTGCCATCTGTTTTCAACAGCAGCTGAACCATTTTAGATTGCCATCAGAAATGTACTAGGGTTCCAATTTCTCCACATTCTTTTGTTTTCTCACTTTTTTTTTTTTACTCACATTTTTATAGATAAGGACACAAGCTTAGTGAGGTAAATTAACTTGCTCACAGACCTAAGATTTTAGTTAGCCTGTCCAAACCCTGCCATGAATTAATGCGGGCTTCAGCAATTCAAATTACAACACCTAGTGTGAAACGTCCACTTTGTCATTTACTTTATTTATTTTTAATAGTTTATTGTCAAGTTGTTTTCCATATAACACCTAGTTCTCATCCGCACGAGTGACCCCTCCATGCCCGTCACCCCCATTCCACTTCCCCCTACCCCATGTGCCCTCAGTTTGTTCTCCACATTCAAGAGTCTCTTATGGTTTGCCTCCCTCCCTACCCCCACTATTTTCCCCTTTTTTCACACCCATGGTCCTCTGTTAAGTTCCTCCTAATCCTCATATACGTGCAAACAAAAGATATCTGTCCTTCTCTGCCTGACTTATTTCACTCAGCATAACACCCTCAAGTTCCATCTGTTGCTACACATGGCCAGATTTCATTCTTTCTCATTGCCATGTAGTATTCCATCCTATAGATAAACCACATCTTCTTGATCCATTCATCTGTTGATGGACACTTAGGCTCTTTCCAGGTTTTAGCTATTGTGGAGAGTGCTGCTATGAACATTGGGGTACATGTGCTCCTATGCATCAGCACTCCTGTATCCCTGGGGTAAATTCCTAGCAGTGCTATTACTGGGTCATAGGGGAGTTCTATGGTTAATTTTTTGAGGAACCTCCACACTGTTTTCCAGAGGGGCTGTACCAGCTTACATTCCCACCAACAGTGTAGGAGGGTGCCCATTTCTCCACATCCTCGCCCCCATCTAGAGTCCTCTGATTTGCTCATTTAGCCACTCTGACCTGAGTGAGGTGGTATCTCAGTGTGGTTTTGATTTGTATTTCCCTGATGAAGACGGATGCTGAGCATCGTTTAATGTGCCTGTTGCCCATCTGGATGTCCTCTTTAGAGAACTGTCTGTTCATATTTTCTGCCCATTTCTCCACTAGATTGTTTGTTTTTTGGATGTGGAGTTTGGGGAGTTCCTTATAGATTTTGGATACTAGCCCTTTATCTGATCTGTCATTTGCAACTATCTTTTCCCATTCCATCGGTTGCCTATTAGTTTTATGAATTGTTTACTTTGCCATGCAGAAGCTTTTAATCTTGATGAAGTCTCAATAGTTCATTTTTGCTCTTGATTTCCTTGCCTTTGGGGATGTGTGAAGTGAGAAATTGCTGTGGTAGAGATGAAGGAGGTTGTTTCCTGCTTTCTCCTCTAGGGTTTTGATGGTTTCCTGTCTCACATTCAGGTCTTTTATCAGTTTTGAGTCTATTTCTCTGTATGGCGTGAGAAAATGATCTAGTTTCATTCTTCTGCATGTTGCTGTCCAGTTCTCCCAACACTATCTGTTAAAGAGGCTATCTTTTTTCCATTGGATACTCTTCCCTGCTTTGTCAAAGATGAGTTGGCTGTACATTTTTGGGTCCAAATCTGAGTTCTCTATTCTGTTCCATTGGTCTTTGGGTCTGTTTTTGTGCCAATACCATACTGTCTTGATGATGACAGCTTTGTAGTAAAGGCTAAAGTCTGGGCTGGTGATGCCTCCCGTTTTGGTTTACTTCTTCAATATTACTTTGGCTATTCAGGGTCTTTTGTGGTTCCATACAAATTTTAAAACTAGTCTAGTTTTGAGAAGTATGCTGGTGCAATTTTGATTGGGATTGCATTGAATGTTATATTGCTTTGGGTAATAATGACATTTTAACAATATTTATTCTTCCTATCCATGAGCATGGAATGTTTTTCCATTTCTTTGTGTCTTCTTCAATTTCCTTCATAAGTTTTCTATAGTTTTCATCATACAGATCTCTTCTATCTTTGGTTAGGTTTATTCCTAGGTATTTTATGTTTTTTTGTGCAAATGTGAATGGGATCAGTTTTTTGAATTCTCTTTCTGTTGCTTCATTGTTGGTGTATAAAAATGCAACCGATTTCTGTATATTGACTTTGTATCCTGCAACTTTGCTGAACTCATGGATCAGCTCTAGTAGGCTTCTGGTGGAGTCTGTCAGGTTTTCTATGTAGAGTATCATGTCATCTGCGAAAAGTGAGAGTCTGACTTCTTCTTTACCAATTCTGATGCCTTTTATTTCTTTTTGTTGTCGGATGGCTGATGCTAGGACTTCCAGCACTATGTTAAACAACAGTGGTGAGAGAGGACATCCCTGTCGTGTTCCTGATCTCAGGGGGTAAGCTCTCAGTTTTTCCCCATTGAGGATGATGTTAGCTGAGGGCTTCTCATAGATGGTTTTTATGATGTTTAAGTAAGTTCCTTCTATCCCGACTTTCTCGAGGGTCTTTATTATGAAGAGATGCAGTATTTTGTCAAATGCTTTTTCTGCATCTATCGACAGGATCATATGGTTTTTATCTTTTCTTTTGTTGATGTGATGTATTACATTGGTTGATTTGTGAATATTGAACCAGCCCTGGAATCCAGGAATGAATCCCACTTGATCTTGGTGGATAATTCTTTTTATGTGCTGTTGAATTCGATTTGCAAGTCTCTTGTTGAGGATTTTTGCATCCGTATTCATCAGGGATACTGGACTGTAGTTCTCTTTTTTTGCTGGATCTCCGTCTGGCTTGGGAATCAGAGTGATGCTGGCTTCATATACTGAGTCTGGAAGTTTTCCTTCAATTTCTGTTTTTTGGAATAGCTTGAGAAGAATGGGTATTAATTCTGTTTTTTTTTTAATATTTTTATTTATTTCTAGGAGAGACAGAGAGACAGCGTGAGCAGGGGAGTGTCAGAAAGAGAGGGAGTCACAGACTCTGAAACAGGCTCCAGGCTCCGAGCTGGCAGCCAGCACAGAGCCCGACGCGGGGCTCGAACCCACGAACCGCGAGATCATGACCCAAGCGAAAGTCGGACGCTTAACCGACTAAGCCACCCAGGCGCCCCTAATTCTGTTTTAAATGTCTGGTAGAATTCCCCAGGGAAGCCATCTGGTCCAATGCTCTTATTTGTTGGGAGATTTTTGATAACTGATTCGATTTCTTCACTAGTTACGGGTCTGTTCAGATCTTCTATCTCTTCCCATGTGAATTTTGGTAGTGAGTTTGTGTTTAGGAATTTGTCCATTTCTTCTAAGTTGTCCAATTTGTTGGCATATAATTTTGCGTAGGATTCCCTGATAATTGCTTGTATTTCTGAGGGGTTGGTTGTAATAATTCCATATTCATTTATGATTTTGTCTATTTGGGTGCTCTCTCTTTTCTTTTTGAGAAGCCTGGCTAGAGGTTTGTCAATTTTGTTTATTGTTTTAAAAAACCAACTCTTGGTTTCATTGATTTGTTCAACTGTTTCTTTGGTTTCTATATTGTTTATTTCTGCTCTGATTTTTACTATTTCTCCTCTCCAACTGGGTCTGGGGTGCTCTTGTTGCTCTCCCTCTAGTTACTTTAGGGGAGCTGTTAGATTTTGCACTTGCGCTTTTTCTAATTTCCTGAAATAGGCCTGGAGTGCAATGTACTTTCCTCTTAAGACTGCCTTTACTGCATCCCATAGAGTTTGGATTGTTGTATTTTCATTTCCATTTGTTTCCATATATTTTTTAATTTCTTCTCTAATTGCATGATTGGCCCATTCATTCTTTAGTAGGGTGTTCTTTAACCTCCATGATTTTGGAGGTTTTCCAGACTTCTTCCTGTGATTTATTTTGAGTTTCATAGCATTGTGATCTGAGAGTATGCATGGTATGATCTCAATTCTTTTATATTTATTGAGGGCTGCTTCATGTCCCAGTATGTGATCTATCTTGGAGAATGTGCCATGCGCACTCGAGAAGAAAGTGAATTCCATGGCCTCAGGATGTAGAGTTCTAAATGTGTCTGTCAGATCCATCTGGTTGAATGTGTCATTCAAGTCCATTGTTTCTTTAGTGATTTTCTGTCTGGTTGATCTATCCATTGCTGTAAGTGGAGTATTAAAGTCCCCTACTATTAGCCCATTCTTATCTATAAGATTGTTTGTTTGTGATTAATTGTTTTAAATATTTAGGTGCTCCCATATTTGGTGCGTAGACATTTATAATTGTTAGTTCTTCCTGATGGATAGACCCTGTAATTATTATATAATGCCCTTCTTCATCCCTTGTTACTGTCTTTAATTTAAAGTCCAGTTTGTCTTATTTAAGTATAGCTACTCCAGCTTTCTTTTGACTTCCAGTAGCATGATATATATTTTTCCATACCCTTACTTTTATTTATTTATTTATTTTATTTATTTCTAGGAGAGCGAGAGAGACAGTGTGAGCAGGGGAGGGTCAGAGAGAGAGGGAGTCACAGACTCTGAAACAGGCTCCAGGCTCTGAGCTGGCAGTCAGCACAGAGCCCAACGCAGGGCTCTAACCCACGAACCGCGAGATCATGACCTAAGCAAAACTCGGACGCTTAACCGACTAAGACACCCAGGCATCCCCCATCCCCTTACTTTTAATCTGAAGGTGTCTTCCAGTCTAAAATGCGTTTCTTGTAGACAGCGAATAGATGGATTTTGTCTTTTTATCCATTCTGCTACCCTATGTCTTTTGATTGGAGCATTTAGCCCATTTACATTCAGTGTTATTATTGAAATATATGGGCTTAGAGTTATTGTGTCCGGATTCATACTTGTGATGGTGTCTCTAGCATCTTGCGTTCCTTGCAACATTTCCCTCAGAGATTCCCCCTCAGGATTTCTTGTAGGGCTGATTTAGTGGTTACAGAATCTTTCAATTTTTGTTTATTTGGAAAGACTTTCATCTCTCCTATTCTGAATGACAGGCTTGCTGGATAGAGGATTCTTGGCTGCATATTTTTTTGTGTTCATCACATTGAAGATCTCCTGCCATTTCTTTCTGGCCTACTAAGTTTCGGTAGGTAGGTCTGTCACCACTCTGATAGGTTTCCCTTTATATGTTAGGTCCCTTTTCTCCCTAGCTGCCTTCAAAATTCTCTCTTTGTCCTTATATTTTGCCAGTTTCACTATGATGTGTTGAGCAGAAGATCGATTCAAGTTACATCTGAGGGGAGTACTCTGTGCCTCTTGAATTTCAACGTCTGTTTCCTTTCCCAGGTTGGGGAAGTTCTCTGCTATAATTTGTTCCAGGACTCCTTCAGCACCTTTCCCTCTCTCTTCCTCTTCTGGGATTCCTATGATATGTATATTGTTCCGTTTGACTGTATCGCTGAGCTCTTGAACTCTTCTTTCATGTTCCTGGATCAGTTTATCTCTCTTTTTCTCAGTTTCTTCTTTTCCTATAATTGTGTCTTCTAAGTCACTTATTCTCCTTTCTGCCTCTTCAATCTGTGCATTGGACGCCTCCATTTTATTATGTATCTCATTTATAGCATTTTTTAATTCATCATAATTATTTTTAAACTTCATAGTGTTCGTAGCCATAGTTTCTCTGATGTTCTCCATGCTTTTTTCAAGCCCGGCGATTAATTTTATGATTATTGTTCTAAATTCTTGTTCAGTTATGTTGCTTGTATCTGTTTTGAGCAGTTCTTTGGCTCTCATTTCTTCCTGGAATTTCTTTGGAGGAGCATTCTTCCGTTTCGTCATTTTGGTTAGCTTTCTATCTCTTGTTAATTTTAAAAGCTTGTGATACACTCTGTACCTGCAGGTTCTCCTGTATTAAAGAGGGCTCTTTGACTGTTCAGGGCCGGTCTGTTCAAGAAGTGTTCTTTGAATGGTGTCTCTTGCTTTCTCTTGTTGATCATTTGGTGATTTTGTTTCCCTACTCATTGTGGTATTTGGGACTGTCCACCATGTGTAGTTTGGCTTGTTTCTTGAGGTCGCCCTGGAAAAGTAAATAGACAACCACAGAGGGAACAAAGGTACAGAAACGCACAGACAAAACCAATAAACACGCAAACTCAGGCTCAGGTAAAAACAACAACAACAACAACAACAAAACAGCTCTCTGGCGGGATTGGTACGGTTGGGTGCAGGCAGGTCTTGCCTCCACTGTGTGGGGCTGGCCGCTCCCTAAGGCCCCGCCTTGGTGGCTGTGGGGAGAAGAATGGTGTCGCCCCAGTCCCTTGTCAACCAAGCGTTGCAAATCACTCCTTTGGGTCCGATCTCCCTGCGATGAGGACGTAGCCAAGGTGCGCTGAGCTCTTTGCCCCGCGCCCCGCCTCGTTTCTGGGTCCCAGTCCATGGGCTTTGTTTATACCGCCCTACACAGTCCCACAGGTTGCTGCTTCCCTGCTTGCGACGGGGACGGGGGGGTGGGGGGGAGTGTAGCAGCCTCAGATCCGTAGGGGTCAAGCAGCACTACAACCCAAGTGCAACCGCAGCACCGCTGCCACCAGGGATGGGGCTGGCTGCCTACGGGGATGGGGCCGGGAGTGCTGCAGAGCAGTTTTTCTGGCGCCTTCTGGGACCGGGGGCACCTAGTTCAAAGTCAGCACCCCAGCCAGAGCTAAAAAACACTCTCTTTCCAAGCCGAGGTTTTTCTCTTCTCCAGGGAGGGTTCTATGAGCAATCTCAGCCTCTCTTTCCTTTCTCCTGGACTCGCTGCAGCTCACCACCGCTCCCAGAGACTCATCACTCACCGCAGCTGCACGCACCCCGGGCTCCCTCCCCCCTTTCCCCCTCTCCTTTCCCCCCCTCCCCTCCCTCCCTCTGTCAGGTCCAGGACGGCTTTTATCTTCCCCAGGTCACACTCACCCACTTATGAGGTTTCCTTCCCAAACTCCTGCGGCTCAGTGTCCTATGGCTTCAGGCCTTCTCTGTTTGAGAGACGGGTGCGAGCGAAATGCACGGAGCTCCCTACTTTTCCGCCATCTTGCCGTTCTCCCCACTTTGTCCCATATTTTTTATTCTAACCATCCTTATGAGTGCAAAGTAGATTTTCATCTGCACTTCCCTAATGACTAACCGTGCTAAGCATATTTTAATGTGCTTGTCGTCATTTGTACATCTGGAGAAATGTCTACTCAAATTCTTTACTCAATTTTTAATAAGGTTGTCTTTTGCTATTGAGTTTTGGGAGGTTTTTGTTATATTTTCCCAACCTAGATTCATCAGATATGATTTGCAAATATTGTTTCCCATTCTGAGGAGTGTGTTGACAGTGATCACAAATGCACAAATCTACTCAATGTTATTGAAGTCCAATTAATCGGTTTTCTTTTTTTATGCTTTTATTGTCATATCTAAGAAACCATTGGCAAATCGAAGGTCATGAAGATTACCATTGTCATTCAAACCAGATTAAGTCTTCCAGTTCATAAAAATGGAATGTCTTGGGGAGCCTGGTTGGCTCAGTCGGTGGACTATGTGACTCTTGATCTCGGGGTTGAGAGTTCTGGCCCCATGATCATGACCTGAGCCAAAGTTGGACACTTAACAGGCGTCCCAGGAATTGTTTTCTTAATTTCCTTTTCAAATTGTTCATTGCTAGTGTTTACAAATACAACTTATTTTTGTGTGTTGATTTTGTATCAACAAATTTGCTGAGTTTATTAGCTCTAATTTCTTTTTTTTATTCTTTAGGATTTTCTGCATAGTAAGATTATTTCATCTGGGAAAGACTTTTACTTCTTCCTTTCCAATTTTCATGCTTTTTGTTTATTTTTCTTTTCTTTTCTTTTTTTTTAATGTTTTATTTATTTCTAGGAGAGAGAGAGAGACAGCGTGAGCAGGGGAGGGTCAGAGAGAGAGGGAGTCACAGACTGAAGCAGGCTCCAGGCTCTGAGCTGGCAGTCAGCACAGAGCCCGACGCGGGGCTCGAACCCACGAACCGCGAGATCATGACCTAAGCGAAAGTCGGACGCATGACCCAAGCGAAAGTCGGACGCCCAACCGACCAAGCCACCCAGGCGCCCCTTCTTTTCTTTTTTTTAAGTAGGCTCCACCCCCAACCTGAGGCTTAAACTCAGGACCTTGAGATCAATAGATGCATGCTGTACTGACTGAGACAGCCAGGTGCCCCTGTTGTTTTTCCTTGCTTAATTGCTCTGATAGGACTTCCAATACAATGTCGAATGGAATAGTGAAAGCAGAAATCATTCTCTTATTCCTGATACTATAAGGTAAGCTTTCCGTCTTTAAGCGCCATTAAGTGTGATATTAGCTGTGAGGTTTTTCTAGATGTTCTTTATTATGCTGAATCAATTTCCTTACTCCTAGTTTGTGAGCATTTCTCTCTTGAATAGTCGTTAAATTTAGTCAAATGGTTTTTTGTGTGTCTGTTGAGATGATCATGTCAAAATTTCCTTCTTTGTATTAATATAGTGGTTTATATTGAGTGATTTTCATATGTTGAATCATTCTTGGATTCCTGGCATATATCTCACTTG
The DNA here is from genome assembly GCA_017311185.1 of Proteles cristata cristata. NCBI lineage: Eukaryota > Metazoa > Chordata > Mammalia > Carnivora > Hyaenidae > Proteles > Proteles cristata. The sequence continues at coordinate 392,299 of JAESUZ010004128.1, read as the reverse complement.
ATCATGGTGTATAATCCTTTTACTATGCTCCAGGATTGAGGGCACCTGACTGGCTCAGTTGGAAGAGCATGCGACCCTTGATCTTGGGGTCATGAGTTCAAGCTCCATGGATAACTTAAATAAATAAATTTGTTTTTAAATATACATATATATACACACACATATATATATGCTCCAGGATTGTGTTTGCTAGTATTCTGTCAAGGATGTTTATATCTATACTAATAAAGAAAATTGGCCTGTAGTTGTCTTTCAATGGCTTTGACATCTGGATAAGGCCAGTCTCCTAGATGCATCAGGAAGCATTCCATCCTCTTTTGTCTTGAAATAGTTGAGAAAAATTCGTGTTCAGTCTTTTTAGTGTTTGGTAGAATTCACCAGTGAAGCCATCTGGTCCTGGTCCTGGGCATTCTTTGTTGGGACATTTGGTTACTCTTTCAGTCACTTACAAGTTTGTCTTTGATTCTCTATTTCTTCTTGAGTCAGCTTTGGTAGTTTGTATGTGGCTAAGAAATGAATTAATTTCACCAGACTATCTAAATTTTTTACATACAGTTGTTCATAATATTCTCTTAGGCAACTTGCACACACATCTCTTTTCCATTATTTGACTTGTCTTTGGATCTAAAGTAAAGTGATCTATAAGACAGCATATGGTTGTATCCCTTTTTTAAAAATCCATTTTGGGGCACCTGGGTGGCTCAGTCGGTTAAACATCCAACTTTGGCTTAGGTCATGATCTCACAGTTCGTGGGTTCGAGCTCTGTGTCAGCTCTGTGCTGACAGCTCAGAGCCTGGAGACTGATTCAGATTCTGTGTCTCCCTCTCTCTCTGCCCCTCCCCCACTCATGTCTCTATCTGTCTCAAAAATAAACTATTAAAAAAATAAGATAACAAAAATCCATTTTACCAATCTCTGCCTCTTAATTGAGTAGCTGAATCCATTTAAGATACTGGTAAGGACACACTTCTGCCATTTTGCTAGCCATTTCTTTTATCTTTTATCTTGTTTGTTCCTCAGCTCCTCCATTATGACCTTTTGTGATTGACTTCTTTCAGTGTAGCATTTTTACTCTATTCTCACTTCCTTTTCTGCATCTTTTAAGCTATTATCTTAGTGGTAACTCTGGGGATCACAATGAACTTGTAATCAACCCATTTTATTGAGGTGCTTCAGGGAAAAGTCAAAGGGCTAGGAAGACAATGAGATCCAATGTCCTCAGTCTGACCAGGATCCCTCCAGTTTCATAGTCTCTGAAAGTACAATTAACATTTGAGAATTGTAGCATTCTAGTCTTAATAATCCCAATTTAGCTTCAGTAGTATACAAATGCTTTGCTCCTAAACAACTCTGTCTTTCTGCCTTTACGCAGTTGTTATAAATTAAATCTTTACAAAATGTGTGCCCAGTAACCTACATCTATAATTAATATTTTACGAATTTGTCCTTTAAATGATGTAGAGAAAAAAAGTTACAAACCAAAAATACAAAAATATTCGCATTTATAGTAGCCTATGTAAGTACCTTTACTGGTGTTCTTTATTTCTTCATATGGCTTCAAGTTACCGTCTAGTGTCCTTTCACTTCATCCTGAAAGACTTCCTTTAGCATTCGTTTAATGGCAAGTCTACTAGCATTGAACTCCCTTGGTTTTATTTCTGAAAATGTCTTCATTTCTCCATTAAAAAATTTTTTCTTTCAATGTTTATCTTTTTGAGAGAGACAGACAGACAGGGTGTGAGCAGGGGGAGGGTCAGAGAGGGAGGGAGACACAAAACCCAAAGGAGGGTCCACGTTCTGAGCTGTCAGCACAGAGCCCAATGCGGGGCTCGAACTCACGAACTGTGAGACCACAACCTAAGCTGAAGTCAGATGCCTAACTGACTGAGCTCCCCATGTGCCCCTAATTTCTCCATTTTCAAAGGATGGTTTTGCCAGATATAAAATTGTTTATTGACTTTTTTTTCCCTCAATACTTTAAATACAACATCCTACTACTTTTTGGCCTGATTTCAACCATTTTACCCTCAAATGTTGGTTCTCTCTCATTCTGTTCTCTCTCTCTGCAACTTCCATTAAACTTTATATTGGACCTCTTACTTTAATTTTTCTAGTTTTCTTACCCTTCTTACCCTTTGCTTGCTGGGATTTTCTTTTCTCTTCTCTTCCTTTCTTTTCTTTTCCTTTTTTTAAGTTTACTTATTTTGAGAAAGAGAGAACTGTGCCAAAATCACTGAGCCAATTCCTCAGACCTTTCACACACAATTTCAGACACATTCTGCTGTGTCTACTATGGCAGTCTAACTCATGCATTTACGTATCGTGTGTGGGTCATACATTAACACAATTCAAAATCTGCACAACAGGGAGTATGGGGTTTCAGTCTGGAAAGCTGATAAAGTCTGGAGATGAACGATGGTGATGATTACACAATGCTGCTGAACTGCATACTTAAAATGGTAAATTTTGTTATATGTTTATATTTTACGACAATAAGCAATCTGAATAAAGAAAGGATACCCACGGCAGACTTGTTCCTCTCCTGTCCTTACACGCCTCATTTCTTCCCCATTCATGCTCTATAACCACTTTATTATTAGATTCTTCAGTATCCCTCTAGCATTTTGGTTTTTACAATGTAAATTCTAGCCAAGTCAAATCTAGGAGATCTTATTTTCTCTACCCCCTTTTTTACACTACTTTTTCTTCAATAATGTATTCTGAATCCTTTTCAAATTAGTTCAGTGCATCCCACTCATTTTTTATAGCTGTATAATATTTCATTGATTAGATATGTGATTGGCTTATTTAGCTGATCTTTTTTTTAAGTTTAATTAATTTTTGAGAGAGAGAGAGCACAAGCAGGGGAGGGGCGGAGATAGATAGAGAGAGAGAGAGAAACAGAATCTGAAGCAAGCTCCAGGCTCCAAACTGTCCAGAGCCCATGACAGGGCTCAAACTCATGAACCACAAGATCATGACCTGAACCATAGTCAGAGGTGTCATCAACTGAGTCACCCAGCCACCCCTAGCTGGTCTAATTCCACATTGGGTTGTTTCAAATATTTTATTGTCATAAATGTTTCTCACTTGATACATTTTTCACTTGAGGGGCTATTTTTCATTTCTAGAAATTTTCTGATACTGTATGTACACTTTATTCTTTTGTCTCTGATTAACATTCTCAATATACTCTCTATTCTATTTCTTAAAGTTCCTGTGAGTCTAATCGTCTTTTTCTCTTTTGTCACTTGTATTCATTTGTGAGAGGTAGACTGCTTCCTCCTATGGTTTGTACTTTGGGGAAGTTGAGCTCACTGTTGGCAATTTACGCAGCCTAGACTGAAGCTGTCACTCTCCGTGAAGAATCTGTTTCTTCCAGGTGCTTAAGAGGCAGAGTCAGTTCAAGGAGATTCCTGGTTAAGTTATGAACTTATGTGTTTCCAGGCCACATAAATAGTATTAATTCAAGATCCAAATATATATGAATATAAGCTCCCAGCTAAACCATTTCAGGAGAAGAGTGCCCTCTCTCCCAATCCAGAGACCAGGCCAAAATAAAATAAGCTCCCCACTTCCCTTCTTGACGGGTCAGATTGTTTTTCTAGTTAACTTTGTGCAGAGAGTGTAGCCCTTAAAACGGTCATGGCTGTGTAACGGTGAGTTGTTTTCTGAGCCCCAAAGTTAGGTGTACTCAGTGGGTTTTCAGTGTCCTTTTCAGTTCTCTTTGGGCCCTGGAGATTGTAATTTCTTTTTGGTAAACTGGTTTTTACCATTGGATTTTGTTTTGTTGCACTTTCAGGTGTACTGAATTATATGGAATACGTTTTTTTGTTTACAGGGGTTTTTTTTTTGTTTGTTTTAAGTAGGCTTCAAAACCAATGCAGAGACCAACGTGGAGCTTGAACTCATGACCCTGACATCAAGATCTGAGCTGAGATCAAGAGTTGGACAGTTAATCGAATGGGCCACCCAGGAGCCCCAGTTCGTAGTATTTAAATTACATCACCGGGGCATAGAGCAAGGTAACCGACCATGGAGTCAGGCACAGCACTCTCAATCCTGGTTGTTACACATAATAACTCTGTAACTATAGGCAAACACCTCATCTTTCTAGCTATCAGCTTCTCCTATAAAACAAAGCTAAAGTTGATGTGAGGATTATATATTAATAAAGGATATAAAATGCTTACTATAGTGCCTAGACTATCTCAAGTACTTAACGAATTACATTATCACTTTTTAATAATTTTTCCAAGTAAAATGGTATGTTAGTAGTGCAGGTATATGTCATGTTTCTACTTTTACCTTTTTTTAAAAAATAAATTTGGGGTGCCTGGGTGGCTCAGTGGGTTGAGCATCTGACTTCAGCTCAGATCATTATCTCATGGCTCATGAGTTCAAGCCCCACATAAAGTTCTGTGCTGACAGCTCAGAGCCTGGAACCTACTTTGGAATCTTTGTCTCTGTCTCTGTCCCTCTGCTACCCGCACTGTCTCTTTCTTGCTCCCTCAAAAATAAGCATTAAAAAAATTTCTTAGGGGCGCCCGGGTGGCTTAGTCGGTTAAGCGTCCGACTTTCGCTCAGGTCATGATCTCGCGGTTCGTGGGTTCGAGCCCCGCGTCGGGCTCTTTGCTGACTGCCAGCTCAGAGCCTGGAGCCTGTTTCAGTCTGTGACTCCCTCTCTCTCTGACCCTCCCCTGCACACGCCGTCTCTCTCTCTCCTAGAAATAAATAAAAAGCATTAAAAAAATTTTTTTTAAAATGTATTTTAAAAAATTAAACTCTATACCCAGTTTGGGGCTTGAACTCATGACCTCAAGAGTCACATGCTCTACGAAATCAAGAAACTGATCCCATTCACAATTGCACAAAAAACCATAAAGTACCTAGGACTAAACCTAACCAAGGATATAAGAGATCTGTATGATGAAAACTATAGAAAACTTATGAAGGACGTTGAAGAAGACACAAAGAAATGGAAAAACATTCCATGCTCATGGATCGGAAGAATAAATATTGTTAAAATGTCATTACTACCCAAAGCAATCTACACATTCAATGCAATCCCAATCAAAATTGCACCAGCATATTTCTCGAAACTAGAACAAACTATCCTCAAATTTGTATGGAACCACAAAAGACCCCGAATAGCCAAAGTAATACTGAAAAATAAAACTAAAATGGGAGGTATCACCGTCCCAGACTTTAGCCTCTACTACAAAGCTGTCATCATCAAGACAGTATGGTATTGGCACAAAAACAGACACACAGACCAAAGGAACAGAATTGAGAACTCAAAAGTGGACACAAAAGTGTACAGCCAACTAATCTTTGACAAAGCAGGGAAGAGTATCCAGTGGAAAATAGACAGCCTCTTAAACAGATGGTGCTGGGAGAACTGGACAGCAACATGCAGAAGAATGAACAACATGCAGATAATTTTCTCACACCAAATACAAAAATAAACTCAAAATGGATAAGGACCTGAACGTGAGACAGGAAACCATCAAAACCCTAGAGGAGAAAGCAGGAAGCAAACTCCTTCACCTCCACCGCAGCCATTTCTTATTTGACACATCCCCAAAGGAATCAAGAGCAAAAATGAACTATTGGGACCTCATCAAGATTAAAAGTATCTGCACGGCAAAGGATATAATCCATAAAACTAACAGACAACCGACGGAATGGGAAAAGATAGTTGCAAATGACACATCAGATAAAGGGTTAATATCCAAAATCTATAAGGAACTCACCAAACTCCACACCCGAAAAACAAACAACCCAGTGAAGAAATGGGCAGAAAATATGAACAGACACTTTTCCAAAGAGGATACCCAGATGGCCAACAGACACATGAAACGATGCTCAGCATCCCTCTTCATCAGGGAAATACAAATCAAAACCACACTGAGATACCACCTCACACCAGTCAGAGTGGCTAAAATGAGCACATCAGAGAACGCGAGATGCTGGCGAGGATATGGAGAAACGGGCACCCTCCTACACTGTCGGTGGAAATGTAAACTGGTGCAGCCCCTCTGGAAAACAGTGTGGAGGTTCCTCAAAAAATTAACAGTAGAACTCCCCCATGACCCAGCAATAGCACTGCTAGGAATTTACCCAAGGGATAAAGGAATGTTGATGCATAGGGGCACATGTACGCCAATGTTCATAGCAGCACTCTCCACAATAGCTAAAACATGGAAAGAGCCTAAGTGTCCATCAACGGACGAATGGATCAAGAAGATGTGGTTTATCTATAGCAGGGAATACTACATGGCAATGAGAAACAATGAAATCTGGCCATGTGTAGCAACATGGATGGACCTTGAGGGTGTTATGCTGAGCGAAATAAGTCAGGCAGAGAAGGACAAATATCATATGTTTGCACGTATAGGAGGATTAGGAGGAACTTAACTGAGGACCGTGGGGGAGAAGGGGGGAAATGGTGGGGGAAAGGGAGAGAGGCAAACCATGAGAGACTCTTGAATGCTGAGAAGAAACTTGAGGACTGATGGGTGTGTGTGTGGGGGAAGATGGGCATGGAGGGGGGCACTTGTGGGTGTTATATGGAAACCAACTTGAGAATAAACTATTTGTTTAAAAAAAAAAAAGAGCCACATGCTCTACTAAGCCAGCCAGGTGCCCTTCATGTATCTACTTTCAAAAGTAGCAATAAGACTTTGGGGCGCCTGGGTGGCTCAGTAGCTTAAGCGTCCGACTTTGGCTCAGGTCATGATCTCACGGTTCGTGGGTTCAAGCCCCGCATTGACCTCTGTGCTGACAGCTTGGAGCCTGCTTCAGATTCTGTCTCTCCCCCTCCCCACTCGTGCTTGCTTGCTCTCTCTCAAAAAAATAAAAGTGGCTGTAGGACTGATTACAATAGTAGACAAATTTCCCAGTTATTTATATGTACATAAGACACTGCTATTATCTGCCAAATGAGTAATGATACCCCACTCTGACCACATCTGTGAGCATAATAGTTTAAAAAGGATAATGAAATAGATTGTCACATGAAATAAAGCGGTGCTGTGAAGTCTGAGAGAGTTGGAGTTGCCCACAAGCTTTTAGTCCAGAACTCCCTTAACCATTAGGGTTGTCCAAACATAGAATGAGCTGCTTCACAAAAAGGTGAGCTTGTCATTTGAAGTATTCAAAAGCAGAAAGTGATGGGCGACTTGAGACCCACGACAGAGAGGACTCCTTTACTGGGAAATGCTAGAAGTCAACGGTGACATAAAGGGAGAGAAAACTATTTGGATAAGCGCCGCATGACACTAATTTAAAAATACCATCTACTACATATATGGAAGAGACTTGGAAACCCCAAACCGAACTTCTTAAATAGGATAGGAACACTGAAAACCAAACTTAAGTTTTTTTTTAGGTGATTACAATTGAGGGGCACCTGGATGGCTTGATCGAGGACTCTTGATTTCGGCCAGCTCATGATCTCAGTTTGTGAGATTGAGGGTGGAACCTGCCTGGGATTTTCTCTCCTTTACTCTCTGCCCCTCTCTCAATTGTGTGCATGTGCTCTCTCTGTCTCTCTCCAAAAACAGCAACAAAAAACTTAAAAAACATTGAGTAACGAGAGAAGCTTTCCTCATGCCTAATTCCATTCTAGGCTAACCCTACCAGTTTTAAAAATTCTCTTCTGAATGGATATTCTAATGACTACACTGCCCTTCTCCCCCTCTTCAGTATGACAGCCATTTAAACGTAAATCCAAATATTAAAAACAGTATTTGAAGGAGTCACAGAAAAGGCAGAATTAAATTTTATTTCACATTGGTAGAAACCATGAAAAAGATTTACATTTTCCCACATAACAGCACATTTCAACAGAATATTTCTTGCCATAAATTAGATCTTGTTGATTTATATAACTGAAACAACAATTTATATTCTTCAAGGTAAAGTAAAATGACTTAGTGATTGTTTAAAAATTTTAAATCCAGACAGAAACATATGGCTTCATTATTAACATTCTGTACAATCCATTACTAAATTATTTCCATTATCAATTAGCACCCATTTATAAAGATGCATTCCTAACATTGTTTTAGTCAGTTGGAATACAGCAGAAAAATTAACAACAGTTCAGAAATATCAAGTGTACATTTTGCTACATATTAAACTTGGTGACTACACCATATGTATTGAGTTGTGATTGTTATTACCCATACATTTGTTTTCAGATAATTTTTAACAATAATCTGAAAAATTCAACTGTGTAAAATCAAACTAATAAAAAAATCCATCTGACTAAAGTGAAGTTTTCAAATAAGTCCATTGGCAGATAAAAATAAAGTGAATTTTTCTAATGGATTGTTCATTTCCTACAGTAGTTGGTTTCAAACATATGTACAAAACAAGTAAACTAAACTATGCTATGAGTAGGATCATCTTAGAGCAAATCATCTTAGAAATTACAGTTTTTAAGATCTGTCTTAAATATTCCAGAACATACTAGAATACGATGTAATTACTCTTTCAGTTAATTACAGAAAAATACAACCACAGAATTATGCCAGTTATCTAGACTGAAGATTCTAATAATCATATAGGTCTAAGTTTGGACTCACTAAGGTATAGTGTAGGAAGTAGTGGTAAGAAGTTTATAGTGATGTCAGGTTTCTTTACAGAAGTGTAAATACATTTTAAATACTATCAAATATGTGATCCAGAATGTCAAATTACAGCGCACATAGGCAGGAGATGTCTATGGCAAGGAGCCAATATTTGGTCTGTTATGAAGGATAAAAAAGAAACATAGTTCTAGAGAGGAAAAAAAAACATTAAATAGAAATGATATCAGGGAAAGTAAAGCCTGGTCCCCAAAATTAAAGGGCCATTAACTGAAGAGAACAATATTACTCTAGAATTTAGAAGCATTATCCCTATTATTGGGAATAATGCAGTAATACCTCATTCTCATTATGTATTACAGTCCTTAAGTATATAATGAATACATGTATAAAAATACAGATAGTACACGGTGACTAAGTAATTTTGAAATAAGTCTGTAGATGAAGTCACAGGATGCATAAATAATTTATATCCTAACTGCTCATTTATACCTGAACAAATTTTCATTAAGCATACTAATAATTTTCAAATGATGTAATAAAAAATCTGGTTACAATATTTTATTATTTTGCTGAATTACATTTGGGAAAAAGTTAGCTGCTTCACCTATTTTACTACTAGTATATTCTGAATCATATAAACACATGTATAGAAACTTAAAAGAACATTATTTCCCAGAAGGAGATATTATTATTATGTAGTCTGTGTTGTGGGTGTATATCTGAAAAACACTGCAAACGTTCGAAGTTTCAGGATTGAGCACAGGAAGAGGTTTATACACTACAGTGATGCTGGTGGTACTTCCACACAAGGCCTCTTAGTGACATCAATCAACCGGAGGTAGAAGTTTATCAATGAATTGCTTGATGTCCAGCATCTCCTGTGTGGAATGAAGTGATTTAATAAGCTGTTACAAAACCAGGAATCGAAGCCCCACTACCATACCACCGCCAACTAAATCCTCAGTGGGCCCAGGATAAGTGAAGCCACGTTTTGACTACTTCAAGCCTCCAAACCAATGCAGGCCTCCTTCATTCTTAGCAAAAGACCGTATGTCCTACTTTACTGAAAAACAAAGCTCTCAACTACTACTACCTACCCTCAACAATGCTTGTTTAGATTCATCCATCCTCTTCCAGATTAAGTGATGCTCTCCTCTTTGAAGGCAAGCACTGCCCGCTTTAGGACTTTAAATTACATTATTTGCTCTCCCTAAGATTCTCCCATTAGATTACTATCTTCTCTTCATCACATTTTCTCCCTCCGTCCTTCCCACCCAAGGAAGTCTTTTTCTCCCATTCACCAAAGAGCCTTCCTACTCCTTTCCCCCTTTCCAAAAACCTTTTTATAAAGGCTTTATTCCCTACCTTTCTGTAAAGGCTTCTATCACACAATCCTCTGCAGGCTCCATTTCCAAGCATCCAAGGTCAAAGGTGACCTACTATGGGATCCTTTCTTCCTGGCCTGTTTTTCCTTAATTGTGCTCTGAATCACGGGACACTGTGCCCTCCCACTCTGAAATTCTTTTTTTCCTTAAACAATCTAACCAGTTTCTGAAAAAAGTTTATGTATGGATGGATGTAATCTCTACCCCTAGCGTGGGGCTCAAACTCACAACCCCAAGGTCAAGAGTCACATGCTCTTCCGACTGAGCCAGCCAGGCACCCAGCCACTCTGAAACTCTCTCCTATTTTTTTTCTGATACTCTCCCATGGTAATTCTTCAGTGATCAATAATATTGGCAATTATTCTAAATCTCTATTACAGGCCTGAGCTTTGGACGAGTATTTCCCATATCCCATTTTGCTATGCTGGGGATACGTCAATCTCAGTGTGTTCACTGAATTCCGCATTATCTCCTCCTAACACTGCTCCTTATACCTACTTTATGAGGACACCCGGCTTTTCCTAAGGTGAGGGCCCAATTGCTCACCATGCTTTCCGGACCCTACAGTCATTTCTTTGTACACCTGCTATCCAAATCCTACCCATGCTTTCAAATCCAACCTTTCCTTCATGGTCTCAGTACTGGCCAAACAAAATGCATCTTGCTTTTCTGTTTTTTAGAGAACTTCCCTAGCTTAAATAGTTAATAAAACGTTCTGGTTTTTATCTGTCTTTGAATTATGCACAAAACTTGCTGTAATAGGAAAACAGTGAGTATCTGTTGAATCAAATTGAGGAGACTCCCATCTAAGTCCTAACCTATGATTCAATGTGAATTCATTAATCAACTCCCTTAAATGCCCAAGCAATCAAAATGTTGCTTATCTTAAAAGTATCACACGGAAAAAGTTGCAAACATGTCTCTGCTTCCAAACAATTACCTGCTGACATGAACTGTGCATCATGCCTTCATAGGTTTTGAAGATTATATTCGCTGGATTTACTAATGTTTTTAGCTTTTCAGAAGTAAGAGAAGCAATCATTAGGGGAACTAAAGGGTCGCAGTCTCCATGGCATTGAAGAATAGGAATGTCTCTGTTAACGCCACTGATAGGACCCTACAAAAAAAACAAAAAACAAAACCAAAAAACTAGTATTTTTATTCAAATGTACAGAGCATTAGGCCAGGCACTTACAACAGCAGACAGATATGCTCGTACGTACGTTATTACTTAACATCACAGGTTCTATTCGGCCACGGAAATAAAACCCCTTCCATCTCTATGCTCCCCACAGCTCTATAAACTTATACGGGACATGGGATCACCCCGTCTTGTATTATTATTTGCCAGTGAGTTGGTTCCTTGAAGCGGACTGTATCTTTACTATTCTGTATTACGTTCACGGTGCCTTGTCAGGAGAGGCATCCTTTAGCTCCATCACGTTCCCCTCAGGTCTTATTTAATGGATTTAAATAAAACAGTTAATAAGCAGCACTTACTATGCGTCAGACACCAAACAGATACTATTATATGAGGGTAAAGAAAACAAATTCTAGATTTAAAGATGAATTTGAAAATAAACGTCCACATCTCCCATGTGTGTTATATATTGCTTTACGTTATCGAGTACTTAGAAATTCTATTCTGTGGTAAACTTCTGCTAGCAAGCAATAAGAATAGTGACCATTTAAAAGTATTATTTCTCTGTGTAAAAAACTGCCCTTTTATAAATATCTTAAAAATGTATCAAAGACATCAAATATAAGATTTATGACAAAAGGACTTCTTTTTTACTCCACTCTATGCAACCCACGGGAAAGGCAGCAGAGCATACAGAGAAGTCCATCACTGGAGTACAGGGAAATCCTTTCTAAACAAGGATGACTGGTGTCAGCCACGGGCTTTAGGGAACAATACTGAAGGTCACTGCAGGCTCACGGACCATGAACAATGCACACCGGGCCGTGGGGTGCTCCCGGGCCATGCACATGTGGGGACAGGGGGCATCCGGGAACTTGGTGTGCTTTCCTCTCAGTTTCGCTCTGAACCTAAAGACGCTCTAAAAATACAGTTTATCCATTAAAAACAAATGACCCTCCTGGCAACATGATCTGTCTTAGCTCAGGAATCTAATGTCGCACGTTTCAGTCGGGCTACCTGTGGAAATGAAGCCCGTAGAGGAAGCCAGCAACTGAGGGCCGTGACTCCCGCCAGCTTCTGCTGCGTGGTAAGAGCGATGTACAGAGATAACGCTCCTCCCTGGAAAGACAACCAGAGAAAGTCAGTGGAACACATCCTCTGCCAACAGCAACTTGACTTCTTGTGATTAATAATGGCCATTAAAGAAAAAGATGAGCGTGGGTGGCTGATGGCAAAGGAGATCAGGCAAGCCAGCAGTGGTACATCCATACACCCCCCCACCCCCATGTCCTCTCTACACCGAGATCACCGTGAGTACACGGTGGCCACCCGTGCAGTCAGGGAAGACGCTCAGTGTATTTACATGCTGCACTTACAAATGCCTCAGCAATATTCTACACTTAGAGCTACTGATTTTCTCTGAAAAGTTTTAGGTATAAAATCAAATCCAGTGTAAGCTGGTATTGTTTCCTAAAACAAAAATGCAAGACGGTAAGGGCCCTGCAGCAGACACGTTAGGAGTGTCTGCCTACCCAGCTTACAGCACCCTGTACTCTGGGGCCTGGGTCCCCTCAGTCACGCCAACCGTGCCCGTAGGTCACCGGGGCCATGAGAAATGAGACTCCGACTCATCCGAGACAGTCATGTTCTTTTTCTCAAGATTCTGAAATTGGGATTCAGGGACTGTGAGTTGGTGTCTCTGTGTGCTGGAATGGTGACATGCACACTCAAGAACTGGCAAAGTCACAGGCTGTGACGGCAGAAAAAGCCAACTCTAGACGAAGAGGCAAATGACGCAGATGGCCAGGGAGACAGGGAGGCTGGAGATGAAGTCCTGACGGCTTTCCGAGTCTCAGAGGTTTCCTGAGGCCTTGCTTCACTCTCTTCCTCGGTTTCCTTGAGGTGATCCCACAGGCTCACAGCATGCTCTTTCTTCTGCATACACTAGGGCTGCTTCCTGTAAGCTGCAATCAACGAGTCCCATCTACACAGCGTCCTACGTCAGCTGCCCACTCGCATGAAGCATTCATTTATATACCTACATTTATGGCACAACGTGAACTACAATAGACCTTATCTTGAACCTCAATAAATACCAAATCAGTATTTACTATATTGTATCAACGACCTGTCTCCGGAATTCTAACTTCTACATAATTCCTTAATTCCAACATCACCCTGATTCGGGTAGTCTGAACACTAAGTTGCTGATTTAGAAGATTTACAGATTAGAAGCTAGAGCACTGTGGGGACGGGAGACAAGGTGGACATGTGACAAGCTGAAATAAGGACATAAGGTCAGTATGAGGTAACTGTGCCAGAAGGAAGAGTCCAGAAGGAAGGAGAAAAAGTACAGAAAGAAGAAGGTGCCAAAAATACATATCAGGTATTTAAATCTAAAATCTATTTTACAAGATGAAAAGAGGAAAGATGGTAGAGTGACATCACAAGACAGGACCCAGGTCAAGGCTGACTTCACTCCCTCTTACAAGCACGAACATCTAACCATGGACAGGACACCGAGAGGACCCCGGCCCACGGGGCTGAGGCCCAGGCCCCCCGGTACCACGAACACCAGGACAGCCCCTGCCGGAAGGTGAGGGAAGTGGCTACCGGCTGACCAGTGCAGCGCCACCCAAGAGTTTCCCCAGAGCCTCCAGGCCCCCCGGTGGGAAGAGCGCAGGGGGGACACCGGCAGCCCTGGCACTGTGGGTCACTCCGCGGGGGCCCCAACGTGGGGCCCGTCTCAAGGGGATTACAGGGGAGTCTGTGGGGCTCCACTGCCGGAACCCATGACGAAGAGAGAGAAGAAATTCTCTGGACTTGTACCTTCCTATTGCTACCGGTGGTCTCCTTCTAGGAGACGGGGGCTAGACCTGTGTTTAAATCAGAGTTTTGTTTAAAGGGGTGCACAGCACCAACTTAGAAACCTAACTACATGTGTACTAATTATTTTAAGAAAATGCATTCCAAGTTCCTATCAATTTACCAAGTGAACTGATTTTCAAGACATAATGTGCAAGGTAATGGCAATCACTAAAGAGAGAAAATGAGAAAAGCAAGAGTACACTCTTATAATTAACTCTATCTAGTCCATTCAAACTTAATTCAGCATTAATGATAATAGATCAGATTCTATAAGATCTAAAAAAAAAAAAAGAAACCTCCACAGAAAAGGATAGAAATAAACTAGAATTTATTTCTAGATAAATACATCAAGGACATATCACCCAGACTTTACCTTACCTGAGAAAATCCTCCCAAAATAATTCTGTTAGAAGGAATGCCATTCTTCACCTCTTGCTCTATCAAAGCTTTGACTAAAAAACAACATAAAAGTAAATCACCAATACTTAAAAGCACAAGGTATGTTACAGGTGAATGACAAGTGAAAAACCTGAAGTGCTCAATTAAAATACAAAAGGAGAATGTATTTTCGTCATAAAACTCATATTTGGCAGATGTTGCTTAAAAAGTTAAGTAAACTTCTTTTTTTCTGAAGATTTTACTCTTCAGTAATCTCTACACCCACATGGGGCTCAAACTCAACCCCAAGATCAAGAGTCGCATGTTCTTGCTCTTCCAATGGAGCCTGCAGGGTACCTTGTCCAATTATTTATGTCATTTGTAAATAAAGTTATTTCTTTTACCAATCAATAGATATTCTTTTATCTACGGTCAATTGTGCCCATATACATTTTATATTTCTCTCTTTCCAATGAATCATAGGAATTTGTCCCTAAAAGTTGCCATTTTAAAATCCTAAGTAAAGTAGATTACATGTTTGTGATTTACACTGTTTATAAAGTTCCTCCTAAGGGCGCCTGGGTGGCTCAGTCAATTAAGCATCTGACTTCAGCTCAGGTCATGATCTCGTGGTTCATGAGTTCGAGCCTTGCATCAAGTGTCTGCTGTCAGCATGGAGCCCACTTCAGATTCTCTGTCCCCTTCTCTCTGTGCCCCTCCCCTGCTCATACTCTCTCTCAAATATAAACATTACAAATATAAACTAAATAAATAAATACAAAGTTCATTCTATTGCGGGCGCCTGAGTGGCTAAGTCAGTTAAGCATCCAACTCTTGATTGCGGCTCAGGTCATGATCTCATGTTTCGTGGGTTTGAGCCCCGTGGTGGGCTCCGTGATCTCAGCGGAGCCTGCTTGTGATTCTCTCCCTCTGCCCTGCCCCTGCTCATTCTCTCTCTCTCAGAATAATCATTAAAAAAAAAAAGTTCATTCTATTATTTTAAAAACTGTAATTTTATCTATATCCAGTAAATGATACAGGAAAAAAAAATCAGAGTTCTTTTGTTTTGCAAAACACTTTGACACAAATCACTAACTATAAAACTTGATGACTCCTAGAATTTCTTTTTATCATCAGTGCTATGGTTTTCTTTTTTTAATGTTTATTTTTGAGAGAGAGAGAGTGCAAGCAGGAGAGGGGGAGAGAGAGAGAGAGAGAGAGAGAGAGAGAGAGGGAGACACAAAATCCAAAAAGCCTGATGCTGGGCTTGAACTCACAAACCATGAGATCATGACCTAAGCAGAGTCGGACGCTTAATCCACTGAGCCACCCAGGTGCCCATCTTTCATTTTTTACATATATGCAAGAGTTTAATGTTTTTACAACAATGTGACATTTTTTTAAAGTTTATTTATTTATTTTGGGAGAGAGTGTGAGCAGGGGAAAGAGAGGGAAAGAGAAAATCCTAAAGAGGCTCCGCACTGTCAGCACAGAGCCCAATGTGGGGCCTGAACCCATGAAACACGAGATCATGACCTGAGCCAAGATCAGGAGTCAGACGTTCAGCTTCCTGGGCCACCCAGCCGCTCCCAGAGTTTCATTTTTTAAGATGAGAATTTCCAATTTCATATTTCCTTCTTATCAAAAAATAAAAATCTGCTTTTTCTAAAACACTACAAAAGCCAAATGCCCAAATGAAAAATTATTTTCTTTTCTATATAAGGTTGAGTTCTTAGAATGAGTATGAAAAGCAAGCAACACCGTGACTGTGGCATGGAAGAATGGGCTAGAAAAGAGTAAAGGGGGGTTAGGAAGTAAAAGAAGTGCTGAGAAAGTGGAGGGATGGATTTCGGCGGAGGGGAGGCCGCGGCGGTGACAACGGAGGCCCAGCTGCAGTGACAGCGGAGGCCCAGCCGGGTGCGGCTGGGGGCCTGGTGAACGTTAGCGGCTCGCCAAGGGAAAGCGGTGCTGGGACCACGTCCCCTGAGCTTCCCAATGCTTTACTCCTCAAGGTCACACCAAGTGCTAAGATGTGCAACAGTGACCTGCCTTTAAAGAGCTAAGTGTTCCATGACGGGCATCTGTTAGCACTACTGCACTAAACTAACCACGGATACAATCTGCATTATCCACGATTATATCATTAGACCTAGCCTTATTCCAAGTCTCCTTAATGAAGATCACCGGCCACAACCATTAAATTGCTATTTTCTCCATCAGCCTATGTAAATAAAAGCAAAATTATGTATCCAACAGACATGGGGCTTGATAAGGGCCATTCTTCCCAACTCACCTCACGGTCACCGCCTATACTTAAGGGTCCATGTGGCCATTGTGTCAAATAAGTTAGAGGGCGATCAGAAACAAAGGAAACAGCGTCCCTACTAAGTTCAGAAAACTGTATGCTGTGTTTCACCAATATCCATAAAACTACTGAATCTACTAAATAAGAATTCTTTTGTCTTTAGAAAATTTTTCTGTATTTACCATTTTCTGCTGCCTGTTTAATTCCAGGTTCATCCTCCTGGGATTCTAGTGACAGCCCAGTAATATCAAACCTGGAAAATAAGGCAAAATCTTAAAAGAGCTATTTGACTCTAAAAATATGTGCTCACAGTAAGTGCATTTCACTAAACTCATGGTAGTCTGGATTAAAAGGGCAAACCATTAAAAGGTCAAAATTAAAACATCTACAGAGGCCAAAACATAACTTAAATGTGTGAATCTGACATTCTACACGTTCCTTTCACCAACTGGATACAGATTCTAATGTTAAAAAAAATCACAGTGCCACATAATTTTAGAGTAAGAACATCTAAGAGAATACCTAATCCAATCCTACACTCCAGCGGCAAGGATCTCGACACACACTCCCCCAAAAAGTGTGCAGTGAATTAATTCCAGCCAGCCCCTTCCCCTTTGGCTGCACCCCGGGTCAATCCAGTGGAACAGAGCTCCTTTACGCGCCCCTCTTGCACGCACGATCTCGTAGCTATCAGGTAGAAGTATTACACTGACCTCTGGCCATATTCTGCAAAACTTTTTCATCATGTAGAAACCTCAAGCCAGAGCCCCAAAGGAAGCTGTCCTCTTTTCTATCAGGCCCTTTCCACTTCCCTATGGAAGGGAAAGGGTCACATCCTTCATTATGGCCTCTAGGGACATTAGCTGGAAACTTTGGTTCGGGATGGGAGTTTTGCCAGAGAAGGAGGATGAAAGAACCAGAGGGCAAAGCAGATAGGAACCTGTGAAAATTGCCAAGAAACCCAGGGTAGATAAAAAGGAAGTGAAGCGGAGGGGTAAGAAATGGGTGGGAACAAGTGGAGAGGACGAGGGCACAATGGACTGGAAGTGGCTCAGAGGAACGAAGAACTGGCTCTACTTCTTGACTATAAAACATACAGGGAATGTGAAAATATCTTGGAAATGGAAATGGAAGTGGTTTCCTTAAAAACATGTCAACTCTCCAGAAAAGCAAGAAGTTGGAAGGGTGAAAGGCTGTGGCTTAATCAGAGGGTATGCCACACGGGGTCATTCAAGTGTTGGGTCACTAAAACCAACAAAGGTTCATTCAGCAGTAGGAGATGGTACTTCTATCTATCTATTCTCTCCCTCTACCTCTTGGCACAGCTCCTGAGTCTAAAATACAAAACTTAAATAATTAAAGGTTAAACGTAAAGTTAATTATGTAACTTTGCAACTTAACAATTGCTAACTAAAAACTGCTATATGCAAAAGCACTTCCAATTAAAAAAAAAAAACCCACTAAGAATAAATAAAAAGTTCTTACTGAATAATTCTTACTTACCAGGAAGGCATAGCCATGTTCATATTCAATGTTACAGGCGTAACTGGTCTACACGGAAAAGAAAGAAAACAAAGTGAGAGTACTATAACAAGGCAGAAAACCGGGTAAATTCCGTCACTGAAGGAGAGCGAATTCCTTCAGGCTTACACAGAACTGCACAATTTCAACATACGAGCTGTATACTGGATCCACATGGTGTCGCTTTTTCTACACAGCCTCCAAATGTGTTCTGAAGACAGAACAGAAGGTGGGAAGGACCCAGCTTGGCAAAGAAAAACATTTTCCTTTCTTAACACCCTTATTTAATACTTTCAAGCGAGACAGTTTCTTTCAAAAATGTATAAGCAAGACAGTTGGAAATGTATAAAATATGAGACCTGGCTAGGTCTAAGGATACTAGCAATTTACCACACAGATATGGTAGCAGCAATTCCCATATGCTCAGATTACATTTTTGCTTAAGTGTCAGCGATGTATTTGGTTAAGAGACCTCTAAATAAATATGGGAAATAGAAGTGTGGCTGAAGTGCCCACTATACTCAGTTCAAGTCTTTGATGAACAATCTGTCAGGTATGGACACCCTGGACGTGGCTGGACACCCTGAACGTAGCTGGATAGAACAGGAAGGAAAAATAAATACACTGTAACTACATCTCCCCTCTATCCTCCTAATTCGTAAAAGGAGTCTACCTTAGAGGTTACAGAATCCTATCAAAATTTCTCTGAGAAATGAACTTCCCTAGGTTGGGAAATGGCCTTACGTCAAATTCAATCGTGGGGCCAATGACAATACAGGAGAACATTCTAACTAATCAAGAATTGCCTCCTCCGTGAGTCAGAATAGGGGACGCAGTAACCCTGGCCATAGTATTCAGTTGTAGCCTACAGAGGTAAGACAAACCATCTATTTAAGGATAGAAAGGGGACAGGATGTTTTCTTACCTAATCAGGTATTTTTCTCCTCTTTCCATTCCCTCTTTCATATTCAACAACTCTATGCTGCTCCACTTCTGAGGATGAATTGCTAACCTGCTAGTGTGAATTCTAATCCCATTTGTCTTCACGGTCTCGGCAATGGTTTGACCTTTGCAATCTCAGCAACTTTCTGAGTCTTCTCAAAACTTTATAGTTTCTTTTTGACATCCACAAACATTTTCAGAATTTAAACCCAAATGTATCAGACTTCAAAACCTGTGGTTATTTTCCACAGTATATATATCACATTTCCTTCAGCTGATAAAATTTAGGAGTGTTTCAACATAGTAAAGATCACTCACAAACTTGACAAGTAAACAAATCCCCTCATGTGTATCATGCACATGTTTGTGTATCTAAAGGAATTTTTCTGGTTCTCAGTTCAGCTGACCTCCAAGACAGCATATTTTAAAATTCCCAACGCAATAGGAAAAAAAATTCTATGTAGTCAAGTTACCAGTTTCGTTTTAAAGAATTTACTAAGCTTTACTTTTAAACCAAATATTTAAAGGATAAAAATGAATTATATTTAAATGCTTTTCTAGAAAAGCAAAGCTATCACAATTATTCCTCTCCAGATTCTGAATCAGAAACGTAAAAATTAAAATACTTACGCATGTGGGCAGATATACTTGATATGTGAACTTCTGATACCAGCAAAAGCTTCCGCCCATCCATGCCTGGTAGAGAAATTATTTGAATAATGCCATTAGATACTGTTTTAAATCCCAATAAATTAGTAACAGTACAATACCTTTAAAAACTTGCAAGGATAAATGTTAACTCCTTATAATACCTTAAAAGTGTGGACCATCAATGCTTTAAAACACCGCTACCGACTCAGAAACAATCCAAAGGCTATTAATTATACTTGACTTACAAATGAAGATGAGCTCTCCTGTTTTCTGAAGAGCAGTGTTTTCTGTCACAGATTTCCATAGGGCTTTACAATGTACAAAATTTAGATATATTTTTCTCTCTATAACCTCCTAACAACTTGCCTAACAGAGAAGACAAGACAGATAATATCAATCATATTTTACATGATGGAAGAAACCTCAGGAGTAAATCAGTTGTCTCTACATGCTTCTACTCTAATGAAAATAACTTTAACATTCTTTCCTTGTGTGTATTATGTACATATACATGTTCAAAATGGAATATGAGAAAAACTAAACCATCACAATCTTTCTATCTAGAAATAAGCAGTTAATCTTTTGGTGCATTTCCTTCCAATTTTTTTTCACATGTGGCACCTGAGAAACAGATACAGATATTACAAAAATGGGATCATACATATAGTTCCTACTTGTTTATACTTGACATTATAACTGATGGTTCCTACACTTTACTTCTATTAGAGCATAAAGTAAAAGTAACTTATGGGCACCTTCTGGGCTCAGTTGGTAGAGCATGGACTCTTGATCCCCGGGTCAGGAGTTCAAGCCCCATGCTGAGAATAGAGCTTACTTAAAAAAAAAAAAAAAAAAAAGTAATTTTTAAAAAAAGGAATTTAGGACATTTTTTGGGTACAGTCCAAATATATGTTAAATGGTATATATTTTTGGACATTTTGAAATAGTCCAAATATATATGTTAAATGGTAGATGATGCAACTCTTAGGTCATGAGTTCAAGCCCCATGTTGGGTAAGGAGCCTACTTAAAATTAAAAAACTATTTAAAGTTAAATACATAAATAAATACATAAATATTGAATGCTTTTCTATTAACTATTTCTCTATTTTAATCCACCACCCCCAAAGTGTTAAAGGCATATAAAAAAACTAGTAACAACTGTAGTAATTTTAACACTTACATTATAACACTAATTATGAGTCAGGCACTATTCTACAGTTGTATGGATGCTTGCATGTGTAAATGTGTGTTTCAATTAAAAAAAAATCTTTATTTTTGAAAGAGAGAGGGGGGGGGAGGGGTGTGAGCAGGGGAGGAACAGAGAGAGAAGGAGACACAGAATCCAAAGCAGGCTCTCAGCTCTAAGCAGGCAGCACAGAGCCCGGTGCAGGTCTTAAACCCACAAACCGCCAAGATCATGACCTGAGCCAAAGTCGGATGCTTAACTGACTGAGACCCCCAAGTGCCCCCTAAATGTGTGTTTATATGTGAGTTCATGTGTGTGCCTTGTGTGTATGGGTATATATAGAGACTTCACTATGAAAAAAAACTACAAAAATGTTGAAAGAAATTAAAGATCTACATAAGTGAACATACCATGTTCATGAACCAGAAGACTTAACGTTCTTAAGGTGGCAGTACTCTCAAAGTGATCTACAGAGTCAGTCTCTCTCTCTCTCTCTCTCTCTCTCTCTCAAAAATAAAGATTAAGAAAAGTAAATATTTAATATTTTTTAATATTTATAAATAGACATTTAAAAAAACTTGAATGGATTCTTTGGACTTGATAGTAGTGTTGGATGAATGTTGACTTCCTCCTTTGGAGTGTTGTACACTGGTCATATAACGTCCTCGTGCATGGGAAACACACTGGACTATTTAGGGATGATGGAAGATCATGCCTGAGGTTGATCTCAAAGAGTTAAATAAGAGCCTTCTGGGAGTGCCTAGGTGGCCCAGTTGTTAAGCATTTTACTTTGGTTCAGGTCATGATCCCATTCATTGTTCATGAGTTTGAGTCTCATGTTCAGTGAGCACGAACCCTGTTTTGGGTGAGCACTAGCCCCGCTGTAGATGAGGTCAAGTTTCACAGCAAGTGAACATGAACTGCACTTCAGGTGAGCTCTACTTCTCTCTCTCTCTCTCCCTCTCCCCACCCCTCCTGGGATTCTCTCTCCCTGTCCCTTGCTCAGTTGGGCCCTCTATCTCTCTCTCAAAAAAAAAAAAAAAACAACTTCTGATTACTAGATAACGAGCATATACATATACATATGGAAACAAAGAGAAGAGCCTGAACGCATGCAGGGTTGCACAATGTGGTAAAAGATTAACAACTGGGGAAGCTTGGTAACAATGATATGGAATGATAAGCACAAGCGACCAAAAAAAGAAAAACATAAACTAGAATTCACTAGGATTAAAAACTGTTGTACTTTACTATCAAGAAAGTAGAAAGATAACCCATAGAATGGAAGATACTATTTGAAAATCACATATATGGGGATTCTAATACCTAAAATATATTTTTAATTTTTGAAGTTGATTTATTATTTTTAGTAATCTCTATACGCAATATGCAGCTCCAACTCATGACTCTTGAGATCAAGAATCACATGCTCTTCCAACTAAGCCTAGCAAATATATTTTTATTTATTATTATTATTTTTTTATTTTATTAAAAAAATTTTTTTTAATGTCTTTTATTTTGAGAGACAGGGACAGAGAGAGAGCTGGGGAGGGGCAGAGAGAGAGGGAGACACAGAATCTGAAGCAGGCTCCAGGCTCTGAGCTGTCAGCACAGAGCCTGACGCAGGGCTCGAAACCAGACTGTGAGATCATGACCTGAGCTGAAGTTGGATACCTAACTGACTGAGCCACCCAGGCACCCCTATTATTTTTTTACTTTTGAGAGAGAGAGACAGAGAGAGAGAGAGAGAGCACGCACATGAGTGAGCATGGGGAAGGGGCAGAGAGAAAGAGGGAAAGAGGACTCCAAGCAGGCTCTGAGCTGACAGCAGCGAGCCCAAAGCAGGGCTTGAACTCACAAACTGCAAGATCATGCCTGAGCTCAAGTTGAACACTTAACCGACTGAGCTGCGCAGGAGACCCCAGAATATATTTTTAAAGTCTTACAAATCAACAAGACAAAAGACCACTCGGTATTAAGAACGTTCAAAGGGCTTGAATAGATATTTCTCTAGTGAAGATATATATAAATGGCCAATAAGCACATGAAACGATGACCAACCTTGTTAGTCACTAGGAAATGCCATTAAATACTAAAACACTGCACCTTCAACAGGATGGCGATAATCAAAAAGAAAGATAATCACAAATACTGGTGAGAGTGTAGAAAACTCGGAGCCTTCACATACTGTGGGCAGAAGTGCAAAATGGCACAGCCCCTGCGGAAAACAGACGCTGTGGGAGCTCCTCAAAGCGCTCAAGCCTCACCAGTGACCCGGCAGCCGTGCAAGTGGACTGAATGCTGAAGGTCACGGAAAACCTGGCACGCGGAGGTTCAGAGCAGCTCCACTCATAACAGCCAAAAAGAGGAAACAACTCCGATGTTCATCAACTGATAAATTAAAAAGATACGGTATATTCACAAGATGAATACATGGCTATCACTCCATGGAATATTATTTGACACTAAAAGGAATAAGGCACTGAGACAGGTTACAACATGAATGAACCTGAAAAAGACGTTACATAAAAGAATTCATACAAAAAAGGTCAAATCTTGTCCAATTCCATTTCTATGAAATATCCAAAATAGGTAAATCCATAGAAACTGAAAGGAGATGAGAGGTTGCCAGGGAAGGGAATGAAGAGTATCTATCTACTAATGGCTATGCCGTTTCTTTGGGGGATGCTGAAAATATCCTGGAATTAACACCTTAGTGATGGTTCCACAACTTTGTAAATAGACTAAAAACTATGGCATTGTACACTTTAAAAGAGTTACTTTGGGGCCCCTAGGTGGTTCAGTTGGTTAAGTGTCTGACTTCAGCTCAGATCATGATCTCATGGTTTGTGGATTCAAGCCCCACATCAGGCTCTGTGCTGACAACCTGAGAGCCTGGAGCCTGCTTCGGATTCTGTGTGTCCCTCTCTCAAGCCTTCCAGATGACTTTCGTGCATATTAACGTATGAGAACCAATGCCTTTCCAGTTCTTAGCTTTCCCATCCATAATCTCCCCACGGGTTATAAAAATCTTTTTTTATTTATTTATTTATTTTTTTTTACAAATAGTTTATTGTCAAATTAGTTTCCACATAACACCCAGTGCTCATCCCCACAAGTGCCCTCTATAAAAATCTTCTTTTAATGTTTATTTTTATTATTTTTGATAGAGATAGGGAAGGGGGTTGGGAGGGGAACACAGGATCCAAAGCAGGCTCTGCACCGACAGCAGTGAGCCCGATGCGGGGCTCAAACCCATGAACTGTGAGATCCTGACCTGATCCGAAGTCAGGCACCAAACTGAATGAGCCACCCGGGTGCCTCTAAAAATCTTTGACTGTAACTGTATTATACAAAAGTATGGCCAACTTGTTTCTAGCCCTTTCGATAATTCTCAAAGTCAGTGGAAACCTCAAGATTCAAGAAGTCTACACAAAGCTACAGTTAAATGGACACTCTACTGTTCAGAAACCTAGATTAATCAGAATGTATTTCATTTATTAGAAACAGAAAAAGAAAACAAAACTTACACACACACACACACACACACACAGGTTCTCTGAGTTCTTTTAAAAAACTTTCCAGGCGTAACCCAAGAAATGCTACAATTTCACTCTATTTTACTTCTCAATTGTGCTTTTAGAAAAGACTACAAAGTAAGTAAAGTCCGTTTCCATTATGTCACTACTCCACAGTAATATGGTGTGGAACTAAACACCAAGGTTCTTTCCCGGTTTGTACAAGAAACACTACTATCGCCATCCCTGGGGCAGTAACATATCACTGTTACGGACTCTCCCCTACCTGTCCTAAGGGGTCTTACCAACTATCTGGCTAAGAGCAAAAGGACCCAAGATGGCTCAGATTCATATTTTTTTATGTTTATTTATTTTTGAGAGAGACAGAGAGACAGCGTGAGCGAGGGAGGGGGAAAGAGAAGGGAGACACAGAATCTGAAGCAGGCTTCAGGCTCTGAGCTGTCAGCACCGAGCCTGACGTGGGGCTCGAACCCACAAGCCGTGAGATCATGACCTGAGCCAAACTCACTCAACTGACTGAGGCACCCAGGCGCCCCAAGGTAGGGTCAGATTAATTTTTTTTTAAATTTTTTAAATGTTTATTTATATTTGAGATAGACAGAGCTTGAGAGAGAGAGGAGCAGAGAGAGAGAGGGAGTCAGAAGCTGAAGCAGGCTCCAGGCTCCGAGCTGTCAGCACAGAGACCAAAGCAGGGCTTGAACTCATAAGCCATGAAGTCATGACCTGAGCTAAAGTGGGATGCTTAACTGCCCGAGCCACCCAGGTGCCCCAAGATGGAGTCAGATTCTTAACTGACCACCAGAATTAGGGTTGCTATCAAGTCAGAGTTGGGGTGGTCCATTTTAGGGTCATTTTGATAAGAAAAGCTGAGGAAATTGTACAAATATACAGAGAGAAGCAAAAGGGAGAGACCACAAGGAGATGAAAAGCAGAGAGAATAACTTTGGTGCAATGGACTGAATTGTACCCACCAAAATTCATGTCCACCTGGAACATGAGAATGTGACCTTATTTGGAAAGAGGCTCTTTGCAGATGTAATCTGTTAAGGATCAAGGTGGGATTTGTTAGGATTAGGATGGGCCCTAAATCTAGTAACTGGTGTCCTTATTAGAAATGAGAAGGAAAAAAAAAAAAACTAGGAAAGAACACAGATCAAGAGCAAATGGTCATGTGAGGAGCAAGGCAGGGACTGGAAGTATAGACCATGACAGCCAAGGGGCCGTCACAACCTGGAAGAGGCAAGGGTTCTCCCCTACAGCCTTGGAGGGAGTGTACGCAGTCCTTCTGACACCCTCATATTGGACTCTGAACTTCTTTAACTATGAGAATAAATTTCTGTGGCTTTATGCCATCCAGTTTGTTGTTTTTACGATGGCAGCCCTAAGAAACTTAATATACTTGGTGACTAATTCCCATTATACGTCTTGCCCCTTAATTCCTCATTCGTCCATTTACATACTCAACACTTAGTTCTTCTACGTATCCAGTAGTGTCTAGGCCCTGAGGATGCACTATTAAGTTACATAGAAAATATCTGTATTCTCAGGTGACTTTTATGGTATGCGAGTTGTTTTTTTTTTTTTTAATGTTTTATTTTTATTTCTAGGAGAGAGAGAGACAGCGTGAACAGGGGAGGGTGAGAGAGAGAGGGAGTCACAGACTGAAACAGGCTCCAGGCTCCGAGCTGGCAGTCAGCACAGAGCCCGAGGCGGGGCTCGAACCCACGAACCGCGAGATCATGACCTAAGCGAAAGTCGGATGCTTAACCGACTAAGCCACCCAGGCGCCCCATGATTTCTGTTTTAATGAAGTTTTAAAAAAAATCTTTGCCATCTTGGAACTTATCCTTGAATCTTTCCATAAATATCACTTTTTGCATAAGCTAGTCAAATGGTTTTCTAGTCCTTGTAACTAAATGATCCCCAAATCACACTCTATAATTCTCTCAGTTCCTGATTACAGAAGGACTTGCAAATGAATGGTCACAAAAAATACCCACGTTGCCAATTCAATATTATTTTTAATCTTCTCCTTATTTGATCTCTCAGTAAGACTTCATCTACTTAAACATTTGTCTTTGAAACTTTTTTTTAAATATTTTTATTTATTTCTAGGAGAGAGAGAGAGAGAGACAGCGTGAGCAGGGGAGGGTCAGAGAGAGAGGGAGACACAGACTCTGAAATAGGCTCCAGGCTCTGAGCTGGCAGTCAGCACAGAGCCCGACGCGGGGCTCGAACCCACGAACCGTGAGATCATGACCTAAGCAAAAGTCGGATGCTTAACCGACTAAGCCACCCAGGTGCCCCTGAAACTTTTTTTTTATCTTTGTCTTTTTAATGTTTTATTTCTTTATTCTGAGAGAGAGAGAGTGCGCCCCCCCCCCTCCCCGACATGCAAGCAGAGGAGGGGCAGAGAGAGAAGGGGAGAGAATCCCAAGCAGGCTCCACACTATCAGCACAGAACCTGATGCAGGGTTCGATCTCCTGAATCATGAGATCATGACTGGGTCGAAATCAAGAGTAGGAAGCTTAACTGATTGAGCCACTCAGGTACCCCCGTCTTTCTTTTTCTTTTGAAACTTTCTTTTCTAAGCTTTAAAACCTCCACAGCCTAGAAAATTCTCACATAGATTGGTAATACAGACCGGTAACTCCGGGGATATAAGGAGGGACAGTTACATGAAGAGGCCAAGTTTTCCACCTGCCGGTTCTCCTGCCCTGCTGCCCTTGACTGAACAGAGCTTTCAGGTGTCAGATTCAGCTGGGGAGGCAGGGGGGGCGTCAGGTGTGGAGGTTGTTTCCACGTATGAAGCAAAGCTGTGGGTGGGGCATCTGGAGGGGTGAGAGGCCATGCCAACATGCGCTACAGGCCGAAACTGCCAGAGCAGAAGCCAGGCTTCTCATGCCATTATACTATGGAAAGGCAGGAGGCTAGAATAATCCCAGTGGTGCTGATGAACTGGAGGGAATCAGTATAAAGCCCCAAATGTTAATATATGTCAACATGAAAATTGGTATCGATGTGTGTCTACCCATGTATGCTACATAGCTAGGCTCTCAGTTCTGTCTACCAAAAGGCTTTACAAGTAACGATTCCTTCAATAACCACATACAGCACTCAGGTCTTGGTTCCTAAATAATATTCTCTACTAAAAGGAACCAGAGCTCTTGAAAAAAATGGCTGAGTCCCAAGACTGAAGCAGGAAAACAGAAGATGACCCTGGAATAGAGCTTGCTGCACCAGAAAGCAAGGAAGTGCTCAAGGAATGATGGAGACACATCCCGTAAGAGTGGCTTGATGGGGCTCTGCTAGCCAAGTACAGGACGATTTGACCATCAAAAATATGATAGATTTAACAGTTTGTAACCCTCAGAGTTAAAAAGCAATCCAAGAGTCTGTCCTGATCTGACACTTTAAAATGAATAAATGAATATATGCATACATAATAAATAAGGGAGAAGGGAGAAATGCCAATGACTAAAAAATCTAGAATGAAGGATATTTTCAAGAGATTGTCATTTGGAAGTTTCATAATAATAGATATGGACAAAAATCACTAATGGACACTAAATCCATAGGAGAAAATTTGGTGAGAAACATACGTTTTCATAATATCAAAGCATCTCCCTGTGGGGAAACAGGTTCAACTTACATAAATGGGTTAGAAAAAAGCTTAGGACAGAAAGCTGCCACCCCAGGGCGAAAGCACCCAAGGTGAGCTAGCAAGATACTGCTATGGGATCATGAGTAGCTTATTATCATAAGCTTCTATAACTTATTATATCACCTTCAGGAAAACTACTTTCCATCTAATGCCAATAGACTCTTGTACTTTATTTATTTTTTTTTTAATGTTTTATTTATTTTTAGGAGAGAGAGAGAGAGACAGCGTGAGCAGGGGAGGGTCAGAGAGAGAGGGAGTCACAGACTGAAACAGGCTCCAGGCTCTGAGCTGGCAGTCAGCACAGAGCCCGATGCAGGGCTCGAACCCACGAACAGTGAGATCATGACCCAAGCGAAAGTCAGACGCTTAACCGACTAAGCCACCCAGGCGCCCCAGACTCTTGTACTTTAATCACAAACTCCACTTGTCCTCCAGATCCTCTGCTGCTTACACACACAAGTTAATGATCACTGCCTGGTTGTTTTCTCCATGTTCATGGGTATAAGATCTTGTTTTCTTCATGGTCACTATGTGGGTAGTATCTTGTGAGCTCAATAAATACAGAGATGAAACCCCTGGTCGGGGCTCTTATCTCCTCCCGGACATTAGCATCTCTCGTATTCAATTCTGTTATCCCCTCTCCTGCTGGACGGGAGAGAACTCCAGACTCATAGTGTGCTACAGCTCCCCACAAAATATTTTTAAGTAATACACATGCTAATTTTACCATGGAGAAACAGAGCAAACACTATCTTAACCAGGTGAAAAATGCAGCATCACCGGTAAACAAAAACCAACACATTATGTGTCTGATACAATCCACTGAGACGAACACTGCAACACCTATGTTATTCTGGTCAAAAAGGCTTAAGTCAGAAGGCGACATCTACTACAAAGCTGTCATCATGAAGACAGTATGGTATCAGCACAAAAACAGACACACAGGCCAATGGAATAGAATAGAGAACGCAGATTTGGACCCAAAAGTGTACAGCCAACTAATCTCTGACAAAGCAGGAAAGAGTATCCAATGGAAAAAAGACAGCCTCTTTAACAGATGGTGCTGGGAGAACTGCACAGCAACATGCAGAAGAATGAACATGCAGATCATTTTCTCACACCATGCACAAAAAATAAACTTAAAATGGATAAAGGACCTGAACGTGAGACAGGAAGCCATCAAAACCCTAGAGGAGAAAGCAGGAAGCAACCTCCTTGACCTCCACTGCAGCAATTTCTTACGTGACACATCCCCAAAGGCAAGGGAATCAAGAGCAAAAATGAACTATTGGGACCTCCTCAAGACAAAAAGCTCTGCACAGCAAAGGAAACAACCCACAAAACTAATAAGTAACTGACAGAATGGGAAAAGATAGTTGCAAATGACGTATCAGATAAAGGGTTAATATCCAGAATCTATAGGGAACTCCCCAAACTCCACACTCGAAAAACAGACAACCCAGTGAAGAAATGGGCAGAAGATATGAACAGACACTTCTCCAAAGAGGACATCCAGATGGCCAAAAGACACATGAAACGATGCTCAGCATCCCTCCTCATCAGGGAAATACAAATCAAAACCACACTGAGATACCACCTCACGCCAGTCAGGGTGGCTAAAATGAGCAAACCAGAGGACTCTAGATGCTGGTGAGGATGTGGAGAAACGGGCACCCTCCTACACTGTTGGTGGGAATGTAAGCTGGTACAGCCCCTCTGGAAAACAGTGTGGAGGTTCTTCAGGAAACTAACAACAGAACTCCTAATGACCCAGCAACAGCACTGGTAGGAATTGACCCAAGGGATACAGGAGTGGTGATGCACAGGGGCACATGTACCCCAGTGTTCATAGCAGCACTCTCCACAATAGCTAAAACATGGAAAGAGCCTAAGTGTCCATCAACGGACGAATGGATCAAGAAGATGTGGTTTATCTATACAATGGAATACTATCTGGCCTGTGTAGCAACATGGATGGAACTTGAGGGTGTTATGTTGAGTGAAATAAGTCAGGCAGAGAAGGACAGATACCATATGATTGCACGTATAGGAGGATTAGGAAGAACTTAATGGGGGACCATGGGGGAGAAATAGTGGGGAGAGGGAGGGAGGCAAACCATGAGAGACTCTTGAATGCCAAGAACAAACTGAGGGCAGATGTGGGGGAGGGGAAGGCGGGTGATGGGCATGGAGGAGGGCACTTGTGTGGATGAGCACTGGGTGATATATGGAAACCAACTTGACAGTAAACTATTAAAAAAAAAAGAAACAAACAAACAAAAAGAAGGCGACATCACATAAACCCACACTGAGGGACATTCTTTCTACAAAGTCATTGGCCTGCATTCTCAAAAAGTGTCAAAGTCATGAAAGACAAAGACTGCTCTAGACTGAAGGAGACTAATGATACCTAAATGCAACATGTGATCCTGAATTGAATCCTGGGCCCATAAGAGACATGATTGGGTCAAATCAAGAAAATGTGATGACAGAACCAAGATATTTGATGATAGTTTTAGATCAATGTTAACTTCCTATATGATGGTTAACTGTGGTGATGTGGAAATGTCCGTGTACTTTCAAAATAAACACTGAAATTTTATAGTGTAATGAGGCAATACTCCTTCAGCATATCCCAAAGGTGTCAGAGATGTTATCAACTGGGTCATCTGATTGAGAGAGTATCAGGATCTCTAAACATTACTTCTGGTAAACGTTTATGTAAATTTACAGGTTTTTTTATTTAATGTTTATTCATTTTTGAGAGACAGTGTGACTGAGCGTGAGTGGGGGAGGGGCAAGGAGGGAGAGAGAGAGACATACACACACACACACAGAATCTGAAGCAGGCTCCAGGCTCCGAGCTAGCCATCAGCACAGAGCCTGATGTGGGGCTCGAACCCACGAACTATGTGATCATGACCTGAGTGGAAGTCAGACACTTAACCGACTGAGCCACCCACGTCCCCCTAAAAAAGTTAAAAAATTTAAAGCGCAGTAATAATGATGGAATCCCATTACTTAAATCGATAGCCCATGCAAAAAAATGGGTAGGGGCTAACCAATGAACGTAAAGAGTGACAGACTTAGAAATCACATCATATTAACTACGGAGTCAAGCAAGAATCATCAACAGATGCTAAGAACACTGGGTAAAAGTGTAACGTGCAATTTGCAAACTGTCAAAGTATCTCCTTATAAGTTGCTTTTTAACTACAAAGGGTCAAGAAGTGAAGTAGAGAAACCCGGAAAAGACCACTTTGGTCAAGGGACCCAAGTGAGCAACAAACAGCAAGGCGACAAATGCTGACATTTGTACCCGGACACGATGCGATGAACAGGACGTATCACCTGCAGAATCATCAAAAATGCAGAAACTAATCGAATGAATCTGATCCTGAGGAAATGGCAAACAAACCGAAACTGAGGCACTCGCCTGATCTCTGCAAACATGTCAATGTTCTGAAACACCAAGAGCTAAGGAACTGCTCTCGATTAAGAAACTAAAGAGATACAAGAGATAAAATGCAAAGTGTGACCAGGAGGTAGAATCCAACAGGAGGGGATTACTATAAAGGGCATTCCTGGGACAACTGGAAAAGTCTGAATAACTATTATATTAGATGATACTATTAGATAAGTGCTCCATGTCCCAAATGTGGTTCTGGGGTTACATCAAAGACTCTCCTGCGGTCAGGAACATGCTAAAGGGTTTGGAAATAAACAATCAGGATAACCGTAATCTCCCCTCAGGGGGTTCAGCAAACATAGTAACATATTCAATAAACAGAGATAAGTGAATCTGGGTAAAAGGTATTGAGGAGACGATGTTCTTGGAACTCTTAAGCAAATGTGAAAATATTTCCAAATAAAACATTTCTTGGGATGCCTGGGTGGCTCAGTCGGTTAAACATCCAACTTTGGCTCAGGTCTGATCTCACGGTTCATGGGTTCAAGCCCCGCGTCAGGCTCTGTGCTGACAGCTAGCTCAGAATCTGGAGTCTGTCTTTGGATTCTGTGTCTCCCTCTCTCTCTGACCCTCCCCTGCTCATGCTGTCTCTCTCTCTCTCTCAAAAATAAATAAAACATTAAAACTTTTAAAAAGTAAGTAAAACATCAAAAAATTTAAAAAAATTTCTTAAAATGCTATCAACAATAAGTATCTCTGGGCTTTGGGATTTCAACTAACTTTCATTCTCCTCTCATATTTACAGTTTGAATTTGTTTACAATACAAATATGACATTTGCATCATCATAACAAGAGTTATTTTTATTTTGGAAGGAAAACTGTGATCTCACACCATGCAGTATAGTCTAAAGCATATTTCTTTGAATACCAGTTTCACAGTTTATTATACATGTTATAAGGAACACTTTATCATGGGTACTTCTTTACAGCAGAACTCTTCGGAGCTTTAAACATGCTAGTGCATATGCTATAGGGGCACCCGGGGGGCTTAGTCGGTTAAGCGTCCGACTTTCGCTCAGGTCATGATCTCGCGGTTCGTGGGTTCGAGCCCCGCGTCGGGCTCTGTGTTGACTGCCAGCTCAGAGCCTGGAGCCAGTTTCAGTCTGTGACTCCCTCTCTCTCTGACCCTCCCCTGCTCACGCTGTCTCTCTCTCTCTCTCCTAGAAATAAATAAAAAACATTAAAAAAAAAAACATGCTAGTGGATATGCTATAGACAGTAAGACACAGCTAAATAAGAGACACCACTGAAAAAAAACTTTTTAAGGAAAAAAAATCACTACCATGATAAACACACATGTAGTAAAATGAGCACCAATCTCATAAATAAAACTGTGGGGAGTATTATTAGAATCATCAAAACATAGAATTACATGGGTCTTCTAACCATTAACTGGTTGCCATTTTTTTCACGAGCAATCTAAAAGACACAGACTTGGAAACCTATGACAGTACGCCTTGGATGGTTCTACAAAAAAGAATCTTAACCAGAAAGGAAAAATAAGGCAAGTAGCAACAAACTGAGTCACTTAATCCCTACCATCCGCCAACTTAAACTGACATATATTTTGAACATGAAATTGCCACTTGTCGGACTGATTGCTTCTGAATTTCACCATGTAGTCATGGGACCGATTCAGAGTGAGCTTTTCTTTATCTCGCCAAGTATTTTGGGAATTGGAGACCTTTAATCTTTTACATAAACTTAATTCTTAGTCAAGGCGCCATGGATGCTCTTGGTAAATTTAATCTCCCGTTGTTCGCTGTCTTCGTCATTTTCCCTCTTTAACTTCAGTTTATGGAATCTGGTTAAACTGGGGTCTAGAGAGAATCTTCCTGCACTGACACGCTCTCCTCTCAGACTGATTCTTCAAGATCCCGTAGAGGGAAAGTTATAGGGTAGCAAGTTCCTCCCTGACTCTCAGCATCAAGAAGGGCTGGGCCAGGGGCGCCTGGGTGGCTTAGTCGGTTAAGCGTCCGACTTTCGCTTGGGTCATGATCTCGCGGTTTGTGGGTTCGAGCCCCGCGTCGGGCTCTGTGCTGACTGCCAGCTCAGAGCCTGGAGCCTGTTTCAGTCTGTGATTCCCTCTCTCTGACCCTCCTCTGCTCACGCTGTCTCTCTCTCCTAGAAATAAATAAAACATTAAAAAAAAAAAAAAAAAGAAGAAGGGCTGGGCCGTAAAAGAGCTTCTCTGCGCCTCTCTTCAGTTAAATGATAGTAAGAAAAGGTCTTGTCATTTTCACAACACAACATGGTTGCCACAAAGACTCCTGCAACCTCTTCCCCAACTCCATACAAGGTCATGTACTTCTACTTAGTTGACATAAAAGAGTATTTAGGAGTCACTTTTAACAATTCATCTAGCCCAACACCTCCTTGTAAAGAACATTTGCTACTTTCTGATTACTTTATCACAAATATATCTATCTTCCGTTTTCCTCCAGTTCTGTAATTCTGCCCAAGTTTCAAATGGATAATCACTGCTGCTCCACACCCAACGTGGGGCTTGAACTCAACTTGTGAGATCAATGGCCACATGCTCTACTGACTGAGCCTGTCCGGTGCCCTTGATAATCACTGCTTTACATGAAAAACAAATCTCTCAGGGCATCTGGCTGGCTCAGTGGGTTAAGTGTTCAACTTCAGCTCAGGTCATGATCTCCAGGTTCATGAAGTCCAGCCCCGCATCAGGCTCTGTGCCAACAGCCCAGCCTGAAGCCTGCTTCAGATTCTTGTCTCCCTCTCTCTCTGCCCCTCCCCTGCTCACACTGTCTCAAAAATAAATAAAACATTAAAAAATAACAACAACAACAAAAACCCTTTCAAGAACAAATACCTCTCAATACAGGAAAAAGCCCAAGGGAAAGATAAGTCATGTATCTAAAGTTAGCGCAACAAAACTTGTCTCATCAGCCTTCAAATAATATATCTTTGAGTGGCCTTCCCTTCACTTCAACTGATTTCTTCTTTTAAGGGACTAAGCTCTGAATAGGAAGACTGTATACCTCACACTGCTATTAATTCTCTTATCAAAACCAATCACTTCTCAACCCACACTGAAATTTTAACTCCTCTATAAAAGTCTCCGCTGCACAATAGCTCTAAAACATTCCACCAAATACCCTCAGCGACTCACATTAGAGTTTGCAACTTTAATACATTCCAGAAACATGAGATGAAACGTGACACATTTAAGATGAAGAGAGAAAAATCCCGGGAGTTTTCAAAAACGAAAAGGTTGCATCTGATGCCGGGACTGGAGGGCATTATAACAGCAGTCTTCTATTTATACAGTCCTAA
The DNA here is from genome assembly GCA_017311185.1 of Proteles cristata cristata. Lineage (NCBI taxonomy): Eukaryota > Metazoa > Chordata > Mammalia > Carnivora > Hyaenidae > Proteles > Proteles cristata. The sequence continues at coordinate 357,345 of JAESUZ010004128.1, read as the reverse complement.
AGGTCTTAATTAATCTTCGATGGTGTAAATAGTTGCATAACCCCATTTCATTACTAACAACAGTACCTACCCTGTATCTCCCAATCCGTGAAGGAAAATCACCTATAAGAGAAGAGGAAAAATTAATAAATGTCTGAACAACCCCGCAGAGAAGTGTTAGGCACGGAGGCTCTGGCTCAGGTGCGTGCCAGAATTACACCACGCTGCCATCGGCAAGTTAATCTCTGCAGACCTGTTCAGAGACACAAAATCCTTCACTTCCCTCCTTGAGTTCCGAAGATAACGCGGCCCCAGCTGGACATTCTTAAGGGCAAGTGACCACCCATTTCAAGAAAAAGATCTTGTCTCCTTTGAGTCAGACCATGAAAGCCTCGAATAAGCTGTAGAATTTTTCCATCGCAAAAAAGAACTTCCGGGCGGGGGTGCGGGGGGTGCTGTACAAGTAAGTTTGAGATCCTCATACACAAGTCTCCTAAAAACAACAACAACAACAACAACAACAAAAAACCCAAACCAAACCAAGCACCTCTGATTTCGTGAGACACGACATTTTCAAACTTCTTTAGTTCAGAACAAGAGCGCAAGGTAAGAAGAGAAACCATTCCCGCATCACTAACGAGACAGAAGCAGGGTAGAAAGCCCCCTCACGCCACTGCCCCCAAGCTGGGACTGGGGGAGGGGGAGGGGAAGGGGCCCGGGGGTCCCGCGCCCGCGCTCGCTCCGCAATGCGGACAACTCGGGTTCTGGGGCTGTTGCGGGGCAGGGGGGGGTGGGATGCGAATCCTCCGCCTCGGCGGCGACCCGGCGCCCTCCGCACGCAGCCGGATGCCGCGGCGCGCCCATCGTCCCCACCCCACCCCACCCCGACGAGGGGCAGGGCTGGGCGCCCGCACCCACCGGCCGCCGGCCGACCTGCGACGCCGACCCCGCGCCACAGGCGGTAGCCGGCTGCGGGCCGAGCGGGCCCCTCCGAGCCCCGGCCGCCGCCACTCACCGCAGCGGTGGCTTTCCGGGCGGCGGGCACGATGGCGGGAAGCGGGGCGGACATGTTATTGCCGCACATACACCGGCTCGACTGGCGGAGCGCGTCGGCAGAAAAAAGGGACAACGGGCGCCCGGCCCGGCCCAAGGGCGTGCGAGCGGCGAGTCCCGCCCCGCCCCTCCGGGCGCGCGCTCAGGCGCGTGCGCGCCCGCGCCGCCCTGCGCCGGCTCCGCGCGCGCCCGCGCTCCGCAAGGCAGCTCGGCCGCCCCTCCCCCGCCGCTCGCCCCCGCCGGGCGGGTCACGATGCCCGGCTTCTCCGCCCGCGCGGTTGGCTGCGGCCGCGGGGCGGCCCGAGCTGACCTCCTCGGACCCCGCGGCCCGCGCGTGCTCCGTGCGGGTGGCCACGTGGCGCTCGCTCCCGTGGGGCGTCCCGGCCACCCCGGGGACGGCGCGGAGGCCCAGGCCGGCAGCGTGGCCCCCGGAGCCTACCTTTATCGTCCTCTCCTGGGGCCCCGTAATGAAAAGAATGATCCCCAAAGCCGGCCGTACCCAGTCCCAGATATGCATTCCTTTGTCTCCCAAAGCCGGGGTGTGCTCTGGGTCGTGAGTCAGGAAGGACTGGACGGGGAGAGGCCGGTGGAGCTCTCGCTGTGTGTCCGTTCGGGGCTCTAGCAGTGTGCAGTTTGGGGGTCGGCTCCCCTCCGCCTTTAAACTTCACCTGGGAAGGAGAACACTCGATTGCACCGAAGATTCACAATATGACTGACGACTATTGACACTGTGCTGATCAAGCACAAGATTGGATGGCCCCTTTTCTGCACGGTGGCTCAAAGCCGATCACTGCGTCCCCCGCAGGGGATACGAGGCAGAGACACGTAAAGCCAAACGCCTTGAGCTTCAGAAGTTAACAATTCGGTGGAGAAACTTGAAGGATGTATACAATCTTTAGAGAGTATCGCCTGAGGTGGGGAAGGAACCTGGGGAACAAAAGGGTTTAAAAAACCCACTTCACTTTAATTCACATGGTGACCAGAATGCTGAAGGATTGGGGATCTTATTGGTACGGTTGTTATGACTCTTTATCTTGGATTTGAGGTCTGAGAATTCAAAAATGTTAAATTGATGCTGCTTTATTGAAAATGATACTGTGACTCGTTCGTTTCCCAATGAGTATACGTGTTTATGTCAGGCTTTTAAGTATTTGGTTGTGATGTAAATAAATGCTATCTGTAGTTCCTAGTGTGAAAAGGACATAGTCCCTAGCATGTGACTTTTTCTATGATGTAATATGTATAGTTCCAGGGGCATCAATCCGTCCTAACAATCAATTTCCAACAGTGGGGAGTTGGGCCTCTCAATCTGATGTGTTTCAGTCACCTGCCCCTCCTTACCTGTCCAAATACTACTATCCCTGCAAGATACTCCCAAGTCGTACATCCACTAAAGAACCTCAGTGTTCTAATTAATTGATCGCTTTTCCTCCGGTAAGGGAATGAAAAAAATATAATTGAAAAAAGACAAAATTATCATGACTTTCAGAATTAACAGAAAATAGGGAAAATTTAATAAAAGCTATTTAGAAATTACAAACTATTAGAAACTAGCAATATAGCCAGTTACTAAATCAATATACAAAAATGAGTGGTTTTTCCAGCTGCAACCAATAGCTGGTTAGAGTAAAGGAGAAAAATATTTGCAAAAAAGTTTTAAAAAATATATTCAAGCAAAACTTAACAAGAATGTATCAGAGCTATATCAGAAAAAGCATGAAGGCACCAAGGTACAAGAAAAGTCAAATAATCAGACAGGAAGATGCACGATTATAAGGTTATTAATTTGCTCAGAATTGCTAATACAATGTACTTCCATTAAAATCCCAATAATTTATACTTTGATAGCAATTATTTTGAATATCTTAATAATATTTTCTAATTTTCTAAGATAATTCTAAAATTCATAAATGTGGAGAATAGACATGTAGGAAAATCCAGGAATATAAAAAAGAAATACAGCAATTTGAGGTACCCACCCTACCAACCATGACATTGAAGGAGATCAGAATACACTGCCCCAAATTATGCCATTTGGCATATTGATTATTTTGCTTTGAGAAACAATAGATGAAGAAAGAGGCCATCTGGGGGTTTCCTTTATCTAAGACCAGAAACTCTAAGAAATGAGGACTGCCATAAATCTCCTCTCCTGGGGGGAGATTTATGGCCACAAAGACAACAGAAAGCTGGCACGAAAATAGTCTTTCACAAACAAACTTCGCTAAATAAAACCCTTTTTTCTTTGTCTTATCATTTCTCCATAAATTTATTTCTCTGTCTTAAAATGGTACTTAAGCCTCCATGTCTGACTACCTCTCGAGTTTTTTTTTCCCTCCTTAAGTAATCTCGAAGACCAACATAGGGCTCAAAATCATGACCCCAAGATCAAGATCGCATGTTCCATGGACTAGATGCTCCAAGTCTTTTAAAAAAAATTTTTTAATGTTTTATTTATTTCTGAGGGAGAGAGAGACAGAGTGAGCAGGGAAGGAGCCGAGATAGAGGGAGACACAGAATCCGAAGCAGGCTCCAGGCTCTGAGCTATCAGCACAGAACGCTACAAAGGGCTCGCACCCACAAACCGTGAGATCATGATCTGAGCTGAAGTCGGACGCTTAACCAACTGAGCCACCCAGGCACCCCTAGGTGCTCCAAGTCTTTAGAGTTTCTGTGTCATTTCTGTGAGGTCCCCAACATAGGCATATGAAATAAACCTTTCTCTCCTGTTAATCTGTCTTTTTGTCAATTCCTAAGAGAGTAGAATCAAAAGTGTTGTCTCTGCCCGTCAAGATCACCTAGAGTTACAGAAATAAATTCCCAATGTAAGAAAGTACAGTAGATGGGATCATTTACTGAATTCCCTCAGTTACATGGATTTGTTTCTAGAACAGAATTAAAACTGCAAGAAAAATAAAACATAAGAGAAATAGGTATATGGTAAGGGTAACGTTTCAAATCAATAGAAAAATGGGTTTTTCAGCAGAGAGAATACCTGTCTACCTTTGAGAGAAAATTCAGGTGGCTTCTCCATCATTCCTCTCACTGACTGGTAGGCAACATCCAGAAGAGAAAATCCAAAAGACTAACACAAGGAAGTGCCCAATGTTTCAAATTATGAAAGAAATGCAAATTAAGACAATTTACTACTTTAGATGTGTGATATTGGAAAGAACAAACAAGGTTAAATTGCATACACTGCTACTGACAAAATGGAATGAAACTGAAGAACAGTTGGGAAAGATCTGGTGAAGTTACAGATGTGCAGTGTGAGACAATTAGTAACAAAGAAACCTCACTGAAACAGAATGCAGAGGTTTGGGCGGGGGAGCTCTGCCCTACCATGCCTGGTGAATTGCAGACCCCACGGGGAGGACATAGACTTGACCTTACTTGGGCTTCCTTTTGCAGGTGGATACTTCTCTACTATTTGAGCTTGAGCAAGAGCTGCTTTTTTCCTTCTGCCCCTCTACCTCCCAAACAGCTCAGCCAAAGAGAAGTTACCAAATGTCAAATTCCCAATTTACTCAGATAGACTTTTAGTTTATAGCAACCTTCCCAACTTAACCCCTTTCCTCCTTAACAGAAAATACTAATAATAACATACCTCCCCTTTGTTCCCCGGACTTATCTTTGTTTTGCCACAGTTTATTTGTACCAGATTATACTTCATTTTTATTCCTGAACAAACCCATCTTTTGCTGGTAAAATAACCAGCAGTTTTTACTTTCTAAAGTCAACAGCAACTAGGACCCGACAACTACTCTGAGACATGCCTTGGAAACCCTTACAAAGCATCACTATGTATGGTGAAAAGTGTTACCTAAACACTTTTGACAGTAAATGGATGAATTAATGGTTATTTTCATATGAAATTATACAAAGGTGACAATGTATGAATGATAGGTAAATACAGCAACATAAGCAGGTTTCAAAAATAATGCTGAATTTTTAAAATGCTCATTTATTTATTTTCAGAGAGAAAGAGAGAGCTGGGGAGGGACAGAGAGAAAGGGAGAAAGAGAATCCCAAGTTCTGCACAGAGCCTGATTCAGGGCTCCATCCCATGAACCATGAGATCATGAAATCAAGAGATGGATGCTTAACCAACTCAGTCACTCTGGTGCCCCAAAAACAATGCTAAAATTTTTTAAATTTCAAATATTTTTTTAAAAATTTTTATTTATTTTATTTATTTTTTGAGAGAGAGACAGAGATCAAGCTGGGGAGGGGCAGAGGGAGACACAGATTCTGACGCAGGCTCCAGGCTCTCTGCTGACGTGGGGCTTGAATTCACAAACAGTGAGATCATGACCTGAGCCGAAGTCGGAGGCTTAACCGACTGAGCCTCCCAAGAGCTCCACAATGGTGAATTTTTAAAAAACAAACTACAGGGGCGCCTGGGTGGCTTAGTCGGTTAAGCGTCCGACTTTCGCTTAGGTCATGATCTCGCGGTTCGTGGGTTGAGCCCCGCGCTCTGGGCTCTGTGCTGACTGCCAGCTCGGAGCCTGGAGCCTGTTTCAATCTGTGACTCCCTCTCTCTCTGACCCTCCCCTGCTCACGCTGTCTCTCTCTCTCCTAGAAATAAATAAAAAAATAAAAAATAAATAAAAAACAAACTACAAACAAAAAAATAAAATTTTATAAGAAGTTTAGAAGCCTATGAAGAAATCCTATATTGTTTCCTTCAGCAATTTTATTAAGATATAACATGACAGAAAACGAACTGCACATATATAAAGTGTGTAATTTGAGGAGTTTTGTTTTATTATATACTCCTGAATTTATCATTGCAGTCAAAATAATGAACATATGCCTCACACACAAAAGTTCTCTTGGCTCCTTTGTTATCTGTCCCTGTCACTTCCCTCTGTGGTACATTCCCAAGAGACCTCTGATCATTTTCTAGCACTTCTTTTACTCAGCATCACTATTTAGAGATCTATCCATATTGTTGCATCAATTGTTCATTTTTTAAATTGCTAAAGTAGCATTCCATGGCATACCATTATTTGTTTTTCTGTTCATCTGCTGGTGAACATTTGAATTGTTTCAACTTTGGGGCTATTACAAAGAAGCTACCATTACCAATCCTGTACAAGTTTTCTTGTGAACATGTGCTAACATTTCTCTTAGAGTGGGACTGCTCAATCAAGTAGGTGAAGCCTTCACTCTTTAAAAACCTGGTGAAATATTCTCCAAAATAGTTCTTTTATATACATCACATCTTTCATCCATTTTTTTAAACTGGGTTGTCTTAATATTATTGCGTTGTAAGAATTATACAAATACTTAGTTACATATACCTTGTCAAATACATGTTTTAAAAATACTTCTCTCAGGGGCGCCTGGGTGGGTCGGTCAGTTAAGCATTGGACACTTGATTTTGGCTCAGGTCATGATTTCACCATTCATGAGTTTTAACCCTACATCAGGCTCTGTGCTGACAATACAGAGCCTGCTTGGGATTCTCTCTCTCTCTCTCTCTCTCTCTCCCCCCTCTCTTTTTGTACCCCTCCCTTGCTCTCTCTCTTTCTCAAAATAAATAAACATTAAAAAAATACTTTCTCCCAATATATGGCTGAACTTTCCACTTTCTTATATGCATTTTAAAGAGTAAAAGTTTTAGTTTTCATGAAATCAAACTTATCGATAGTTCTTTTATAGTTTATGCCTTTTATTGTAGTTTATGCTTTAAGAAATTTTTGCATAATCCAATATCACTAAGATTTTCTCCTTTGTTTTCTTCCAGAAGATTTAATTTTAGCTATTATATTTAGGTGATTTATTATGATCCATCTTGAACTAATATTTCATATGGTATGAAATAATGATTGAGATTTTTTTTTTTGCATATGGCTGTCTGCTTGTCCATTATTATCCGTTGAAAAGATTATAATTTCCTCTAAGTCTCTTGGCACCTTGGCCAAAAATTAATTCTCCATTGGATATCTATACACAAGAGAATGAAGTTGGACAGCTATCTCACATCATATACAAAAATTTACTCAAATGAATGAAAGCTTTGATATATCTGAAATAGTTGTTATTTCATTTTCATTCCTGAAATGTGTATTTACAGAATGTAAATGTAGAATTTTATATGACTACAGTTTTCCTTTCACTCACTGTCTTCTGGTTTTCATTCATTCCTGTGAGAAATCTGTTGTCATTCTCACCTTTGTTCTTCTGTACTGGTGTTTTGATTTTCTGGCTGCTTTTAAGTGTATTCCTTATCACTGCTTTTATGCAATGTAATTATCGAGAACATTGGTGTTGTTTTCTGGTTTATTTTACTTAGCGTTTATTGTGCTTCTTAGGCATGTGAGTTAATAGGGTTTTTTTGGTGACTTAATAGGTTTTTTTAAATGTTTTTATTTATTTCTGAGAGAGAGAGGGAGAGAGACAGCGTGAGCAGAGGAGGGTCAGAGAGAGAGGGAGACACAGAATGTGAAGCAGGCTCCAGGTTCTGAGCTGCCAGCACAGAGCCTGACGCGGGGCTCGAACCCACAAACCGCGAGATCACGGCCTGAGCCGAAGTCAGACACCCAACCGACTGAGCCACTCAGGCGCCCCAGTGACTTAATAGTTTTAATTAAATTTGGAAAAATTTTATCCGTTAATTCTTCAAAACTTCTTGTCCCATCTTCCCTCCTATTTAGTTATGCAGTTATAACTGAAATTAGGACACTTGATGTTATTCTACAGCTCACTGATATATATTTTCCCCAGTGTTTCCTCTCTTTCATTGTAAATAATTTCCATTAAGTCTTTAAGTTTGTTGCTCTTTTTCCACAGTATATGACTTGCTTGTAATTTTATCCATACCATTTTCTTCTTGGACATTATCTTTTTCACCTCTAGACATTTGTTTGTGGTTTGCTTGTTGTCCTTTATTTTAGTTATTTTTTTAACTTTTTTTCATTATTTATTTTTGAGAAGCAGAGCACGAGTCGGGGAGGGGCAGAGAGGGAGGGAGACACAGAATCCAAAGCAGGCTCCAGGCTCTGAGCTGTCAGCACAGAACCAAATACACAGCTTGATCATGAGAACATGACTTGAGCCGAAGCCAGATGCTCAAACAACTGAGCCACTCACGTGCCCCTGTTTGTTGTCTTTTAGATTAGCAAAATTCTTAACTGTGGTGAAACACACGACCCAAAATTTGTAAGTGTACAGTTCAGGAGGGTTGAGTGTATTTACATTGTTGGGCAATAGATATTTTTTTAATACCTTCCATATCTCCTTAAAATGCTTATCCTTTCTCTTTCTTGAACATATGAACTATATTTACTGTTTAAACATTCTTGCTACAACATGGCCAGATTTCATTGTTTCTCATTAGCATGTAGTATTCCCTGCTATAGATAAACTACATCTACTTGATCCATTCGTCCGTTGATGGACACTTAGGCTCTTTCCATGTTTTAGCTATTGTGGAGAGTGCTGCTATGAACATTGGGGTACATGTGCTCCTATGCCTCAGCATTTCTGTATCCCTTGGGTAAATTCCTAGCAGTGCTATTGCTGGGTTATAGGGGAGTTCTATTGTTATTTTCCTGAGGAACCTCCACACTGTTTTCCAGAGGGGCTGTACCAGTTTACATTCCCACCAACAGTGTAGGAGGGTGCCCGTTTCTCCACATCCTCGCCAGCATCTAGAGTTCTCTGATTGGCTCATTTTAGCCACTCTGACTGGCGTGAGGTGGTATCTCAGTGTGGTTTTGATTTGTATTTCCCTGATGAAGAGGGATGCTGAGCATCGTTTCATGTGTCTGTTGGCCATCTGGATGTCCTCTTTGGAGAAGTGTCTGTTCATATCTTCTGCCCATTTCTTCACTGGGTTGTTTGTTTTTCGGGTGTGTAGTTTGGTGAGTTCCTTATAGATTCTGGATATTAACCCTTTATCTGATATGTCATTTGCAACTATCTTTTCCCATTCTGTTGGTTGCCTATTAGTTTTGTGGGTTGTTTCCTTTGCTGTGCAGAAGCTTTTAACCTTGATGAAGTCCCAATGGTTTATTTATGGATGGACCTTAAGGGTGTTATGCTTAGCGAAATAAGTCAGGCAGAGAAGGACAAATATCACATGTTTGCACGTATAGAAGGATTAGGAGGAACTTAACTGAGGACCATGGGGGAGAAGAAGGGGAGAAATGGAGAGAGGTAAACCATGAGAGACTCTTGAATGCTGAGAAACAAACTGAGGACTGATGGATGTGGGGGGAGTGGGGAGATGGGCATGGAGGGGGGCACTTGTGGGGATGAGCACTGGGTGTTATATGGAAACCAATTTGACAATAAACTATTTGTAAAAAATAAAAATAAAAAAATTTAAAAAATTTAAAAAAATAAACATTCTTGGGGCGCCTGGGTGGCTTAGTCGGTTAAGCGTCCGATTTTCACTTGGGTCATGATCTCACGGTTCGTGGGTTCGAGCCCCGCATCGGGCTCTGTGCTGACTGCCAGCTTGGAGCCTGGAGCCTGTTTCAGTCTGTGGCTCCCTCTCTCTCTGACCCTCCCCTGCTCACGCTCTCTCTCTCCTAGAAATAAATAAAAAAAAAAACATTAAAAAAAAATAAATAAATAAAAAAATAAACATTCTTGCCAATTATTTCTGTCATCTCTGTCGTTTCTGGATCTACTTAGATTGATCGATTTTTTTTTTCATTTCTTTCTTGCCTGTTTGCTTATCTGTTAATTTTTTTCTTTTACAATATGCTTATGTGGATTATTTTTGTTATTTTGTTAGTTGTTGGAGTTTCTGCATTTTTTTCCTCAAATGGTTTCGGTGTTTGTTTTGGAATGCAGTTAAGTCACTTGTTACATTGGTCTGTTTGAGGCTTGCTTTTTCGCTTTGCTAGGCGGGTCCACTGACTGTAGGGCTAATTTGGTCCCCACACTTATGTGGTAACATTTTGAAAATGTCCTTGTATTAGGAATCTTTTTATTTATTTATTTATTTATTATTTTTTCTATTTGGCTAGTGGAAAGATACAGTATTCCTAGCCCTGAGTGAACTCTGGAAAATCTTCTGCTTGAATCTTTCTCATGGTTGTTCACTGGCCTTTAGTGGTTTCTTCACACACATGTGTTGACCGGTACTCATTTGAACCTCTCCCTGAACAGCTTTCTCTTCTCTTGTACTTGATCCCATAAATGCTAGCAGGCCTTCCCTGTGCAAGCTCTCTCTCTTCCCCTCTGGGAGACCAGAGGCCTCTCTTGTACTTCTTCCCAGTACACAGCCTGGAAATTCACTCTAGGCCATCAATTGGAACAATAATATAGCTCAAATTTTTTGTTTCATTTCTCTCAGAGAAATGCTTGTTGCCTAATATCTGGAAGCCAAGATACTGTATATTTTGTCTGGTTGTTTTGTTGTATGAGGTGGGAAGATAAATTGTGTTCTTAGTTATTATTCAGTTCTTGCCCCATCATTGCCAGAAGCCCAAATCTCAAAATATTATAGATTGATAACGGATATATAGAGGTAGAGTAAAAGTACAAAGAAGTGCATAGGAAGGATAAATTCTAAATTCAGAGTAGTGACTACTTCTGGGGAAGCTAGGAGAAAGAGTAATATGATTAGGTATAAAAAGAGACTTACAACTATAAATACAAATAAAATACAAAATAAACTTTTGCTTAGAAAATGCTAAAAATTCTATTGTGTCCTTTGGTTCAAATGTCCCTTCAGAGAGGCAATCTTTGACCACTCAGTCTAAAAGACACCACAAATATCAGTTCTTCTCTAACATAATCCCCTGTTTAATTGTCTCCATGGTACTCTTTATTCTCAGAAATAGTTTTATTTATTTGAACTTATTTATTATATCTCCCCCCGCCCCTGAAATAACCCAGAAAACTCTATAATAAGACTTGCCTAGGACACCTCGGTGGCTCAGTAGGTCAGTTAAGCACCCAACTCTTGATTTTGCATCAGGTCATGGTCTCACAGTCATGAGATCAAGCCCTGAGTCAGACCCCACAGAGCGTGGAGACTGCTTGGGACTCTCTCTCCCCCTTCCCCCTTAAAATAAAATAAAAAAAAAAGACTTGCTTATTTAATTAATTCACTGAAGTATTCCCAGCACTTTGAGGATAGAGAGACAGGAAGGAATCAGGTCAGCCTGATTCTTATAGTCCTTGGTAAGAAATTTGCATTTTATTCAGGAGCAATGGGAAGACACTGAAGGGTATCAACATTCTGACTACTTTTGGAAAATGGATTAGAAGGGGGCAGCGGTGGAAGTGAAAATAGTCATCAGTAGACTGTAGCATTGTTCTAGGAAAAATGGTGGTGGGTTGAACCAGCATGGTGTTTAAGAGAAATAGGTGTTGCTGCTGTATGAAATAGGGAAAGAAGAGCAGTCAGAATGAGTCTTAGGTTTTGGCTTTAATAACTAGGGAAATGAAGGTGCCATTTATTGACATGGGGAACATAAGGGAGGAGAAGTTTGGGGAAGATGTGGTAGAGTGCTGGAAATCTCGAATCCCTGTTTGATGATGTTAAGAAGACATCTTAGTCGAGATATCAATTGAGGAGCTGGATACGTACAAGTCGAACTCTAATTTGGGATACAGACATAAATCTGAGAATCTGTAAACCATTTAAGATAACCTTGAGGGAATACCTGCATATAAAAAATAAATTTCAACATTTATTTATTAAAAAAAAATTTTTTAATGTTTTATTTATTTCTGAGAGAGAGAGAGGCAGTGTAAACAGGGGAGGGTCAGAGAAAGAGAGGGAGACAAAGAATCCGAAGCAGGCTCTAGGCTCTGAGCTAGCTGTCAGCACAGAGTCTGATGCAGGGCTCGAACCCACGAACCGTGAGATCATGACCTGAGCCAAAGTCGGTCGCTCAACCGACTAAGCCACCCAGGTGCCCCTAAATTTCAACATTTAGAGGGCAGATAGTTTAGGACAGCCCAGTGAAAGTGAGAGAGATCAACCAGGATGGAAGAAGAAAACCAAAAATGTAGGCTATCCAGAAATCAAACAAAGTGTTTTAAGGACCAAGTGATCAACTGCCTTGAATGATGCTAAGCACTCCTTTAAAAGAACAGAATTTTAATTTTGTTCAGCTTTTTTGAGGCATAATATACAAAAGTTGTACATGAATAATGTGTATATTTCAATGAGTTTGGATATAAATGTAGACCCATGATACCATCACCACAATCATGGTAATAAGAATATCCATCACCAGGGCACCTGGCTGGCTCAGTAGAGGAGGACGGTGACTTTTGGTCTTGGGGTTGTGAATTTGAGCCCGACGTTGGGTGTAGAGATTACTTAAATAAATAAACTTAAAAAAAAAAAAAGAATAACCATCACATCAAAAAAACTTCTTGTGTCCCCTGGCTTTTTGTTTGTGGTAAGAATATTCAACATAAGATTTACCCTCTAACTAGTGCATCATACCATACTGTTAACAATAGACACAATGTTGTAATGTAGATCTCCAGAACTTACTCATCCTGGATAAGTGAGACTTTATGCCCATCAAACAACTCTCCCATCTCAGCTCCTATCAAACTCACTCCTACCTCCTGGCAACCACCAATCTGTTTTTTGCTTTTCTGACTATTGTAGATACTTTGTAGAGGAGAAATCATGCAGTATTTGTCCTTCTGTGACTAATTGACTTCACTTAACATAATGTCTTCCCAGTCCCTCCATCTTGTCATAAATGGTAGTATTTCCTTAATTTTTAAGTTTGAATAATATCTAGTTATATGTATATCCCACATATCCTTAAAATTTTGAGTATAATTGCCACACAATGTTACATTAGTTTTAATATCCCACATTTTCTATTTCCATTTGTCTTTCATTGGACATTTGGGCAGTTTCCATATCTTGGCTATTGTGAATCGTGCTCCAATAAACATGGGAAATATCTCTTCAAGATCCTGATTCCGATTCCTTTGGGTATATACCCAAAAGTGGAATGGCTGGATCATAGAGCTAGTTCTATTTTGAATTTTTTGAGGAATCTCTGTACTGTCTTCCAAAGTGCCTGCACCATTGTACATTTCCACGAACAGTGCACAGGGTTCCGATTTTGCCACACCCCCTACCAACACTTATTATCTTTTGTTTTGTTTTGACAATACTCATCCTAACATTTGCAAGGCAATGCCTCATTGTGGTTTTGATTTGCATTTCTTATCAGAACTGGCAACGTGGAGATTATTCATAGGAAAAAATGGGATTAAGGAAGAGGAAATAGAGATGGCCTATGTAGAACTCTTTTGAGGAATTTTGCTATGAAAGCAAACAGAGAGATGGATACAGCTGAATGGATGTGGATGGATGAAGGGATAAAGAAATGAGGTATAGCTTTTTTTTTTTAAATGAATGATAGCATTTTAATAGGCTTATGAGACCACCCAGCATGAGGAGAGACTGATGATGCTGATGCGGGAAACAGAAAGGATATTCAAAACAACAAAATCCCTAAGCAGGTGGGAGGCATGGAAGTCCAGATCACAGGTGGAAAGACTGAAAGCTAGCAGGAGGAAAGCCACTTCCTTGTCTTTAATAGGATACAGAGAATGTATGCAGTGATAGGAAGGATTGGGCATTTAGTGGTGGGATATGTCAAAATGCCTTGTCTCATGACTTCTTTTTCTAAAGTAGAAGGGAAAATCATTGGCTGAGAAAGAAGATACAACATAGTCATTGTGGAGAGTGAAAAAGTAAGTTCTCTAGGACACTGGAGTAGGGTGACCAATTTAGGGTCTGTGATCTTGAATTTAAAGAAAGCCTGTTAGCCTGAAAGCTAGTTCTCTCTAGAGAGAAAGAGCAAATCCAGTAATTGTTATAGCTTCTTACTTATATCCATGACAATGTTAAAAAAAGATACATAACTAAAAGATGTTGTCGGTAGAAGGGGCCAAAAAGTGAGAGGTTAGATGAGTCAGTATCTTCATATTATACGGAGCGAGGAGCTTCTGGATACTTTTGATAGTTGAAAATCTAAGAAATAGATAGTAAAAAAAAGAAATAGATATTTAAAGTACTCACATTATTTAAATTACACATTTACCATCGAGAGAACTAAAAGACTGGGAAAGAGTTTAAATTACCTAAGTCTTCATCTATCTTAAGACAAGTGAACATACAATGTCCAAAAAATTGATAAAACAATTAGTGATAGAGATATTTTAATTTATAAATATAGAGGTAATCACCAGATGAAATAAAAATAGAAAGTTATAAGTGATTGCCTAGGGAAAATTCCTGTTTTTCATTATGGACTCTTCTGTACTACTTGCTTTTTCTCCAAACGAATGCATGCATTAATATACTTTAATAAAATTAAAACAAAAACTATTCAGGTATAAATGAAGACCTGTAAGTCAGGGCCAATCTTTGATAAAACGAGGTAGGTTTTATCCGGATGACATTTATTTCCATCCCTTTCCATGCTCTCTTCTTAGCTCACTTGATATTGTTTTCTCTCAGTATCAAAGGGATTCACTGCTCTCCTGTCGCTGGGTTCCTCCTCTCTTCACTAAGGAAACTCTCATCTCCGGTTCTTTTCCAATTCTCGACTCTGATAAACGCAAAATAAGCCTGTTCTTGATCTCACTCTAAAAGTGACTTTTTCTTGACTCACAGAAAAAGTCAGTTATAATCTAATAACTGAAATTCTTTTCCTTCTGTTCCCATCCCTGCCAAAATATTCTTTAATGCGTATTCTCATTTAGGAGTTTTATGCACATGTTTTTGTTTTGTTGGTTTTTAATGTCAAAAAAAGAGGACTGAGTTGATTAGACTCTTCCTTGTGTGTTTTATTATGGTTCCTGTAAAGTACCCTGTATGATGAAATTAACCCCCGTTTATTTTCACTTCCCCACTCTCATTCTCTACCCACTTTGAGAATTTTCATTAAAAACATTTTTTAAATGTTTATTTATTTTTGAGAGAGGGAGAAACAGAGCACAAACAGGGGAGAAGCAGAAGAGGGAGACACAGAGTTTGAAACAGCTGAGCTGTCAGCACAGAGCCTGACACGGGGCTCAAATTCATGAACTACAAGATCATGACCTGAGCCAAAGTCAGATGCTTAACTTACTGAGCTAGGCACCCAGAGAATTTTCATTTTAAATGAGTTCAAAGGAATTAAGCTATGTTGATGGAGTCTTCGGGTCCTTGGATAAGTGGCAAAAAAGTGATTAGGAGTGTGTGAGAAAGAGGACTTCCCAAGAAATTTCAAATTGTACCACCTTTACAGGGTTCATTTCGTTCCTTTTATATAATTATGCAGTAGACATTACTAGCTGCACCTGGAATCAGCATGGACCGTAAAGTCATTGAAATGTTTTTTTTTATTTGAAGATTTAAGTTTATTTTATTTAAAAAAATTTTTTTAATGTTTATTCATATGAGAGAGAGAGAGAGAGAGACAGAGTGTGAGTAGGGTAGGGGCAGAGAGGGAGACACAGAATTCGAAGCAGGTTCCAGGCTCTGAGCTGTCAGCACAGAGCCCGACGCGGGGCTCAAACTCACAAACTGCAAGGTCATGACCTGAGCTGAAGTTGGAGGCTTAACCGATTGAGCCACCCAGGTGCCCCAAGTTTATTTATTTATTTTGAGAGAGAATGTGCAAGCAGGGGCGGGACAGAAAAGGAGAAAGGGAGAGAGAATCCCAAGCAGCCTCCTTACTCGCAGCACAGAGGCCTATGCGGGGCTCGAACTCAAGAACCGTATCAGGACCCGAGCCAAAATCAAGAGTCGATGCTTGACCGACTGAGCCACCCAGGTGCTCCTGAAATGTTTTATTACAAAGTCTTCTTAATGATTTAAACAGGGTACAGTGCAACACCCCAATCATGTGGGTGCTTAGTAAATATTCTCATGCCATAATAATGATGATGTAACACTTACCTAGGCTTAAGGTAAGATTAATGACCTATTTATCACACATTAATTTACATTTTTACAACACAGATGCTACTCATCAAATTGACAGTTTTATACGCGTCATTAACATGTTGGATATGGGATAAACAAACATGTAGCCTACAATTAACGACAATTATTTCCACTATTATTAACCGATGTCCCCCAATAACATTACATGACCTACACAACAAAAAGCATCTCTGCCAGGAAGTGCAGTGCATTGTTTTATATTTCCTGTATCTCATTTATTCAATAAAAATTGTGTGTTGCGGGGTGCCTGGGTGGCTTAGTCGGTTAAGCGTCCGACTTTCGCTTAGGTCACGATCTCGCGGTTCGTGGGTTCGAGCCCCGTGTCGGGCTCTGTGCTGACTGCCAGCTCAGAGCCTGGAGCCTGTTTCAGAGTCTGTGACTCCTCTCTCTGACCCTCCCCTGCTCACATTGTCTCTCTCTCTCTCTCTCTCTCTCTCTCTCTCTCTCTCTCTCCTAGAAATAAATAAAAACATTTAAAAATGTTATTAGTATTAACACTCACCCAGAAATCCATTACTTAAGGCAAGCACCGATTTTCTAGGTAGAGGAAAAAAGTTGTGACTCTTCCTATAGATTAGGACACATTTTGCAATAGATTTTGCAATTTTCTTCCCAGAAGAAATTTCTAACAAAAAGATGATGAAATACATCGAATTGAAACCCTTAAAGTCAGGAACTAGTTTCTACTTTTTTCTCTATTTTCTTTTGTACTTCCAAATAGAGTCTGTACTTTATATTGTTTTATAGAGCTCATACTCGTATTTTTCTTCTACTTGTGCTGTTAGGTCTACAGGAAGCCTACTTTTTTTTTTTTTTTTTTTTACCTTTTGAAAAATACTCAACTTTGGGGCTCCTGGCTGCCTCAGTTGGTGGAGTGAGCAACTTTTGATCTTGGGTGTGGATTTGAGTCCCACATTGGGTGTAGGGATTACTTACAAATAAAGTCTTTAGAGTAGCTCACTCAGTTTACCATCAAACCCTTGATTTCCTACCTGGGTTCCTGAGTTGGATGGAGCTTGGCTCTGTGCGACAGTGTGCAGCCTGCTTGGGATTCTCTCCTCTCTCAGGCTCTCCCTTACTCGCGCATGCTTGCTCACTCTCTTTCTCAAAATAAGTAAATATACATATATGAGTATATATATATATATATATAAGAGATGATCCTAAAAGGAAATTTAAAAAAAAGAAATAAAATCTTTAAAAAAATACTCAATTTTGATATTTCCTGTTCTAGATTTCAAAAAACCTGGAAGCAAGATCCTATTTGATTTCACCTTTGTGTATTTCTTATTACTTAAAAAATATTTTGTGTTTATTCATGTTTCTCACACACACACACACACACACACACACACACACACACACAGTGTGAGCGGGGGAGGGGCAGTGAGAGCAGACACAGAATCCAAAGCAGGCTCCAGGTTCTGGGCTGTCGGCACAGAGCTCCCCTTGGGCTGGGCACAGAGCTCCCCTTGGGGCTGGAACCCGTAAGCCGAGAGATCACGACCCAAGTCTATTCAGAAACCCAACCCACTCAGGCACCCCTTGCCTTTGTATATTTCTTGGCAACAAGTAAGTGACCTGCTCATGAATATGCTTAAAGACATGCATCTTTTTTCTATTTCATTCAAAATAACTTATGTTTAGGCAAACATAGGAGTAGTTCCCCTCCAAAAATTTCTCACCTTCACTATTTTTATAACTAATGGGAACTAGGAAGAACAACTGCACAGCAAGACGGTGAACTGTAAAGAGAATAAACAAGGGGAACATGGTCTTTTATATTACATCCCCTTAAGGCAAAAATAGGGAAGATATTTTTTGAATGAAAATAGCCTTCTGTATTTTGTGTTGCAGATATTCCATTTTAAATGATAAAAAACACTACTTTGTAAGGAGGCAGTGTTAAGTGAATCCTGGCTCTGCCTTTTGTGGTGAGACCTGGGTCCAGCCACTCGACTTTGCCAAGCCTAAGCTTCTTGGTCTGTAAGAAATAAAAACATCTACCTCTACGACTGATTGTTGAGACAAACCGAGTAAGGCTGACTTAACAGCGCTCAGTGTAGCTCCAACATTATTAAATAATAAGCGAAATTAATTATGTCGGTAGCTCGGCCAAAGCAACACAGCAGAGACCCAGGGATGCGGCCGCACACAGTCTTAGACACAGGTCGGTGGGAGCCAGGCATTTTAATAGCTGGACCCTCGGTATGATCTTTGCATCTGACCGCGTGTAACCAGGCGAAGCTCAACGCCAAGGGCTTAGCGCTCCCGCTATTTGATTCTGAGCTGCAGGTGGAGCTCGGGAAAGACACTGCCTCATAATGAGGACAAGGCGACCCAGCAAAACGTGCCAGGCCAGACTCCAGGACTCTCTAACGCACAGCGTCTTCGACGCGCGCTCTTTTAAGGCCGCGGAAAACGCCGTCTGCTCAAGACAAGGTCAACGCACCTCCCTCAAACGATGCTCACGTCCCTCGTGAACTAAAACCATGAAAAAGATGCAGAGCAACAGAGACCGCGAAGCCGCAAAAACCCCTACGCCACCAGGGCCTCCCGGACGCCCCCAAACCCAGTGGCCGCGAGCGCCGCACTTCCGGCTTCACGACAAGGGTGGGGCGGCGGCCGTAAAGCAGCGCGCGGAGACCACGTGGGCTCCGAGGCGACCCCGGGCGCCCTTGGAGGGCCGTGGCGGTGCGGGTCATGGCCGGTCCCTTGCGGAGCGTCGGGGCGGGGGCTCTGGAGCTGCTCCGGGCCCTTCCCCGTGTGAGCTTGGCGAACCTGAAGCCGAACCCAGGCTCTCGAAAACCGGTAAGCGGCTGGTGGCGGTGCGGGGAGGCGCTGGCGCACCGGGCGACGGAAGCGGCCTGTCTCTTCTCTCCCCTGAAGGGTGTTGGGATGAACGTAGGGTTGCCGAGCCCTCGTCTCGACTGCACGGAGGAGAGTTCCCACACGGCCCCAATTCGTAACGAGAAGGTTTATATTGTAAAGCGGAATTCTGTAATTGGGGCGGAGGAGCGAAGTCGGTGGGAATTCACAAGATGATCGTCTCGTTCAGAATTGGATTTAAAATAAGGCACTTTCCCATTACCTTTATTTTCGTGGGAAAGGTTTGGGTTGATGACGGTGGATGCCTTTTCTGCAAATCACTGCATACAGCTTGAAAAGCTGTTAATTGACATACTGTCATTTATTTATCTTTAAGAAGATTTGATTTCCACCCAGCGTGGAGTTGGAACTCACAACCCGAGAGGGAACCGGCCAGGTGCCCCCGCACACTGTCATTTAAAAAATCAGTTCGTTGTTTTCACGAAGGGACAGGAAGTTGATTTAGGAAAATTACTTTCTCTATGAGTTTGGGTTTAAATAATATACCAGGGCAATGGTTATGTATTTACAGTTAATGACAACGTAAGTGTTGTTGAATGTCGTGTCTGCTTTGTTTGTTGTGGATGTTTGATTTTCTAGGATTTTTTTTTTTTTCATTTCCAGCGTATCTAGAATCCTTATCTCCATTCCGTCCTTGGAACTTTGCCTTTGAACCACAATTTGATGCTAACTTAGAAGTGTTGGAGGGTAGAACAGACCTTAGCACGTAGCGTGAAATGGGGGTACAGGTTGACTGGATCAATGAATGGTATTTCCTTTCCTTGTAGGAAAGAAGGCGAAGGGGTCGGAGAAGAGGTAGAAAATGTGGCAGAGGCCATAAAGGAGAGCGGCAGAGAGGAACCCGGCCCAGACTGGGTTTTGAGGGAGGCCAGACTCCGTTTTATATTCGAATCCCAAAATACGGGTTTAATGAAGGTCATAGGTAAGGTTCCTTTGCTTTTTAAAGGAAACATCCCTGATTTTCATGGACAATCACCAAAAAAAAAAAAAGCTTGGTAGAAATTTAAATTCACTTTGAGTCAAACTTTTATTGTTGTTTCTTTGTTTTAATTTTTGGTAATGAGATTTAGCCTGGATTAGTAGGAAAAAAAGCCCAGACTTTATACTCAGACCTGCAAAGGAGAATATAAGACCAGCTTTTGTGTGGTTGGTTAGAGGCTTAGCAATAATATATATAAAAACCTGAACAATTGTAGTCACCCCATAAGTGACAACTACTCTGGTTACTTTGAGCTCCGTTAATGCCTAATGCAAATTTGACAAATTTATTTGAGTGAAGTAAATGCTTAGAGAGGCAAACTATGTTTAATGAAATGAACTATGGGTTTTGTTTCATTGACAAAAAGCAAGCAATATTATGTGTTTTTGTTGCACTCGCGATGCTTTTATTTTATTTATTTATTTTTAATGCTTAGTTTTGAGACAGAGACACAGAATCTGACGCAGGCTCCAGGTTCTGAGCTGTCAGCACAGAGCCCCATGCAGGGCTTGAGCTCATCAACCACAAGATCATGACCTGAGCCCAAGTCGGACGTTCAACTGACTGAGCCACCCAGGCGCCCCAGGATATTTTTATTTTTGTTAAGTCATCTAAATCCAGGGAGGACAATATAGGACAGAGCTTTGAGTCAGTTTGAAGAACTTACAGGAAGAGAAGTTTGACTGAGTTTCCCAATTGTTACTTTGTTTTGTAGCTTCAGACGGCAGTATCAGCCTTTGAGTCTCAATAGATTGCAGTATCTTATTGATTTGGGTCGAGTGGATCCTACTCAACCTATTGACTTAACTCAGCTTGTCAATGGGAGAGGTGTGACCATCCAGCCACTTAAGAGGGATTATGGTGTCCAGCTGGTAGAGGAGGTAAGTCTGCATGAGATTTTTGGTGTTACATGAAGGCTGTTTCTGATTACCGTATAACTAACACTCTGCCTTTTAAATTTTTATTTCTTTAATTAGTTAATTTAATTAATTAGTTAATTAAATCTTTTTGAGAGAGTGCAAGTGAGTGAGGGGCAGAGAGAGAAGGAGAGAGTGCGGAGCCTGGAGCAGGGCTTGAGCTTTCCTGGAGTGGGGCTTGAACTCACGAACCATGAGATCATGACCTGAACTGAAATCGGCCCAGGCGCCCCAATTTTTTTTTCTTTCTTTCTTCCTTTCTTTCTTCTTTTCTTTCTTTCTTCCTTTCTTTCCTTCCTTCTTTTTATTTATTTTTTAATGGTTATTTATTTATTTTGAGAGAGAGAGATAGAGAGCAGGGAAGGGGCAGAGAGAGAGGGAGACAGAATCCCAAGCCAGCCCTGCACCGTCAACAAAGAGCCCATTGTGGGGTTCTGGAACCCATGAACCTCGAGATCATGACCTGAGGTGAAATCACGAGTTGGACACTTACCCACTGAGCCACCCAGGCGCCCCCTCAATTTTTAGTTCTTTAGAGTGTCTTATAACCATTACTGTGTGTTACACTCCGTTGTAGTGTGAAGAGATCGGCCTGCTCTCCTGAGGGGCCTTCGTATGTGGTTCTGGGCTGCTCTTCAGTGTAGCTGTTTAGCTTGCTCTCTCGCTCCCTTTGATTCTCTACTCAAAACATCCTATCAGGGTTTTATGACAGAATGTTCACAATACCTCCCCGCCCTCCTCACACTTGTGTCTGCTTTACCCTGTGCAGAGTATTTTTCTGCGCAGAGTATTTTTCTTTGAATATATAAACACTTGACCTTTATCAGCAAGTAATGCACTTATTTTTTCATTCTCTTCTTCACACTATAATGTAACTTCTTTGATGACAGGTACTTGGTTCATTGCTATATTTTTAGTATTGGAAATAGTGGCTCATAATAATTAGTATTTATGGAGAAAAAGAATGAATCAAACCCAGTTTCTTTTTTAGAAGGTTTCTTATTTATTTTTTTAATATTTGTTCATTTTTGAGGGGGTATGTGAGGGGCAGAGGGAAGAAGACAGAGATCTGAAGCAGGCCCCACGCTGACACCGAAGAGCCTGATGTAAGGCTTGAACTCATGAACTATGAGATCATGACTTAAGTTGAAGTCAGATGCTCAACCGACTGAGCCACTCAGATACCCAGAATCAAATCCAATTCTAACTGCAGCAAAGAATTTTTCTATGCTTCGGTTCAGGTTATGATCTCATGGCTTCTGAATTTGGGCCCTGCGTCAGGCTCTGTGCTGACAGCATGGAACCTGGAGCCTGCTTCAGATTCTGTCTCCATTTCTCTCTCTCTCTCTCTCTCTGCCTCTCCCCTGCTCACGCACTGTCTCTCTCTCTCTCTCTCTGCCCCTACCCTGCTCACGCACTGTCTCTCTCTCTCTCTCTCTCTCAAATATAAACATTGAAAGGTAAGAAAAAAAGAAATTGGCCAAGAGTTTCATAAGCAATTAAGTTTATTCATTAATACTTTTGTTTCTTGGAGGTAAGACAGCTGTGTAAGTAACTTGGTGTCCACTAGAGGGAAGCATGTGTTTATGGAAGAACCTTTTAGGTTCCTTTGAAAAAGTGAACCTTGTGGAGACAAGTTTTCCAAATAAAATGATTTGAAAATAAAATACAGAATACACCATTAAGCCTTAGTATTCTATTTGGGCTATATAAGGGAACACACATATAAATTAATACGGAAAAATCTGTCACCTTCTCAGCCAGTAAACACACCCCAACAGCTCTCAGGCACGTGTCTGTATTAAACTAGGAAAATAACCCTGAAAACTACACCAGGGCAACAGTTGAGTAAGTACAGTTGCACAGTCACTTGCAGCTCTGTAAACTGGCTTTTCTGGATTTTAGATTTGCAGTAAATAGTGGTAATAAGACTTATCCTTAGCACAAAATTACCAATTTCAGAATATATGTTTTCAAGGAATAACAACATAAGGGAAACTTCACTGATATAAAGACATTCCTAAAAATAGTATTTATAGTGCTGAAAACACCAGACAGAACTAACTCTAATGCTCAAGAAAAGGGAAACAGTTGGGAGATCTGGAAGAGTTATTAAATTTCACAAATAATATGGCAAGACCTGATTTCATTTTTTATTTATTTAAAAATATTTTTTAAAGTGTTTATCCATAGTAGAGACACACACAGTGCTAGTGGGGGAGGGACAGAGAGGGAGGGAGACACAGAATCTGAAGCAGGCTCCAGGCTCCGAGCTGTCAGCACAGAGCCCGACGTGGGGCTTGAAGTCATGAACTGTGAGATCATGACCTAGGCTGAAGTTGGATGCCCAATTGACTGGGCCATCCAGGGACCCCTATTTATTTTTTTAAGTTTATCTATATATTAAGAGAGAGATTGGGGGAGAGGGGCAGAGAGTGAGAATCCCAAGCAGGTTCCACATTGTTAGCACAGAGCTCAATGTGGAGCTTGAACCCATGAACTGTGAGATAATGAACTGAGCAGAAATCAAGAGTCAGATATTTAAGTGACCAAGCCATCCAGGTGCTCCAGATTTTTAAAAAAGATTTTATTTTTAATCTCTACGCACAAGAAGGGGTTCAGACTCAGACACTTCTCCAAAGAGGACATCCAGATGGCCAACAGACACATGAAACGATGCTCAGCATCCCTCCTCATCAGGGAAATACAAATCAAAACCACACTGAGATACCACCTCACGCCAGTCAGAGTGGCTAAAATGAGCAAATCAGAGAACTCTAGATGCTGGCGAGGATGTGGAGAAACGGGCACCCTCCTACACTGTTGGTGGGAGTGCAAACTGGTACAGCCCCTCTGGAAAACAGTGCAGAGGTTCCTCAGGAAACTAACAATAGAACTCCGTATGACCCAGCAATAGCACTGCTAGGAATTTACCCAAGGGATACAGAAATGCTGAGGCATAGGAGCACATGTACCCCAATGTTCATAGCAGCACTCTCCACAATAGCTAAAACATGGAAAGAGCCTAAGTGTCCATCAACAGACAAATGGATCAAGAAGATGTGGTTTATCTATACCATGGAATACTACATGGCAATGAGAAACAATGAAATCTGGCCTGTGTAGCAACACGGATGGACCTCGAGGGTGTTATGCTGAGCGAAATAAGTCAGGCAGAGAAGGACAAATCCCATATGTTTGCACGTATAGGAGGATTAGGAGGAACTTGACAGAGTAACAAGGGGGAGAAGAAGGGGGGAAATGGTGGGGGTAAGGGAGAGAAGCAAACCATGAGAGACTCTTGAATGATGACAAAAACTGAGGACTGGTGGATGTGGGGGGGAGGAGGGGTGGGCATGGAGGAGGCACTTGTGGGGATGAGCACTGAGTGTTATGTGGAAACTAATTTGACAATAAACTATTAGAAAAAAAAAAAAAGAAGGGGTTCAGACTTACAACCCCAAGATCAAGAGCTGCACGCTCTACTAACTGAACCAGCCAGGTGCCCCTGTTGTCAGATGTCTTATTTTTCCACTGGTTCCAGCCCACTAATTTCATCGCCAATTTCTTGGCCTCTCGTTAACTTAGGGATAAGGAAGAGAAGTTTTCTCCATGTCAGCATGGCAGACATGCTCGGGGTCGCCCTGTGCTGTGGCCCACATTGCGATGCTGGGCAGGTACCTGGGCCCGTGCTCCCATGAGCTGGCCCAGACCTGGACTCCCACGGCAGGCGTGAGGGGCGCTGCAGGCATGGTGGGGCTGGTGTGTGCTGCGTACTGGCCCCTGGTTCTGAACTGGGTGCCCTATGTCAATGGCAAGTTTAAGAAGGATGATTAAACTGACCCTCCTTGGATCCCTCTGGTGTCTGCTGCTATTGTCTCCTTCAATGGGGCTCCTGCTGTGCCTGGAACAGCCTGCGACCTCAGGAAAGGCCTCAGGGACATCTACAGGGTGACCTAGAACTCCATGCTGCTGAAAATAGCTTTTGTGTTTGAATACACACAGCATTAAACCTTGCTCTCAAAAAAAAAGAAAGAAAGAAAGAAAACAAAACCCAAATGCTGTGACTAGAACCCTAGCTCTGTGATCTTGACAAGTTACTTAACCTCTCTGTGCTTTGGTGTCCCCATCTATGAAACTGGTGTAGCAGTAATTCTATCACAGGATTGTTAGGAGTAAACAGTCCACTATTGATGAAGTACTGGTGATGGATGCTGTTGCTGCCGTCTGCTGAATATGTAGGGTGATAGCGTCCTCCTCGCTCACAGAGGATGAAGACTGGTAAAAGGAGACAGCCTAAACAAATGTGAAAGAATTGCGTGTTTAGAGTTGGAATTACTGTTAAACTGTAGGCATTTTGGAGGAGAAAACACAGCGTAAGGCAGTTTGCCCCGATTTTATACTTTCCTTGTAACCACACCGTACAAACGGACTTTGCTCTGCCGTGTTCCGTTTCCAGGGCGCCGACACCTTTCAGGCCAAGGTCAACATTGAAGTGCAGTTGGCTTCGGAACTAGCCATTGCCGCAATCGAGAGAAATGGGGGTGTCGTAACTACGGCCTTCTACGACCCAAGAAGCCTGGGTAAGACGGCCTGCGGGCCCTCTCTTCTCCCTCTGTCTCCCGCTGGCTGCCCGACAGGAGGTCAGAGTCCTCTCCGCCCTCGGACTTGCGGTTTGGATGCCCCGGTTTCCTGTTAGTGGTGTGGCTTCTCCTCTGCCCCAGTCAGTGTGTCATGAGAAGGTTTTTAGCTTTAAACATGGGACTTACATATATTATATGCGATGTTTACATATTCACTAATTGTTGGCAACCCAGGGGTAACTTGATTTTCAAGATCCAAATTTTTGAAAATGAAGTATTTCCATTTGCTTACCTAAGACAAGCCTTTTTAATAATAATTTTTTATAAAGTGCTTAGAAATTCTCATCTTTTTTTTTTAAAATGTTTTTATTTATTTCTAGGAGAGAGAGAGAGACAGCGTGAGCAGGGGAGGGTCAGAGAGAGAGGGAGTCACAGACTCTGAAACAGGCTCCAGGCTCTGAGCTGGCAGTCAGCACAGAGCCCGACGCGGGGCTCGAACCCATGAACCGCGAGATCATGACCTAAGCGAAAGTTGGACGCTTAACCGACTAAGCCACCCAGGCGCCCCTAGAAATTCTCATCTTGGTAGTAGTAAAAAAATGAATAGTTAAAAGAGGGTCACCTGGGTGGCTTAATCGGTTGAGCGTCTGGCTTGGGGCATGATCTCAGGGTCGGTGAGTTCGAGCCCTGCATCCGGCTCTCTGCCATCAGCACAGAGCCCGCTTCAGATCCTCTGTCCCCCCTTCTCTCTCTGCCCCTCCCCCACTTGGGCGCTCTCTCTTCCGGTCTCTCCAAGATAAACATTTAAAAAATTAATAATTAAAATCATGTGTACATAGCCATTATTTGTATCTTTTTTGTTTAAACCCTTTTCAGAAATTCTGTGCAAACCTGTTCCCTTCTTCCTGCGTGGCCAGCCCATTCCCAAACGCATGCTTCCGCCGGAGGCGCTGGTGCCCTATTACACCGACGCCGAGAATCGTGGTTACCTGGCGGACCCTGCCGCGTTTCCTGAAGCGAGACTCGCACTTGCCAGGAAGTATGGCTATATTTTACCCGACATCACCAAAGATGAACTCTTCAAAATGCTTAGTACTCGAAAGGACCCAAGGCAGATCTTCTTTGGTCTGGCTCCTGGGTGGGTGGTGAACATGGCCGACAAGAAGATCCTGAAGCCGACAGAGGAGGGTCTCCTCAAGTATTACAGCTCGTGAGGCCCCTTCCCAGAAGGCGGAGCCGTTGACGCGCTCTGAAGAGAAGAGACTGAAACGTCTAAACTTCCCGTCATCTTTTCTCTGGTTGTTGTTAATTTTCCATGTAGCCCTATTTCCATTTTTATCTAAAAATAAAAACACAGGAAACAAGGCAGTAAAGAGGCACTGAATCTGTGCCGGTTCTTTCTCAGAGTTTCTTGTATGGTCTTTGCCGCAAATCAAAGCGAATGTGCTGGTGGAACGGGATTGGCCGGGAGGCCTGTCAGTCACGGCTCAGCAGGGGCTGGCGGCCGCCCGGCGGCATCAGTGGCCTCCCGGAAGCTGTGCAGCGTCGAGATGGAAAGCCTTCCGCTCTGGGTTGTTAACACGTGGGATGGGAGTAAGGTTGAGGACTACTGAATAAGTAGTACAACATCTGCTGGGAAAACTGAAATAAAAATTCCAGGCGAATTCAATTTCTCCACTCACCTGACGAGCGTAGACGGTAATGATTAAGCCATTAGCCTTTTCCTTGAAGGTAAGCGCTCTAATTCTAATCGGTATTTCGGTATTTTACTTATTTCATAGATATTGAAAACCTTAGGTTTTCATTCATTTAAAATGATTTTTGAAAAATTGTTCAGTGATTATGTAAGCCATAAAAACAACTGGTAATGTGAAAATTAAAGTCCGTTAATGTAAAAGTTTCAGCAGTCTGCAAGCTTAATTAGCTCTCCAGAGGTACGTAGCTAAACCATACAGAAACTCAATTTGTGCTGCTGCAATTAAATCTTGAATAATTAAGAATAATTTTTCCACAGCAAGAATAAAATGATTCCTTGCTGTTTATTTTTGTAAAAAATTTAGGGGTGCCTAGGTGGCTCAGTCCGTTCACTGTCAGACTTCAGCTCAGGTCATGATCTCATAGTTCATGAGTTCGAGCCGTGCGTCAGGCACTGTGCTCACGTCTCAGAGCCTGGAGCCTGCTTCTGATTCTGTGTCTCCCTCTCCTTCTGCCCCTCCCCCACTCATGCGCGCGTGCTCTCTCTCTCAAAAATAGTCTACCCCTCCCCCATTCATGCGCGCGCTCTCTCTCAAAAATATTTAAAAAATTAAAACACCTAAATGATGCAATATTTTGTTAACTTCTCTACCTTCTGTATTGCTGATCTGAGATTCATTTTATAAGGTAATTTATATACCAAGAGTATGTAATTTAAATGTTTATCCAGGATTACATAGTTTGGCCTATTATTAAACCATTCCTTTTTTAAATTTATTCTTATTTTTCTTTCTTTTTTTTTTTTTTTTTTTTTACAAATAGTTTGTTGTCAAGTTGGTTTCCATGTAACACCCAGTGCTCATCCCCACAAGTGCCCTCCTCCATGCCCATCACCCCTCTCCCCCCACACCCCCATCTGCGCTTAGTTCTCATCATTCAAGAGTCTCTCATGGGTTGCCTCTCTCCCCCTCCCCCACTGTTTCCCGCCCTACTTCTCCCCCATGGTCCTACATTCAGTTCCTCCTAATCCTCCTATAAGTGCAAACATATGGTAATTGTCCCTCTCCGCCTGACTTATTTCGCTCAGCATAACACCCCCAAGTTCATTCATGTTGCTGCACATGGCCAGATTTCATTCTTTCTCATTGCCATGTAGTATTACATCTTATAGATAAACCACATCTTCTTGATCCATTTGTCTGTTGATGGACACTTAGGCTCTTTCCATGTGTTGGCTATTGTGGAGAGTGCTGCTATGAACATTGGGGTCCATGTGCCCCTATGCGTCAGCACTCATATACTTTGGGTAAATTCCTAGGAGTGCTATTGCTGGGTCATAGGGGGGTCTATTGTTAATATTTTGAGGAACCTCCACACTGTTTTCCAGAGGGGTTGCACCAGTTTACATTCCCACCGACCATGTAGGAGGGTGCCCGTTTCTCCACATCCTCACCAGCATCTAGAGTTCTCTGATTTGCTCAGTTAAGCCACTCTGGCTGGTGTGAGGTGGTATCTCAGTGTGGTTTTGATTTGTATTTCCCTGTTGAGGAGGGATGCTGAACATCGTTTCATGTGTCTGTTGGCCATCTGGATGTCCTCTTTGGAGAAGTGTCTGTTCATATCTTCTGCCCATTTCTTCACTGGGTTGTTTGTTTTTCAGGTGTGGAGTTGGGTGAGTTCCTTATAGATTCTGGATATTAACCCTTTATCTGGTATGTCATTTGCAACTATCTTTTCCCATTCCGTTGGTTGCCTATTAGTTTTATGGATTGTTTCCTTTGCCATGCAGAAGCTTTTAATCTTGAGGAGGTCCCAATAGTTCATTTTTG
This sequence comes from Proteles cristata cristata, assembly GCA_017311185.1. NCBI lineage: Eukaryota > Metazoa > Chordata > Mammalia > Carnivora > Hyaenidae > Proteles > Proteles cristata. Next base: position 328,471 of record JAESUZ010004128.1, on the reverse strand, counting down.
CTCTTGATTCCCTTTCTTTTGGGGATGTGTCAAGTAAGAAATTGCTGCAGTGCAGCAAAGGAAACAACCCACAAAACTAATAGGCAACCAACGGAATGGGAAAAGATAGTTGCAAATGACATATCAGATAAAGGGTTGACATCCAGAATCTACAAGGAACTCACCAAACTACACGCCCGAAAAACAAACAACCCAGTGAAGAAATGGGCAGAAGATATGAACAGACACTTCTCCAAAGAGGACATCCAGATGGCCAACAGACACATGAAACGATGCTCAGCATCGCTCCTCATCAGGGAAATACAAATCAAAACCACACTGAGATACCACCTCACGCCAGAGTGGCCAAAATGAGCAAATCAGAGAACTCTAGATGCTGGCGAGGATGTGGAGAAACGGGCACCCTCCTACACTGTTGGTGGGAATGTAAACTGGTGCAGCCCCTCTGGAAAACAGTGTGGAGGTTCTCTGGGAAACTAACAATAGAACTCCCCTATGACCCAGCAATAGCACTGCTAGGAATTTACCCAAGGGATACAGAAATGCTGAGGCATAGGAGCACATGTACCCTTATGTTCATGTTGTTCATGAAGTTCATAGCAGCACTCTCCACAATATCTAAACCATGGAAAGAGCCTAAGTGTCCATCAACAGATGAATGGATCAAGAAGATGTGGTTTATCTATACCATGGAATACTACATGGTAATGAGAAACAATGAAATCTGGCCATGTGTAGCAACATGGATGGACCTTGAGGGTGTTATGCTGAGCGAAATAAGTCAGGCAGAGAAGGACAAATATCATATGTGTGCACGTATAGGAGGATTAGGAGGAACTTAACAGAGGACCAAGGGGGAGAAGAAGGGCGGAAATGGTGGGGGAAAGGGAGAGAGGCAAACCAGGAGAGACTCTTGAATGCTGACAAAAACTGAGGACTGATGGATGTGGGGAGGAGGGAGATGGGCATGAAGGAGGACACTTGTGGGGATGAGAACTGGGTGTTATGTGGAAACTAATTTGACAATAAACTATTTGTGAAAAAAAAAAATTGCTGCAGTGGAGGTCAAGGAGGTTGTTTCCTGCTTTCTCCTCTAGGGTTTTGATGGTTTCCTGTCTCATGTTCAGGTCCTTTATCAATTTTAAGTTTATTATTTGTGTTTGGTGTGAGAAAATGATTTAGTTTCATTCTTCTGCATGTTGCTGTCCAGTTCTCCCAGCACCATCTGTTAAAGAGGCTGTCTTTTTTCCATTGGATACTCTTTCCTGCTTTGTCAAAGATTAATTGGCTGTACATTTTTGGGTCCAAATCTGAGTTCTCTATTCCATTGGTCTATGTGTCTGTTTTTGTGCCAATACCATACTGTCTTGATGATGACAGCTTTGTAGTAGAGGTTAAAGTCTGGGATGGTGATACCTCCCGTTTTGGTTTTATTCTTCAATATTACTTTGGCTATTTGGGGTCTTTTGTGGTTCCATACAAATTTGAGGATAGTTCTAGTTTTGAGAAGAATGCTGTGCAATTTTGACTGGGATTGCCTTGAATGTGTAGATTGCTTTGGGTAGTAATAACATTTTAACTATATTCTTCTGATCCATGAGCATGGAATGTTTTTCCATTTCTTTGTGTCCTCTTCAATTTCCTTCATAAGTTTTCTATAGTTTTCATCATACAGATCTCCTGTATCCTTGGTTAGGTTTATTCCTAGGTATTTTATGGTTCTTTGTGCCATTGTGAATGGGATCCGTTACTTGATTTCTCTTTCTGTTGCTTCATTATTGGTATATAAAAATGCAACCAATTTCTGTACGTTGATTTTGTATCCTGCAACTTTGCTGAATTCTTGAATCAGTTCTAGTAGGCTTCTGGTGGAGTCTGTCGGGTTTTTTATCTAGAGTATCATGTCATCTGTGAAAAGTGAAAGTTTGACTTCTTTGCCAATTCTGATGCCTTTTATTTCTTTTTGTTGTCTGATGGCTGATGCTAGGAGTTCCAGCACTATGTTAAACAACAGTGGTGAGAGAGGACATCCCTGTCGTGTTCCTGATCTCAGGGGGAAAGCTCTCAGTTTTTCCCCATTCAGGATGATGTTAGCTGATGGCTTGTCATAGATGGGTTTTATGATATTTAAGTAAGTTCCTTCTATCCCGACTTTCTCGAGGGTCTTTATTAAGAAGGATGTTGTATTTTGTCAAATGCTTTTTCTGCATCTATCGACAGGATCATATGGTTTTTATCTTTTCTTTTGTTGATGTGATGTATCACATTGATTGATTTGCAAATGTTGAACCGGCCCTGTAACCCAGGAATGAATCCTACTTGATCTTGGTGGGTAATTCTTTTTATGTGTTGTTGGATTCGATTTGCAAGTATCTTGTTGAGGATTTTTGCATCCATATTCATCAAGGATATTGGCCTGTAGTTCTCTTATTACAACCTGTACTTGGTTGTAATAATCATGAATGTAATGTAATCATGATGAAATGTAATCATTTTCATTCCTGATTTTGTCTATTTGGGTGCTCTCTCCTTTCTTTTTGAGAAGCCTGGCTAGAGGTTTGTCAGTTTTGTTTATTTTTTCAAAAAACCAACACTTGGTTTCATTGATCTATTCAACTGGTTCTTTGGTTTCTGTATTGTTTATTTCTTCTCTGATTTTTACTATTTCTTTTCTCCTACTGGGTTTGGGGTGCCCTTGTTGCTCTGCCCCTAGTTCCTTTAGGGGAGCTGTTAGATTTTGCACTTGCGCTTTTTCTAATTTCTTGAAATAGGCCTGGAGTGCAATGTACTTTCCTCTTAGGACTGCCTTTGCCGCATCCCATAGAGTTTGGTTTGTTGTATTTTCATTTTCATTTGTTTCCATATATTATTTAATTTATTCTCTAATTGCATGATTGGCCCATTCATTCTTTAGTAGGTTGTTCTTTAACCTCCATGTTTTTGGAGGTTTTCCAGACTTCTTCCTGTGACTGATTTCAAGTTTCAAAGCATTATGATCTGAAAGTGTGCATAGTATAATCTCAATTCATTTATATTTATTGAGGGCTCTTTCATGTCCCAGTATGTGATCTATCTTGGAGAATGTGCCATGCGCACTTGAGAAGAAAGTGAATTCCAAGGCCTCAGGATGTAGAGTTCTAAATGTGTCTGTCAGATCCATCTGGTTGAATGTGTCATTCAAGCCCACTGTTTCTTTAGTGATTTTCTGTCTGGTTGATCTATCCATCGCTGTAAGTGGAGTATTAAAGTCCCCTACTATTAGCTCATTCTTATCTATAAGATTGTTTCTGTTTGTGATTGGTTTAAATATTTAGGTGCTCCCATATTCAGTGCATAGACATTTATGATTTTTAGTTCTTCCTGATGGATAGACCCTGTAATTATTATATAATGCCCTTCTTCATCCCTTGTTATTATCTTTAATTTAAAGTCTAGTTTTTCTTGGGGCACCTGGGTGGCTCAGTCAGTTGGGCGGCCAGCTTTGGCTCAGGTCATGATCTCACAGTTCTTGAGTTCGAGCCTCGCATCAAGCTCTGTGTTGACACCTCAGAGCCTGGAGCCTGCTTCTGATTCTATGTCTCCCTCTCTCTGCTCCACCTTTGCTTGTACTCTGTCTCTCAGAAATGAATAAACATCGAAAAAAATTAAAAAAAAAAAAGTCCAGTTTGTCTGATATAAGTATAGGTACTCCAGCTTTCTTTTGATTTCCAGGAGCATGATATATATTTCTCCATCCCCTTACTTTTAATATGAAAGTGTCTTCCAGTCTAAAATGTGTTTTTTGTAGAGAGCAAATAGATGGATTTGTTTTTTTATCCATTCTGCTACCCTATGTCTTTTGATTGGAGCATTCAGCCCATTTACATTCAGTGTTATTATTGACATATATAGTTTTTGAGTCATTGTGTCCATTGTGGGATTCATGCTTGTGGTGGTGTCTCTGGTATCTTCGTTCCTTGCAACACTTCCCTCAGAGAGTCCCCCGTCAGGATTTCTTGTAGGGCTGATTTAGTGGTGTCAAATTCTTTCAATTTTTGTTTATTTGGAAAGACTTTCATCTCTCCTTCTATTCCGAATGAGAGGCTTGCTGGATAGAGGATTCTTGGCTGCATATTTTTTCTATTCATCACATTGAAGATCTCCTGCCATTTCTTTCTGGTCTTCCACGTTTCAGTAGATAGGTCTGTCACCACTCTGATAGGTTTCCCTTTGTATGTTATGGCCTTTTCTCCCTAGCTCCTTTCAGAATTCTCTCTTTGTCCTTATATTTTGCCATTTTTACTATGATATGTCGTGCAGATGTTCGATTCAAGTTATGTCTGAGGGGAGTTCTCTGTGCCTCTTGTATTTCAGTGTTTACTTCCTTCCCCAGGTCGGGGAAGTTCTCTGCTATAATTTGTTCCAGGACTCCTTCAGCACCTTTCCCTCTTTCTTCCTCTTCTGGGATTCCTATGATATGTATATTGTTCCGTTTGACTGTATCACTGAGCTCTTGAACTCTTCTTTCATGTTCCTGGATGTTTGTCTCTTTTTTTTTTTTTCTCAGTTTCTTCTTTTTTCTATAATGGTGTCTTCTAAATCACTTATTCTCCTTTCTGCCTCTTCAATCCGTGCATTGGACCTCTCCAGTTTATTATGTATCTCATTTATCGCATTTTTTATTCATCATACCTATTTTTAAGCTCCGTGTTGTTTGTAGCCATAGTTTCCTTGATGTCCTCTATATTTTTTTCAAGCACAGCGATTAATTTTATGATTATTGTTCTAAAATCTTGTTCAGTTATGCTGCTTATATCTGTTTTGAGGAGTTCTTTAGCTGTCAGTTCTTCTTGGAATTTCTTTGGAGGAGAGCTCCTTCGTTTCGTCATTTTGTTTAGCTTTCTATCTCTTGTTAGTTTAAAAGACTTGTTATGGTCTCTACCTGTGAGTGCTGCTGTACCCAAGAAGACTCTGACTGTCCAGGGCCTATCCATTCAGAAAGTGTTCTTTGAATGGTATCTCTTGGTCTCTCTTGTTGAGACCTTGGTTATTTTATTTTCCTACTTGTAGTGGTATTTGGGACTCTCCACCACGTGTACTTTGGCTTGTTTCTTTTTTTTTTTTTAATGTTTTATTTATTTCTAGGAGAGAGAGAGAGAGAGAGCGTGAGCAGGGAAGGGTCAGAGAGAGAGGGAGTCACAGACTGAAACAGGCTCCAGGCTCTGAGCTGGCAGTCAGCACAGAGCCCGACGCGGGGCTCGAACCCACTAACCGCGAGATCATGACCTAAGCGAAAGTCGGACGCTTAACCGACTAAGCACCCAGGCGCCCCATACTTTGGCTTGTTTCTTGAGGTAGCCCTTTCAAGTGGATGCCACCCCGCTCGTCATGACAGAGGATGACCAAGTGTGCCCAAGACGTTCAGGGACCGTTTGTGCTGCCTCAGCACTGGAGTCGCGGCCTCCGCTGGAATTCTGCTCACCTAGCTCCCCGCCATGCACGAAAATCCGGGGCAGGGCAGTGGTGGGGCTCCACCTCGGGATCGCACTCTCCGGCGGGCTCTCCGTTCGCGAGGGGACGGCAGCCTTCCCCAGCCGGCCCTGCCCGCTCTGTCCAGCCCGCGCGCGGCCGCTGACCCCGCTTCCACCAGGCCGCTGCCTTGCTGGTGCAAACGCTTCCGACTTGCCACCGCAAGCCTTCGGGCTCTATTTTTATTTATTTCTGAGAGAGAGAGAGAGAGAGAGAGAGAGAGAGAGAGCATGAGCGGGGGAGGGTCAGAAAGAGGGAGACACAGAATCCGAAGCAGGCTCCAGGCTCTGAGCTGTCAGCATAGAGCCCGACGCGGGGCTCGAACTCACAAACTGTGAGATCATGACCTGAGTCGAAGTCGTCCAGGCGCCCCCAAACCATTCCTTAATAACCCAGAACTTACAAGAATCCCTGTTAGGACCATCTTCTATGATAGTCACTGATAAATTTCAGAGGACAAAAATTTAAAAACACTCTTTTTTTGGATGAAGCTTATTGAAAGTCTTTATTATCAAAACTCTAAGACACTTAAGCCAAAGTACACAGATAAGCAATGTAAAAACTCTTTACCATCACCTACTGAGTTACACAGCAGGTTGAAGTTCAAGTTGAAACACGAGAAGTAAACTAGATTTAAAGTGCTGTATTTAAAAACAAGAAAATACAGTTTGCATTTTGGCGCAATTAATATTGGAGACCTGACACTAAAAAGAATGAAGGACACATGTAAGATTATCTTCCTGAATTGTTCTATTTTGCTCTTTTCACTCTAAGAATGTAGTCTTATTCATAAAATGACAGCTGGTCAATTTATTCGTAAGATATTTATCCATACTTATCTCAGAGGCTACCGGACCAGTCAGGTATCCTAAACTTTCATGTTAAATATGATCGTTTTCCTAATACCACTCTTAAGTCACATCTCATTTGCCTTCTTCCTTAAAAAGTGCACATGTTTGTTTTAAACAGCTGAAACACCCGTAATGCACTATAGTCTTTGCTTAGAGGTACTCTGTTAATGCTCTGGTGTGGCCAGAGGAAAAGCAAGCATTATTAAATATGAATGTAATCCCTATCAACACAAATTGAACCTTTTTTTTTTTCCATAAAAAAGCTAGCCTGGAAAAATGTCTCATTCTATAAAGATTTATCATTTCCAAATCACAGTGAAAGGAAGTGGAGTAATTTACCAATTTTGTTTTCTATTCTGGGTATTAGAGCTATCTCACTGAAAACTGGTATCTGACATAACAATAACATTTGCAGAATGTAATATTGTAGTGACAGTACTGAGGTTGATTGTTACAGGCATATTAAACTCTTGAGTATTAAATGGTTACATCCTATTTGTATAGAACATTGGCCCAAGAACAAAAATAGAGAACAGCAGCTGGAAATTTATCTTATTCAATGTTCAGAGATAAAAGTTTTAACCATTCACTCCATTATTTTCTGTAGATAAATCCTTTTTTCATATTGAAATCTGATGGCAATTAAATTCTGATATTTTTCCAAGCTACCATATGAAGAGAATGCTAAAGGCCATCACTGCGCAGCAAACTGCAACGTAAAGGCTCTTCCAGTCACCAGTTCTGGTGCACTTCCAAAATATACCCAACAGTTATAGTGAGGCCGGGGCACCCCAGCCTCACCACCCTTCCAGGCACAGGGACGTTTTTTCTTTTTCAGAGACTTCAAGTGACAGAGTTGGGTTTTTAGGATTGGTTTTGGCCCCATCGATCAGAACTGCAAATCACAGTGGCTTCAGTGAAATAAAGTTTATTTATTTACTTTTTTCCCCCCAGAAGCGCTGAGACCATTGCAGGGCTGAGTGCCAGCTCTCTGGCACAGTCTCAAAGTCCATGGCTTCTCCCTGCTTAGCTCCCCCATCCCCGGAGTGAGACGGGCATCTTCATGATCCAAGCAGGGAGCAGTAAGAGCCAGCTTTTCCGGAGAAGGATTCCTGGCAGCCGCCCCGCAAAGCTACGCGTAAATCCCATTGGCTAGGACTTGGGTACGGTTCTCTCCGGCGAGAGCCTGAGGTTTGTACTTTGGTAGCTTAGTTTTTAGCCAAAGAATTGCTTTAGGATGGGTGACTAAGAGTTGGACGTTGGGTCACCAGCAGGGAGTTGACACCTGTTTTGCTGGTGACCAGACCTCAACTCCGAGGTTAACAGACTTTCATTGCATAAGAGGTGCAGAGCTCTTAAATTCGTTGTTTACCAGTACATTCACCGTTCTGGAATGTTGAGTTCAGTGAGTTATACTGAGTCAGTACGTTGATGAATTCATCAATCGGGGTGGGCAAAATGCCTTCCGAGGAGGGATGACAAAGAACATTGAAGCGTCCATGGAATCCTGTGCCTGCTTTTCCTAGACATTTTGACCATAAAACCATCTTAACATCTACCATGTTAAGTATCTAGACAGTTGTATTTGAATGTAATGTATGGAATGTATGGAGAAAGAGAGGTGATAGGCTGCAAAGAAGAATACCAAGGTACAAAGAAAATGGTTTTTTTTTTTTTAATGATTACAGTGAGTCCCTAAAGGTTGAGTTGAATACATTTTTTTTTTCTAAATCACTGCTGGGAAAAGGCCCCTCAAAACTTTCTAGCGTTATAAAAGTACTTCATAGTTATTTTGAAAGGATGTAATATCGAAGTATAAAAAGTAAAAGTCCTGATTTTCTTATTGCTGCCTGTCCCTGACCCATTTCCCAGAGATAACTATAAACCACTGTTTAGTGTCTTTTTTTTTTGGTCAGAAAGGGATTGATTGTTGCACTGGTCTGACCTTGCTTATTACATCTAATGTATATCAAAGACACCTTTTTCCGCGGACTTTCCGTCAGAGTATTTAAACTTTACACTTTTAGTCTTAAATCCTGTGAACTAGGGTTCTCTGAGGAGTCACCTCACGTTTCTTAACTGTGAAATGCAGTGACACTTAATCTCGGAGTTGTGTAACATGACCTCTGAAGTTTCTGCTCTGTTACCATGGCGATGTTGCCTGAGAAACGCTTGTTTGACCTCCACTTGTTTTGCTTGGAAATGAATTTCCTTAACTTTGAACGCATCCCGTTCTGTATCCGGGTGTGAACTGTGGAAACAAACCCAAGAGGTACCGTTTTTTTGTGGACCGGAGCCTGGGGATACCGCTGGAGGCATGTTAGCGCCTCGATTTCTTTGTGCTGCTGGAGGGCTTTCTTTTGTGATTCAGTTCACGATGGTCCCCATGGAGGGGCCAGCGTTGCCTCCACAGGAAAAGTGCATAATTGGAAACGAGGGAGAAGTTGGTCATGTCAAGGTGGATTCCCCTGGGGGAAAAGCCCAGAATGCCCTTGGGAGGGCCCTTAGGCCCCCCCACCCCACCCCCCGCGTGCACGAGCACTGAGTCACCCGGAGTTAAAGCTGGGAAAGGAGCCGGGCAAACACAGCACTTAATGGTGGCTGTCTTAGGTGGCCGGCAGGTGAAGGGAAGTGGGGATAGAGCGACAGAAGGAAGACCGAAAACAGGAAACAGATGTCTGCTGAAGTAATGCCGGACGGTGCTTATTCGGGGGCCTGGGCTTAGTCACAGGCAGCTGTATCCTGGCCTCGCTGCTGTCATCGTGCAGATAAGTCTCCGCCCGAACAGGCACGTTCCACAGGGTCTGTCCATTCTGTTTATAAAACAGGCGATTCTTTTTTTTATGCTTATTAATTTATTTTTGAAAGAAAGAGAGACCGCGTGAGCGGGGGAGGGGCAGAGAGAGAGGGAGACACAGAATCTGAAACAGGCTCCAGGCTCTGAGCTGTCAGCACAGAGCCGGACGCGGGGCTCGAACCCACGAACCTGAGATCATGACCTGAGCCGAAGTCGGTCGCTCAACCGACTGATCCCCTCCCCCAGGCGCCCCATCAGGCGATTCTTAAATTGCTGTATAGCAGGGAGACACACGTTTATTTTAATAATACAGTGGCGCTGGAGTCCAAGGTGCTGATTGTGTACAGGGTTCGTGGGAGAGCACAGCGGCAGATGGTACATGTATCCTGTTAAAACTGAGTCATTTGGGGGGACGCATGGGTGGCTTAGTCGGTTGAGCATCCGACTTTGGCTGAGGTCATGATCTTGCGGTTCGTGGGTTCGAGCCCCGCGTCGGGCTCTGTGCTGACTGCCAGCTCAGAGCCTGAAGCCTATTTCAGAGTCTGTGTCTCCCTCTCTCTCTGACCCTCCCCTGCTCACGCTGTCTCTCTCTCTCTCCTAGAAATAAATAAAAATATTTAAAAACAAAACAAAACAAAACTGAGTCATTTGGGGATCGTCCGGAGAAAAGCAAGAAGCTTTCAGTCTAGATTGAAATCCTTACCTGGTGTAAGGCAGCTTCAGCCTGTTTTCAGTGTGTGTGGTGGCCTATTTGTGTGCAAGAACTAGAGACAAGTTTGAGCTGCTATGCAGCAAAAATGATTTCTTTTAAATACCTCAGAAATAATTACCATGAATTTCCTTTTCATCGAGTTCCTGGGTTTATTTTCTTGTTATCTTTTTTTTTTTTTAATGTTTATTTGGAGAGAGAGAGGGCATGCACACGTGTACAAGCAGGGGAGGGGCAGAGAGAGGCAGAGAGAGAGTCCTAGGCAGGGTCCACACGGACCTCAGAGCCTGGTGCGGGGCTCGATCCTGCCAACTATGAGACCATGACCTGAACTGAAATCGAGAGGCACCTGCTTGACTGACTGAGCCACCTGGGTGCCCACTTTTTTTTTTCCTAAAAAAATATTACTCTTTTAAAAAAAATTTTCTTTTTTATGTTTGTTTTTGAGAGAGACAGAGACAGAGACAGAGAGACAGAGCACAAGCATGGGAGGGGCAGAGAGAGAGAGAGAGGCAGACACAGAATCTAAAGCAGGTTCCAGGCTCTGAGCTGTTAGCACAAAGCCCAACGCAGGGCTCGAACCCACAAATTGTGAGATCATGACCTAAAGTTAAACGCTCAACTGACTGAGCCACCCAGACACTCCCCAAAAATGTTACTCTTTATTTATCAGAAAATGGAGCAGCTCTGGAATAGTCAAGAGAATGTCAGGTAAATAGCAGAGTAACCCAACTCAGTGCCCGGGAATGAAACTCATGTTCATAGGAATCCCAGAATGGCTGTGTCTACATGTTTTGCTGGAGAGTCACACAAATGTGGGAGCAGAAGTCCCCGTGACAGACCCGGCCTGCAATCCCGGCTCCCACCACAGCCTGACCTATGCATTCCGTAGTCTGAGGTGTGAAGAGGGGACATAACCCCCCTCTTTCTGCCTGGGGACTCAGCGGGGTCACCTGTGGGGAGGTTCTGGGCTCAGAGGGCGGGTATGCAGGCCACCAGCGGTGCTTTACTTGGGCTCAGATCCCAGTAGCAGCCTTGTGACTACTGTTGAACCTCTCATGCCTCGGTTTCCCACGAAAAATGGGGGCTAATGATAGACCCTAACACACGGTTGCGAGGAGGATTGGAAGGGTCACTACTTATACCGAGTGCTAGCACAGTGCGTGGCACAGACGTGCCTGTGTTAGTGGATTAAGCCTCTTTTACCTCCCCTCTGCGGTAGCCATTCTACAGATGTTACTTCTTTGCTTCTGAAGATTTTCATATATAATCAGTACCTTTTTAATGAAAAGGGAAGCATGCTACACTTCCTTATTTGTATCAGGCCTCGCTGGAAAGGTACACTTCATTTATTTTTTATTTTTTAACATTTATTTATTTTAGAGAGGAAGACTGAGCATGAGCAGGGAAGGGGCAGAGAGGGAGGCACAGGCTCTGAAACAGGCTCCAGGCCCTGAGCTGTCAGCACAGAGCCCGATGTGGGGCTCGAACCCACGAACCGTGAGATCATGACCTGAACAGAAGTCAGACACTCAGCTGACTGAGCCACCCAGGTGCCCCAAAAAAGTACATTTTAAAGAGAGAGCATGGTAGGAATTAGACCCAGAACCAGGAGGATTACGTTGAATTTCAGTGACTTAGTCACTGATTTGCTCTGCCATTAATTTATAAAAGCCATCTACCTATCTGGGAAATTGAGAAAAAGTTTAAAAAGTTTAAATAGCTATGATATCAATCCTACAAATTCTATATATATTTAAAAAATCTGGAAACTATAGAAAAAGGGAAGAAAAAAAGTTAATCAATTAAGATTTGGGTCTGTAATTTTCTTTTTTTTGTTTTTCTGTATATATTTTTTCTTTTTGTTTTTTGAGAGAGAAATTAAAACTTAAATAAAACTTAGATTAGTAGCATTAAAATTTGTAAGATACAAGAAACCAAAAGGTAACATAATATTTCGAGATTTCTTCTGACCGTACAAAAATTATTCTGACAACTCACTATGAACTTAGATCAACAAGAGCCAGAAACTCTCACAAGTGCCCTGCGAGGTCAGTGTATTTTCCATTTTACAGGCGGGGAAAACGAAGTGCATTTTCTTCAGAATTGGTATGGAGTAGAGAGTAGAGTATTGCCAGAGTCTGGCTCCAGCAGGCCCAGGGGTCCCTGAAGGATGGACGGTGTTGGCGAGGGAGGGAGGGAGAGAGCCCCGAGATCCTTTCTGATCACAAGGCAGGTGTCTCTGTCCTGTCGGTTTCGGTGTCTTTATTTATAGGTCAAATGTTAACATGGCATCAGAAAATGGAAATTATACAATGGATGGCTGTCTGTGATAAGATGTTTTTGGAAAATGTACAGAAACAGGTTTTACAGAAGTCTTCTTGCAGAATGGCCCCAATTACAGTGAGGTTGGGTAACTTAGAAAATAACAGAGTGTTCACATTTTAATAACACTAAGATTAAGCCATAGGTTTGTAGCTACTCTTATCCATCCTCCTCACAGCTGCCAGGATAAGGGAAGGTGTTTGTGCAATGTAGGCCTTAGGGAAAGGGTTGCTATACGCCGTCAGTTAGCAAAGGTGTATGTAGTAACTTATGTCCTGCCCTTATCTGTTCCTTCTCTCTAAGTTAGGCTCTTTGTCTCTGGGCAAGGCTTGATTTTTCAGTTATATTCTTTATGGCACCAGAGAGCCAACCATACCTTTAAAGAGTTTAGCTCAGGGGCGCCTGGGTGGCTTAGTTGGTTAAGCGTCCAACTTTCGCTTAGGTCATGATCTCGCAGTTCGTGGGTTTGAGCCCCGCGTCGGGCTCTGTGCTGACTGCCAGCTCAGAGCCTGGAGCCTGTTTTGGAGTCTGTGACTCCCTCTCTCTCTGACCCTCCCATGCTCGCGCTGTCTCTCTCTCTCTCCTAGAAATAAATAAAACATTTTTAAAAAAAATAAAGAGTTTAGCTCATTTCCAATATGTAGAATAGCCTCTTCGAGTGCATTTACCTTTGTGTCTAGTTTTATGATTTCTTGAATAGCTAGGGCCTGAGAGACATTTTTGGTTAGATGATTTACATGTTGAGCTGTATGAATATCCTGGACAAATACAATGGTAGAAACAGCATTGTACGTGTAAAGGTCAATCTTTTATGAGTAAGGGTCATTAGCCCGTTCATAGTTCAAGGGAAAGTATGTAAGGAAACAGGACCTGCCAGAGACATGATGTCTGTTCCCATAATCAAAGAAGAAGTTCCCACAGTAAGTTCCTTCACAAGGTGCAATCATCATACCAGGGCCGGAATAAGGGGACGAGTCACTCCCGATATTGATCAACAAGGTACCTTAGGGGTCGGTGCTCAAGCAGAAATAATTGAGTGGGGGTGGATATCGGTCATCATCTGATTGGCAAGAGACCGTGCAAACTTACTTTAACCTCACCAGGAGTTTTCTTGACTAGTGGGCTCAGAATGGCTCCCAACAGAGTATATATAAAAGGGGAAATACACTCCGAAATGTGCCCTTCAACAAGGTGATCAGGTCAGTATAAAATGTCCCGTACTAATCCTAACCTTTCAGTGTGTGCTTTTTTTGAGGAGGCTGGGCAGTGTGCCCTGCTCTAAATCAATCATAAAGGTACCCACGAGCTTGCTAGTTCTTGTAAGTCCAGATGTAAAGTAAAATCCCTTTGCAAAAAAGGAATTCAAATTTCGTAAGGGAAGAGGTCAGTAGGAGCTGACCGTGATCTTCAGAGTTCTGGTCCTGTAACTTCACAGCCTCGTACATGTGGTTTGCCTTTCTCCTCTTCCCTACGACTCCCACGTTTGTTGATCTTCCGGCAGATCCTTTCCACTGCAACCCCGTTTTGTGGTAAAGACGATCCATCCCATCCTCTCTCCAAAGAGGCTCTGCTTCCTTGGCTAAGGCCTGGGCCTCGATACCTCCTTTTTAATTTTTATTTAATATCATTTATCTATTTATTTTGAGAGAGAGAGAGCCAGAGCGAGTAGGGCAGGGGCAGAGAGAGAGGGAGAGAGAGAATCCCAAACAGGCTCTGCACTGTCAGTGTGCGATACCTCCGTTTTTAAAGGGGCAGGTTCACGGAGGTGTGATCTACGTGTAGCAAAGGTGTTTGGGTGTAGAGCTGAGTTGTAACATGTTCATATAGTCCTACCACCACCACCACCACAGTCAGGACAGTTATGTTACCTCTACAGTTGCCCCTTGTTCTTTTGTAATCCATCTCTTCACCCAAATCCTAGCAGCCAGTGATCTGATTTCTGTCCCTGTAGCATTGCCTTTTCTAGAATTTCCTATAGATGGAATCATACAGTTTATAGCATTTTGAGTCTAGCTTCTATCCTTGATGTCTTGATTTGGTTTAGTATTAGTGTAATTAATACTGGGCAAATGGAATGATCTGGAAGTATTCTCTCCTGCTTTTTTGTTGTCATTTTGTTTTGTTTTTATTTTTGGTTTTTAAGGAAATTGTGAAGAATTGGTGTTAATTCTTCTTTAAATCTTTGGTAGGGGGGCACCTGGGTGGCTCACTCAGTTAAGCATGTGACTCTTGGCTTTGGCTCAGGTCCTGATCTCATACCTTGTTGGTTTAAGGCCTACATCAGGCTCTGCACTGACAGCATGAAGCCTGCTTGGGATTCTCTCTCCCTCTCTCTCTCTCAAAAACAAGTAAATAAACATTCAAAAAAATCTTTGGTAGAATTCACTAGAGAAGTCATCTGATCCTGGGCTTTTCTTTGTGGGAAGTTGTTAAATTAAATTAAGTAATTAAGTTAAATTAATGAACTATTTATTGGGAATTTTTAAAAAGTTATTCATTCAGTCTCTTGTTAGACATCTTGTCGAATATTCTCTTCTTTTTGAATTCATTTTGGTAGTTTATGTCTTTCTAGCTGTTCATCCATTTCATCTAGATTAATTAGTTGGCACGCTATTGTTTAGTGTTCTCTTATAATCCTTTTTATTTCTGTAAGGTCGGTATTAGTGTCTCTTATTCATTTCTGAGTTAGTAATTTGCTCTGCATGTGGCAAAAATACCTTTATTACTGTAAAAATAAATACATTTTTAAAGTAACCTCTGTGCCCAGCTTGGGGCTTGAACTCACGACCTGGAGATCAAGAATCACATGCTTTACTGACTGAGCCAGCCAGGTACCACGTACTTTAAGAATATTTTAAAATCAAGACATTTTTCAGTGTAAAATGTGTTTAAAATACAATGATAGTAGTAGACACACTACATGTAATACCAGAAAATTGCAGCCAGGCTGTGAAAGTGTAAGAATTCTACACTTTTTCTTGTGTACTTCCTACAAGTCTTAAAACTTTTCTTAGCAATGCCTTCTTTTTATTATTATTTTAAAAAAAATTTTTTTAAATTTTTTTTTGAGAGACAGAGAGAGACCAAGTGAGCAGGGGAGGATCAAAGAGAGAGGGAGACACAGAATCTGAAACAGCCTCCAGGCTCTGAGCTAGCTGTCAGCACAGAGCCTGATGCAGGGCTCAGACCCACGAGCTGTGAGATCATGACCTGAGCTGAAGTCGGATGCTCAACTGACGGAGCCACCCAGGCACCCCAGCAATGCCTTCTTATATCAACCAGAAGATTATGGGTCTTTTGTTTTTCTGCCTCCAAAGTTCTGTCAACATTAAGTTATCACTCAAAGATGACTTTATAACACAAGGCCATACGTCTCAAGGACCAAAGATTTATAATGTAGTAGGTGTTAGAATGTACTAGGTTGTTTATCTTAAGCATAATGGATGACTCTGGTCCAGGAAAGTTCTTGGGGGAGGTGGGTCTCTTTTTATTGCCTCTCCGGTGGGCAGGCAGGGACGGTTCCTCAGGTAGGAGGTGCCCTGGAAGTAGGTCATGATTATCGTTCTTGTTTCACAGACACAGAGGCTGCTTAAGGGAGAGATAGGAATGAGCTCTGCTTTGCACAGGAGTCACATCGGATGAGAATGAGGGCACAGCCCAGTGATCCCAGCACCGAGCCTGCTTTCCCTCTAGAGTCACATCAAAGGGAACAAAACTGACTCCTGAGGAGATTTGCGTGGGGGGTTGAGCCTAATGTACACTTACTGTTTCTCATTTGTGAATGTCATTTGGGATATCTCTGTAATTTCATTTATTGACTGAAGAAGAAAAGGAAGAATTCCAGAGAAAGCATTAGATGCTGCTGGATATTGTTGGAAGTTGGGAGAATAAGCTGGTGTCTGTTCTCAATGTTGGGATGAGTGGGTTGTCCATGCCTTTTTCCTCATTTACCTAACAATCTCTTGGCTATGTGTATGTAATAGCTATTACGAGTGAGATGTTGGCCTTCTCTTTTGAAAACAAGGAGTGAGGGATCCACAGAAGTAATGAACAATGACTCTGAGGCTCTTTACCGCTCTAAGTGGCCCTAAATTGTTCTTTCTTCAAGTGGAGACTTTCAGAATCTCTCTCTGTCTCTCTCTCTCTGTCTCTCTCTCTCTCTGTCTCTCTCTCTCTCTGTCTCTCTCTCTCTCTCTCACCTGTCTCTCTCTGTCTCTCTGTCTCTCTCTCTCTCTCTCTCTCTCACACACACACACACACACACACACACACACACACACGACATTTAGCCATCTAAGATTAGGCAAGGCTGCCACCTAGTGACCCAATGCGAACATTTCTCAGGGAATTTCTACCTTTGATTTTGGTCTGGATTAATTAGAATCATTAATTATTCATGAATTTATATATTCAACAAATAGAAAGTACTCACACACTAGATTCAATGCCAAGCACCGGAATGCTAAAATCAGAAAGGCAAAGTTATTGCCCTCCAGGCACACACAGACTAGTAGAAGGGAACAGATGAACTAAACGAATGAATAGTTTAATCACAGTGCAGTAAATGCTTGAAGTGACTTACTCCCAACACTGGTTCACCTATAATTTTAAAGGAATCGGCACCTCAGTCTAGGCATGTCCAGCCCACGTTTTTCATTGCTTGTAGCTGGTGACCATAAAAAGGAAGGGGGAGGAGGAGGGGAGGGAGCAAAGTAAAAGTAACAACAGTGGTTGTTGATTTTCGCTTAAGTCTCTTACTATAGAGCCATGTGGACGTTGACTCTCCCAAGTTTCAAAAACTGACATTTACAGGACCCGCTAGCATCTTAAGGATACAGAAGACAAACTCTTGCTTCTTGAGATGATATGCGATGCACACATACTTGAAATCCAGCCGCAGACAGTCCAAGGCAGAGAAGCCCAGAAGTTGTGCACTCGTGAGCTAGCCTTAAACGTGGCAGCAAAGTGGCTTAAAACAAGAGTTTTGAACGAGGTGGTCGTGGGTGTGTGTCCCAAATCAGCTGCTTACCCAGGAGAGCTCCAGGCCTCAGCAGCCTTCCTGGCCAAATGACAGGCGCAGTAGTGCCTTCTTCGTTTGGCCGAGGTGCTGAGTATGACCGAAGAGGTACACACATCACTTAGCAAGTGCTGAGCAGGGCGAAGTTCCCGTAAGCACGAGCACTCATGTTTGTGAAGACGGTCTGTGGATCGCTTCAGGGAAGACTGTTCCCGACAACGCAGACCCTTTTCTTTACATGGCAGAATCTCATAGTGACCACTATTTGCTGCACCTCCCTGCAACCGTGTGGCCAGAAGTGAGACATTTTGTGCCACCTGCGTTTTGTTCTCTCACCTGGCGAGTTTCTCTCTCTAGACCATTAGGCTGGGCACCTGCTATAATTCAGCCAATGCCAGCTGCGGGGGAGACAAAATAGAACCTGGGGACATTACTTTTAGCACTGTTTTAACAGGAAGGCGTGGGCAAAGGGGTAAGTAGACGTGTTCTTAGAGGCTGTAGTCACAAAAGGGTTGGTAATTAAAAGAGTTTCATGTAGGGCCATTAGCTGTTTTGGAATGAATAATTGAACAGCACCAGTTCATTTAAACTAACAAACTAACATAGAACCTCTTGTAGAAAAGGGGAAAATGAGTTTGACTTCTGAATTTTTAACATCTAAAAAGATCTTTACATCTATTTACAACTATCTGCTTAACTGACTGAGCTACCCAGGTGCCCCTATTTACAACTTTCTGATTCTATTTACACAATGAGACACCATCAAACTCTGAAATACCACGAACCAGCACCATGGGCATCCTCTGGGATGCTTGTTACCAATGCAGAATTTCAGTCTTCACCCCACACCTTCTGAATAAGAATCTGCCTGCTAACAAGATCCCCAGATAATTTTTGTACACGTTTGAGTTTGAGAAGCTGGATACAAGTTATGGTGCTCGCATATTGCAGTAGCACACGCTGAACACTAGGGGGACCCATTTCTTCATATTTCCTTTGCTTCCAAAGGGTGACTTAAGAACCATCTCTTGTACATTTCTGCAATCCCCCTCACCCCCCCAAACTCCGCATTGGAATGACGTTTGCTCTTTAAACAAAGAGAAAACAAGGATGATACAAAAAAAATCTTAGGTATGACATACAAGTTATATTTGTTGAATGACAGTGGAGAGGACCATTTTAAAACTTCTGTATTAAAGTCTAAGACCTTTTAGAAAGACTAAAACCAATTATTGTTCTAAACGTCCAAAAATCTTTGAAAATGATGCGACATTATTTGTACTATAGGTTTTGTTGGGGCTTCACTAAAAATGAGTAAGGTAAACTGGAAAACTTTTGTTTTAAATTGCGCGCGTGTGTGTATGTACGTGTGTGCGTTTGGTATAATTTATGACAAGAAGTACAATCATCAAACGTGAAAAAACATAAAAACGAGGATGGTGTCATTTTATAATGACATAAATAAACTACGATGAACCTTTAACCCATCAAACTTCATCACCGGTAAAAATGAACTTCCTGCTCCTTTCCTTTAGAATAAACAAAGAAATCTATAAATTGAGACTTCAGCCTTACCAGCTCCAGGGAACTGGAAGGCGAGGCTGAGTGACCAACAGAACTTGTGATGACTGCTTGCCCCACAGCCCCGGCCGCACAGCCTTCACACAGCGATGGCTGCCCCATCTTTTTAGGGGGGCTGGAACACCCGAGTAGCTCTCCTTGAGGCACGTCTGTGTTCTCTGCCTCTAGATTTTAGGAACAGGCTTTTTGGAGGAAGGTTCCCAGCTCACGTTGGGCCTCAGTGCACTGGGAGAACCAGGAGAACCATGCCCGTTGGCTTGTGTCCTTCACTTGGCATGGCTGTTCATCCCTTAAGCCACTATGGTAAGATGCACATGACCTTGGGTAGATGAAACAGTGTGATAGAGAACTGAGGAGTTCAGAGAAGAACTTCCTCAGTATGGAATCTCCATGACCTTATCGATGATGAAAGAATCATCAAAGAATCCAGTGTTGGTGATAATGTGTGGAGCTAGGTTCTCTCTGTCGCCGTCGCTGGCGACAGCGACAGCTTTTCAAGACTGCAACTTGACAGTATCTATGCCAACATAGAATATATGCTTTTTCACTCACATCCATACTATTCTAAGCTAGAAATGGTGTCCTAACACTAGAAGCCTGACTCACCGGCCCTCAAGTGCAGAGAGAAGGCAAATGCCCCTAAATTATGTTTGTTTTCCTGTATGCCTACCACCTAGACCTCTGCTGTTTATTCTCATTATACAGATAAAACCAAAGAGAGCAGAACTCTGGTCCCTGGAGCCAATGACCTGTCACATCATGATATCAAAATATTCTTCAGATATTTCCCTTAGAAATACCAAATTGTACCAAAAGCAGATACAGGGGAATGGGGCTGAGGGTTTCTGAGGGTTAAAATGTCTTATATTTCAAAAAATGAATTGTGGAATAAAGGCTTTCTTTCCCTGTTGGCCATCAGCACCCTCCCCCCCCACCTCAGTCTCTTGCCTGCTCTGTGATTAAGCATGTGGTCAGAACGGGGGAGGGGGTGTCCTGGGCTTTGTTCCACACCCTCCTCTGACAGCTGCTCCACAGCCAGGACCTTTCCCATCTTCCCCCCACCCCCACCCCCACCCCCCACAAGAGCAGCCCAGAAAAGTGTATTAGGTGTCACGGCCAGAAATAGAATTCAATGTTCCGAGTCTTCTAACACAAAAGAAAACCAATGAGGCTGTTTTGGGTTCCCAAGTACACTACATACTAATGAACTAAGTTTAAATAGAGATAAAGGAAAACTTACCTAGGCACCTGCACTGGACCCTAAGGAATGCCCCTCCCCTGCAGGCAGCACCGCTTTGAGCTGGGCTGACCCCCAGCTAAGTGCTCCTACACATTGAATTGTGGACAGGAGAGCAGATCTCAGGCTACCTGGCAGAAGGAAAGAAAATCCATTTCACTTATCCATCCCCGTCCCGATAGTCACCACCCCGGACAGATTTCTTCTGAAAGTTTGCCAGTCGGAGAGTAGTTTAGCTCCTTTAACCCGGTCTTCCGGGTACTCTGCCCAACCTACGAAACTAAGATAAAAAGGTGCAGCTTTGGGGTGCCTGGGGGGCTCAGTCCAATAAGCATCCGACTCCTGATTTTGGCTCAGCTCATGATCTCACAGTTCATGAGATCGAGCCCTACATTGGGCTCTGTGCTGACCGTGCAGAGCCTCCTTGAGATTCTCTCTCTCTGCCCCTCCCTCTCTCTCTTTCTCTCTCTCTCTCAAAATAAATAAACATTTTTTTAAAAAAAGGTGTACCTTTATAACACACTCCTAATTTGCTATAAGTACTTTTTATTAAAAAATTTTTATTGTTTTAATGTTTGTTTTTGAAGGGAGGGGAGCGTGAGTTGGGGGGGGCAGAGAAAGGGAGACAAAGGATCTGGAGCCCACTTTGCATTGACAGCAGAGAGCCCGATGCGGGGCTTGAACTCACAAACCATAAAATCATGACCTGAGTCGAAGTCGGATGCTCAACTAACTGACTGAGCCCCCCCCACGTGCCCCTGCTGTAAGTATTTCTTAAACGTAGAAAATGAACTATATTTGTGGAGTGCTGACAGTGTCTGGGCCGAGGTGTGAGTTCTTACTGTAAATGAACACAGCCTCAGACGGTCTGTTGGGGGCCGACAGGATGGCTGTCTCTCACGGCTTCTGGGGCACCTTTGGGGGGGGTCCAGTGCGTGCCTGTTGGCGGTCATTGTCCTCGTCTTCAGGACACCCGTAGATGCCGGAAACACACTCCTGGGGCACCATTTGGAAAGGACTATGTGTGTGCTCTGAAAGCCACCAGACACCTTTGCTGAGGTCAAGAAAGCCGCAGCCCCAAACCTTGGAGAAGGTGTCCGAGGCTTTCTGTTGTCCTGGAGAAAATGGTGGAACTCTCTGTGAGGAGGTCCTGCCCACTGACCGTGATGGCCCAGAGAGCAGCAGCCAATGTGTGGACGCACGTGGACAAGCAATGACCGGGCCAGCAAGCCATTCAGGGGAGCTGGGCTCGACTTGAGAAGGATCTAGAAGTATCCTGATTTATTTTTATTGTATTTTCTTTCTACATATGTATAAGATCGACATGATAACAACCTATGTCTAAATAGATCTAATAAGGATTTTTAATGAAATATAAAACATTACATGTGATGTGAAATTCTTGTGTCATAGTTTAATTGGCAGTGTTTTCTCTGAGTGGCTCATAAAAGAGCAGTGCGTTCTGCAACTGACATTTTAGACTAGTTAAAAGATGGTATTTTTTTAAGTTTAATTTTGCAGATGAGGAATCGAGACACAGAGAGGTTAAACCATTTGCTCAAGGTTGCACAGCTAGTTGGTGATAGGATTGTGAACCCAGAAGTCTACCCTCAGGGTGTGTACTCGGAATCCCCAGGCTATGCGCCCATAATCCCCCTTGGTCTGGTTCTGTGCTGTGGATTTGTCAGCCTCCTCCACCCGCCTTGCCTTTGTTCCCGTCCGTTTTCTGAACCCCCTTTGTCAGCCTCCACAGAGACTCTGAACAATTCAGTGCACATCTTTTGGTTTGCATCGGCCATGGTCAGTTTCTTTTTGCTGACAACTCGGGCCTTTAAGAGACATCAGCTATAGATTTCACCGTAAAGTGACATGCCCGTCGGGAACTTCGGTTTGTTGAGAATAAATGGGCCCTGCAGCCGTGGGAAGTAAGAACCTAAATGAGCTCCTTGACTTTTATCTTTTGTTCTTGCCGGTCTGGGGTCCCGGTGCTATCATTAGGCCCTCCATGTTTCCCACTGAAACTGTTGATTTTCTGTACACTTCCTTCACATGCTCATGGATGCTATTTCCTTAATCAAGTGACAGCTACGGGGTTATGCAAGCATTTATGCCATCACAATCCCAGACTTCCAGTTTTCGTCTGTAGTGACTTAGACACTTGTCAGTTTATTTTTTATAATTATTTGCTTAGTATCTAAAGTTTTCCATTATGTGAATTTCATGTGGTGAGGGTCTGGGCTGTTTTATTTTTATTTATTTATTTATTTATTTATTTATTTATTTATTTATTTATTTTTATTTATTAAATGTTTATTTATTTTTGAGAGGTAGAGAGAGACAGAGCACAAGCAGGGGAAGGGTAGAGAGAGACTGGGAGACACAGAATCTGAAGCAGGCTCCAGGCTCTGAGCTGTCAGCACAGAGCCCGATGGGGGGCTCGAACCCACGGACCGCGAGATCATGACTTGAGCCGAAGTCGGATGCCTAATCGATTGAGCCACCCAGGTGCCCCAGATCTGGACTGTTTTATACCTGGTACTAGATAGGTGCTCAGAAACCATCTCAGAAAACTAAAATTTGAGAGCCTGAGGCCTCAGAGGCCCTCTGCTTAGATACTATTACTGTATAAATGAGGGGGCCAGCTGAGGTCTGGGGAGGTGATGCTCTGCTTCTCTGTTACAGAAGGGAAAGGGCTGTCTGTGCTGGATCTAGATTACATCACTCCTAGTTCCTCATCCAGTTCTCCAGGCCTGGGTCTCTGTCCAGGTCCTATTGTATATATCCTTCCGGAATATTCTATACAGGAGAAGTCATGCCAGCGTATTATACCTAAACAAATGTGTTTGTAAATGTTAGTTTGCAGCGGTTCAGCCATGGGTTAGGAGATGGGCTAGGAGGAAGCTAAACAATGGATGAAAGTCAAGGCTGAACCCAGGCATCCTGGGAAAGGAGATACAGCAGTAAGAAACAGGAGCACGGCTCCGGAGCGGAGCCTCTGTGCACCCGGGTGGTGGCCTGTGTTTCAGGACGAAGTGGCCACCAGGAGTGGCTTCAGGAGCTTCTGAGAAGCGGGGAGACTGGTGTGCCTCTCCACGCTGTGCCCCAAATCTTACAACACAGGCTTTATTCCCTTGCCAGAGACAGTGAGCTGGTTACTGAAGGGAGGGATGGCTCAGGGTGACACCTCAGAAGACTTAAGCTGACCTTTGGATACAGCTGGAGTCAAGTCCTGTCACACATGGTCCCTCTTCCTAAACCACGTCCCCAGAATCACCATCTCTAGGCAGATGTGCCCCCTGCATACGATGATGGCCTTGACCAGGAAGCACAGGCATGGTGGCCAGGGGACGGGGAGCCGAGGTCAGCCACACCTGTGGTCTAGAAGGCCGGCCGCTGTCATATCCTCACAGAGAGGTGGTGGAAGTGATACCAAAGGCAAACTGTGTTTTGCCTCAGAAAAGGTGCAAAAGGTGTATGAAGTCCTGCCTGTGATTCCAATTCATACAGAAAGAGGAAAAAAAGAAAGAAGAGGGAGAAGCTCTTCTCTTCCACTTGGAAACCTTTAGGACAACGGATTAATCCTGCCCCACGAAGATAAAGGGGTTGGATGGCCTTCTATTGGACCCTTGGGGGAGACAGGGCCTTGAGGATGGAAGTCCAGGACAGGAATTGGAGAAGATGTGTGAGGGAGGCTATCTGTCTGCTCTGCCAGCAATCAACCGGCTGCTACCACCTTTTTCCAGAAAGCCCAGTGAGGCCCCAGCCCCCACGGTGTCCTGGGTGCATGCTGAGGAAAACACCGGCCTCATCCCACCGTGAGCTCCTCTTTCACAAAGAGGAGAGGAGCTTGTACGAGCTCTCTGTGGAGACTAATCATATGAACAGGTAATAGCCACCAATGGAAACGAGTGAAAGTGGGAAGTCCACCCTGTAAAGGAGGTGGAAGCAGCCGAGGGTGTGGGCCAGAGTCCTGGCTGAGAATATGGATTAACAGAGAATCCGAAGCAGGCTTCAGGCTCCCAGTGGTCAGCACAGAGCCCGATATGGGGCTCGAACTCAAGAACAGCGAGATCATGACCTGAACTGAAGTCAGACGCTTAACCCACTGAGCCACCCAGGCGCTCCATCTCACCTTCAGCCTTTGATGGATTCATCCTCTCCCACGCCAGGAAGACAGTTTTTCTCATCTACAAGGATGACACTGATGGCTTCTAAGAATAAGATTTTGTGGGTGAGAACTCGTCATCCTAGTACAGTGCAGTATTTGAGAGATAGAAGAGAAGATGTGAAGGAAGTTTGGCTTGCAGGGCTGCCTCCCATTGGCAGTAGATGCCCAGCCGCCCCCTCCCCTTGGACCACTCTCTCCCTGGATACGTAGAAGATCAGACAGGTTTCAGGTGTGCACCAACTCTGGCTGCTGGCCATAGAGCAGTTTAAAAAAATTTTTTTTATGTCTTTATTTTGAGAGACAGAGACAGAGAGCGAGTGGGGGAGGGGCAGAGAGAGAGGGTGACACAGAATCCGAAGCAGGCTCCAGCTTCTGAGCTGTCAGCACAGTGCCCCATGCAGGGCTCAAACCCACAGACCGTGAGCTCATGACCTGAGTCCAAGTCGGACATTTAACCGACTGAGCCAGCCAGGCGCCCCAGCAACTTTCTTTTTACGGCTTTTGCAATGGCAGCTTTTGCAATGGCCACTGGAGAGGTAAAGCTTCTGGGAATGTGGCACGGTTGTCCCCTGATGCTCCTAGGTCTCCTGTGGGGCACGAAGCCGGTCAGCGAGCCAGCCAGGTGGCCTGCTCTTTCCCCCTCAAGATGCAAAACGACCTTTGAGTCATTTGACAAGCCTCCATCCCTCGCCTAGGAAATGTCAACTGACTTGCCTGTTTGCTCTAGAAAACTCCTATGTTCTCTTGAAATCCTTTATTGGGGAGCTTTTTCTTCATCGGTTTTGATGATGACACTAATATACTAGGAGCCTACAGGCAAGTTCACTTTTAAAAAAAAGAGAGTCTCTTACATACAAACGGTTCCATTTCTTTCTCAGCCTATTTGGTGTCAAGATGACAAGTGGCCCGTAGGTGTGGGGTCTGTGTAGGAAGTCTCCTACATGGCCACACTGAGAATGTTTATTGTAGAAAGGGAACTTTTGCCCTGTGAAGTCACCTCCTCCGAGTCACCAGCGGCTTTCTGATATTGTATCACAGGAAATTCCTGGTGGTCCACAAAAAGCAGTCTTCGGGACACAGCTGCAGAGGGAGCACAAATAATTGCCCAATGTGACAGTGAGATCTGGGGACCCGTGTTCAAGGGTGGCCCGGCACCTGGGCTCCGTGAAGGGCTCACTGGAGGGTCTCTGAACAATGTCAGCATAATCCAAGGAACCAAAGGTCAACTGACCTCTCATTGTAGTGCACTTAATGCAGAGAAAAAGATACTAGATAGAGGATGTCTTTTGTATCCCGACAAGGCCATGGGGGAATTGTATTTAGATTCAGGTTCTGTGAGACTGTAGTAACTGCCCACCACCCTTACCTAATGCCTGATGTTAACAATCAAAACCTTAGCTTGAAAATTTGGGTGAAACAGTGGCATGTTTGGAGCATTAGATTTTGAATGAAAAACTATGTTACCTGAGCGATTTTGACTCAGAATGTTAACATGCCCCACACAGCTAGATCTCCATCAACCTCAATTCCCAAAGGCCAAATGCCTTCATCCTCTGGGCTTTAGTGGTCTCATCTGGAACTAAGAGAGTGTCGTGAGTCTGTAAGGGCTCTTCCAGAGTTAGGATCCTGTGATGTAAGACTTTCCCTGTCCCTTCCCAGGGGAGGAGAGGGCAGCGGCCCTGTGCTGACTGCCTGGGGAATCCAAACCATGTTTCTCTCAGTTCTGCTCAGGATCAGGGCAAATGTTATTTCCCTGGAAGATCTTGGCTCCAATTGTGGCATGAGAATTAGAATCAGCAGCAGGAGCCTGAAAGAACAGTGCAGATTGAATTAGAGACTGACTTCCCTAAAATAATTACGACCCTTCATTTGAGGTTGAGTCTCTTTCAAGATGTCTTCCACGGCTTATTTTTCTGGAGCTCCATGGAACGAATGTGGGCTTTGCATCACCTCTTTAATGTCCTTTACCAATACGTTTTGAGTGGCTTCATTGTGCCAAGTAGCTTGCTTGAGTTGGTTCACCTTGAAGGCAAAAATCGCATTTGATGTTCTCACTCTGCTGCAGTAGGACTGGCCAGGGATACTTAGAGGTCTCCATTCTTCTCTCCGGGGTAAGACAGAAGGCCAGGCAGTGCCACAAAGTCGCAGGAGCCACGGCATCGATGAAGCTGGGAGGAGCGATTCCATAGCCTTCTGTTGGCAGCCAGCATTTTCTAGCTACACAACTGTCGGCAGCTACACACCTCCCACAGGCCACAACAATTCATGGAAATTAATAAATGCATTTATTGGGAGAGGTCATGGGTGAAACAGGAAAATCAGTCCCCCAGCTTCCCAGACAAATACTCTGGGATCGAGTTTCAATAGAAGCCAGCAGCCTTCTTCACAGCGCTGCATATTTATAGCAAACAGAAGTGGTTCCAGTTCTTAGGTAGTTCAGCAAGGTTAAGTACGGTTCTTGTATTTGTTTGGTTAACAAGTGTGTTTGGAGGAGGCTTGTCCCACAAGGTACTAAGTACTAGGAATTCTGGAATGTGAGGAGACTGAATTAACGAGCCTGACTGTCCTCCCCTCAGACTGTGGTCACACAGAAAGTGAACCTTTTTTTTTTGCTTTAAATTGCCATATAGTTTAATGGGGTAAAAATAATCTTTCCCATAAGTGGTGCTGAAGAAGTGGATACCCACATGCAAAA
Organism: Proteles cristata cristata; assembly: GCA_017311185.1. NCBI lineage: Eukaryota > Metazoa > Chordata > Mammalia > Carnivora > Hyaenidae > Proteles > Proteles cristata. The sequence goes on along the minus strand of JAESUZ010004128.1, from coordinate 301,583 downwards.
GAATGAAATCAAATCCCTTCCTTTTAGCACACACAAAATTAATTCAAGACAGTCCCAAGTGTAAGAGTTAAAATGATGACATTTTTCAAAGAAAACGTGAATATATTTTTGTGATCTTGAATTTGTTGTGTAGATATGACACCAAAGCCAGAAGGAACTGAAGGAAAAGTAAATTTGACCATATCAAAATTTAAACCTTTTGTGCTACAAATGATATATCAGGAAAGTGAGAAGATAACTCACAGAATGGGAGAAAATTATACAGAGATCACGTGTCTGATAAGAAACTGGTATCCAAAATATATAAAGAACGCTTACAGGTCACAACAAAAAGAAAGGTGACAGGAGAAAAAACGGAGAAAGGATTTGAATAGAGGTTTCTCCAAAGAAGATATGTAACTGGCCAATAGGCAGGTGACAATATGCTCAACATCATTAACCATTAGGAAGATGCAAATGAAAACCCCAAAGGAATACCACTTCATACCCAGAAGGACACCTATCATCAAAAAGACAACAAAACCCAGTGTTAGCAAAGATATGGAGAAATTGGAACCCTCATATACTGCTGGTGGGTATTTAAACAGGTGCAGGTGGTGTGGAAACTACACTAGTTGGTGGTTCCTTAAAACGTTAAACACACAATTGTCATATGAGCCAACAATTCCGCTCCTAAGTATATGCCCAAGAAAATTCAAAGCATATGTACACGTATAAACAGGAACATAAATGTTCCTAGCCTCATTATTCATAATAGCCAAAACATGAAACCCAAATGTCCACTAATTAATGAATGGACAAAATGTGGTGTATCCAAATATAGTCAACAGCAGAACGGTAGTGGGCTATAGCAGAACAACATATTGATGTAGGCCACACCGTGGGTGAACCATGAACACATCGTGGCAAATGAAAGAAGTCAGGCACAAAAGACCACTATTCCATGACTCTGTTTATGTGGAATGTTGAGAATAGATACATCTATAGGACAGAAAGTACATTAGTGGCTTTCTAGGGTTGGGGGTTGTGGGGACAGGTGGAGGAATGACTGCTAATGGGTTTCAATATTTGGAGTGATGTGATTATCTTAAGCTCAGATCACGGTGGTAGTTGTACGGCTCTGTGAGTGTACAGAAAATCATTGTTTTGTATACTTCACACGGGTGAATTTTAGGATATGTGAGTTATATCTCAATAGATCTTTAAAAGGGCTGACATGTAGGTGGGTAGGTGATAGGATTCTCTGATGTGCCTGCACTCTCTGGGCATGCCGCACCCCAGGCTCCCCCTTTCCTCCCTCCACCACATCCTGCTCCCAGGCCGCTCAAGGAAGACCTTTTCCAGCTTGGCTGTGAGAAGAGAGAGGCTGCGTTTCCCTGCTCCTTCCTCCTACTGGTCCGAGTCCCATAAATAGAAAAGACCGAAAGAAATTGTTCAGGCAGAGATGCCCGGGTGGCTCAGTTGGTTAAGCTTCCAACTCGATTTTGGCTCAGGTCATGATCTCATTGGCTTATGAGATTGAGCCCAGAGTGTGGCTCCGGGCTTCGTGCTGACAGTACACAGCCTGCATGGGATTCTCTCTCTCCCCTCTCTCTGCTCTTCCCTGCTCACGTGCCCATGCACTTTCTCTCTCAAAATAAATAATAAATAAACTGAAAAAAGAGAGAGAGAGAGAGAGAGAGAGAGATCCTTCAGGCTATTTGTGGTTACCAGGAAAAGAGAAATATGTTCTATCACAATGAAAAAACTTGTATACATATTCATATGCCTTTCTCTCTGGAGCTTTAAAGATGGTTTTTAGTTCCTCGTGGAATCTACTTCAAGTACAAGTATTTATGTAGTACAGATTGACACTATATATGACACTTTGTCTAGTTCTTTTCCTATTGCCTATTCACAATGATCGATCATATTACATGGACATACATTGGTAGTTTTGCTCTTACATAATACTGTTTCAGAGTCTTACTTCCTTCCCTTTCCCCTTAAAACGTGGAATCTTTTTTAAAAATGTTTTATTTATTTTTGAGAGAGAGAATGAGACAGCGCGAGCAGGGTAGGGTCAGAGAGAGACGGAGACACAGAATTTGAAACAGCCTCCAGGCTGTGAGCTAGCTGTCAGCACAGAGCCTGACGTGGGGCTCGAACCCACAAACGGTGAGATCATGACCTGAGCCGAAGTTGGACGCTTAACCGACTGAGCCACCCAGGCGCCCCAGAATCTTTTTTTGTTAAGTGTAACTGGTTGTGGTGGCTCTAAAAATGTACCCTTGAGGTTTTCACTTGATATTGCCAAAAGACCAAGAAGCGATACCCTCACCCTGAGGTCTTCTGCTTGCAGGGCATGCGTTTGGACACAGCCGGATTTGCCCAGCTCTGAGATATCATCCGTGTCTACGTTCACACCTAAGGCACACTGCCATGACTGCTTTCAGCCGACAGCTGAGCACACCAGGGATTCCGTTCCTGGGATGCCACTGACAGATGCCTCTGTCTCCAGGACTCTCTGTCAGTCTTGTGGAAACTTCTCCAGAGCCACACTTGAGCCTTTCACCCTCCAATCACCGCACCTTCCTCCCTGCACAAAGAGGGAGACCACATCCTGTGGGAATTTGCCCTTGACTGCTCCTGGAAGCCAGGCAGATAGACCCAACGGCCCCCTAGACCCCTGGGGCTTGGTCAGGGCTCTTGGTAGGACCTCGCTGCTGTTGATACTTTTTTTTAATATATATTTTTATTTATTTCTAGGAGAGAGAGAGAGAGAGACAGAGTGAGCAGGGGAAGGTCAGAGAGAGAGGGAGACACAGAATCTGAAACAGGCTCCAGACTCTGAGCTGGCAGTCAGCACAGAGCCCGATGCGGGGCTTGAACCCACGAACCGCGAGATCATGACCTAAGCGAAAGTCGGACGCTTAAGCGACTAAGCCACCCAGGCGCCCCTGCTGTTGATACTTTTAAGGTTCTGCTGTTGTTGTTCTAGTTGGGTCAGCACCTCGTGCCAGAGCATTGTGGCGCGTGAAACCGATGCGCGCCCTGTGCTTGGCTTTCTGGACCATTTGCATTTGGACGATGGTGAGCGTTTTATTGCAAAAGGTGCTCAACATAGTGCTGCTAGTCCAGTATCTGACGGAGAGTCTGTGTTTTCTGGTACGCTCAGGCATCCTGTGTTGCTGAGTGTTGAAACAGCTTCCTTGAAACTTGACAGAGAAATGAATTTACAGAAAAACATTTTGACTCTACCCTCTCCCCCTTTCCTGGTCAACGCACCTGAATGAGACAGTTTGGTGGCTGAGTTTGGCGGAGTCCCGAGATAGGAATTGTCTCCTCAGCTGCTTCCTGGGTAATGATCGGGACAAAAGACGTGGGGGGCGACCATCAAGAACTGTGGAGGGTTTATCCGACTCGCAAACTGAAGACTTGGCCTGCTATCATTTGAGTGACGCCAGCAGAGGACATGAGACTCGCGGGTCCCAGAGACGGAGGACTTTGGTACTCATGGAAATAGTGTTTGTCAGGGTTCCTGGGCCCGATTCCACAGAGTAATATGATGAGGAACAGGTGAAACCTGCACGTGCAATGGGCTGCGTACGTGAAAGAACCCCAAGTTCAAGGAGCCCAAATCTGTAACAATGGGCAATGAGACTGCCTGATGCTTGCCCTAGAGAGAGACACTATTATACTGGGAAGTTAACATAGCTGTCCTTTGCTCCGGAGGGAGACGTTTTCTTCATCCTCCGAGGCTGTGTGCTAGACAAACATTCTGGGAAAAAGAGTCCAGGATGAAGAGGGCCAGTGCCTTTGCTCCAAGTGTTCAGAGAGACACCCTGGAGAATTATCTCCCAATAGTGACATAAACCTACTTGAAAATTTTGGGGTGCTTCCCAAGGGGCGCCTGGGTGGCTCAGTCTGTTAAGCAACTGACTGTTTTTTTATTTTTATTTTTATTTTTTATAAACAGTTATTGTCAAGTTGGTTTCCATGTACCACCCAGTGCTCAACCCACAAGTGCCCTCCTCCATGCCCATCTCTCCCCTTCCCCTCCCCCCCACACCCATCAGTCCTCAGTTTGTTCTCAACATTCAAGAGCCTCTCATGGTTTTCCTCCCTCCCTCTCTCCCCCTACTTCCTCCCTTCTTCTCCCCCACGATCCTCCATTAACTTCCTCCTAATCCTCCTATACGTGCAAACATATGGTAGCTGTCCTTCTCTGCCTGACTTATTTCGCTCAGCATCACACCCTCAAGGTCCATCCAGGTTGCTACACATGGCCAGATTTCATTGTTTCTCATTGTCATGTAGTATTCCATGGTATAGATAAACCACATCTTCTTGATCCATTCATCTGTTGATGGACACTTAGGCTCTTTCCATGTTTTAGCTATTGTGGAGAGTGCTGCTATGAACATTGGGGTACATGTGCTCCTATGCCTCAGCATTTCTGTATCCCTTGGGTAAATTCCTAGCAGTGCTATTGCTGGGTCATAGGGGAGTTCTATTGTCAATATTTTGAGGAACCTCCGCACTGTTTTCCAGAGGGGCTGCACCAGTTTACATTCCCACTGACAGTGTAGGAGGGTGCCCGTTTCTCCATATCCTCGCCAGCGTCTGGAGTCCTCTGATTTGCTCATTTTAGCCACTCTGACTGGCGTGAGGTGATATCTCAGTGTGGTTTTGATTTGTATTTCCCTGATGAGGAGGGATGCTGAGCATCGTTTCATGTGTCTGTTGGCCATCTGGATGTCCTCTTTGGGGAAGTGTTTGTTCATATCTTCTGCCCATTTCTTCACTGGATTATTTGTTTTTTGGGTGTGGAGTTTGGTGAGTTCCTTATAGATTCTGGATACTAGCCCTTTATCTGATATGTCATTTGCAACTATCTTTTCCCATTCCGTCGGTTGCCTATTAGTTTTATGGATTGTTTCCTTTGCTGTGCAGAAGCTTTTAATTTTGATGAGGTCCCAATAGTTCATTTTTGCTCTTGATTCCCTTGCTTTGGGGGATGTGTCAAGTAAGAGGTTGCTGCGGTGGAAGTCAAGGAGGTTGTTTCCTGCTTTCTCCTCTAGGGTTTTGATGGTTTCCTGTCTCACGTTCAGGTCCTTTATCCATTTTGAGTTTATTTTTGTGCATGGTGTGAGAAAATGATCTAGTTTCATTCTTCTGCATGTTGCTGTCCAGTTCTCCCAGCACCATCTGTTAAAGAGGCTGTCTTTTTTCCATTGGATACTCTTTCCTGCTTTGTCAAAGATTAGTTGGCTGTATACTTTTGGGTCCAAATCTGAGTTCTCTATTCTATTCCATTGGTCTGTGTGTCTGTTTTTGGGCCAAATACCATACTGTCTTGATGATGACAGCTTTGTAGTAGAGGTTAAAGTCTGGGATGGTGATACCTCTCATTTTGGTTTTCTTCTTCAATATTACTTTGGCTATTTGGGGTCTTTTGCGGTTCCATACAAATCTGAGGATAGTTTGTTCTAGCTTTGAGAAGTATGCTGGTGCAATTTTGATTGGGATTGCCTTGAATGTGTAGATTGCTTTGGGTAGTAATGACATTTTAACTATATTTATTCTTCCGATCCATGAGCATGGAATGTTTTTCCATTTCTTTGTGTCCTCTTCAATTTCCTTCATAAGTTTTCTATAGTTTTCATCATACAGATCTCCTGTATCCTTGGTTAGGTTTATTCCTAGGTATTTTATGGTTTTTTGTGCAATTGTGAATGGGATCAGTTTCTTGATTTCTCTTTCTGTTGCTTGATTGTTGGTGAATAAAGACGCAAACAATTTCTGTACGTTGATTTTTGTACCCTGCAACTTAAGCATCTGACTCTTCGATTTTGCCTTGGGTCATGATCTCATAGTTGGGGGATAGAGCCCTGCCTTGGGCTCTGTGCTGGGATTCTCTCTCCCCTCCTCTCTCTGCCCTTCTCCTGCTCGCACGTGTACTCTTAAAATAAATAAATAAACTTAAAGTAAATAAAAAGTTTGGATGCCTCCCTTATGATAATTGACCATTATGCTTCTTTCTTTCACCTATTGGCAGTTCTAGGCTGGCCTGGTGGTACACTCTCTGGGGACTACCCAGCCAAAAGGAAGCCCGTACTCATATATACTATTCTGCTTCAGCCACCTAAATTCTCTTGTTGGATTAGCATGGCCCTACATGATAAAGATAATGATCACCTGATTGAGTATACACCACTTACCAATTCTTCCTACAGCGGCCCACACATGCTGAGGTGGGGGGATGGGTAACTGTTGTTATGGACTGAGTCTTGTCCCCCTACCTCCCAGTTCATATGATGAAGCGCTCACCCTCAATGTGACTATATTTGTAGATATGCCCTGTACAGAAGTAATTAATGTTAAATGAGGCCGTAAGGGTGATCCCTAATCCAATAGTCCTCATGTCTGTAGTGGGAAGAAGAAGAAGTGACCCAGAGGTCTGTCTCTGCACCAGCACAGAGGAAAGGCCATGTAGAGGCACGTCGAATTGGCAGCTTTTGGAAATCAGAGAGGTCTCACCTGAATACACCCTTGGCACCTGAAGCTTGGACTTCCCAGCTTCCAGAACCGGGAGAAAATAAATGTCTGTTGTAGAAGCATCGCAGTCTGTGGCGTTTTGTTACAGCAGCCCTAGCAGACTAACACAAATGCTCTTACACATGTTATAAAAGTGTCCTTGTCCCTTGTGCACTTGACCTTTCCAAAGAATGGTCGTGGTGTGAATAGGGAAATATCTGAACAACAGGTGAAGTTATAGGTACTAAAATGACCCACACCAATTTTGGGATGATAGAGGGAGAGCAAACATCCTGGCATCTGGGAAGGGAACACCTTAGACCTCCCGAGGGGGAATGAGTGACATTAATGATTGTCCTCTGGAACCTCTCCGAGGAAAATGGAAAATGTCCTGGTGCACCCTGTTTGTACTGTTGCAAGTTACTTAAATTTAAGACTGTTTGCTCAGCCACCTTCCTCCAGATGACTCTCTGACCATGACTGATCATGACCTTAACCTTACAGAGAAATTTATTGGGAGCCACAGAGGAGGACCTTGCCATGCAAACCCCTTGTTGGCACCACTGGACTGCTTTCCCACCCCCAATTCCTGTAGGCATTATTCCATCATTCTGTGGGGGGAATGCATACTGCTCTTCTGTGTCACGTACAAACAGGACAGGTCTCGTTCTAAAAATAAGGATGGGACTCAATTATTTAAACTGAACTGAGACCCATAGGAGCTGCCCAGGAGGCTGTGTCCTTGACATTGTCAAACTTTTCACATATACCCCAGTGTTGTAGGGCTCACTTGAATGGCCCCAACAGTTGCACACTCTCAGTGTTGTACATCTAGCTTGGAACTCATGTGTTAATTAGCCTTTCTCATGATAACATGGGGACTGCACCTCTAAGGGTGGCCATAGAAGACTTTCCAATAGTTAATGAAATACCGTTAGGGGATCATGTAGCCCTCACACAACTGTAGAGATCTCTCCCTAAACAGTTATACCTTGGTTCTCAAGGGAGTGTTCTGGAGGGATAATTGGCTTGTTATTGATATGCACCGCACCTTCAGGTTTTCCTGTGATGGGAAGCATCCAGGTAGAAGAGGTGGCATGGAATCTGCCCCTGATTTCAGCTGGAGTGAATACTGATAATGACCTTGTCTTTGAAAGCCAGTGTAAATATATTGGCCAAGATTGTTATGATGGATACAATTACCCTAGACTTCCTCCTTCCTGGATTAATGCATTGGGCCAAATTAAAAGATGAATACAGTACAAGAGAAAGCCACTTGGATTTCTAAAGAAGATCTTGATGATATATGGGATTTGTTCAGCCCCATTGGATCCAGGACCCTGAGGATCATTACTGAGGTTAGTACTGGCCACGTCCTGCTGCTTGGAGTCCTGTAGGCATTCACCTTAACTAAATGCCATATGAGAAAAATTGAATGGGTTTGGCCCCAGCCTCTGTTGATCAGATAAACTGTAGAGGATGACTGAGTGGCATACTTATGGGGAAACTGACCAGAAACCAAGATGGTGCAGAAATGACGGGTGCGTGTAGGGAGAAACAGTTCTCCCATAGCTCCCTTGAGTTCCTGCAAACCTAGCCTGCATAAGTATTGACTGCTCTGTGTCTTTTCAAGAATACTTGTATAGTAAATATCAATGGTTGATGGAGATAATGTCCCCCTGTGGGGAAAAGGGCAGGCAGGCCTACTGCTCAGTATAAAAGCTACCCTAAGCTCAGGGTTGTCTTCTGTATTATAACACAATGTGCTGTGTCTGCAAGTGCCCATCTGGGTTCATCTGGAACCCCCCATGGAACTTGGGGGCAAGAACTCATGACAATATGCTGATGCTCATACTGTTTGCTATGTAGGGAGCAATACATTTTGTGTGTGTGTATCTGTGACTTAGGAGTTGTGTGTCTTTTGCCACCATCCACGAAATACTAGCAGACCAACTTACTGGCTTCTAAGTAGAGTAAGCTCTCAGATACCTCAGAGTTCTTTTTTCTTAATTTAATTTTTAAATCCAAGTTAGTTAACACACAGCGTAGTAATGAGTTCAGGAATAGAATTTAGTGATTCATCACTTACGTATCACACTCAGTGTTTATCCCAAGAAGTGCCGACTTTATTGCGCATCACCCATTTAGCCCGTCCTTCCCCAGGCACCTCCCCTTCAGCAACCCTCAGTTTGTTCTTTGTATTTTATTTATTTATTTATTTATTTATTTATTTATTTATTTATTTATACTTGTTTGTTTGTTCTCTGTATTTAAGAGTCTCTTATGGTTTGCCTCCCTGTCTCTTTTTAGCTTATTTTTCATACTGTCTTTCCCCCCCTTGAATGGTCTCAGCACTCTTATTGAAAATCAGTTGACCATATGTGGAAGAGTTTTTTGAATATATTAGCTGTGTCTTTTTCTTTTAATTTCTTTTTTAAATTTTAGAGAGAGAAAGAGAGAGCATGAGTAGGGGAGTGGGGCATAGGGAGAGAGAGAAAATCTTAAGCAGGCTCCATACTCAGTGTAGAGCCTGATGCAGGGCTCGATTCCGCGACCCTGGGGTCATGACCTGAGCCGAAATAAAGAATTGGACATTCAACCAATTCAGCCACCCAGTCACCCCTAGCTGGGTGTCCTTTAAAAAAAATATATGGCCTTTATCATATTGACAAAGTTTCCTTATAGTCCTAGTTTACTGAGTGCTTTTATCATGAAAGGTTGTTGAATTTTTGAAATTTTTTGTTGTGTCAGTTGAATTTGATTGTGTGGCTTTCCCCCTCCATTCTGTTAATGTAGTGCATTACATTGATTTTCAGATGTTGAACGATTCTTTCCATATGGGAATAGGTTTCACTTGGTCATGGTGTATAATTCTTTCAATTAGCAGTAATCGCGCCTCGGATAAACCTCATTGGCTATGATACTGCCACTGCGCAAAGCTTATAATTCTTTTAATATGCTACTGAATTTGGTTTGCTGATAGTTTGTTGATGATTTTTGCATCAGTATTCATAAGGGATATTGTTTTGAAGTTTTCATTTTTGTAGTTTCTTTGGATTTAGTGTCAGAGTAATATTGGCCTTATGAAAAGACTTGAGAAGTATTTCCTTCTCTTTAAGTTTTTGGAAAAGTTTGACAAGGATAATGTTAATTCTTCTTTAAGTGTTTGGTAGAATTCACTAGTAAAGTCATCCTCAGCTTTTATTGTTGGGAGGTTTTTTTTTTTTTTTAATGTTTTTTTTTAATTTATTCTAGGAGAGAGAGAGAGCGTGAGCAGGGGAGGGTCAGAGAGAGAGGGAGTCACAGACTGAAACAGGCTCCAGGCTCTGAGCTGGCAGTCAGCCCAGAGCCCTACGCGGGGCTCGAACCCACGAACCGTGAGATCATGACCTAAGCGAAAGTCGGACGCTTAACCGACTAAGCCACCCAGGCGCCCCAGGGAGGTTTTTGATTACTGATTCAATTTGCTTACTAGTTATAGGTCTATTCAGATTTTCTATTTCTTCGGGGGTTAATTTTGGTAGTTTTTGTGTGTCCATTTCATCTAGGTTATATAGTTTTTTGGGCATACAACTGTTTTAGCATAGCTTTGCAAAGTTGAAGCTCTGTAACCACTAAACAATAATCTCCCATCCCTTCTTTCCCCAGCCCCTGGCAACCACCATATTTTCTGTCTCTATGGTTTTGATTAATGTAATTGCCTCATATAAATAGAATCATGTGGGGCTGGGTTTTTGTGATTGGCCTATTCACTTAGTGTAATGTCATCAAGGTTCATTCATGCTGTAGCAAAATCAGAATTTTCTTGCTATGTAAAGCCAAATAATATTCCATTGTATCTATATATCACATTTTGTTTATCCACTCATCCATTGAGGGACACTTGGGTTGCTTCCAACTTTTGGCTATAGCATATGTTTTGAGTCGCCATAACCTAACTTTGAGAGCTATCTCTGCACTTGGGAGTTTTTGATCTTGGGTGATTTACTTTCTTTAAGTCTCCTCTGTATAAGAGCATAATGATGGTACCTCCACTGTAAAGTTATTGAATTAAATGATAAAAGTTTTTTTTTTTAACTTCTGAGAGAGAGACAGTGTGAGCAGGGGAGGGTCAGAAAGAGGGGGACACAGACTCTGAAACAGGCTCCAGGCTGAGCTGTCAACACAGAGCCCGATGTGGGGCTCGAACCCACAAACCATGAGATCATGACCTGAGCCAAAGTCGGACACTTAACCGACTGAGCCACCCAGGCGCCCCAATGATAAACAGTTTTTAAAGCACTTAATGTGGGGCATCACTAAACATTAATTACCTTCAGCAGGGTGGCACGAAAAAGAGCTGTCTTTAGAATCAATCCTGTGTTCAAATCTCAGACGTCTTGCTCTCTAGTTATATGACTTAGGGAGGTTGAGTTTCTGTTTCCTTATTTTAAAAATCAGAATAATAACATTCATTCTTTCAGACAATAAATACTTATTGAGACCTACTCAGCACCAGGCATTATTCTATAAGATGGGATAGAAATGAACAAACAGAAATATAAATCTATGCCCTCATGGAGCTTACATTCTGTGGTCTGAGAACTGAAACAAATAATTTTCAATTCATGTGTTAAACAATACTAGGAAATGGTGCTCATTTATCAAGACTAATAGTTCGTTTGCCAAGCCCTATGAGACCCCTGTTTTGCTTTACAGCAGAGTCGTCTGGTCCTCAGCTATTTGGTCATAGCCAATTGTCATAAATTTTCCACTTTTAGCCAGTTCACCTCCTTGCAAGATCATATTTGACATCACTTAGCCCAGGCCTTAAGCCCTTATAAGTACTCTGCTCTAATTTTTCTTTTTCTTTTATTTGAGACAGAGAGAGAGAGAGAGAGAGAGAGAGAGAATCTCAAGCAGGCTCCACACTCAGCACAGAGTTCGACGTGGAAGCTTGATCTCACAACCCTAAGATCATGACCTGAACTGAAGTCAGGAGCTGGACGTTCAACGTTCAACTGACTGAGCCACCCAGGTGCCTCTAACTTTTTATTTTTAAATACTACTAAAATTCTGTCAAGATTCTGTCCCTTACTGCATTAATTCTAATAAACTTGACTTGACTTGACCAACAGGTTTTTTCTGGTGGTTGTTTGGGCAGTCAGTAGGGGACAGAAACAACAAAGAATCAATTATAGAGTTGTTACAAACAGATAAAGTGAGAGAGCTAAAGGAAAGGGGGCCCCACAAGGGAGATCATTTGACTTATTTGATTTTACCCTGAGTAGAATGAGAAGAAGTCGGAAGGTTTGGGCATGAAAAGTAACATGATCAGACCTATACTTTAGCAGGATGGTTCTCACATCAGCATTGAGCATTGAGTGACTCCTGACCACGTAGGAGTCTCAGGCTGGGGGTAGGCATGGCCTTGTCTAAGGTAGTTGGACTATCTGTTTGGAAGTGGAACCCACAGAATTTGTTGATGGACCAGATGGACCTATAGGGGAAAGAAGCACACCTGGATTACAGGAGGTCATGAGCTCTCAATGCCATGAGACTTGGTGACAGCAACCTCTCTGAGGATTTACACATGCTTCTCCTGTGGCTGGCTCCATGTTTCCTTGCCCTGGTCATTTGGTAAATGGAGATGTCACTTTCTTTGGGACTTCTTTCCTGATGTCCTTGGCCAGTCTTTCGTGTCTTCTATGGGCTTCCATCACTTGCTTCCCTTTGAATATGCCTCCTTTGAATACAGTAGCCCGGGTACTATAGCCTGACACCACCTCTGGTTCCTGCCCCCATTACAGATGGCCCTTCCTATGTGGCACCTTCATCTTCCTTATTCATTATTGAACACACTGCACCCAGGACAGAGTCTGCAACATGGTCAACACTCAGCCCAAACTTATTGATTATTGCTTAATAATCATCCATCGTGGGGAAAAAATGGGCGGTTCCTTTATCTCAAGAATGGAGTTTGAGGTTCACTCACAGGGTTCCACTTACACTGAAAAGCCAAGGACAAATATCTCTCAACCATAGCCAGCTGTGGGCAAAAGTGCAAAGTAGCCAAAGCATCAGAGATTTTTTGGCATTAATATTGATTTAAAACAAATTTAATTAAAATGTTATTTGACTTACTGATTTTTTGGTGTCCCTAGGAAATTACTGTTTTTTGTTGTTGTTGTTGTTTGTTTGTTTGCCCTGGGAAAATGCCTCACCCACATCACTTAGCCCTGACTTTGCTGGAGAGGCAGGGTGGTGATAAGGAAGGCATTGGGGAATGTGAGTTTAGGGCAAGACATCTTTCTTGAGTGTTCCATGAGGGGTTTTGAAGAGAAAGTCTTTAAAGTCCCCAAGGTGGGCTTCTGAGTTTGCTAGGGTGGCCATACTGATGAGGCACAGACTAGGGAACTCAAACAACAGCCATTTATTTTCTCACAGTGTTGGAACGGGATGTCTGGGATCGGGTGCCCCCAGGGTTAGATTCTAGTGAGGTCCTCTTCCTGGCTCATAGACAACTCTCTTCTCTATGTTTTCATGGCTTCTTCTCTGTGTGCATGGAAAGAGAGATCTCTAATGTCTCTTCCTCTTCTTAGAAGAACATCCGTCCTATCTGATGGGGGTCCAACCCTTATGACTTCACATAACCTTTGATACCTCTCTAAAGGTCATATCTTCAAATGCACTCACTTTAAGAGGTTAGGGTTTCAACATGTAAGTCTTGGAGGACACAGATCAGTCCTGCTTCCATCCGCATTATGCTGCCTGAGGTGGCGTCTTCGCACTAGAAGACCAATGGACCAGGGGCTGAATTTTGGATCTCTCTCTAATTAACTGTTTGATTTTGGGCTGATTATTTACCTCTCTGAAACTCAGCATCCCCATCTTTAAAAGAGGTGAATATTTGAATATTTCTTATCTCATGGGGAGATGAAGCGGTTAATCTGATACACACACATACACAATCACAACTTGTACACAATTTGCAGTAAATATTAGGGCATTAGGTTCCATCCCTTTGGCAAACTAATTGGAATTCAGGAAGTAGAAACTGGCACTGTAATTAAGTTAAGAACATTTAATTAATGAAGTACAGAACAGAACTCATCACCTTTCAGTAGCCAGGGAGTGAGAGAGTGGTATTAAACAGAGACTATCTACTATTTTTCTGAAATTTAGTGACTGCACACCCTATCACACAATGTTAGATCTTCAAGCAGACATCAGCCAGAAGTCCAGGGCCCCACAGATATCCATACGTCCATTAGGAAACTTTCTAAGGCTGCCCAACGGGAGGGAAAAGTGCCGAGTCATGGGTTTGTTTCCTTCTGGGTCTGTGTGGTTCTTATCACGTTCAGGAAACATTAGCACACCCAGCTATTAATAATGGTGATGAAATGAATTTTCTGACTAGATCTGGGGTGGAGGTAAGGGTCACCTGCCTGGCTAAACTACACTTCTATCTCTTCAGGAAGGAAGGGACCTATCTGAAGGCACACTGTGAAGATAGGAATGTCCATTCTGAGAACCCTCTACTTCACGCAACAGGGCAACGCGAACCTCCTGAAGGTCATGGTTGGGCGGGAGATATGGATGTTGTCATTGGCAGATTTTCTCAGCCATTTCCAAAATCCCTTAGTAGGCAAAGAGTCCAGATAAAGACACAGGATCTAAGGCCTTACAAAGAGTGGGATGATAGTACTTGCCATATTGCAGGATGAAGTATTTATTTCAACAATAGAGGACTATACTTGCACTCTCAAAATGGATGAAACATTTTTCTCTGGGAGGCTTGCTCTAATTCTTTATTCCCCTCCTCTCCTTTTTTGGTAAAGCATGAGATTTCACATATGAAAGCCCATTCTTTCCTGTATTCCTTCTCCTGCTTTCCCTACGTCCTCCCAACGGGCTTTACCAGTTTTGATAAGCAGGAAAGGTGTCAGATAATAATTTCTGTTTGGTGCCTAGAAACTTCCAGAATTTATGGTTATCAGAGTGAATCACAAGAGGGATTCTGATTCTATTTTTTTCCTCACAGAAGGCGAAGGACAGTTATGGCCATGCCCCTCAGTGAATAGGCTATCTTATGCAATTACTTGCGTTATTGGGAGCAGACTGACTGGAAAACTTAACTCAGGTGATGGAATATATGTTAGGCACCCATTACCTAACAAATTCAGACCTGACTGACATCAGGGAAAGTTCAGTTCAACTGTTTTTGTTTTCTTCCCTTTATCAAATTCATACCTGAGAAGTTTTCACAACAGATTTTAATTTCCAACACTTGAATCGGGTTGATGGTTAACTCAAGGAACCGAGGAGAAATTCCTGTCGCAATGTGTTACCACAAATAGAGTTGCCGAGCTCACTAAAGCAATAGACTTGCGAAAGTCACCCAACAGCTATCGCTACACTGCTCACTGTGGTAGCCACTAGCCGCACGTGGCTCTTTACACTTCAACTACAATTAGTTTATAGTAAAAATTCCCTTCCTCAGTCACACTAGTCACATTTCATGTGCTTAGTGGCGACACGTGGTTTGTAGCTACTGTGTTGGGCAGATAAGTACAGAACATTTCCATTGTTCTAGAAAGTTCTCTGGAACAGCGCTGGCCTACAAGGTCAGTTTCATCATCTGGGAGGGGGTAGCAGCACAGGTACCAGATGAAATAGTGCGCGTGGAAACACATTGTACTCTGTGAAGTGCAATTCAAACCGTGCCATTGACCTTGACTTGTAATTTGGATGGACGCAGGGTGGATTCTAGATTTTCTAAAGCAAAGTGATGTAGATAATCTGACTCCCTAGTGTATGTGTCTGATAGTTTTACAATCTGCCCCGTTTCTCCCTTTATAACCAGCAGTGTTGACTATTCATATTGCTGGGCAGAAAGAGATGTAAGCCCGTTCCACTCTAGCTCTTGGTTTCCCAGATGGTCCTCAATTAGAAGTTCCATCCCCCTGCACTAGCTCTAGGACTTTGGTACCCCTGCCCTCAGCCCCATATTCTGAAGCAGCACGGTACTGCGGGAGGGCATAAAACTACCCTCCCCCCACTCCACGGTCATGAGAGACTCTAGAAGCCTGCTTCCAAGGGCTTATATGGTATGAATTATATGGTAGAGAAGTAGGGAGCATATACTTGAGATAGGACTGGGCTGGCTCTCACCTCTGTCACTGGTTAACTCTATGACTTTGGCAAGTAAGTTACCTACCTTGACGCAGAGTTTTTTTTTTTTTTTTTTTAAATTTGTGTAAATGGGGACAAGGCAGAACTGTGGCAAGAGTGCCCGGCACATAGTCCTTGGCCCTTAAAAGATGCTATGATGTGCAGTAGATGAATTTACGTGAGATGTATCCTCAGCTTTGAGGGGGCAAGGGGGAGAAGTGGTGCTTTTTCTTTCTCTTGCAAAGCAATGGAAGAATCTCAGCTATTTCATTATCCAGATCTAGATCTGTCTAAACATTTGTGGGTTGGGCCTAAACAGCTTCAAGTAAAAGTGCCCACGACAATAGGCATGTCGCTCGAAACCCTGTTGACTGTCCACCTAACAGCCCTCCCTTCCCCTACTTTCCCCCTTGAGAGCAGAATCCAGATTTTGTTTCCATGTGTGGTGTCCAGGGCTCCCTCTCCAGCTCCAGAGTGTTGAAGCTTGATTGGTTCAAGCTTTCAGGTTAATACTTGTTTCGCCAGTGACTGGTATAGGAAAGGTCATGTGATATAATTCTGATCAGTGGGACATAAAGGAAAGTGTGCGGGGCAGATATAAGAAAGATTTTTCTGCCCTTAAATATGAAAGAAAAACAAATGGAAACATTGGACTCTGTTCTTTCCATCTTTCTAAAGGAATATAGAAGTGAAATATAGACTTTATACCATGAAAAATTAAAATAGAGGGTTAATGGTGAGGGGAAGCCTGGGATTATTAACATTTTGATGGGTTCTACTTTTTCCTAGTCCACATGTGGTGTATCATACTTCTAGGAACTCTGACTTAGGAATTTGATATTGTCGGAGAGCCTGGGAGGCTCAGTGGATGAAGTGTCTGACTCTTGATTTTAGCTCAGGTCATGCTCTCCTGGTTTGTGAGATCGAGCCCTGCATCAGGCTCTGTGCTGACAGCAGGGGGCCTGCTTGGGGTTCTCTCTCTCTCTCTCTCTGCCCGTCCCCTGCTCATGCTTGCTCTCACTCTTTCTCTCTCCCAAAATAAATAAACTTAAAAAAAAAGAAAAGAAAGAAATCTGATATTGTCTTTGATTCTTTCTTCATCATTTATCCCTCATATCTGGAGAGTTGCCAAACTCTGGTCGTATCTTCTTGGCTTTTCAGCTTACCCAGGGTAAACAGGTTTTAGGGAGACACTGGCGGATACTATCCAAGCAAATGAAATTGGCTTGAGACAGAAAGGCCATGTGTTTTTTTTCTAATGAGAGCCATGTCTTTTCAGGAGAGAAGCCTACGTGGGAAGCTAAATCAAGATCAAAAAGGTACCTGATGGATGGATGGATGGATGGATGGATAGATGGATGGGAACAGAAGACAAAGGTGCTACTGCAGTGGCCAGATACCCACCCCCCCGTGCCCCACGTGGGCCTCCTGGCTTGGGCGGCCCCATGCTTTCTCCTGCTGGAGACTCACTGTCCCTCCTTTCCCTACAGACCGCGGTAGCTGTCCACTTGGCCCTTTTCATCATGGCTATGACAATGTAAAGATGTTAAGAGTCCTCAGTAGAGTCTAGACTTTCTTCTTAATTAGTAAGCATTTCTAGTGATCTGAAAGGGTATTATCACTCTTCTGAAAATGCTCAACATCATGAAAGGCCGTGTTTCTCCCGGCCTTCATGGCAGGACCACCTCCTGATGCATCACGTCCATCCAACAGTCTTCCCAATGGGCTACTGGGCTATGAATGCATCTGTTAGCCGAGTTTCCTAGTAGAGTGGCCCCGGGAGGAGGCGAAGAGGAGAACTATCACAGCAGGAGATGAAAGACTTTCTGTTGGATGTGAAGCAGGGGATTTGCACACATGTAAAGGTCTGAAAAGCTGTCACTCTGCGCTGAGCTCTTGTGTCTTCCTTCCCAGCTGTGCAACTTCCTGTGTTACTGCTTTTGTCTGAAAAGGTAAGCAGAGATTTTTCAGCATGAAATCCCACTGGCGTGCTATAAGGGATTCTATCCTTATACCAGAAGAACTTTGGCTCCTTCATTCAGATGAGAGAAGAAAGAAATGAGGAAGACGGAAAAACGTGTACTAAGGAAGCAAATAGAAAAGTCAGGAAAGAGAGCTTAGTGGTGAAAAACTGGAAAAGGAAGGCAAAGAAAATAATTGGTTAAAGGCTTACCACAAACAACACTGTTAGCCAAAAAATTCAAGTAAAGATGGTTCATGAAATAGAAAGAAGGAAAAAAACCAACAAGGGAGGAACCAAAGTGAAGAAAATAAAGGAATAAAAGATTGACAAATATCAACTTGACTACTTTTACTAAAATAATTTTTTTCTGGCCTGAAGCCCAGTTCAGATTCTGTATCTCCCTTTCTCTCTGACTCCCCTCACACTCTGTCTCTCTCTCCTTTGAAAATAAATAAACAGAAAAAAATTAAACTGGTATCAACAAACTACTAAGCAAGTAACATTCTAATGTGAATATCAATTAGTATTTAAAAATTGCTAAATATTCAACATAGTAATATGTCTTCATAGCTAGTATTTATAGAGCATTACTATGTGGTAAGCATTGTGTTCAATATTTTACATGTATGAACTCACTTAATCCTTAAATGAGTAACAATGCAACATGTTAATGCTGGAGTTATTGACAACCTAGCTAACATTTATAGATATTTTATAATGTGCCCAGTAGTGTGCTATTCTAGGTTGAATTGTGTCCCCACAAAATTTTTATCTTGAGCTGGTAACTCTCAACACCTCAGAATGTGACCTTACTTGGAAATAAGGTCATTGCTGATATGATTAGTAAAGATGAAGCCCTTAGGTTAGATCCTAATTAGGTGTCTTTACAGAGTGGGGAATTTGGACACAGAGGCAGACAGAAATCTACGGAAGGCAGTGTGGAAACACAGGGGGAAGATGGCCCTCTCTGCGACAAGGAGAGAGGACGGGAGAAGGTCCTTCCCTCCTCAGAAGGAGTCGGCCCTGCCCACACCTTGATTATGGACTTCTGACCTCCAGAACTGGGATAGGCTATAACAAATTTCTCTTGTTTCATCTACCCAGTGTGTGACACTTTGTTACAGCAGCCCTGGCAAACTAATACACGCACTGAGCGTTTTGCAAATATTAACTCACGTCATCCTTACCATCAGACTTATGAGATATGGGAACTGGAGAGAAAAGAGGTTAAATACCACCAGAAGGAAGAAGTCCACCTAATCCAGAATGTGGAACATTCCACAAGATGAATGATAGGACCACTCCAACAAAACAATGATGTGGTTTAGAGAAAGAGAGAGAGAGAGTGAGTGAGTGAGTGAGAGAGATCGATCTGTTATAGAATACAAGTGGCTTACAATATATAGTAACCACATTCAACATTTGGGTCTTATTGGCATTCTGAGTGTATAAATCAGCTGAGCAAATAATGTTTGAGACAATTGGGGAAATTGGCAATGGACCAGCTATTAGATGACAAACAGTTCTTGTTAATTTTGCTTGGGGTGGCAATGGCATGGTGGCGATCTTAGAAAATGCATACCCCGATGAATGAGAGATGGGTGAAAATGGCATGAAGGCATTTGTGTAATGGAATTCAGGAACAAATGTTTAGGGCAGGTGATGTATCCACAGTGGTTCATTCTACGATTCCCTCTAACTTTAAAAAATATGTTTGAGAATGTCCATAATAAAAAAAAGAAAAAAAATGTATTGATCTTTCTATTGTAATTTTATAAATGAAGATACCGAGGCTAGGAGAAGTTTAGTAAATGCCTCGGAAGTGCGGAGCTGTGACCAGTCAGTCTGGTTACAGAATGTAATTCCAAACAGATATGTAATATTATAAGTGTTGAATGGAAAAGTGATGATCTCTTCCTAGTCATTCTCTTCCAATGCTCTGAGATTTGCATCCCCGGCTGGGGTAGGGGGGTATCCTCCCTGGGTACATGGGTACAGTCATCCCCATTACAGAGGGGGAAGCAAAAGTCAGAGGTGATTCATTAAGGTCACCTACTCACTAGAGAATGTTCAGACCAAGAGTGACATCCAGATTTCTTGACTTCTAGTCAGATGCAGACACCAGCTCCCATGGCCCACACCCTTCACACTTAAAAGGAAAGATGCAGGGCTGGGATTTCTGAACCAGAGTTCCCCATGGACAGTCCCCTCTTGCGTGGCTCGCTTACAGCCTCAGATGTCCAAAATGTAAAATGCAGAGAATGACCATTGTCCAGCCTCAGCCCGCATTGCTAGCCTACCAGCGTAGCAAATGCTAGCCTCTTCTATTTAGGAGTATTGTTTACTAATTCGTAAGATGAGAAAAATGTGGTTAAGGGGCCCTCAGAAAAGGCAATTCTGAAGGCAAAATGGGGCATGGGGAAGCTCTCACAACGTCATCAGGCTTCCACTCATAAAATTTCAACAGCTTGAGATAAAAGTCAGGGCATAGGTGGACTGCGTTCAGGCCATTCCTGGGAGGCAGCTTTGCATTCCTGAGCTTCCTCTTGGCCGTTGGGTTGTGGATGGTACCCTTTTAGCCCGCACTTCTCAGAAGCAGCCTGCATTATCCATTAGGGCCTGTCCATCCAGTTCAAGTTCACAGTGATAAATCTCATAGCCTCCAAGGGTCCTCACAAAGGTGGGTGTGGTGTGCTGATAGCATGCATGATTAAGTGCTTTCCTGTGTCAAATATAGCTGTAATATACTACAAACAGGCAGCCGAGTTTTATACAAACTGATCTGGCTGCTATCAGCTGCTCTGACATTTTATACTAATACTTAAAATAAATCTAGAAACAGGAAAGAAAGTACAGAATTATTGTTTCAAGCAGCCTGTGTGAGCTTATCTTCAAAGTGACAGAGGTTCTATTGTATTTAGAGAAACTGCTCACTCCACTGGCATAAAGGTTAGAAGCAGAACCGCCACCTCCACCAGCCAGTTTCCCACGTGAGCGCTGGCCTCGAGGCAGAGCCCTCACCCCTGGCCAAGGGCTCCATCCAGTCTTCGTTTTCTTCTTGCATATTCGAGCACCATACAGTGTACCCAAAAGCACCAGATACCTTTGAGAAGTAATTTAGAATTTCTCCTTTAGGCAGACCATGCCACCATGATGGCAAGGGTCGTATTCAAAGTCTGAAACCATTTCCCCTTTTATTTATTTATTTTTTAAAATTTTTTTTAATGTTTTATTTATTTCTAGGAGAGAGAGAGAGAGACAGCATGAGCAGGGGAGGGTCAGAGAGAGAGGGAGTCACAGACTGAAACAGGCTCCAGGCTCTGAGCTGGCAGTCAGCACAGAGCCCGACGCGGCTCGAACCCACGAACCGCGAGATCATGACCTAAGCGAAAGTCGGACGCTTAACCGACTAAGCCACCCAGGCGCCCCATCCATTTCCCCTTTTAAATGATTGGTCTTGACCTCCGTGTGTGGTGTGTTTCTTTGCATGGGTGTATCTCACAGCTGACAAGAGGAAGCTTGCGCTGTTTTCTTTCTGGAATGAGAATCGGAGAGAAAAGTGCCCCATGAAATAGAAACCCAGTTTTGAACCAAGAATGTAGAAATCAGCTGGCTTACCCAGTAATTCTCAACTCTGGCAATGCGTGAGAATCAGTTGGGCAGGGGGTGTTAAAAACTATTGATGCCAAGGACCCATTTACCAGAGTCCAATTTCACAGTTTTGGAAATTTCTAGGGGCACTGATACGTTTAAAAATCTCCATAGGTGAATCCAATAGGTAGCAGTGTAGAAAAAGCATTTATTTATTCTAATGACTCATTATATAGAATAGGTATCTGAGAGCCACTAGGGTCTCATAGAAAGTGTGAGGACATTGCCAGGTCGAGATCAAGTGCTCCGGTCAGCAGTCTTTATTTGACATTAAAATTTATTGGTACCCTGGGGCACCTGGGTGGCTCAGTCAGTTAAGCATCCAACTTTGGCTCAGTCATGATCTTGCAGTTCCTGGGTTTGAGCCCCACAACGGGCTTTGTGCTGACAGCTCAGAGCCGGGGGCCTGCTTCAGACTCTGTGTCTCCCTCTCTCACTGCCCCTCCCCCGCTAACACTCTGTCTCTCTCTCACACTCTGTCTCTCTTTATTTAATGTTTTAAATACACATTGAAAAAAGAGAAATTTAAAATTTATTGGTACCCTGAAATAAATCTATGGATGGACTGAATGCTAAATACTTATATACAGTTGCCATTGTGGGGGTGAGTATCTTGCTCATAGCTTTATTTTATAATTCAAAAATTACCTTTATTCTATAGACATAATCAAAGGATTATTATTTTGTCTTTTCTGGAAATTCCTTTATTTCTTGGTTCCACCTTCCTCTCTCAAACTAACTTTGTACAGGTTTGAGTTACAAAAGATTTTAGAAGGCTTATGCTCCATATTCACTTTGTAATGTTGAATCAATAATTAAAAATAACATGGCAGAGGCAGCACAGAGAAGAACTGAATTAGGCTTGGTGGTCGCATTGAGTATTACTTCTGATTTTATTTGTAAGAATAAGAAAGCTTGTTACTCTTCCTGTGCTAATATCCTCATTTTTGGTGAACATTTTCAGGATTTTCTACCAAGCATATAATATATACCTATGTATGATCATAGAAATGATACCTCCAGGATTTTGGGGGATAGTCTCTCAAGTTGTAAATTTTATTTTATTAAAAAAAATTTTTTTTAATGTTTTATTTATTTCTAGGAGAGAGAGACAGACAGCATGAGCAGGGGAGGGTCAGAGAGAGAGGGAGTCACAGACTGAAACAGGCTCCAGGCTCTGAGATGGCAGTTAGCACAGAGCCCGACGGGGGGCTCGAACCCACGAACCGTGAGATCATGACCTAAGCGAAAGTCGGACACTTGACCGACTAAGCCACCCAGGCTTAGTTGTAAATTTTAAACATCCTCTCTTTACATTCATATAGAAGGTAAAAAGGGCCTAGCAATTTCAATATTTTGACATCCAAATGGTGTCTCTCAGACTATACAAAATCATGGTCAGCTCAAGTGTTCCAATTTTGGTTTGGAGAGGATGGTCACTTTACTTTTAATTTTTTTTTGTCTTATTTATTTTTGAGACAGAGAGAGACAGAGTACGAGCAGGGCAGGGTCAGAGAGAGATGGAGACACAGAATCGGAAGCAGATTCCAGGCTCTGAGCTGTCAGCACAGAGCCCACAAACTGTGAGATCATGACCTGAGCCAAAGTCAGACACTTAACCAACTGAGCCACCCAGGTGCCCTGAAGATGGTCACCTTACAGCTTCTTCCCTAATGCTGATGGAACCTGTTCAGGGCCCTATGACGTAGGTGTGGGTCACTGCTGGCCTGAAGATTATAACCTCTGCTCTTCGGATCTGTCTCCTCACCTGTGGGGGGCAAGTGACTCCTGTGGCCAGCATGACAGCACAGTGCAGAGGCCCCATATCTGCTCTCCTGTGCATGTCCCAGTTAGCACATCATTTTTAAAAAATTTTTATTTAAATATTTTTAATCTTTATTTGTTTTTGAGAGAGAAAGAGACAGTGCAAGTGGGAGAGGAACAGAGAGAGAGGGATACACAGAATCTGAAGCAGGCTCCAGGCTCCAAGCTGTTAGCACAGTGCCCGATGCGGTGCTTGAACCCACAGACCACAAGTTCATTACCCGAGCTGAAGTCTGACACCCAATCTGCTGAGCCACCGAGGCGTCCTAGTTAGCCAATCTTAAAAACAATAATGGGAGAAGCCCATGGGGCTGCTTTGGATCATCATGAGCCACTCTTCATTCTTCATCCCCTTTGTTTGTGTAGCTGTCTCCATCCCTGAGTCTTCCCATATCACTTCTTCTACTATCTCAACCGCACCTTCTCTGTGCTCCAGAGACTTACCGTATGTGGGATCAGGCCTGGCCGGACACTCCCATCTCCTCGGGCTATGGCAGCAGCCTCTTCACGGTCTTCCGGTCCCCATGTTGTCTTCCCATTCTTTATTCGCTGTCTGCAGCATCTGGTCATGGTCCTTTCATCATTATAAAACAGAAAATTCATGAGAAGCCTCACTCCCTCCTCTACCTACTTTTCAGTGCCAGCCCTCAGGCTCACCCCTGGCCTTTCTTTGGCGTCTCTCTCTGCACTCCAGGATACGGGTTCTCAAATGTGGATCCATGCAAGGTCACAGACGTCTGCATTTTAGCCCCAGAGGTCCTATTCATTAATCTGTGGTGCAACGTGAGCATGGGGTCCTCCCTGATCCCCCCAGCTGATCCTAAGTGACAGCCATGTTGGAGAACCTCGCTCAGTGTTTGTCAGCTACTTGCATGTCGGCCCTTCTCCTGGCCCTTGCTTCCCTGGCCTGACTGTCCTCTCCCACCCACTTCTTTTGGAAATTTATCCATAGAAGTTGTTACTCACAAGTTGAGGCTATCAGAGAGTTCAGTGTTAGCTTCAGGGCAAGGCAGTGACGGGAAATTCAAGGGAGAGTCCACATTTAGAGGGCCAGCAAGTCATCATTTTGTAAGAATATGAGAGGAAAGGCGTTAAGTGGAGAAGGGCCCTCCCTTGTGGAAAATGGCCTTTGTCTTTTAATTCTGGCTGACTGTGGTTCCAGACCATGTTCTCTAATACCAAGTAAGGTTGGAAATGAGATACTTTGGAGAGCCTGGAGGCTCCATTCCTTCAACTTCTGCGTTCTCTATGAATTCTTTGTACTGCTTGCGTGCTTACACTCAGTGGTCTCCCAGCTCCATGGAGTACAAAGAGCCAGGGAGCTCAGGCCTCCAGATCTGAGGTGCTAGTCGGGGTGGGAAGTGTGGAGACAGCCAGAGGTTGTCAACACATCTTCGGGAACTGACCGATCATGAGGATCACCCCACAAAGGCAGGAACACAGATCGGCTTTGATCTTCCCATTCTACTTGCGCAACAAATAACAGTCAGTGGATTGAAGGAGCTTGAAACTAATCATTGCCCTCAACCATCTAATTATATTTCATATTCTCCCTTCCCCCACAAGCATCTTTGACGTTGTCTTCTTCTGATTTGTGCAAGAACTTACAGATCCTACTTTAGAGGACTCTAAAGGACATTTAAACAAAAACCTGAGTGCATGTCAATAAAGGAAACTTGTAGGTCAGTCCTAGCCCCAATCCCTATAATAAACTGATTGCTATATGCAGTCCTCGGTGTTCATAAAGGATACACACCATTCAAGTTGCTGTGAATGTTTTTGGAAATTGTTAAAGTTTATTTATTTTGAGAGAGAGGGGGAGAGAGAGTGTGCACGTGCACACACACACACACACACACACACACACACACACAATTGGGGGAGAGGCAGAGAGAAGGAGAGACAGAATCCAAAGCAGGCTCCACATCACCAACACAGAGCCTGATATAGGGCTCGAACTCACCAGCTGTGAGATCATGACCCGAGTGAAAATCAACAATGCAAAGCTTACCCAATTGTACCACCAGGCACCCCCAAATTGCTGTGAATTTTACATACCATGAATACTAACAAAGAAAATTAAGCCTGGATTCATTCCAATCCCAGCTCCACTCTTCATGAGTGTGTAACCCCGACCACATTCCCAACCTCTCTTTACTCCCAATTTCCTCATCACAAATGTGGATGTGAAAATATCCGGAGGTCGGTGTGAGGTTTAACCCAGTGATGCTTTGTGAAGAGCTTACCTGGTACATGGTAATAAAGGTTAGTTTAATAAATGTAACTTTAAAAGAGTGGTTAGGATTTAACTTTTTTCCAATCATTTTCCTCTTGGCATTAATGGTACCACTCTCCTTCAGTAGATTACACTAGGGGTGCCTGGGTGGCTCAGTCGGTTGAGTGTCTAACGTTGGCTGGGGTCAGGATCTTGGGATTTGTGGGTTCAAGCCCCATGATGGGCTCTCTGCTGTTAGTGCAGAGCCTGCTTCAGATCCTCTGTCCCCCTTTCTATGTCCCTCCCCTGCTCTCTCTCCCTCTCTCTCTGTCCCTGGCTACCCTCCACCCCATCAAAAATAAATATTTAAATAAGTAAGTAAGTAAGTAAGTAAGTAAGTTAGTTAGTTAGACTAAACAGTTTCTGTAATCAAAGATGGCATCCCAATGTCACTACAGACTATCTGTGTTTGACCGATACAACCTTCAGAACATTCATTTTTGACCTAGAAGTGACATCACAGGTCCCATTCCTCATTAAAAGTTAATTTCAGGTTACAGAGCTTCCAGGGACTCTGGCGCAGAGGTGGCTTAGCGGCAGAGCTGTGATGAGCTTTTCAGGTTTTCACGGGACACCAGGCTTCCAGACTGCATTGGGCATGACCTTCCTGATTACATGAGAGCAGTGGTAATTTATTCTATCTCATCATTTCTGTCTCACAGTACTTATATTAACTGGATGTCAGAAGCACGGATCACCTCTGAAAGGACAAATTTGTGCCAAAATTATAGGATAACTTTTTCATCAGGACACTTTCTCTGTTCTGCATCTTAAAAAATAATTTTTTAATGTTTATTTATTTTTGAGGAAGAGAGGGACAGAGTGTGAGTGTGGGAGGGGGAGAGAGAGGGAGACACAGAAACTGAGCTGTCAGCACAGAGCCTGACACAGGGGTTGAACCCACAAACTGTGAGATCATGACCTGAGCTGAGGTTGCATGCAAGCCACCCAGGCTCCCCTGCTATTCTGCATCTTAATAGCTGCCCCTGAACTTGGATGTCACTTGCAAAGGTAAAGCATGAGGCCTGAGAGTCTCAGGAGAGGAATCAATGTGTTAGGGATGAAGGTAGTGCACAGTTATTTCCGAAGTCTGGACCTGTAAGTTTGTAGGACTTAACCAAACAGATACCCCAGATTCTCACCTAAAAAGAGAAAAGAGTGAGCTTGTAGGTATAGGTGTGGTGGATATGGTATGCCTCTCTTTATTGTTGACAGAGAGGATCAAGGGGCTTGTAATGAAATCAGCCCTAAGCAAGCAGTACATGGAGAGCTGGATAACATCTAAAACTATCAGGAAAGCATTTCCACCAAAGGAAAAGAATTCGTCAAGATAAAGAATTGGGTAATGTTAAGATGTTTAAAGTTCTTTCCACCTCTGTCTCCCACCCCCAGCTCTTCTTCTCTTTAATTAACTCACAACTAGGAAGCGATGGATGTTGACCAAGCATATAACCAAATAGGGCCACTCATCTACGTGTGTGTGTGTGTGTGTGTGTGTGTGTGTGTGTGTGTGTGTGTGTGATTTAACACAATTTCACACCAGGGCAGGTCTTAATGCGACTTGTCTGTAATCACATCATCACAATGGCAGCTTCCTTGAATGTGAAATCTCTGGGTCTAGCAACCATGAGACTCCTGTGTAATCCAGACCTCACCTGTGAGGCGAAAATAGCTTAAGTGATCAAACTGAAAAACCAGGGACCTCAGTCTGAATTTTACTAAATGCCTTTGAGGTGAATTAGTCACAGTCTCCCACAAGCACAAGGGAGGGGCAGGGGTGGTGCCTAGATGACATTGTTCAAGAGATAGACCTTGATTAGATGCCCCCCAGTGCCGGCCGGGTTTACAGGATGGTCCTGCTGGGACACCACCTGTAGAGCCAGGACAATGCTTCATCCAGCTTAAGACCCGCAGCCCGAAACTGGACAGAACCTAAACAGATAACCTTTGGGAAGATCCTTAACCTGAGTCCCTCAGTACCTGCAAGGAAGTCACTGTAAGATTAGAAAATGTAATTACATCTGATAAAGTGATTGCCAAGACATTGTTTGAAGAGGGGGCTTTATCAGCCCCATTGTGCGAAGGTTAATGGAGACCTAGTGGTCTCTCACCTCCAACAGAAAAGAATCTGATTATATTAGAAGGTTGAGAAAGTAGCTCAGCAGTCGTGAGGGTTCCGACACTTTACAGGTCACTCCATGTAGTACAGCTAGCCATGGAATCGCACAGATCTGAACCCACATTGCTGCGAGGTCTGTCTGAGGACATTAGATCCAGGAGACTGGCTCTAGTTTTGCGGGTGCCCCTCTGTGCCCCTCCCTACCTGAGCACATGCTTGCAGAGCCCTGACTTCATTATGTTCCAGTGCTGTGAGATAGAAAGACCCTTAAAAGGCACACGCCCCCTTATTTTGGATTCCCAGAACCCAGCGCAGATTTTGTGTAATGAGTCAACCCCCACATGATCGTAGGCCTGAATCAGACGTGCTTGGAGAAATCTTGGGTTTTCCCATTGGTGAATATTTGAGAGTTGGGTGAGGGTTGGGCGGACCAGAGGAATCCATGAGGACTTCTCCCTCCCCCCACCCACTGCCCCTATGGATGGGCTGACTATTTACTAAGCTCTGGGGGGAGGAAGAGGAAAGGGTGGGTGGGGGCAGAAGCAGAAGAGCAAATCCTTACAATGAAAGGATATTGTTTACTCCATTTTTTAATGGGATGGGATATTCGAATCCAAACTCCTCATTTCACAGATGGGGAAACAGCTCCACTGAGTCATATAGAAGGATTATAGCTTAACTTACTATTTTCCTACTATATCGTGACGAATGTTCCATGTGACATTCAGTCACCCATGCCACCTAAGTAGTCCCTGGGGCTGTGAAGGGAATGCAGTGCTTACCTAGAGAGCACACTTATTTCTATTTGCTTATAGCCATAAAGGAAAAAGGATAGTGTCTTAATGAATCAGGGGATTTGGGCTAGATCTAAAGAACTGGACCTTAAAAATACATAATATGTGGGTATTTTTAAGCCTGGGTGGCTTAGTCGGTTAAGCGTCCGACTTTCCCTTGGGTCATGATCTCGCGGTTCGTGGGTTCGGGCCCCGCATCGGGCTCTGTGCTGACTGCCAGCTCAGAGCCTGGAGCCTGTTTCCATCTGTGACTCCCTCTCTCTCTGACCCTCCCCTGCTCATGCTGTCTCTTTCTCTCTCTTCTAGAAATACATAAAAATATTTTTAAAAAATACATAATATGCTAGACACAAAAAAGAGGCATTTTAAGTTAAGAGGATCATAATACAATTTAGAAAATGTCACTCAAGTTTTGTTCATCCAAATTGAGTTTGATCAGAAATCCTTTTCTGATGGGGGCACCCATCAGAAATCATGCTCTCTCTAAAATAAAAACAAAAATAATTTAAGAGAAATCTTTTTCACAAATTTGGTGCCAAAGGTGAACAAGGAAACCCCTGCCCTTCCCAAAGCTGAAAATAAAACAAAGACTTTGAAGGCCGAGAAAGTGTTGCTGAAAGGCATCCACAATCACAAAAAAAGATCTGCTCGTCACCTACCTTCCAAAAGACCCAAGACACCGCATCTCCTCTCAGAAGGCAGCCCGAATATCCCTGAAAGGGCACCCCCAGGAGAAACTAGCTTGACCACTATGACATCTTCAGGTTCCCCCTCAGTCATGAATAAAACAGGTTCCGAGTCTGCCATGAATAAAACAGAAGACAATAACATGTTGTGTTCATTGTGGATATCAAGGCCAACAGGCACCAAATCAAACAGGCTGTGAAGAAGCTCTATGACATTGATGTGGCCAAGATCAACACCCTGATCAGGCCCAATAGAGAGAAGGAGGCATGTATTCGACTGACCTCTGACTATGATACTTTGGATGTTGCCAAAATATTTGGATCACCTAAACTGAGTCCAGCCAGCTAAATTTAAATCTAAATTTTTCACACACACACACACACACACACACACACACACACACACACACACACATTAAATTTGATCAGATGGTCCTAACAGGAGATATATATATATATTTGGGCTTGTACTCCTCTCCCTTTGTCTATTTCCACCTTTTCCACAGAGCTGAGTCCTAATAGGGCCCCACAAGATCTGAGTAGGTATCGGTTGGCCTCCCATCACCCCAACCCCCCCTGGGGGAAAGGAAGAAATACAACTTCAGCAAACGGGGAAAATGGTTCTCGACTCTCAACCAGTCGGTGTATACAAGGAGGGGTTGCTAAGAAGAGGTACACCTGTTACTAGCAGATCCTGAAAGAAGCATGCCAAGTACCGTCCTTCCCCAAATGTTTGTTATCAACACAAAATACAAAGGACTCACTTTTATATAGCACTTGCACTTGTCTCTTTGCTGCTTAACAATACCCTAATGAAAAGACAGCATAGCTATATCCTCATTTTGTAAATGGAGGAAGGGGTACAACAGAGAGGTTGAGCAGTCAGCCCATGGTCACCCAAGAAAGGGAAGCGTTAGGGCCGGGTTGCCTTTCTTCCAATTATACTCCACCGGCTCCCTGACCAGGTCTAGAAATACATTTCTGCAACTCATCCCTTTTCCAAGGAATCAGCCCCGGAGACCCAGCCTCTTCTTTCTGGGAAGGTCAAAGTCCAGCAGGCATTCTTCTCTCGGGTCTTGTATCAAGGTCAGTCTGTACCAAGATCCTCTGATTCAGATAGAGAGGAAAGAGCAAAAGGGCACCACCAGAGAGCACATTGGCCATGACAACGTTTCCCTTCTCTGAAATATTTGGGTTTTCATTTCTTTGCTTCTCATGAAAACCATCAACAAGCGATGTAAAACCTCCCATAAGAAGTCAGCATCCGTCTGGGTGGTGAGATATGACGTAGACGATTTCCAGGCAACTTTCTGTGACCCCAGCGTCTGATAAACTATTTCCAGGTGGCTGGCTCTCCAGTCCTTGCGCGTCGGTGGCACTACAAAGATGTCACGTGACCCGGAAATGTGTGCGCAGCTAGAACCTTTGGTAGCTGCTCAGCTGTGGTTTTAGTCCCCGGATTTTAGAATCCACCCACTGTTCCTTCCATTCCAGGCTCATTTAAAGCAAAAACCGCTTCTTGCAATTGAAGTTGGTCTTTAAATTCCTTTTAAAATGAAAAATACCAAATCATCCACAGACCTGCATAAAACCCTTAAGAACGTCTCCCATCTGTATTGAGAACATTCTCAATAATTCCAAAGGCGGCTTTGCAGATAAGCAGCGGGCCCCAGGTTGGCAATGCCAGACATAGTTTTTCCCATGTCATCTCTCTGGAAATAGGTGCTACAGTCTTTACACTTAATAACAAGCAGAGCCAGGTCGAAAGATTTTTCGCGTCCTCAAACCAGATCAAGGAGGCTGTAAGCCACCCTTACTTACGCGGCCAGTGGGGTGACAGGCTAGGCAGAGAGCAGACCCATCCTCAGGAGGACAGTCCCGGAGACAGAAAATGAAGGGAAAACTGGGATTTAAACAGCTTGTCTTTGCATTTGCCACAATGGGACATTGTTAGGTCTGAGCTCCGTGGAACAATAGACTTCGATAGGACATAATACCTATTTAGGACAGGTTTACATCCTACCTCCTCAGGCACGCAGAGCTCCCTTTCAATTTGCTTTGCTGCACACAATGTATGTGTAACAGATTATTTGTCCTAACTCTCCTCCTGTTCTCCCTCCCCCATATCTTTCCTTCTCTACTGGACTTCCAGTCAGTCCGCGGTGGTTTTCATCTCTTGAAGCACTGGGTGATTTTTCACAAGACTCCAGTGCTGAAATACACAGCTTTCCCTGGCCATTTAAATGAGATGGGGGCCTGATCATGGATAGGAAGAATAAATATAGTTAAGATGTCATTACTACCCAAAGCAGTCTACACATTCAATGCAATTCCAGTCAAAATTGCACCAGCATACTTCTAAAAGCTAGAGCAAACTATCCTAAAATTTCTATGGGACCACAAAAGACCCCGAAGAGCCAAAGTAATACTGAAAAATAAAACCAAAATGGGAGGTATCACCATCCCAGACTTTAGCCTCTACTACAAAGCTGTCATCATCAAGACAGTATGGTATTGGCACAAAAACAGACACATTGACCAATGGAATAGAATTGAGAACTCAGAAGTGGACCCAAAAGTATACAGCCAACTAATATTTGACAAAGCAGGAAAGAGTATCCAATGGAAAAAAGACAGCCTCTTTAACAGATGGTGCTGGGAGAACTGCGCAGCAACATGCAGAAGAATGAAACTAGATCATTTTCTCACACCATACACAAAAATAAACTCAAAATGGATAAAGGACCTGAATGTGAGACAGGAAACCATCAAAACCCTAGAGGAGAAAGCAGGAAACAACCTCCTTGACTTCCACCGCAGCAACCTCTTACTTGACACATCCCCCAAAGCAAGGGAATGAAGAGCAAAAATGAACTATTGGGACCTCATCAAGATTAAAAGCTTCTGCATGGCAAAGGAAACAACCCACAAAACTAATAGACAACCAACGGAATGGGAAAAGATAGTTGCAAATGACATATCAGATAAAGGGTTGATATCCAGAATCTACAAGGAACTCACCAAACTCCACGCCCGAAAAACAAACAACCCAGTAAAGAAATGGGCAGAAGATATAAACAGACACTTCTCCAAAGAGGACATCCAGATGGCCAACAGACACATGAAATGATGCTCAGCATCCTCCTCATCAGGGAAATACAAATCAAAACCACACTGAGATACCACCTCACGCCAGTCAGAGTGGCTAAAATGAGCAAATCAGAGAAACGAGATGCTGGCGAGGATGTGGAGAAATGGGCATCCTCCTACACTGTTGGTGGGAATGTAAACTGGTACAGCCCCTCTGGAAAACAGTGTGGAGGTTCCTCAAAAAATTAACAATAGAACTCCCTTATGACCCAGTAATAGCACTGCTAGGAATTTACCCAAGGGATATAGAAATGCTGAGGCAGAGGAGCACATGTACCCTTATGTTCATAGCAGCACTCTCCACAATAGCCAAAATACGGAAAGAGACTAAGTGTCCATCAACGGAGGAATGGATCAAGAAGATGTGGTTTATCTATACCATGTAATACTACATGGCAATGAAAAGAATGAAATCTGGCCTTGTGTAGCAACATGGATGGACCTTGAGGGTGTGATGCTGAGCGAAATAAGTCAGGCAGAGAAGGACAAATATCATATGTTTGCATGTATAGGAGGATTAGGAGGAACTTAACGGAGGACAATGGGGGAGAAGAAGAGAGGAAATAGTGGGGGAAGGGGGAGAGGCAAACTATGAGAGACTCTTGAATGCTGACAAAGACTGAGGACTAATGGATGTGGGGGGGAGGGGGAATGGGCATGGAGGAGAGCACTTGTGGGGATGAGCACTGGGTGTTATGTGGAAACCAACTTGACAATAAACTATTTGTAAAAATATGTATATATATATACCATAAAAAAACAAATGAGATGGGGGCCTTGCATGAATGGATTCTAAGGGCTGGTCCGTCTGAATGTGTTTATACCCCAATTTCTTCAAGTATGAATTCAGCCCCCAGATTCGTGGCTGCATTAGATGAAGATCTACCATTTGTTAACACAGGGTTATTCTCACTTTAAAAAAATATTTTTAAATATTTTTATTTATTTCTAAGAGAGAGAGAGAGACAGCATGAGCAGGGGAGGGTCAGAGAGAGAGGGAGACATAGAATCTGAAACAGGCTTCAAGCTCTGAGCTAGCTGTCAGCACAGAGCCAGACACAGAGCTCGAACCCATGAACCGTGAGATCATGACCTGAGCTGAAGTCGGATGCTTAACCTACTGAGGCATCATGACGCCGCTTAAGTTTTTATTTAAATTCCTGCTAGTTAAAATACAGTGCAATAATAGTTTCAGGTGTGTGATATAGTGTTTCGGCAATTCCATACATCACCCAGTGCTCACCTTGACAAGTGCCCTACTTAATCCCCATCACCTGTTTCGCCCATTCCCCCGCACCCCCCCTTCCCTTCCGGTAACCATCAGTTTGCTGTCTATAGTTTTAAGTGTCTGTTTCTTTTCCCCACCTTTGCTTTTAAAATTATTATTATTATTATTAATCTTTATTTTGAGAGAGAGAGAGACAGAGTGCCCGTAGGGGAGGAACACAGAGAGAGGGAGACAGAATCCGAAGCAGGTTCTAGGCTCTGAGCTGTCAGCACAGAGCCAGATGCACAGCTCGATCGTGAGATCATGACCTGAACTGAAGCTGGATGCTCAACTGACTGAGTCACCCCGCTGCCCCTGTTTTGTTTCTTAAAGAAAATTATGACTCTTTAAAATCTTTGTTTTTAGCTTTGTAAATAGTTTTATTAACTATTATTTCATTAATTATTTTAAATCATTCCGTGAGAATAGACGATTCCGGTGGGAATGACAATTTGTTCTATGGATCTGGAATATAGTCATCGGACAGGCATCCTTTGCCTTGCTATTGCAAGTTAACACTTGCCTATGGTATATTCTTAGTGAGGACCAGAACTATGGGTCACACCCTGACTTCAAAGTCATTGCCAAGGACTTCTGGAAAGCACAGTGAAGGGCCCCGGAACTAGGATTACTTTTCTTCTTCCTGTGAAGTTGTTATAAAGGGGAAAGGAGAAAATTAACAAGAGCCGGTCCATTCCAGATAATGCCTTACAAGCATTATCTACCACCTGGTGAGTATTCAATATTCATTTAAGAGAGAGTTTCAGATGTTAATTGAATTCCTCAAGGTCGCTTGGTGAGGAAATAAGTAGGCTAAGAATTGGAGCTCAAGTCTAGGCTCCAGAGGCCGTATTCTTCTTATATGATCGTGCTCCCCAGATTATGTTTGCTGAATGCACACCTTCCTCTTTCCCAATTGGAACACAACTCTGTTAGACCAGAGACGAATATTTTGCCAGGATGTTCCGTGGCCAGTAGGGTAGTGCCAGAATGGGTAATAATCAAAAGTGCTTCTCATCTATGCTTTTTTCATATACTTAAATATATTTCATATATTCTTTTTTTTTAATGTTTTATTTATTTCTAGGAGAGAGAGAGACAGCGTGAGCAGGGGAGGGTCAGAGAGAGAGGGAGTCACAGACTGAAACAGGCTCCAGGCTCTGAGCTGGCAGTCAGCACAGAGCTCGACGCGGGGCCCGAACCCATGAACCGCGAGATCATGACCTAAGTGAAAGTCGGACGCTTAACCCACTAAGCCACCCAGGCGCCCCTATTTCATATATTCTTATTTGATCTGTATAACATAGGTATCTTCATTTACAGTGGAAACTGAGGCAGAGAGAAGTTAGCAGCTTGTGTTGGGTGACATACCTTGTAAGTGGTAAAGCCAAGATTTGAATGTCTGGCTCTAGACTAGCATAGGCACTAAGACAAATACCTGCAAAATACATTTTCTGCTATTTGTGGATCTAAGGCAAATCAGAAGAGAAAGATATAATTAAGAAACATAAAGAAAAAAAGTCTTCCTTGTCTTCTGGCTCTGGGTCACCGAAGAAGGTGTTAAAGGACGGATTCTCTGAGGGAAGCGTCTGGCTTATCAGGGAGATAAGCTAATTGTGGCTTTCCCGGTGATTGAAGTTTACCTACCCCCAGTTCTCCTAGTAACTACTACTAGAAATGCAAGGTTAACCCTCCCCCACCTCTTAACCAATTCCTTTATTTCTATCCTTATGAGGATCTTATGCCTTTTAATTCTTTGTTTTACTTTTAAACCAAGTATGTTTAAAGAATATGTTAACAAAGATGTGTGTGGTGGAGATGGTACGTGTTTGGCCTGGAACCTACATTTGGAATACATTTGATTTGTGAGC
This sequence comes from Proteles cristata cristata, assembly GCA_017311185.1. Classification (NCBI taxonomy): domain Eukaryota; kingdom Metazoa; phylum Chordata; class Mammalia; order Carnivora; family Hyaenidae; genus Proteles; species Proteles cristata. The sequence continues at coordinate 266,311 of JAESUZ010004128.1, read as the reverse complement.
CAGTATGTAAAACACATACACACACACACACACCCCTGAAGCAGTTTCATGAAACATAATTTATTCCTACCCACTCCAATATGTGTTTGATTGAAGGAATTCCAATTACAACTCTATAAATTGACTGCAGGACCGTAGATTGGAAAACTCTGGGCAGGAGCCCTAACTTCAGGCTCTCCCAGAGAATCTTGAAACTGTGCCGTCGAGCATGCGCTCCAGAATGTCCTCCACACTTTCCGGTCTCCTGGCTATTGATCCAGTTGGCCAAGGTGGACCCAACTTGGCCATGTTTCACATAACTTACATGTTTGCAATCAGGTTTGAAAACTGTGGCTGGCTTAGAAGCTTCTACCATGGCCGAGGTTTCCTTTCTGTTTTCTCTCCAGCAAATGCATGATGAAAAACAGCTGGTCTTTGAGCGTGCTAACTACAGGGTGTGAGGATTCCCGTGAACCTTTCTGCTGTTGGAGGATGCAAACTCTATGGTCAGGGACATGGGGAGTCAGGAGAGCATGTGAAAACATGAGCCCACACATGATACGAGCTGCACACTCACTCCTCTGAGGCCTTTCTATTTCCTGGAATGGAAATGGGAAGCATTTATTATATCCACTAGTGCTTCTCCATCCCACAAGGGTACAGGTTGTCCCGCATTTGCCTTGTCAGTAGAGAGCAGATTGATTTGTTGACCGTGCACATAAGAATGCAAATAGTACCAAACGAGCAACACTGGGTAGCAAACTGTAAGACTTTTCTGCCTAAGCCATAGGCATATGGAGAATTTCAGAGCTGGAAGGTCCTTAAGATCACCTGGTCCCAAAGCTGTGGTAGATATGAAGAAGCCCAAGTTCAGGGAGTAAGCTCTCCAAGGTCCCATAGTGGGAAAATGAGGGACTCTTTCCCTTTACCAGTGTTGTGTATTCTTTCTGGATTTTCTACCTCTCCTTATTCTCTGCACTTTATCCTTTGAAGAGCACAACATTGTCAAATGATAATTCCCAGCTTCTATTTAGAAGGTATCATTACATTGTTCTAGTTAGTTTTGAGAAAGGAAGAAAAGGAGATGTGTGGAATTTGAGTAGGAGGCACATACTTGTAACAGTGTTAAGTCAACTTAACAATATACCTTCCAGGCAGAGTCAGCCATCTTTACTTTTGTGCTGTTACTGGGCAGAACATCAAGGTCTGTGGTCCACTGGTTGATTTTAAAATGAAACACATAGACTGCATGCCTATAGGGCAAGAAACAGAGTATTCAGAATAAACAGAATGTTTGGAGTATTTATTTGGAATAAGTAATTCCAGAAAACTCTCTCTCTTGCTTTCTCTATATATATTCATTCATTCATTCATTCATTCATTCATTCATTCATTCATTCATTTATTCATCACACAAATCTGCTTTGTGGAAACATTAAATGAAAAAATGACACATTTTCTTATTGAGAGCACAGTAGGTAAACAGGTGATTATACTATAGATAATAATCACAATGATAGAGGTATGGCACCACCATGGTGCTGTGGGATTTCATGCGGGAGGTAGCAAAATCTGTCTGGGAGAGTCATAGGAAGGCTTTTAAAAAAGTGACATTAAAACTTTGACACGATTGTACAGAAAATTCAAAAGACTACAAAACACCTGTTAGAACCAAGAAGTCAATTTATTTATTTATTTATTTATTTTTTTATTTTTTATTTTTTTGCAAATAGTTTATTGTCAAATTAGTTTCCACATAACACCCAGTGCTCATCCCCACAAGTGCCCTCCTCCATGCCCACCCCTCCTCCCCCCAAGAAGTCAATTTAAAGTTGTAGGACGCAAGTCAATATAAAAATACATTTCTATATACTAACAACAACAAAAGTAAAACAATACAATTAAATTATACTCTAGACTGCATACTTTGAACTAAAACAGCATTGGGGGTGCCTGGGGGGCTCACCCGGTTAAGCGTCCGACTTCAACTCAGGTCATGATCTCACGGTGTGTGAGTTCGAGCCTTGTATCAGGCTCCGTGCTGACAGCTTGGAAGCCTGGGGCCTGCTTCAGATTCGACGTCTCCCTCTCTCTCTACCACTCCCCAACTTGTGCTCTGTCTATCTCTCTCTAAAAAAATAAATAAACATCCAAAAAAAAAAAAAGAAGACAGATACAAAAATAGTATATATTGTCTGATTTCATTTTTTTAAAGTTCAAGAAGAGATAAAACACTAATCAAAAGAGATTGAAATCAAAATAGTGGCTGCAGAGGGAACTTTCTGCATTAAGGAAAAAATGATCCTTATCCTGATTTGGGTGTGGGTTAAACGGTGTGTATATTGGCAAAACTCATCAAACTGTATGGTTAAAATCTGTTCATATTATTGCATGTAAAATAAAAGTAAATTGGGTTTTTGAGCATGAGTAGAGACTTTCATATTCAGAAGAGGGAAGAGAATTCCAGGTGGAAGGAACTATTGAACGAAGACTGATAAATGTGATGGACGCTTTTTTCTAGTCATGATGAGAACTTTTGTGTTGTCATATCACATGACTTAGAGAATTGAAAAGAAGGGGAAAAAAGAGGGCAAATTAGTAGCATGAGATCAGCAGGCTAAGAAGTGGATTCTTATTCACTAGTAAGCAGAAGAGTAATATGATCTTAAAGTCTGGAAAGTTCGTGGGGTAGGATGAATGGCCTGAGGCAGAGGTTCACACGGGTCTTCCATAAAGGACCTGACAGTGAATATTGTAGGCTCTGGGGTCAAGTAGTCTGTCTTGTGGCTACTCCATTCTGCATGGGAGTGTGAAAGCAGCCATGGGCAATGCGTAGGGGGGGTGAGTGGCTGTTTGATACAACTTTGTTTACAGACACCGAAATTTTGATTTCATATAATTTTCATGTATCACAAAATATGACTCTTTATCGTTTTCAACCATTAGAAAATGTATGGGTCTTTCTTAGCTTGTGGTTCATCACTGTCATTGTCATCATATTAGAAAGTGTTTCTTTGAGAACCGACCAGGAAACTGGAACCTGGCTGCCAGATCATCCCAGGTAGTGATAATGCCCACAATGTCCATTTCTTAAAGGAGATGCCGATGCCCAGAAAGGTGAAGGAACTGACCCCAGCACAGCGTTGGTGACAGAGCTGAACATGACCTACACAGAGTGCTCTTGTCCAGTGGTCTTTCAGGCCTCATATAATATTGATGAAAGGCATGAATATGCTTTTTTTTTTCTTTTGTGTGTGTGTGAGAGAGATAGCACATGTGGGCAGTGGAGGGGCAGAGGGAGAGAGAGAGAGAAACCCAAGCAGGCTCCACCCAACATGGAGCTTAGTGCAGGGCATAATCTCACAACCCTGAGATCATGACCTGAGCCTAAACAGAGTCCAGTGCTTAACTGAACTGAGCCATTTGGGTCCCCAGGTCATGAATATGTTTAATGTCATGGATCTTTATGTGCCTAGTCACATAAATTTGGAAATAGAAAGCTAAAATAACTAAGAATATGAAGAAAGTGGACAAAACCCTAATTATTGTGAGAGACCAACATATTTCTTTTCCTCCCTCCCTCCCTCTCTCCCTTCTTTCCTTCCTTCTTTTCTTTCCTTCTTTTATTTATTTAGAGAATTCTGTCTAATAGGATGTCTCTGTTTGATGCTCATCTTCAGAACTGTCTTAGCTTTTCCTGGTCCTTTAATTTTCCCAATAAATTTTATAACTATGTCAAATCCTTTAAAAATGTGTTACAGTTTTGGCTGTAATCACATTGAATTTATAGATGAATTTTGGGGGGGAATTGAAACTTCATATGCTTGAACCCCCTCAGCCATATTTTGTTAAGTAGAATCCTAACATCTATAGGTTTTGATGCTATTTTTAATGAAATCTTGTGTTCTTTTATATTTGGGGGGATTATTGTTACTGTATTCAACTGCTACTTATTTGTTTATTATTTTAATTCCAGTGTAGTTAACATACAGTGTTATATTAGTTTCAAGTGTGCAATATAGTGATTCAACACTTCTATACATTACTCAGTGCTCATCATAAGTGTACTCTTAATCACCTTCACCTATTTCACTCATCTTTCTCTCCCTCCCCGCCCCCTCCCTGCCCTGTAACCATCAGTTTATTCTCTATAGTTCAGAGTTTGTTTATTGGTTTGTTTCTGTTCTTTTTCCTTTATTTATCCGTTTTGTTTTTTTTATATTCCACATGTGAGTGAAATCATGTGATATTTGTCTTTCTCTGACTTAATTTCACTTAGAATTATATTTTCTAGATCCATCTATGAGATAATTCTTTGTTTTGTTTGTTTTTAACATTTATTTATTTTTGAGACACAGAGAGAGACAGAGCAAATAGGGGGAGAGACAGAGAGAGAGGGAGACACAGAATCCGAAGCAGGCTCCAGGCTCCGAGCTGTCAGCACAGAACCCGACATGGGGATGAAATCACAAACCACGAGATCATGACCTGAGCTGAAGTCAGACGCTTAACTGACTGAGTCACCCAGCACCCCACAAATATCTTTTTTTTTTTTTACTTTTTTATTTATTTCTAGGAGAGAGAGAGAGACAGCGTGAGCAGGGGAGGGTCAGAGAGAGGGAGTCACAGACTGAAACAGGCTCCAGGCTCTGAGCTGGCAGTCAGCACAGAGCCCGACGCGGGGCCCGAACCCACGAACCGTAAGATCATGACCTAAGCGAAAGTCAGACGCTCAACCGACTAAGCCACCCAGGCGCCCCACCCCACAAATATCTTATTTGTACACATAAGTAGGGAGTTTCTAAAAAAAAAAAAATACCAATAATCCAACCAAGTAATGGGTTAATAAAATAATAAGCTGTGGCTAAGCTGAGTGCACCCGGCTGAGACAACATGAAGAAATGTAGACATGGGGTTGAAACAAAAGTCGTGATCTTGTCAACAGGGGCCAAAAGAGCATTTGATAAAATTCAACATGCAGTCCTGATGCAAACAAGTCAGCAAACAGCAAAAAGTTAGGAGACCTGAGGCACCTGGACAAAGGACATCTACTGAAGAATTATTAAGGTAGAGACAGGAAGACTAAAAAGAGGCCCACTGTCACAGCTTTAATTCAGTATTTGTTCTGGAGCTTCTGGATAATATAATAAGATGAGGAAAAGAAAGAAAAAGCATTTCTTTTTTGAAAGATCTCCATCGGGAGACTAATGGATCTAATAAGAGTTCCATAAGACAGGTGGGCCCCAGGTCCATTTTACATCTTCAGAGCAGCAATGACATATTAGAAAGCATCGTTGCAAAGTTCCATGGATAATAGCTGTATATTCATCAAATAGCTAAGAATAAAGCTAGCAGGTGCCTAAGCTTATGTGAAAAATTAATAAACAGCTTTCATGGTGGAAGAAAAAGATTTAAATATATGGAGAGAAACACCCATGACACGGATCTGGTCCGAAGCAATTCCTTCCACCACCTTCAACATATCATCTCTTTATGATGAAAGAACACATGTTTGAAATTAGGCTTTTTCTGGAATCAATAGTAGCTGACAACTATTAAATGCCTACTATGTGCCAAATGCCTTACAATTTTATTTCCATGAAACTCTCTTAAGCCTCAGTTTTCTTGTCTGTATATGGACATCAGAAGGCTATCATGTAGAGTTGTGATTTGAAAGGGCAAATACATGAAAACAAGAGGTACAAACTTCCAGTTATTAAATAAATAAGTGACAGCCTAGGGAATACAGTCAATAGTATTGTAATAACTTTGTATGGTGACAGATGGTGACCACAATTATCATGGCAGGCATTGAGTAAGGAATAGAATTATTGAGTCACTGTGCTGTATACCTAAAACTAATATATCGTTCAATTAAAAATAAATTTGGGGCAGCTGGGTAGCTCAGTACGTTAAGTGTCTGACTTCCGCTCAGGTCATGATTTCACCGTTCGCGGGTTGGAGCCCCCCCACGGGCCTGTATGCTGACAGCTCAGAGCCTGGAGCCTGCTTCAGATTCAGGGTCTCCTTCTCTCTCTCTGCTCCTCCCCTGCTTGTGCTCTGTCTCTCTGTCTCTCAAAAATAAATAAACACTGAAAAAAAACTTTTAAAAAATGAATTAATTAGAAGGACGCCTGGGTGACTCAGTTGGTTAAAAGTCCGACTTCAGCTCAGGTCATGATCTCCCGTAGTGTGTAAGTTTGAGCCCCCACCTGGAGCCTCCTTTGGACTCTGTCTTCCTCTCCCTCTGTCCCTCCCCTGATTGAGCTCTCTCTCTCTCTTTCTCGCAACCCCTCTCAAAAATAAGCATTTAAAATTAAAAAGAAAAAAAAAGATTTTTTTAACTGTTATTTGTTTATTTGGGGGGGATAGGCAGAGAGATGTTAGGGAGAGAAACCCAAGCAGGTTCCCTGCTATCATCTCAGAGCCCAAGGTGGAGCTCGACCTCACAAACCGTGGTATCATGATCCAAGCCGAAACCAAGAGTTGGATGTTTAAGCAACGGAACCACCCAGGTGCCCCTTGAGCAATTTTTAATCTTAATGTTTGTATCCTGTTATCTATCCCCCACCCTCCGGGCAGAGCCTATGCTCTGGGCTCTGGCCCACGTGGCTGGTTCATGCAGCCCAGTTCATGTACAGTGAACCCCAGGCTGCTCTGAGGCAGCTGAGGACACTGCCTGGGGGGTGTGGGGTGTGGGCGCTGACAACCCAGCTCTGCCCCGCATTCATGCCGCACCCCGCGGGTGTCCCCACAGAAAGCACCCCCGGCTCGGGAAGGCAAGGAGGAGTATTCTCACCTGGCGGGAGCGGACCACTCACATAGACACACTATATTCCGATGAGCTCAGCTCTGGACCCCATTTCTGTAAATGGAACTTCACTGGAACGCAGCTGCGCTCATGTAGTTCGGTGTAGCCTGGGGTTGCTTCCTGGGGAGAATGGCAGAGGAGGGCAGTCGCCGCAGCCGGTGAGTGGCCCACAAGGTCTAGAATATTTACTCTCCGGCCCTTTACAGCAAGAGTTTGCAGACTTCTACTCTAGAGGCCTAACTTGGAACTCCCTAGTTGGCACCGAGTAATCAGAAACGCTCCTGCGGCAATGGGAAGGCACAGCCCCGGCAGGGACGCACCGCGGGGACCATTCAGCAGGATCCCGGTGACAAGCCTCACTGTCCCTGCTCATGCGGGGATGGGCAGTGTCTACATCTTAAAATTTTTTAAAAATATTTTTATTATTTTATTTTTATTAAATAAAAAAATTAAGTAGGCTCCATGCCCAAGATGGGGCTTGAACTCACAACCCTGAGATCAAGAGTTGTGTGCTCTACTGACGGAGCCAGCCAGGTGCGCCACCATAAACATTTTTTTTTAGGGGTGTCTGTGTGGCTCAGTCGGTTGAGCGTCCCCCTCTTGTTCGGCTCAAGTCATGATCTCACAGTTTGGAAGTTCGAGCCCCGAGGTGGATCTGCACTGACAACCTGGAGCTCCTTGGGATTCTCTCTCTCTGCCCCTCCTGTATGCATGCTCTCTCTCTCTCTTGCTCTTTCTCAAAATAAATAACCTTAAACAAACTTTTTAAATACTGCTATAAAATATACATAATATGTACCACTGTCACCATTTTTAAGTGTACAGTTCAGTAGCATTAAACCCATTCACGTTCCTGGGCAATCAGCGCTGTCACCATCTCCAGAACTTGGTGTCCACTCAAACGGGATGTCTAAACCTTTCACACCGGTTCTCCTGTCTTGATGCTTTTGGTGGTCAGAGCCCATCTCTCACGTTCATCTTAGTAGTTAAATAGCCAGTCACGGTGTCAGTAGAGACCATCCATTTTTGAGAGCCTGCTAAGGAGCACATCCTTTCTGTCAAGGGGAATCCGTGTGGCAGAGGCCGCTGTGTCTGTGAGGTGTCTCCGATGCACAGCCAGCCAGGCGCCCCCTGAGCATATATGCTTGACAGCACACGGGTGCGTTCAAGCCCAAACCCACAGGAGTGTGCCACTTACACACTGATAATATGGAGGTAGTTGAAAGTAAATCCCTACAGCATGCGGCTTGGTCCTGAAAGCCTCGCAGGCGCTCTGTGAATACTTCCTGGGGACAGACTAAGGGAAAGAAGGGACAGATCTGCTCTGAATGCAATGGTGGAGAAATTGTCCTCCAGATGTTCACTGGCTTTCTTTGGCCACATTCTTGGGAATCTGACGCTTCCGTGTTGTGGTTCTCTTTCGGGACCGTGGTGGTGTTAATCATTCTCCCAACGCTAATGAGAACAGTTGTTTTGAACTGGACATTGTCAAGGGGGGATCCCAAAGTCCTGCTTTTCTAGCCTTCACAAGTTGAGTCCCCGTCCATGTCTCCTTCCTACCCCAGCTTCCTGTACCTGGGCATGCTCAGATTGCCGCTAGAGCTGCCCAGGGGAGGCCAATGGAGTACTCTCCTGAGTAAAAATGTGGGGGACTTCCGGTGGTCTCCTGCGCTGACAGTTGCCAGGATTTGCACTCTGGTGGGATTTCAGATGGTGCCGACTGGGTGCTCTGTCCCTCCCATTCGCTTCTCCCAAATCTGGTCAGAGGCCCACAGTAGGGGAGGGAAGATTGGGTGTGTGTTTTCACACTGTGGGGGCCTATGGGGTGTGGGTTTATGGTTGGGAGAGGGGAAATAGGGACCCCTTCGATTTCCACCCTAAGGAACCAGTGGCTGGAAGAGGCCTTCAAAACCATCCAGATGGCACTCCCAGTGGGCAGATGGAGAGACTGAGACTGGGAAGACTAAGGGGCATGCAGACGTGGGCCAAAGTAGCCACTCCTATGCCCAATAGAGGCAGGGCCCCACCAAGCCTCATATCTACATCCCCTTGACCAGAATGTTGACGATATGTGCCTGGATTAACTGTCTTAAAAAAAAAAAAAAAAGACCCAAGTAGAATGTAGCTTCTGTTACAGACATTGAAATAAAAATGTTGGAAGGTGGGAGGAATGAGGGACATTTATTAAAATGAGTTGGTTTGGGGACAGTGATAGGAAAATCATAGTGACAGGGATATTGCACATAAACATGGATCAGAAAATGGACCCACTGCTCTAGATAATCTGTGCCCCAACCTCTGGCCTTTCCTCTCCTACCTGGGGCCTTGCGGGCTCTGGGGCTGTACGATCTATATTTGGCCACAGCCCTCCCTGGACAAGAATTCACTGCATAGGCATGGACTCATATCTCCTTGTCTTACTGATCAAAACTCTGGGATAAGAGTGAACAGGTTCTTTTTTCTTTTTTAAGTTTATTTATTTCTTTTGGGGCAGGGGAGCAGAGAGAGGAGAGAGAGAATTCCAAGCAGGCTTCACTCTGGTAGTATGGATACGGGGGTAGAACTCATGAACCGTGAGCTCATGACCTGAGCCGAAATCAAGAGGCGGATGCTCAACCAACTGGGCCACCCAGGTGCCCTAAGAGTGAAATATTTAAAAAGAAAATAAATTTTGACATGAATTAACTTGAGACTTGCCTCATCTTCAATGTTTGACCCTTCTGGGCTGCAGCTCGTTCCCGGATTTGCTTGTGTGCATGAGCACAAGAACTGGATTATTTATACTGCTGTGGTCATCTCCCTCTTCATTCCCAGATAAACATCTCGAGTTTTCCCTCCCTTTGACTTAAGTTGCGGGTGGGGGAATGAGAGAAAGGAGTGTGCGTGGGGGAATGAATGTGTGATTGGAACAGAGTTATCTTGGCATCTCTCTTTAAACTTGCATTGAATACTAACATTAACTTCTAATACGGAAATGTTCATATTAACTTAGAATATTCAATTATCACTAATTCTAACGTATTTGTTTCTGAAAGCCAGAAACAAGCCAATGAGACCGTTTGGTCACGTTTGTATTACGCTTCTTTCTTGGGCAGTCAGTGTTACAGATTAGTGAGATAAACCGACTGGGTCAGCTGATCCTCCTTTTAATTTTTCCTTTTTTAAAAAGTAAAAGCTGGAGAAAGGAACTGGTGACCTCCAAGGCTGTTTAGCTTCTGTGGGGTTTTCTGGAAAACATCTTCATTGTTCAGGGTGAGAGGTTGAAGGTTTATTTTTATGCATCTCTGTTTTTAGCCACAGATCAACGTTGCTGGCTCATGGTGGAAGCCCCTTTGTACGACACATCCCTTACTGCATCTGTCCCTTGAGCATAGCATGTGCCAAATTATCATTCCTAATAGGCTGCTTGATTTTCTGGAGGAGGAAACATCTTGACAACTCCCTGAGATGTGTTATGTCAGAGTAAATGTGTCATGGATCCTTGAGAGCTCACACAAGGGCATCATTAGGGATGGGATGCCTGGTGCCCGGCCTTCCATCTCACCTGCTCAGGGACCGTTGCCCATCACATCTCATTACCCAACTGTGTACACTTGGCTGCCATTTTCTCAAAGACACTTACGCAGTGGTATTTGGTAACGACGTCAATTCTTTTCCTGTCTGACTTAGAAGATTGCAGTGACTCAATGCTGGCTGGTCAACCTTAAAGATTAAATCGAGGACATTGGCTTAATGATTTTAACAGCTAGTGTAAAGGATTTCCCAAGTGTGAGAATCGTGATATAAAATAAGGTTGGGAATTTTATCCAATCTTAAAGAGAAAGTAAGTGACACGGCTCAAGGCGTATTTTATGACAGTATTTATTAAAATATAAGCTTCACATTTAAAAAGGTTTAAACAGGAATAGGATATGAGGGTCTGATGGAGAATCAGCACACCTTAAATTTGTAAAATGCCCTTTTGTGTGAATAAATATTTGATCGTATGTCAGAAACCATACAAGAGTCATTATTATTCTAGGGCACCTGGGTGACTCACTCGGTTGAGAGTCCGACTTCGGATCAGATCATGATCTCACAGTCGTGAGTTTGAGCCCCGTGTCAGGCTCTATGTTGACAGTTCAGAGCCTGGAGCCTGCTTCCAATTCTGTGTCTCTCTCTCTGCTCCTCCCGTGCTTGCACTTTGTCACACACTTTCTCTCTCAAAAATAGACAAACATTAAAAATAAACTTTAAAAAGAGCCATTATTATTCCATGATTATGATAATAACTTTCTTAGTTGTATTCCTTTGGGTAAAACTTCTATTTGCTCTACCTCAATGTTTCTCAAATGTTCATAGGGATAAGAATCTCCTGGGAAGTTTGTTTATAATGCAGCTTCCTGGGCCATATCCTGGACCTCGTGGGTACGAAGGAGTCCCCAAGAATTTAAGCACTCTTGCTGATTCTGATGCCGGTGTTTGAGTAGATGAAGACTTCTGAGCCAATACTTAACCACCTCTGGATGCTGATAGAAAATGGAGTAGGGGTACCTGGGTGGCTCAGTCTGTTGGGCGATCAACTTCAGCTCAGGTCATGATCCCACGGTGGTCCATGGATTCGAGCCCCGTGTCGGGCTCTGTGCCGACAGCTCAGAGCCTGGAGGCTGCTTTGGATTCTGTGTCTCCCTCTTTCTCTCTCTGCCTCTTCCCCATTTGCACTCTATCAAAAACAAATAAACATTAAAAAAGGAAAATGGAGTAAAAATAAGGATTAATTAATTACCAATGCAATTAAGCTTTATGAATATACCGACCCTGAAAAAGAAGCTCCTGAACTCTTTTTACTCCAACATCCAGGATTCTAGAGAGACATACAGCTTGAAAAGAAAAGAGCTCTGGCAAAATGATTTCTTTGTAGCCTTTGGTATATGGTCTAGAAATGTTTGGAAATACGTCTTATAAAAAAAATATCCTCCTGGAAGATGTTGGGAACAAGTCTAGGATGTGTGCCCTGGGAATTTGCATACCAGCTGAATGTATCTCATGTGGAGAGCTTTATGGGTTAGCTCCGAGTCTCTGTTACTCGGCCTGAGAATGGGGGGCCAGCAGGAGGTGGGGTTGCTGTCAGAGAAGAATGAATTTCAGCCTCCTCCTTTTCTCATAGAATGTGGTTTCCCTCAAATTTGGGAAAATTTTATCTTTTCTCTTTGAAGAGAATCAGGTCAAATGATCTTGCTTTTAAAATGCTGAGAATAGGGTATCTGGGTGGCTCAACTGGTTGATTTCAATTGGTTGAAACTGGTTGATTTCAGCGCAGGTCATGAATCCAGTGTTGTCGGATTGAGCCCTGTGTCCGGCTCCATGCTGAGCATGGAGTCTGCTTGAGATTCTCTCTCTGACCCTGTCCCCTGCTCATGCTCTCTCTCTAAAATAAAATAAAATAACATATAATATAATAGAATGGAATAATGATAAAATAAAATGCTGAGTATAGACTCTGTGGATGAAAAGCATGAAAAATGTCAACAATATAGATGCTTCTTTGCTTTTTAGATTTATTTTTCCTTCTGCTGTTTAGGAAGGCAGCAATCATTTGAAGCTTCGTGGAGAGGCAGGGATGCAACATAAGAGGCAACAAGATGACCAATTCTATCTTCAGTGCCTCTCGAGTCCTAAATCAATTGCTTGCTGTACTTGGTACTGCACTTAGAAACCACAAAAACTGTGTGCACAAAAGGAGTTGTACTATTGAAATCCCGATGACATTAAAAAAAATTTTTTTTTCAGAAATAGAAACAAACCCTTCTAAAATTCATATGAAATCTCAGGGGACCCTGAGTACCCAAAACAAATTTGAAAGAGACTAAAACGTTCTGACTAAAACGTTCTGATTTCAATACGGAGTACAAAGTCTAAGTACAGAATGGTACTGGCATAAAGACACCTAGACTGAGGGAACACAATAGACAGATATGGTCCAATGATCTTTGACAAGGGTGTGAAGATCGTTCAGTGGGGAAAGGACAGTGTCTTCAACACATAGTGTTGGAAAAATTGGATATCATGGGGAAAAATGCAATTGGGTCTTTTCTTACATTATATTAAAAAATTAACTCAAAATAGATTAGAGACCTAAACAGAAGACCCACAACTATAAAACTCCTTGGAAAAAAACATAGAGGAAGATCTTCATGACATTGGATTTGGCAATGATTTCTTGGATATGACAATGAAAGTGTGGGCAACGAAAGCAAAAATGGACGAGTAAGACTATGCCAAACTTACTTTTATCAATAGAGTGAAAGGCTGCCTATGGAATGGAAGGAAGTATTTGTGTTTTGTATCCTTTCCTGATGTGGTCAGCCAGGTACAACCACAAAAAGGGACACAGAAAAGGTGCAGAAAAATAAATAAAATGTATATATTCACAAGTCTTAGGGACCGGAGACAGGCCAAGCCATGCAATGCCACATGGAGGCAAGGGTCAGGGAGGCCAGCTCAACCTAACAGGTAGGGGAAGGGACCCTAGTGCTTTGACTGGCGGTCAAGATGGAGCGCACTAACCAAAAGCATGAAAGGATTTCATTGGTGCATTTGAAGGTCATTAGGTCACAGTCTGGGGAGGGCAAGAAAGTAAGGGACCGGGACCAGCGTCATCACATTGGTGCTACCGGTGTCCTAGGCAGAGTGTTCACAACCTGTTTGTGGGGTTGTTGAGGCAGCAAGAAAGTTACAGAGTTGAAAAATTGACAGTACAATTTGCAAATCATATATCTGCTAAGGGGTTAATATCCAGAATATATAAAAAATTCTGGGGCGCCTGGGTGGCTTAGTCGGTTAAGCGTCCGACTTTCACTTAGGTCATGATCTCGCGGTTCGTGGGTTTGAGCCCCGTGTCGGGCTCTGTGCTGACTGTCAGCTCAGAGCCTGGAGCATGCTTCAGTCTGTGACTCCCTCTCTCTCTGACCCTTCCCTGCTCACGCTGTCTCTCTCTCTCTCTCCTAGAAATAAATAAAATATTTAAAAAAATTCTTACAACTCAGCAACTAAAAAAATCGGATAACTTAATCAAAATGGCCAAAGGACTAAAATAGATATTTCTCAGAAGAATACACAAATGGCCATTAAAATATGAAAAGATATTCAACATGATTAATCATTAGAGAAATGCAAATAAAAACTATGATGAGATATTACCTGAAACCAATTAGGATGACTTCTATCAAAAAACTCAAAAACATAGGGGCACCTGGGTGACTCAGTTGGTTAAGTGTCCAACTTCAGCTTGTGTCATGATCCCATGGTGGTCCATGGTTCAAGCCCCATGTCAGGCTCTGTGTTGACAGCTCAGAGTCTGGAGCCTGCTTTGGATTCTGTGCACCCCTTCTGCCTGCCCCTCCCCCACTCATGCTCTGTCTTGCTCTCTCAAAAATAAATAAATGTGAAAAAAATAAAACAAAAACAAAACACCCAGAAAATAACAAGCATTGGAGAGCATGTGGATAAATTGGAACCTTTATGCAGTGTTGGCGAGATTGTAAAGTGGTGCCACCACTATGGAAAACAGGGTGGCAGTTCCTCAAAAGATTAAAAATGGAACTCCCATCTGATCCAGCAATCTTATTTCTGGATATATATCCAAAAGGACAGAAAGTACTGTCTTGAAGAGATGTTTGCATACTATATTCATAGCAGCGCTATTCACAACAGCTGAGAGAGATAGAAACAACTCAAATGTCCCTTGGCAGATGAATGGATAAACAAAATGTGCTACAGACTCACAGTGGAATATTATTCAGTCTTAAAAAAGATGGAAGTCCTGTCACGTGTTCCAACATGGATAAAACTTAAGGACATTATGCTAAGCGAACTAAGCTGGTTGTAAGAAGGTAAATACAGCATGATGCTACTTACATGAGGAACTTAGAGTCGTCAAATGCCCCCTGAGTGGGAGCAACCAATAATGGGGCAGGGTTTTACACTGGTAGACTGTGGCCACTAGGGGAAGCTAGTCCCAGCCTGCGGATAAAGGTGGTAGGTGCAGACTAGCCATACCCAACTGACATTGGGGAACGGTGATAGAAAATGCATACCTCATAAAGAATAAGGAAAATGTCACAAATACTTGCTTTTTGATGGCTTTAGGGGTTTAAGAGTCTCTTCACAAGAGAGTAACTGTTCCCGACTCTTCCAGGCCTTTTTATAGGGTTTGCAATTTTCATTCTTATTCTCTTTCCACGAGCAAGCAAATTTGAGCTTAAACCTTATGACCGGTGAAGAAATCAGTCATTGCATATGTCATTATGTGTTGTGCACCTTACCCATAACCCCTTTCTTACTTCAACAAACAGTGGAGCCTTGGCGAATTTAACTCAGTGGGCCTCAACATTGTTTTTAAGTCCAGTACACTGGAGAGCCAGGAGCACTTCTCTTCAGGTAAGACTCACTGTCTGGGGCAGGTGTTGGGGGATGGGGAGGGGAGGGGACAGAGAAGTGGCCTTCAGGAGAGCATCTTAGAGAGGGGGAGGGAGGCTCAGGGAGAAGGAGATGGACAGGATTTAGATGGACAATGTCCTCAACTTTGAAAAGGACTCACAAAAAAATATATATACTTCCACCTTTCTAGGACTTAGACACAGATATTGAACTGTGGAGTCAGGCAGGTGGCAGAAGAAAAGAAACTGACTTCTCAGTTGCTCTTCCTTTCAACTTGTGTTCTATGTGCACGTAGCACCTCGGAAAAAATAATTACCTGGAAGTCATTAAATTCCAAACAGGCAAAAACTGGAAAAACTATCCCACCATTAGCGTCTCCTGAATTACTAATTTAGTAATTTCATTACTACATTTTTAATTTGATTTTTATTCTTTAATTTAATATAATTTGTTGTCAAACTGGCTTTCATACAACACCCAGTGCTCATCCCAAGTGCTGTCCTCCATGCCCTACACCCAATTTCCCCTCTCTCCCACCCCCCCATCAACCCTCAGTTTGTTCTCAGTATTTAAGCGTCTCTTATGGTTTGCCTCCCTCCCTCTCCTTAACTATTTTTCCCCTTCCCCTCCCACATGGTCCTCTGTTAAGTTTCTCCTGTTCCACATATGAGTGAAAACATATGGTATCTGTCCTTCTCTGCCTGACTTATTTCACTCAGCATAACACCCTCGAGTTCCATCCACGCCAGATTTCACTCTTTCTCATTGCCATGAAGTATTCCTTTGTATAGATAAACCACATCTTGATCCATTCGTCAGTTGATGGACACTTAGGCTCTTTCCATGTTTTGGCTATTGTTGAGAGTGCTTCTATGAACATTGGGGTACATGTGCCCCTATTCATCAGCTCTCCTTTATCCCTTGGGTAAATTCTGAGCAGCGCTATTGCTGGGTCATAGGGGAGTTCATTTTTAATTTTTTGAGGAACCTCCACAGTTTTCCAGAGGGGCTGCACCAGTTTGCATTCCCACCAATAGTGTAGGAGGGTGCCCGTTTCTCCACATCCTCGCCAACATCTACAGTCTCCTGAGTTGTTCATTTTAGCCATATAGACTGAATTTCTGTTTGAGCCTATCAGCAGCCTTCTATCTCGCCATCTCTCATTTCTCTCCAGAGCTAGAAAAAGCCAAGAGAAGAATCATCTCTCCTCTCTGAGGTCGGAGTCTTGTGAACTTTTCTTATCTTCACTGCTATTGTGCGCTTGATCTCATTTCCATGGCTATCTGATTCCTCTGCTGGTTTCTTAGGTACAGCTGGGGTGGGACAAAGAATGGGCGCTGGGCTCTTAGCACTGCATTTTCATACAATGCCTTCCTGGTGGGGCTTCATGACCTTTGGCTTGGCTTGCCTGGAAATGCCTGGTAAATCTTACAGTAGGACACTTACCAGGTGCTCCTTAAGTGTAATGACCACCGAGGGGCCACCAGAGTCTCGAAACAATCCACTTTACTACATACTAAATTCTCAATTTTTAAGAATTTTAACTTACGGATACTGTAGTCAATGCCACAATATTTTGATAAAGTAAAGGATTTGGACAGTACTTCCATTTCTAGGCCTTTGGGTGTCTACTTCATAGAGTCTTTTGGTACATTTTTCACTTTACATTTACTAACTGAAAGTAAGCCAGCCATACTCAGTGAAGGATTTCAAGATTTTACATGTTTGCAAAGAAACCAATCTCTTCAGTAGACACAAGCATGACCAAATAACAGGAAAATAATAAGGCTGACCTTGGGCAAAGACATAAATTATTATCCCAAACCATGGGATATTATTGGTGAAGAGTCAGAAATCAAAGCTATGAATTTATACATAAAGATTACATTTAAGTTAATCTCAACTATGTAAACATTGCTTTACTTTCTTTTTAAAAAATTTTTAATGCTTATTTTTGAGAAAGAGAGACAGAAAGAGAGAGAGAGAGAGAGCACAGGGGAGGGGCAGAGAGAGAGACACAGAATCTGAAGCAGGCTCCAGGCCCTGAGCTGTAAGCAGAGAGCTCCATGCAGTGCTCCAACTCATGAGCTGTGAAATCATGACCTGAACAGATGTCGGACGCTTGACCGACTGAGCCATCCAGGCGCCCCAACATTGCTTTACTTTCACTTTTCATACGGGACAGGAGAAGAGGAAGCCAGAGAAATGGGTGCTGCCCATCTAAATAAACCTTGAGCTTAATTCATGACCGTTTAAAAAAATTAATTTTGAAAATTGTAAATTACACAAACATTTCATGAAAAGACCAGCACCGATATACCCTTTGCCCATATTTGCCAGTTAAGATTTTGTCACATTTCCTTTCTGTCCCTTTCTCCAACACTCCTAAATACATTAGCATTCATCCATCAGGGATAGGGCATTTCCCTACAAATCCCAGCATCATTATATATGGTCCGTACTTCAAATGCTCCACTTGCATGTCTTTTAAAGCTGTTATTTTTCCAATTCCCATGTTACAGTTGGCTGCTACTTGCTCTCAAGTCACATCATGTGGGACATTTACTCAGTGTGAAAGGATTTACCACTGACAGCATCTGCCAAGCTCTCCCTGATCTCACAACAGGAAAGCTCACCGCCCAATGGAGATACCTGAGTCACGTGGTTTAATCAGTTAAAACATACAGCGGGTGGCAAGGGGACACAGACTACACGTAGGTCCTGTCTCTCTGTGGCTTTGTTCTCCCAGCTGATGCTATGGTTCTGTGGGCCAGCGATGGGGTTTGAGCCAACGAGCCCAGGAGTGGGAGATTTTGGGGACCCAGATGCACCCTTGCTGTATGGGAGAGACACAGGGTGCCAGGCTAAGGCCGACAACTTGCCTGATGGACATCACCAACGTGTGGTTAATTGTAAGACTTCATGAACACGGAGGGGCGCGTGGGTGGCTCAGTCGGTTAAGCATCCGACTTCAGCTCAGGTCATGATCTCACGGTTTGTGGGTTTGAGCCCCACATTGGGCTCTGTGCTGACGGCTCAGAGCCTGTTTCAGATTCTGTGTCTCCCTCTCTCTCTGCCCTTTTCCCACTTATTCTCTGTCTCTCAAAACTGAATAAATGCTTAAAATAATAATTAAAAAAAAAAGACTTCATGAAAACGGAATGCCCAATATACACCTTCTGTATATTTTATAGAGTATGAATATCTAGTACCTTCTGGATTTTGTCATTTTTTTCTTTCTGTGTTTGGCACATTTAAGCTGCATTTTATCTAGCTGGGCTACACTTAAGACATCTTATGAATTCTGCCCACATCTCAAACCATTTGGCCCTATGCTTAATTTCTCTCCCTGCCTTATTTGCTTTCTCATCTCTGTAACAGAGTCTGATGTTCCCAAGTAATGTGACATGCACACATGACAAGTATCTTTTTATTAGAATAGTTTACCCTCCCCTGATTTCTCATTACGTTGACTTTTTTTTTGTTTATGAAGAGTCTAGACTAGTGGTCCTGTAGAATATCTCATATTCTGGATTTTTAAAAAATTCATCTTCATGGCTACCCTCATTAGTTTACACTAATTTAAAGGTGTGTCACACCAGGAGGTGCCCAATGTCAAGTTCTCCTGTTGAAGCTAAGTTTGTTCCCTTCAAATTGTCACTTCCAGTCCCCTGTCATAAAGATGATCTCTCTGGTGCCACCGGTAGCCTTTGTGAACCATCTATGTCCCCATGACATTTACCTAGTGTGTCCATTAAGGATTATTGTCTGACTAAGTGATTATGATGAGGGGTGCAGATAGGGGTCTCCTTATTGTCATTACTCTATGTTTATTAATAGGAGTCTCTGTACAGAAGAGCTATCTCTCTCTCTTTCCCCTTTCTTTCTTTTGGAGTATCACTATGATTCCTACAGTCTAGGGATTTTTGGCTTAAATTCATTGTGTTGTAATCCTTCACGCTCACTATTTTCTGATGTTCACATACCCCTTTAAGCTCGATCCTCTGCCCCTTGAAATATTCTTTTCATCTTTGAGCCTTTCTTTGCTGTCTGACACTGCCTGATATTCCTGGCTCACACACTTTCTCAGCCATTTCATCAAGGAGCCCTGGTTTCTTTTAGAGGGTAAGTGTATATAGAAACAAAAATATTGTTATTGGATGTACTTCTTGCTCAAGAGGCATCCTTGTTTTTAAGCTGTTTCAAGGGACAGAGCAAGGAAATATTATATATATATTATATATCATATATATATAATATAATGTATTATATATTATATATTATTATATTAATATAATGCGCACGCACACACACACACACACACACACACACACACACGCACATGCACATGCATACACCCAAAACATTTATTGGTTTTCTCCAATATCACAGAGTTCTCTTTAAATATTGGTATCTCTCCTCTCCCACAGTAAAAACCTAGGTTCCCCAAAACACCATGTATTTATTCATTTGCTCTCCCCTTTGACATGTAGAGAATACTTTCAGAATTACAGCACTTACTCCCTGGCCAACAACAAACCTACTAGGTTAAGTTCAGTATAATTTTTGCAAATTTTTGGTCTTGAATATACATATTCCATTAAGAGTATGTAATGAGGGGTACCTGGGTGGCTCAGTTTGTTGAGCGACCAACATGATCGCTCAGGTCATGATCTCAGTTTGTGAGTTCAAGCCCCGCATGGGGTTTGCTGCTGTCAGTGCAGAGCCTGCTTTGGATCTTCTGTTCCCTTCTCTCTCTGTCCTTCCCCTGCTTATGTTCTTTCTCTCAAAAATAAATAAAACATTAAAAAATTTAAAAACAGAATACTGTGATAGGAAGTTATTTAAATTAATTCTTTTATCTGTGATTGTGTGATCAATTTGATACACATCTTGACTGATGTGTTTCTATTTGTATTTAATTTTAGGGTTTTGTGTTAATCTCTTTTTGCAATTTAAATTTTTTAAAAATATAAAGTATGTATTCAGAAGAGTCTCACTTCTGTCCCTATTGCCAGGTGTCCTCTCTTATCTGCTTAGTACAGAAAAATATTCATATTTATTTCTGCTTTATCTTTACTGTTTTAAGAAAATAAGCCTATGTTTCTATGTAGTCTTATTTCCCTTTCTTTCTCATAAAAAATGTATCTTATTACCTGCATTAAAAAAGTTTTTTTAATGTCTTTATTTTATTTTGGGAGACAGAGAGTGAGTGGAGGAGAGGCAGAGAGAGAGGGAGACACAGAATCCAAAGAAGGCTCCAGGCTCTGAGCTGTCAGCACAGAGCCCAATGCGAGGCTGGAACTCATGGACTGTGATGTGAGATCATGACCTGAGCCAAAGTCAGACACTTGACTGACTGAGCCATCCAGGTGCCCCTGAATTTTTTTTATTAAAAAAATGTTTTAACATTTATTTAATTTTGGAAGACAGAGAAAGACAGAGCACGAGCAGGGGAGGGACAGAGAGAGAGAGGGAGACACAGAATCCGAAGTGGGCTCCAGCCTCTGAGCTGTCAGCACAGAGCCCTCCCAGGGGCTCGTACCCATGAATCATGAGATCATGACCTGAGCCAAGTCCGACGCTTAACCTACTGAGCCACCCAGGTGCCCCTACCTGCATGTTTTTTATACCACACCCTTTTCACTTGGAATTGTGTCCCAAAATTGTTCCATATTTGTTCATAAAGATCTTCCACCTTTCCTTTTAGCCTGTGTAATGTCATCACGTGATTGCACTATAATTTTCATCCAGTCTTCTAAGGATGGTCATTTAGCTTTTTTTAAAGTTTATTTATCTATTTTGAGAGAAAGGGAGGGAGAGATAGAGATAGAGAGAGAGAGAGAATCCCAAGCAGACTCTGCACTGTCAGCGCAGAGCCTGACACGGGGCTTGAACCCACGAACCATGAGATCATGAGCTGAGCAGAAACCAAGAGTTGGACACTTAAGCAACTGAACCACCCAGGTACCATGGTTATTTACTTTTTTATCTAATATTGGGCACTAAAAATAACTTCACGATGGGAGCCTCTGGCATTTTTTGTTTATTTGGGCTGCTATCTCTCAGGGTGAATTTATAGAAGTGGAATTACTGACTGAAGAATATACAGTTTTGGCAGATAAGGCAACATTCCTTTTCATAAGGTTTGTTCCATTTTGCCATCCTGCTGTCAATTTAAAATAGCAGGCCCGTCTTTCCCTAGGCTCACCACGAGAGTTGTAGTGTCAAATTTTTGAATTTTTAACCTTCTGATTGGTTAGACATAGTGCCTCAAGGTACATTTTACTGATAAATTAAGTTGAGCATCTTTTCCCATGTTGAACTACCATTTGCTTATTGGTTTTTCTGCAAACCGCTACTTATGTCTTTGTTTCAATGAAGTTCTTGTTAAATTTCTCCCGCTCAATATATAAAGTGCTTTGTAAATCAGGGACGGGAGCTCTTTATCTGTGATGGAGGCTGCAGATATTCTATTCCAGGTTGTCATTTGTCCTTTGAGTTTCTTCATGGAGTTTTGTGGCTGTCGTTGTGGTGACAGGAGAGTTTAAAATTTTTTCATGAAATGAACTTTATGAATCCTTCTTGTTGTTGGTTTTGGATTTTGAGTCCTGGCTTAAAGGTCGTCGCTAGATCCAGGCTATAAAGGAATCTATATCACTTTCTTCTAGTATTTGTATTGTTCATTTTCTACATTTTGATTTCTTACCCATTTGGTTGTTTATGTTGGTGCATGGACTGAGAAAATTTAACTTCCAATTAAAATTGTACCATATTGCCTTCTTAAGAAAGCTGATTTTATTTTTATTTTTAATGTCCATTTATTTACTTTGAGAGGGGAGAGGGGCAGAGAGAGGGAGAGAGAGAGTCCCAAGCAGGCTTTCCACTGTCAGAGCAGAGGCCAATACGGGGCTTGATCTCACCAGTGTGAGATCATGACCTGAGCGGAAATCAAGAGTCAGACACCTAGCCGAATGAGCCATCCAGGCACCCTAAGAAAGTTGATTTTA
The DNA here is from genome assembly GCA_017311185.1 of Proteles cristata cristata. Classification (NCBI taxonomy): domain Eukaryota; kingdom Metazoa; phylum Chordata; class Mammalia; order Carnivora; family Hyaenidae; genus Proteles; species Proteles cristata. Next base: position 244,093 of record JAESUZ010004128.1, on the reverse strand, counting down.
AAATGAAATTTTCATTTGACAAAACACTCCAGTCTATAATGAATAAAGGAAAACAAATCGACAAAATAGAGAAGACGAGCTAGTGTTAAAATGGGCAAGAGCAGTTGAAAACGTATTTCACAAAAGAGAGAATCCGGTGGTCCTATATGAAAAGGTGCTCATTAATGAAAGCCACAATCCTGAGATTGCCTGTATGCACCCATGGGGGTGGGGAGGCAGGAACCTGATTACACCAAGTTTGGGTGGGGATCATGAATACTATCTAGGATGTGCCCTGGTGAGAACCGCTTTGGAAGACTGTTTGGCAGGAATTATTACACTTAAGGATGTACTTTCTACATGCCCCAGCAATTCTACCATTAGATATACAATCAAAAGAATTCAGCGCACATTTCCCCAGTTGATGTATATATTTCCATTGCAATTTACTTTTATTATAGCTTTAAACTGGAATTCCTTCAACAGTAGAATGGATAAATGAATTGTGGCATATTTATAAAGGGGAATATGCTATAGTGATGGAAAGGAAAGGACCACATCCAAAAACTTGAATGAGTCCTGCAAATATAATGTTGAAAGAAAGAGATCAGAGACAAAAGAACATTGCTATATGATTTCTTTTCTGTAAAGTTTCAAACTCTCATATTTAGGTTAAATACTTGGCTGCTAAAACCATAAAGAAAAGCTGGTAAGTAATACCTGAAGTAAAAATATTGGTTCTTTTGGGGGGAGAAGGAGGAGTTTGTGATTGGGAAGAGGAAGATAGACAAAGAGCTTCTGGGGTGGGGTGCTGTGTTTTGTTTCCTGATCCAGATGGCTGTCAGAGAGTTTTTGTTTTGTAAAATGGTGAAATTGTACATTTATATTGTGAATACTTGTGTTATATTTTGCAGTAAAAGAGACTGACAAATACTTTAAAAGCCCCATAGACTGGGTCACAGAAAGGAAATGATGAGCAAAGGATATAAACAGAAATGAGCAAAGGATATAAATAGAAAAGGAAATCCAAATGGCCAAAAATATATGAAAGCAGGCTCAGATTCATGAGGAGCCAGGAAAGTCAAAATCAAAATAACAATGAAATACCAATTTATATGAACTAAGTTGACAAGTTCAAATGCGAAATACTAGTCATCACTGGTGGGGGTGGAGAGAAAGAGGTCTGTCCATACATAGAGTGTTATAGCCTTTTTGGAAAATAATCTTGCCATATTCATTAAAATAAGAAGTGTATGATTCATCCAGTTCATAAAGCTCATTAGTACATGAGAAACGTGTATAAGATATTCGGGATTGTAGCACTGCTTGTGGTTAAAAAGATTAGTGGGACAGATGTGCCTGGGTAGTGCAGTCGGTTGTCCGTTTAGGATTCTGTCTCTCCTTCTCTCTGCCCCTCCCCCATTTGTGTGTGCCTTCTCTCTCTCAAAACAAATAATCACACTTAAAAATTTGTTTAAATGTTAAAAAAAGGTCACTAGGACAGTGGTTGAGTAAATGACAGCATGCTATGTGATAGACTCATATGCAGCCCAATAAGGAATGAATGAGAAAACGAAGAATGAGTTAGAGACACACTGGTTGATTAGAAGGGATTTCCATGAAGTATTGTTGAAAGAGAAAAGAAATGTGCTCATTGTGTGAAATAGGAACAATTGTGTATATGCACACACAGATGCTTCCTCCTGTGGTTATATGAGCAAGGAGAGAAACAGGGAAGATGACCTAGAATGGTTTTGTTTTTCTTTTAATAAACCATTTACTTTTATGAGGACATTATGTTACCACTTACTTAAATCCTTCCTTTATTCTTTCATTCGTTCGTTCGTTCGTTCATTCGTTCGTTTCTTCCTTCCTAAGTAGGCTTCATGCCCAACGTGGGGGCTTGAACTCATGACTTTGAGATCAAGAGCTGTATACTCTACCGACTGAGCCAGTCAGGCATGTCTAGAATGTGAGCATAGATTTTCAGGTGGGCCATACAGGCTGATGTAGGTTAAAAATTTTAATAGAAAGCTTTATTAAAAGCTTTACTTACAATTGAGAGAAAAGACGCCAAAGGAAAGGTAATTTTTATAATTTTTTAAATGTTTATTTATTTTTGAGAGAGAGGGATAGAGCATGGGCATGGGAGGGGCTGAGAGAGAGGGAGACAGAATCTGAAGCAAGCTCCAGGCTCTGAGCTGTCAGCACAGGGCCCATGTGGGGCTCGAACTCATGAACAGCGAGATCATGACCCGAGCTGAAGTTGGACACTTAACCACTGAGCCACCCAGGTGCCCTGGAAAGTGGTTATTTTTAAAAATGAAATTCACACTCTTTGACTGTAAATTCGGAGAGGAGAACTATCCCCATTTAAAAATATGTTGAGTTTGGGGTGCCTGGGTGTCTCAGTCGGTTAAGCGTCCAACTTCGGCTCAGGTCATGATCTCATGGTTTGTGGGTTTGAGCCCCGCGTCGGGCTCTGAGCTAGCTGAGAGCCTGGAGCCTGTTTCAGATTCTGTGTCTCCCCCTCTCTCTGACCCTTCCCTGCTCATGCTGTCTCTCTCTCTCTCTCTCAGAAATAAATAAAACATTGAAAAAAATTTTTTTAAATGTTGAGTTTGTACTTCTGTAGGAAGCCTGATTTTCATGTTTTCTTTCTGTTGTCCGAGTCTGTAAGATACAGGTGGTTATTATCATCAGGTCAGCTACTGGGATGGTGCCTCCCTCTCCCTGTTCCTCTCCAGTAAAAGTTCTGGAGGCTTTGCCTGCACCCAACAAAGCAGCTAGAGCAGCCTCCATTGTATTTAAAGACTCCATGTTCCCGGCCTAGGAAACCACAGTCCCCGTCTTTCCCAGCCAGTCTCTGTCTTCATTGACTGTCTTCATTGAGTTCATTCATCCCTGTCCCATGTCCTGCAATCTGACTGACTCCCCAGAGGATAAATCCAGCCCCCTTCCCCTTCTCCCCCCCCCCCCACATTCATATAGTCCTAAAGCTCCAGGGGTCTCTGTTCCACACAGCTTTGTCTAAATGCCCCACTCACACTCTGTTCTGGTCATGAAGATTCTTGCCATGCGTATGATCTGGCCAAGCTTCCCGTCATGTGGTCATGGAACATCACTGTGTTGTCTGGTGTTTCCTGCCTTTCCCTTCAGAGCAGACTACAGTCGTTTTGAGGGCAGATGCTGTGGTTAAATTATGGCCATATTCTCCTTCTGTAGTATACTGGTTATATTATAGAACTCAACGCATTTGCTTTTGGATATATGTATATACACACAGACACACACATATACATATATAAATTTTATTTACTTTAAAAAAAATTTTTTTTAATGTTTTATTTATTTCTAAGGGAGAGAGAGAGACAGCGTGAGCAGGGGAGGGTCAGAGAGAGAGGGAGTCACAGACTGAAGCAGGCTCCAGGCTCTGAGCTGGCAGTCAGCACAGAGCCCGACGAGGGGCTCGAACCCACGAACCGCGAGATCATGACCTAAGCGAAAGTCGGACGCTTAACCGACTAAGCCACCCAGGAGCCCCTACATATATAAATTTTAAAAGTAATAGCACATTCTTAGAATAAATTCCTTAGCATGGAATTACTGTATCTAAATATGTAAACAAGTTTCTCCCTTCCACGAGTAAAATTGATAAAAAGCATGAATAGAGAAGACACACACACACAAATAAAATTCACAAAGAAGAATAGTGAAACAGATGTCCACTCACCAACAACCAAAGAAATGCAAATACAGCCCAATACTGTACATAATATTAAGTGAATACAATTTAGGTATGTATGTGTGTATACACATGCACATGCACTTATATCCACACAAATATCTGGTATACATTTCAAAATAAGGGGCGCCTGGGTGGCTCGGTCAGTTGAGCATCTGACTTCGGCTCAGGTCGTGATCTCCCGATTTGTGAGTTCGAACTGAGAGCCGGGCTCTGTGCTGACGGCTCAGAGCTTGGAGCCTGCTTCAGATCCTGTGTTTCCCTCTCTCTGCCCCTCCTCTGCTTGCACCCTCTCTCTCTCAAAAGTAAATAATCATTAAAAAACCATTAAAAAAAGATTAAAATACAATCCACATGCAATTCATTGTCAATATTGTTGAGAAAACTTTGCCTCCATGAATGAAGAGCTTCAGTGTTAATTTTTCATTTTGTTTCACAATCTTTAGTAAATAAGTAAAAGATATATCCCCTTTCTCATAAAGTTTTTTATTATGTCATGGGAAAAGAAAAGATAAAAGTGGATGCTTCCTTCTCATCCTTTCTCAAAAGGTAATGACACATTATAGAACAATATGGAAAAAGAGAGAGAATAACATACAGATATCTGTAATCCTGTTATCATTTTGTTTGGCTTCCTTATAGTCTTTTCAAAAGCACATTTGATAGTCTTGTAATCATATATACATATATGATTTTATCTTGCTTTTTATATAGTATTTAACCGAAGGAATACTGTCTGATGAAGGAAAATTCATGAATAAAACATTTGCTGGACACCTACTGTGTATAAAGCATATGATGAGGAAGATAATATACACCGGTAGTTCTAACAATACCTAACTTTCTCACAGTAGAACAAAGGAGACTCTACCAGTGAATAGGGCTGTGAAATTGGTGCTGTTGACTAATGAATGTTTATATCTAGTAGCTGCTACGTGCCAGGGCCTCTTCTCGGTGCTGGGGACCCAGCAATGAGCAACAAAGGTGTGTCTCGTGGAGCCACCCCTCAGCGAGGGAAACAGACAAAAGACAGCTAGAGAGATGGGTAATGACAAATGTGTGGAACACGAAGAGTGAGCAATTAGAGAGTGCGAGGGTTGCTATGAGAGCCGACATCTGAATGAAACAAGGGATGGAAGCTTATGAGTGGAGGGCGGAAGAGAACGCTGGGCAGAGGGAACACCAGGTACAGTATTCTTAGGTAAAAGTTTTTATTCGCCAATAACATAAGGTTTCTAAAGAGATGCTGCATGGTGGCCTGGTCTTTTCTTTGTCCAGGCAGGAAATTAGTAGCTAGAACTGGGCTGAAATGGTGATACAGTACCTTGGGTTTTTAATTCTATGGGCTAAGTACAGTTGATCCTGAACAACATGGGTTTGAACTGAGTGGGTTTACTTATAACCAGGTTTTTGTTTGCTTGTTTGTTTTTGATAAATACAGTGCAGGGCTGTAAATGTATTTTTCATTCATTATGACTTCCTTGATCACATTTCCTTTTCTCTAGCTTGCTTTGTTTATTGTAACAATACAGTAGGTAATACATAGAACATACAAAATACGTGTTTAATCGACTGCTTATGTTGTTGGTAAAGCTTCTGGTCAACACTAGGCTATAACTAGCAAAGTTTTTCTGGAGTGAAAAGTTTTTGGCTACAGGGAGTCAGCACCTTTTATACTATATTGTTCAGGGATCAACTTAGTAGATCCGAGATGTGGATTTTTTTTTTCCATTTTTTAAAATGTTTATTTATTTATTTATTTTTTACTTTTGAGAGAGAAAGGGAAAGAGAGGGTGAGGGGCAGAGAGAGAGGGAGACACCAAATCTAAAGCAGCTCCAGTCTCCAAGGCATCAGCACAGAGCCTGACATAGGGCTCAAACTCACGAACTGCGAGATCATGACCTGAGCTGAAGTCAGCGCTTAACCAATTGAGCCACCGAGGCACCCCGAGATGTGTTTTTTAAAGGGATTTCAGAACAGCAGAAAACTATTAAAAGTTATTCTGGTGGAGAGAGTGGATGAAGAGGATGGTATACTTTAGGAAGGCAAAGTGCTTACAATACCTAAATTTGATTATCGTTAGAACAAAGATCTTTAGCAGTGATTAAGACTGTTAAATCTTAACCTTCTCAGAGTTTTATTGGTAATGAACTCCCCTTACCTCAATGTTCTGTTCAAATTTCAACTATATAAATAAGCTTTATTAACATATTTTTCTCCATCATTTACTAAAATTGTCAACATTTTCCTCCGTTTTCTCAAAACTGATTTCTGAGTTGCCATTTATCATCACCAACATGTAAAAGCAAAAAAAAAAAAATTTAGGTCTCCAGGTTTTTTTTAAAAAATAAAATAATTAAAAAGGCAAAGCAAAAGTTAAAAGTTTATAAATGAATCACATGTAGGGGGTGCCTAGGTGGCTCAGTCAGAAGAGCATACGACTCTTGATCTTGGGATTATGAGTTCAAGCCCCTCAAGCTTCCTTGGGGAAGGATTTCTGCTTCATGCCAATTCATGCAGATTTCTGGTGCCTGGTATGCATCAGTGTGAGGTCTGGGCTGTCTTCGAAGCATGCATCAAGTGTGGAATGTGTACCTGTCACAGATCGGTTACGTAGGTAGCAATTCCATGGGTAGTGATTGTGTAGGTAACCAAAAGTCACCGTATATGTATATGTGTATATATATATATGTGTGTATATATATATATATATATATGTATATATATATATATACTAATCCTTCCATAGAACCTACCGATCAGCATTCTCATTCTATACGTGGGGAGCTGTGGCACGTGGAGTGACGGAGTGATATGTCACCACATAGCCCCAAAGCTGCAGATGGACTTGGACCAGGGTGTCTGTGAGCCGCTCTCCACAATGGCACCCTGGTGCTTCTCTGGAAGGGAAAACTTTGGGGTTTGCAAAATTTTCATTACTTCAGATAATTCTCTTCTACTCACTCTGAAGCTTGCAAATAAACAGGGTTTATTTTCATTCTGTCAGAAGCCAGACTTGAAATGTGCAGATGAAAAAAGAGTGGAAGGTTTCGAAAGTCAGCCTTGAGGCCCTTGTAAATGTGCAAACTCTGGGTTTTACCCTCAACTTCTCCTCCCCCTTCATTTGAAAGGCATCCCCAATCCCAGGCAGGTGCTCCCAGTGAGGGTCCAATTGAGTGCCAATTTCTGGTTCCAAGTTAAGATTTTTTTTTTTTTTTTGCTTCCTCTATCATCCAGCCTTGAACAGTCAAGAGGGACCCTCCACCTCCAGAGAGAAAGCCCCTTGTTTTCACACCGCAGCCTAGTGATGAGTCAGGGGAAGAGGCCCTCTAAGGATCAGATATGTGACAGCCGTTAGAACAAACATTCATGGAGGCCTTATTTTGTATAAGGCGATTGCAAAGAGCAATCCGCTCCCAGTAAAGGGTGGCAGACTTCTTAAATCCTGCTAATGAAGTTTCACAAGGAGGGTTAGGACTTGGGAATGGGGGAGGGAAGGGGCAGGCTGGAGGACCCTCAGTGTGCCTTGGTCCCAAATAAATGTAGAATGCCTAAGAAGGAGGTGCTGGGTCTTCAACCAAGATACTTCTAACTGGACTCACCGTATTTGGCTGATTCAGACTAATGCTACTAATTGAAGACTTTTGTTCAAAGCCTACAAGCTCACTTTGCTTAGCTTTTCTCTTTTAAGTTTATTTTGAGAGAGAGAGAATATCCCAAGCAGGTTCCGCACTGTCACAATCAGCTGAAGAGGGGCTCGAATCACAAACCATGAGATCATTACCCGAGTCAAAATCAAGAGCCAGACACTGAACTGGCGGAGCCGCCCAGACGCAGCTCACTTTGCTCAGTTCTTCTGGAGAAGTCTCCATTCTCAGCCTGGTTTCGCTGCGTAAAGCATTTGACAACACGGTGAGAACTCAGAATTTTAGAAATCTCGTGGTTGATCTGACCCCGGCTTTAAAAGAAGTCCATATTCATCATTCTCAGGAGTTTTGGCACAGCGTTCAGGAAGACAGCGCGCAGGGGGGGCCTGGTTTCTCTCCCTGCCACTCCTCAATGCCCGGCAAATCGGTTACTCCTTAAAATGTTAGGAAACGTAAGCTATTAAAAACACACACAGTTGGAGAAATGGTCCCAGGAAATGTGACTCACACCGTGTGACCTGTGTCAATCGCTGTTCCCGTGGAAAACTGTCACACCTGCCCCAGCTGCATTGACTTTTCTGCCCTGTCCCTGTTCCTGCGGCTGGCACTTGGTGAGGCATGGCCGCCATCTTCGGCCACAGAGAGAAACCCAGGGGCCTCCACTGGCTCTCAGAGCCGATGCCAGGATCTTGGGAGACGGTGGTTTACCTCAGGCGGGACTTGAGTTTGCCTTAGTGAGATGCCTCCTAGCCGGGTAGAGATTCAGATAATTACGGTAAAAGAATTGCTTTTGAGTGAATGAGAGAGTTTTATTTCTCACAGCACTCGGAGTCCTCACCAAATGCCTCTTACCTTCACTCACTGTATTGGTTGTTTGTTGTTTTCGCTTGTTAAATTCCAGTCCATTTTCTCCAGGGCTGATAAACCTCCTTAGCTCAACAGGAAAGCAAAACTTGGTGTTCTGACATCTGGGTAAAGCCTGAAACTGCTCTTAAATACCAGTTTTTCATATTTGCCACAAATGTTGATAGGCCTGCCTGCCAGAAACGCAAGTTTTGGTCTGAATAAGATATGGGGAATCGCTGAATGATAGAACTTTCCTTTTCCTGTTATTTAGTAAAAATAGGAAGAAAGTTTTTATAGACAGTAAATTTTTGAAATATCCCACCTACTTTTGAATAAAATATTCTGATGTTTGGTTTTTCTCTTGGGAGGTTCTTCTCTCTCCTGGGAAGGCAGTCAGGGGACCCCAGTACAATGCAGTAGGCATCTGTCATTTTTGTTTTAAACATTTATTTATTTTTGAGAGACAGAGCGTGAGCAGGGGAGTGGCACAGAGAGAGAGGGAGACACAGAATCCGGAGCCGGCTCCAGGCTCTGAGTTGTCAGCACAGAGCCCCACGCAGGGCTCGAATCCCTGAACTGTGGGATCATGACCTGAGCCAAAGTCGGACAGCCAACCGACAGAGCCACCTAGGTGCCCCATTTTGTTGTTGTTGTTTTTAATAAAAACTAATTCTCCTAGAAAACATTCCTGTCAATGGAGCCACAAATTATGAAATTAGCAAGTTTTTAAAAATGTAGTTATGGATTCACAGAGATAGAAGAGAAGTAACTGCTGAAGGGTATGCTGAGGGCATGAACTGGACACCTCTGTGCCTGGGTGACAGACCCTGGTCACCCTGGTCTGCTGCTCACTCCCGTAGCCCCTTCCTCCTCAATGCCTCCAGCCTTTTCACTCTTGTGGATTAAAATCCTTCTGGAAGGCTCTTCTTGTTTGTATTTTTTTTATATACGAAGTGTTTTCACACCATGCTCGGAGTCTCCTTTGGCAGGATCATTAAAAAACAGCCTCCCCCAGGGGCGCTTGGGTGGCTCAGTCAGTTAAGCATCTGACTTCAGCTCAGGTCATGATCTCATGATTCATGGGTTCGAGCCCCGCGTCGGTCTCTGTGCTGACAGCTCAGATCCTGGAGCCTGCTTCGGATTCTGTGTCTCCCTCTCTCTCTGACCCTCCCCTGCTCAGACTCTCTCTCTCTCTCAGAAATAAAAAAACATTAAAAAAAAAACAAACCAGCCTCTCCTGGATTCTGGACCCTGTCCTGAGGCTTACGTCCATGTATTTATGGAGCTATCAGAGCCTGGACACCAGATCGGTGTTCCTCAACAGAGCTATCAAAGCCCTTTGCCTCTGGTGATCTGTTTTGTTCTGTGCTTGGCCAGAAACGGAGGGCACCGAACGGAAGACATAGTAATTATTTCAGTAAACAAACAATATCCCCAATATCGCCTGGTTTTTGATTTTTGTTCTGGTGTTTTCTGATAACCCTCAATGACAGTTTGAATATTCCTTCTCTGTTCACTGTATTTATTTATTTATTTATTTAAATCTGAGAGAGCAAGAAAGCACATGCGAGCGGCAGGAGAGGGGCAGAGAGAGAGAGAGAGAATTTTTTAAACAGTTTATTGTCAAGTTGGTTTCCATATAACACCCAGTGCTCATCCCCACGCCCATCACCCGCCTTCCCCTCCACCCCACCCCCATCAGCCCTTAGTTTGTTCTCAGCATTCAAGAGTCTCTCATGGTTTGCCTCCCTCCCTCTCCTCCACTATTTTTCCCCTTCTTCTCCCCCACGGTCCTCCGTTAAGTTCCTCCTAATCCACCTATACATGCAAACATATGGTATCTGTCCTTCTCTGCCTGACTTATTTCACTCAGCATCACACCCTCAAGTTCCATCCACGTTGCTACACGCGGCCAGATTTCATTCTTTCTCATTGCCATGTAGTATTCCATCGTATAGATAATCCACATCTTCTTGATGGACACTTAGGTGAGAGAGAGAGAATCCTAAGCTTGCTCCACACCCAGTGTTGAGCCTGACACAGGGGCTCAATCCCATGACCTTTGGGATCATGACCTGAGCCGAAATCAATAGTTGGACACTCAACCGACGGAGCCACCCAGGCTCCCCCTTCTGTTCACGTTAAAGGAAAGGCAGAGAGGTTGAAATTAGCTTTGGGATACCCTCTGTTGGGACTGACAACTTGCCCTCAAGTCTTCTACTGTTTTTTTTTTCTTCTGGATAATAGAGATGTTACTTCATCTTTTTTTCTTTTTTTCCTCGCCCCCCCTTTTTTTTTGTACTGTGTAGTATAGCTTGACTTTATTTATTTATTTATATTTTTTTCAACTGTTTTAGATGACAGAAAAATCGTGAAAGCAGTGCGGAGAGTTCCCACATATCTGCATCCAGTTTCCCCCGTTATTGACCACCCATGTTGGTACGAACATTTGTTACAATGAATGAATCAGTATATCCTTATTAACTAAAGTCCAGACTTTATACAGATGTCCTTGCTTTCTCTCCAGTGTCCTTTTTCAGTTCCAGGGTTCCACCCAGGACACCACAGTACATTTGGTGATCATATCTCCTTCAGTTCTTCTTGGCCATGACGTTCTCGGAACGTCCTTGCTTTTGACGACCTCCATAATTTTGTGAGGACAAGTCAGGTATTTTATAGAATACTCAGTTGTTTTATCCTGATGGTTTCCTCATAATTAGTTGAGCATGGGGTTATAAGTCTACAGGAAGATCACAGAGGGAAAGTGCTGTTTTCATCACATTGTGTCAAGAGTGTATAGTATCAGGGGTGCCTGGGTGGCTCAGTCTGTTAAGCGTATGACTTCGGCTCAGGTCATGATCTCACGGTTCGTGGGTTTGAGCCCCACGTTGGGCTCTGTGTCAATAGCCAGTTCAGAACCTGGAGCCTGTTTCGGATTCTGTGTCTCCTCCCTCTCTGACCCTCCCCTGCTCACACACTCTCTCTCTCAGAAATAAAGAACATTAAAAAATAAAAGAGTGTATAGTACCAATGTGACATTACTGTGGGTATTGACCTTGATCATCTGGCTCAGGTATTGTTTTTCAGGCTTCTCCACTGCAAGATTACTTCCCCCCACTTTCCACATTGTAGTCTTTGGAATTAAGTTGCTGTGTGAGGTGAGCACTTCAGAGATGGAAAGCGCATTACCACGCACTACCTCCCTAAGAGTGTAATAACTACATCAATTGTTTGGAATTTTTCTGCACAGGCAATTGGCTTCTTCTCCCCCATTCACTTATTTATTCAATCGTTTATTGGTATCAGACTCATGGGTATTTACTTTATATATCCTGAATTACACTCTAATACTAAGTTATTTTTTTTTCTTTTTGTAGCTCAAATTGTTCCAGCTTTTGCTGTTAAGAGCTCTTTCATCGACTTCCTTGGCATTTTCCAATCAATGTGGGTTTTTGTTTTTGTTATTTCCTTATTTCCTGGTACTGTAGCGTGCTTTCACTTAGTAATATGTGTTAAGATTCATCTATGTCTTCTTGTGAGTTGAGAGCGCATTTCTTTTTATCTCTGAATAATATACCATTGTGTGGATGTGCCACGGTTTGTTTACCCATCACCCATTGAAATATATTTTTCGGATGCTTCCGGTATTTGTCAGTTGTGAATTAGGGTGTTATAAGCTTCCACATGTTTATGGTAGACATGTTTTCAAATTAGATGGATAAATACTTAGGAATGTGATTTTAGAATCATACGATAAAGATGTATTTAGCTTTGTAAGAAACTGCCAACTATCTTCTAAATGGATATAATATTTCACGTTCGCTCCCCCCACCCCCCAGCAATGAGCGAGAGATGCTGTCACTTCACACCCTGGCCAGCAATTGGTGGTATCGGTTTTGTCAAATGGCTTCTAGCCATTCTTGTAAGTAAATTGTGGTATTTTGTGCTTTTGGATCTTCTGCTTTTAATTTTCCTTTGAGCAAATAACAAAATTACTTCACAGTGACTGGAAAGCTGGTATATGGCTGCCCTTTTGTTAGACTATTTGAAGAGTTACATCGGATATCTTCTAAAATAAAAGTCTAACAATTGTGTGAGCATATATACGTTGGAAAGTCAAATATTTATGTCTTTTTAGTGATCAGTGAAACTCTTTTTGATCTAAAAATTCTGAAGAAAAGACTATTAGGGATGGAATCCAAAGGGATTGATTTCTCATTTACTGGACACTTTCTGTGGCAATGGATAGAGAGAAATAACACAGAAGCGCTTTTCATCCAAGTTTATTATCTAGTAGGGGTATATATCATTTCTACTATAAGTAGAAAGAATCTCAAAATAATGATTTTAGATAAAGATGATGGAGAAGATACATTATTATTAGAACTTTGGGGGAGAGGGCCGCCTGGGTGCCTCAGTTTGTTAAGTCCGACTTCAGTGCAGGTCATGATCTCACAGTCCATGAGTTTGAGCCCCGTGTAGGGCTCTGTGCTGACAGCTTAGGGTCTGGAGCCTGCTTCGGATTCTGTCTCCCTCTCTCTCTGCCCTTCCCCAGCTCATACTGTCTCTCAAAAATAAATAAACATTAAATTAAAAAAAAAGAAATTTGGGGGAGATGCTTTTTATTTAACCATGTATTACTTTTTGCAAACTACATAATTGGCTTAAAAGATCGATTTTTAAAAAAAAATTTTTTTTAATGTTTTATTTATTTCTAGGAGAGAGAGAGAGACAGCATGAGCAGGGGGAGGGTCAGAGAGAGAGGGAGTCACAGACTCTGAAACAGGCTCCAGGCTCTGAGCTGGCAGTCAGCACAGAACCCGACGCGGGGCTCGAACCCACGAACCGCGAGATCATGACCCAAGCGAAAGTCGGACGCTTAACCGACTAAGCCACCCAGGCGCCCCAAAATATCGATTTTTATATTCCATTTTACGTCCTTAAAATAACAGAATATCAAATTCAACTAAACCCATCTGCGGTGGGATGGTTTGGATGGCTCTGAACGCCTGCCTTCTTTGCCCTTATCATTGCCTGAGTTTCTGCAGTGAGGCCAGGTTAATCTTTTGCTGCTCCTGCCGAGAGCCCAGAGAACTCATCTATCTTTGTACAAGTGGGTAATTCCTTAGTCCTCCCTGGGATTTGGGTTGGGTAAGAATGATTTATGCTAGTAGGTAATTTTATTCACATTTCTTCATTGTTTTACAAGGCTGAAGTTGAGTAATGATGTAACCTTTAACATCAGAGGGCCTATTTAACCCTACATTTGGTTTATTTAAGTTAATACCATCCGGTAGTTGCCTATTTTGATTTTCCCGAAACTTTGAACTTTGCCCTCTCTTTATTCTTGATAACCTGGGGTCTGCCCTTACCATCCTGCTTGGTCTCTTGGGATTTGCAAATTACGGATCTGATTTGGTTTAGAAAAGACATTCCTGTGCGTTTTTAAACCTCCACCCAAGCAGTTCCTGATGTAATCATGGAACAGACTCGAAATCACCAGTTCAGTTAGAGGATAAAGGAAGGATAAATCAGTGGGGGTTGTGTCTCCCTGTCATGAAGTCTAGCTTCTCTGGCCCTGAGAGTTAGAAAGCCTGACAGTCCCCTACTGCTCTGTACTTGGTCTTTAATTCCTGGTTTGGGGTGCCAGTGCCCCATCAGCGTGTTTGAGTGACCAGTCGCCCTGGCCTAGAGGATTCCTACAGTAACGCTGGGTTCCCGGCTACTCATGTGGGTGGTGTGAAGAACTGGACACGTTCCCAGAGCTTTCTTACTGTTCCGTAACCACCTTCAGAGCCGATTCACTTAGGGCTGCCATGGGGTGAGGCTTCAGCCGTCGATGTGGGGCAAGTATCCATCAGTTCTCAGAAGTCACGTTGCCGTTCTGTCTGTCTGGGAGCCAATAAAATTTCAGAACGTGTTCAACTTTAAATCCTAAGAGGAGAGAAACATGAACTCATTTGTGCCACATCAATCCTCAGTAATAACTTTTTGTTACAACAGAAAGAGCTCATGATCAGTGTAGAACATTAGAAAGGCGAGCAAAAATAAACATTAAATCCTATCACCGTCCCTTTGCCTAAGCTCACTACGGCCACACCTGTGCATATCCTACTGGTGATTTTTTAGATGTACACATAAGTCCATTATTATTATTATCAGAATGATATCATACTGTACACATTGTTTTGTGACTTGTGTTGTCAGCTAGCCATTCCCATTTTATTTATTTATTTATTTGTTTATTTACAAATAGTTTATTGTCAAATTGGTTTCCACATAACACCCAGTGCTCATCCCCACAAGTGTCCTCCTCCATGCCCATCCCCCCTCCCCCCACATCCATCAGTCCTCAGTTTTTGTCAGCATTCAAGAGTCTCTCATGGTTTGCCTCTCTCCCTTTCCCCCACCATTTCCCCCTTCTTCTCCCCCTTGTTCCTCCGTCAAGTTCCTCCTAATCCTCCTATACGTGCAAACATATGATATTTGTCCTTCTCTGCCTGACTTACTTCGCTCAGCATAACACCCTCAAGGTCCATCCATGTTGCTACACATGGCCAGATTTCATTCTTTCTCATTGCCATGTAGTATTCCATGGTATAGATAAACCACATCTTCTTGATCCATTTGTCCGTTGATGGACACTTAGGCTCTTTCCATATTTTAGCTATTGTTGAGAGTGCTGCTATGAATGCCATTTCCATTTTAATAACAATTTTCTTCTCATGTACTTTCTAAGCCATGTTCATGTTCAGATTTTCCCCCAAATATCTCTGCTGCTTGTTTTGCAAATAAATATCCAATTGGATATCATACATTGCATTGTGGTTCTTATATCCTATGTATGGGAAAAAATTTCCATTTCTCTCAGAATTTGTCTAGTAGATACCAAAACTAAATATTGTGTTTCACCAGAACTCTTCTTTTTAAACTTTTTTTCATTGTTTTATTGTGAGAGAGATAGAGAACAAGGGGAAAGGCAGAGAGAGAAAGAGAGAGAGAGAGAGAGAGAGAGAAACCTAAGCAGGCTCTGTGCTGTCAGTGTGAGCTCCACGTGGGGCTTGATCTCGCAATCATGAGATCATGACCTGATTCAAAATCAGGAGTCTGATGCTTAACCAACTGAGCCACCCAGGAGCCTCTCAACAGGCTCTGGTGATAATGATAAAACATGGCAGATTTTGAGGGACCCTTGTAAATTAGACTCTACTTAGGCCTAACTGAAGAATTTTCTTTTTTTCAAAAAAATGTTTATTTAATTTTGAGAGAGGGAGAGATTATGAGCAGAGGAGGGATATGGGGATGTGGGGAGAGAAAATTCCAAGCAGGCTTCATGTTGTCAGCAAAGAGCCCAATGTGGGGCTCAAACTTATGAACCTCACGATCATGGCCTGAGCCGAAACTGAGAGTCAGACAATTAACCCACTGAGTCACCCAGGCTCCCCTAACTGAAGAATTTCCTTGACCAGCAGACAATGGGGCTTGTCTTAACCAGTTTTTTACTATGGACTCTGCCCTAATCAAGAGTGCTAGTTTTCATTCCTTCCACCACACCTGTACGTCACCGCCTTCAACCCACTAGCCTCCCCCTGAGTGAACTACTCTGTGAGTATCTATTAGTGTGTATTTCTCTGCCTGGCCAGGAAACAATGACTTTATATTTTCATTTTCCTTGACCTCTGGTGGCATTTGCTTTCTTTTTTGAAACCCACAATATTGAAGAACTTACTTAGTAAGCTGCTGATGGCAGTCTGGTAAATATTAGGCACGATGAATTGATCAGCACAAAGGTATATTAAGTTGGACTGTTTGGAGACATGACCTCCGAGGAAGATGACTGAGCCCTTGAACCAGCTTCCCCATCCCAGTTCGCACGTGGTGCTGGCTTACCTGTTGGCTCCTCCCCCCAGGGCTGCACGTGACCAGTGGTCTGTTTTATCACACGGGCACTTTGGAGAGTCTACATGTTTGCTTCTGTGCTTTTAGGTTGGATAGAGTTGCCTTGGGAACACTTCTTCTGAAGTTTGTTTATTTCTCCAGTCTGCAGATTTGCCCAGATTTCTTAGGCAAATAGCTGGATTTTGACCCATCCACGCCAGGAGTAGAATTCACAAGGCTTCTAAGGTTTGGCCTCCTATGATGTGTAATTTTCTGAACTCATCCAACTCCAGAGTCTCAAATTCTGTCTCACAAGCACTTCATTTGAGATTGACAAATCAATGTCTCTATTTCCTTTTAGTTTTTGAAGTTAAAAAAAAAAGGATTTATTTCTAATTTTCAATGTGTGCATTGCAAATAATAGAACGGTGAGTTGGGGGGATTGGGTGTTCTCTATTTCTTTGTGGGACATGCTGTATCCCACTGCACACAGTGTTTACTTGCTTTGAAGTTTAGTTTCCTCACCATAAAATGGAGGTAACACTCCTATGACAGAATTATCCCTAAGATTGAAAAATAGAATTCCTTGAAAGCACTTATCTACAGGACCTGCATAAATGTTGTGTGGGCTGAGAATAAATGATTATTTTAACTTGCATTTTCTGTTATCTTTTAAACTGAGTTATTATAAATGATCCCAAGAAATAGTTGGCATGGCTCCAGATGTCGGGGAGATGAAGGTTCTGGTAGAACTTGCTCTAGGTCGGACCCTTTCATTCAAGGTCTTCAGGGCTTGGAAGAAACCTTGGAGTCTGTCCTCTGACACAGTGATCATGTTTCCCTTGAGAAAGGTAAAAGTGCCAGACAGCCATCTATTGAGATGCGTTTTCATGACACCCGTAGCAATACTAAGGGTGGCCGGCTGGTTCAGTTGGTGGAACATGAGTCTCTTGGTCTCGGGGTTGTGAGTTTGTAGGAAATGCTTAGAAATAAAATCTTAAAAGAAATAGCAAAACTGTAGGATAAAAGGTGTTGGTAGGAGATAATAAGACTAATAACAATGATTATGATGGTAACGGCTATTTATGTGCGTCTTGACTACAGTATCAGGCACCGTTCCAAGGACTTTGTAGATAATAATTCTTAAGTCTTACATTGGCCTCATTAGGGCAACACTGTTATAATCACCTTGGCCTATATTTCCTTTTGCCAGTTGGCCTTTATCTTTTTGATTGTTGTAAAATATCCATAATATGAAGTTTGCCATTTTAATCATTTTTTATGTGTACATTTTAGTGGCATTAAGCACATTTACACGGCTGTGCACCCATCACCACCATCAATGTCCAGAGCTGTTCCATCTCCCTGAACGGAAACTCTGTCCCCATGAGGCACTAGCTCCTCATTTCCCCTCCCCCAGCCCCTGGCAACCACCATTCTACTCTATGTCTCCGTGAATCTGATTACTGCAGGTACCTCATTAAAGTAGAATCCTACAGTATTCGTCCTTTGGAGTCTGGCTTGTTGTATCCTGCATAATGTCCTCAAGGTTCATCTGTACTGTAGCATGTGATGGAATTTCATTTCTCTCTAGGCTAAAATAAGATTTCACTGTATCCATATTTTATTTATCCACTGATCCATTCAGACACTTGGGTTGTTCCCACCTTTTGACTCTTGGAAATGACGCTGCTATACACAAGGGTATACTCATATCTCTTTCAGTCCCTGCTTTCAGTTCTTTTGGGTATATTCTCGGGAGTGGAATTTCTGTTATATGGTAATTGTATAACTGCTTGAGGAGTCACTGTTGTGTTTTCCCATATTGGCTGCACCATGTCAGGTTCCCGGAAGCAATGCACAGGAGTTCCAAGTTTTCGACATCCTCATCAACACTTGTGATTGGTTGTGTCATTTGTTAAATTTCCTTTCTTTTTTTAATGTTTATTTATTTTTGAAAGAGAGAGAGAGAGAGACAGAGTGTGAGTGTGGGAGGGGCAGAGAGTGAGGGAGACACAGAATCCAAAGCAGGCTCCAGGCTCTGAGCTATAAGCACAGAGCCCGTCGAGGGGCTCAAACTCACGCACTGCGAGATCATGACCTGAGCTGAAGTCGGATGCTTAACCGACTGAGTCACCCAGCCGCCCCTCATAGGTTGGTAATTCTTGATTAATGCCTAGAAACTTCAGAAAAATGGAACAGAATTGAAGCAATTTATGATACTCATAAATACAAATCTTTACAGTATTATATATTGGCAATGCATAATTTTGATGCCTGATTTCTTATGAAAAATTTAAATTTCTTTAAGAATTTGACTATTGTTATGTACATTGTTTTTAATTAGGTTAATTAAAAACTCTTGGGAAACACACATGAGGTTTTATGCTAAAAGTGGCTTAGATTAATTTTAGTTATTACTCCTATATAAGACTGAAGAGAGCTCTCACCTCAGGCAGGAAGCTGACCTCATTCGTGTGAGAAACCAAATGTTTTGAAGTCAGAGCTGAACACAGTTTTACAAAATGAAAATTAAAAAAAAAAAAAACATTAAAAGGTTTGAAAAAAAGATCCAAAAAGCTTCCGGACATCAAATAACTCTTACACGTCAGTTGACCTAAATAAAATAGCTGTAAAATAGTTGTATAAACTAGATTAATTTTGAGTTTTTCATGGATCCAGTAGTCAAGAGAAGGCAGAGTGGGATTTCATCAGCAGAGAGAGACTCTGTTTTAGTAATATTTGCTCACCCAGACACTCTCTGTGTCTGGAAGGCTTCTGATTTTACTTTAGCTACAGTGCTTAATCTCTTTGGAGACAGAGAGCTCTAGCATGAATTATTTTAAATCATTCTGCAACACAAAATTCTTTTTTATATCAGCAACCTTTTCATTTTCAAGGAAGAAGGGGAAGAGCTTGAGTAGTACCTTAAAATTGGACCAGTAAAAGCTAGCATGAAGCTTTTCAATGAACTCCCCACTTCTGTGATTGGGACAGTGATCATCCTTTCTCTGTCTCTTACAGTGGTCTGGAAGCTGATCATTCAGCTGGTCCGGCTTGTTTAGTCTTGTTCAGAACACGGACATGCGTTTACTCTTCACTTGTGCCAATTAAACCTACTGAAAAAGAGCCACAAAGCTTCTCAACTCCCTTTCTGTTGCCATCAAATACCTGCTAAGAGTCCTTTGATTGAGCGTCATGGACCAGCAGTGAAAAAGCACCGCAATACCCAAAAGAAGTGCAGAAACCTTTGTCATAAAAATTGTATGTGACTCAAGAGTAACCCTAATCTGAGAGTGAGGAGGACATAAGCGTTTAAAATTTTTTAAAAATGTTTTTTATTTATTTCTGAGAGCCAGCAAGCAAGGGAGGGCCAGAGAGAGAGGGAGATACAGAATCTGAAGCAGGCTCCAGATTCTAGCTAGCTGTCAGCACAGAGCCCAACATGGGGCTTGAACCCATGAACTGTGAGATCATGACCCGAGCCGCAGTTGGATGCTTAACTGACTGAGCCACCCAGGCACTCTGACATAAGCATTCTAAAATGTGATGTGACTGAGGTTTAGACTTGAAAAGTTCATCCCTACATTGGAAATTAAAAGAGAAAGTGGAGAGAAAATGAGGATTGTTTGTAAAATTCTTCAAGGTGCCATTTCTTAGCCTGGATCTTTCTATAATCATCTTTAATGAGCACAAATGTCTAGCAAAACATGCAGTGTTATCTACAGCTCATGTATTATGACATTTTGGCTCATTTAGAGAAGTTAGATAATTTTCTGGAGGTTAAAAATATGACAGTATCTCTATGTACCGAACACTTACAGTGCTTTTCTTTTGAGCTTCATTTTCAGTGCTTATATTCAGCGATTGTCTTCTTTGGTTTGAACCCTTTCGTCATTGGTCAGTCTAAGGGTCCTTTGCTCAAAACATTTTTGTGATTTAATATTTGGGATTTGTCTTAGCCCGTCGATCATAGAAAATAAGTTTCTCTGTGCTCTTGACTGTTTTGTTGTTATTTGTATCTTTGCTCATTTTTCCATTTTACTGCTGTTCTTTTTTTCTCTTTGAGTTAGAGGAAATATGATTTCCCCCCATGATGTAAATTCAAAAATGTCTTTTTCTAACTTTATTATTTTTTTCCCCATGTTATCTTAATCTCAAGTGTTTTGCCATGTGGAATTTAAAAAATTACATAACATTTTTTTCTGCTTATTTTTTTGAGGTAAAATACATATAAAATTCACCATTTTAATAATTTAAAAAACATTTTAAACACTTATTCATTTTTGAGAGAGAGAGATAGAGTACGAGTGGGAGAGGAGCAGAGAGAGGGAGTTACAGGATCTGAAGCAGGCTCCAGGCTCTGAGCTGTCAGCACAGAGCCAGACGCGGGGCTCAAACCCACAAGCAGTGAGATCATGATCTGAGCCAAAGTTGGACAGGTGCCCCCATTTTAACCATTTTTAAGTGTACAGTTTAATGCTATTAAATACATTCATGATATTGTGCAAGCATTACCACTGTCCTTCAGAACTCTTCTTAATTTTAATTTTATTTTAAAAATTATTTTATTTTAATTCTAGTGTAGTTAACATACAGTGTTATATTAGTTTCAAGTATACAATATAGTGATTCACCACTTCCATACATCACTCAGTGCTCATCACAAGTGCCCTCCTTAATCCCCACCATGTATTTCACCCAGCCTCCCCATCTCCCCTCTGGTAACCATCAATTTGTTCTCTATAGTCAAAAGTATGTTTTTTGATTTGTCTTTTATTTTCCCTTTGTTCCTTTGTTTTGTTTCTTAAATTTCACACATGAGTGAAATCATATGGTATTTGTCTTTCTCTGATTGGCTTATTTTGCTTTGCATTATACTTTCTGGATCCATCCATGCTGTTGCAAATGGCAAGATTTCATTCCTTTTTATGGCTGCATAATATTCCACTATATAGATACCACATCTTCTTTATCCATTTATCGGTGGATGGATATTTGTCCTACTTCCCCATATCTTGGCTATTATAAATAATGCTGCAATAAACATAGGGGTGCATGTATCCTTTTGAATTAGTGTTTTTGTAGTCTTTGGGAAAATATCCAGTAGTGCAATTACTGGCTTATAAGGTAGTTCTATTTTTAACTTTTTGAGAAACTCCATACTGTTTTCCACCAACAGTGCACAAGTGTTCCTTTTTCTTCACATCCTTGCCAACACTTTTATGTTTTTGATTTGAGCCATTCTGACAGGTGTAAGGTGACAACTTATGGTGACTTTGATTTCCATTTCCTGATGATGAGTGATGTTGAGCATCTTTTCATGTGTCTGTTGGCCATCTGGATGTCTTCTTTGGAAAAATGTCTGTTCATGACTGCTGCCCATCTTTTAATTGGGTTATTTGTTTTTTGTTTTTTTTTTTGACTGTTGAGTTGTATCAGTTCTTTGTATATTTTATATGTTAACCCTCTATCCAATACATCATTTGCCAATATCTTCTCCCATTATGTAGATTGCTTTTTGGTTGTGTTGATTATTTCCTTTGCCATGTAGAAGCTTTTTATTTTGATGTAATACCAAAGTTTATTTTTGCTTTTGTTTCCCTTGCCTCAGGAGACATATCTAGAAAGAAGTTGTTATGGCCAATGTCAGAGAGATTACTGCCTGTGCTCTCTTCTAGGATTTGTATTGTTTCAGTCCTCACATTTAGGTCCTTGCTCCATTTTGAGTTTATTTTTGTGGATGGTTTAGAAAGTGGTCCATTTTCATTCTTTTGCATCTAGTTGTCCAGTTTTCCCAGTATCGTTTGTTGAGATTGTCTTTTTCCCATTGTATATTCTTGCCTCTTTTTTCAAAGATTTAATTGACCATATGATTGTGGGTTTATTTCTGGGCTTTCTATTCTGTTCATTGATCTATATATTTATTTTTGTCCCAGTACCATACTGTTTTGATAACTATAGCTTTGTAATATAACCCAAAGTCTGGAATTGTGATGCCTCTAGCATTTTTTGTTTTCTTTTTCAAGATTGCATTAGCTATTCAGGGTCTTTTGTGGTTCCATACATATTTTAGGATTGTTTGTTCTAGCTCTGTGAAGAATGCAGTGCTATTTTGATAAGGATTGAATTAAATGTGGAGATTGCTTTGGGACATTTTAACATACGGACATTTTAACAGCATTTGTTCTTCCAATCCATGAGCATGGAATGTTTTTCCATTTCTTTGTGTCCTTTTCAATTTCTTTCATCAGTGTTCTACAGTTTTCGGGGAACAGGTCTTTTACCTCCTGGTTAAGTGTATTCCTAGGTATTCTAGTATTTAGAATTTTTGGTGCAATTGTAAATGGGATTGTTGTCATAATTTATTTTTCTGCTGCTTCATTATTAGTATCACATGATCATTTTAATATACTTTTGTTTTAATGGCTCTGGTTTTTGTGATCATTAAATTTAATTGAATTGTTATTAATCATTAAATTAAAATGATCATTAAAACAATGATCTCATGTGCTCGTCTTGTACTTTATAGTTTCTTTTCCTTCCGATTTTTAATCTTTCTGGATCTCAATGTGGTGTACAAATTAAGCAACAGATATGGTATAGGCATAATTGTGTCCCCCTAGAATTCATGTTGACATCCTAACCCCTAGAACATCAGAATCTGACCTTATTTGGAAATAGGGCTGTTGCAGATGTAATCAGTTAAGTTGAGGTCATACAGGAGTAAAGTGGACTCCTAATCCAATAGGACCAGTGTCCTTCTAAAGAGTGAGACTGTAGACACACATACACAGGGAGAATGTCATGTGAAGATTGGAACCACATGGCTACAAGCCAAGGAACTAACTGCAGCTAGGAGTCAGGCCTGGGACAGGTCCTTCCCTAGAACTTTGAGGGGGAGCATGGCCCTTCCACACCTTCGATGTTGGACTTCTAGCCTCCACAATGTGGAAAATCAATTTCTGTGGTTTAAGCCACTCAGCTTGTGATGTTTTCCTATAGCAGCCTAACCACCTAATACAGAACACAAATGAGTTTTGTCTCCTTGGCTACTCAGTTATCCCAACACCAGTATCTCAACATCAGGGGCCATTGATTTGTAAAGCCAGTTTTGCAAATCCTGGATTCGTGTATGTGGATGACTTGACTTCTACAGCTTCTAGTCCACTGTCATTGTCTATTCAGACACAGGTAGCCCAGAGTTTCAGGCCCAGATGCTTTATGATGTGCTTTGACATCTGCTAGGACAATGACATCTCCATATCTTTATTTATTTTTTGATTTTTTAAATGTTTATGTTTTGAGAGAGAGAGAGATAGAGTGAGAGCAGGGGAGGTACAGAGAGAGAGAGAGGGAGACACAGAATTTCAAGCAGGCTCCAAGCTCTGAGCTGTCAGGCCAGAGCCCAACACAGGGCTCAAACCCACAGGCTGTGAGATCATGACCTGAACCGAAGTCAGATGCTTAACCGACTGAGCCACCCAGGTGTCCCATCCACAACTTTATTTTTTAAAGTATGTTTCTGGCTCTCTTGTTTGATACTTTTACATACAAATTTTAGAATTTTCTTTTTCTTCAATATTCTTCAGTATTAGTATAGTGTTTCTAGATCTGTGCAATTCTTTCCTTTTACATTTCCTCTTTGGCAAACAATGGGCTTTCAATTGGATTTTTTAATTATTATTTTTTCCTCTCCATTTGTATATTTTTTGCCTTGGTGGTTCCTAATATATGGACTTTGGCACTTCAACACCTATCTGTGGTAACTCTTAATTGCAAAAATATTTTCTCTGTTTTCTTTTCCTCCTGGGAGAGTCCCCAATTAGATCCTCATTTGTGTCTGTTTTACTTTTCATTGACTCAATTGTGTATGTGTTTTTTCAAACACAACTATTACATTTGTGATACCTAAAATACATTTTTAAAATTCTATTTATTTATTTTGAGAGAGACAGAGAGAGAGAACACGAGCAGGGGAGGGGGAGAGAAAGGGAGAGAGAGAAAGAAAGAGAATCCCAAGAAGGCTCAACACTGTCAGCATAGAGCCTGATGTGGGGCTCAACCTAACGAACAGTGACACTGTGACCTGAACTGAAATCAAGAGTCAGATGCTTAACTGACCGAGCCACCTAGGAGCCCCAAACCTAAAATATTTTAAATGAAAGACTGACACCAAGGGCACTGAATTGGATTAATCACAATTCTTCTTCATTGCAGAGTCTCAAATTTTGCCCAGTATCACCTCTTTATTTATGGATAATGATATATCAAGCTTCTGTGAAACCACCAACAAATACAAGCTAGGATCTTGAAAACAGCTGATATCCACAGTGGGTGCCAGTATCCTATGCCTCTCTCCCCTCTGCCATAGGAATCTTGAATCCTGTGTTCATTGCTCCCTTACTTTTTCATTGTACCCACATATTTCTAAAAATGTATCCTTAAAAAAATTTTTTTAAGTCTTTATTTAGTCTTGAGAGACAGAGAGAGACAGAGCACCACTAGGGGAGAATCCAAAGCAGGCTCCAGGCTCTGAGCTGTCAGCGCAGAGCCCAACGTAGGGCTCAAACTCCCAAACTGCGAGATCATGACCTGAACTGAAGTTGGACACTTAACCAACTGAGCCGCCTAGGAGCCCCTAAAAATGTATCTTTTAAGTTTATTTTTTAATTAAGTTTTATTTTATATTAATATTTAATTTTAATTTTTTGAGAGTGGGGAAGGGGTGCACAGAGAGAGAGGGACAGAGGATCCAAAGTGGGCTCCATGCTGACAGCAGCGAGTCCAATACTGGGCTCAAACTCATGAACTGTGAGATCATGACCTGACTGAAGTTGCACTCTCAATCGACTGAGCCATCCAGGCGCTCCAATTTTTTATTGACTTTTACAAAAAGAGGTCATGCTTTATGTAATTCCTGGGAGCTATTGTCTCTACCTATTCTTATATTGCTAAGACTCTTCCATATTGGTGTCTCCTGTTGTAGCTCCTTTGTTTGGGCTTCTGCATAATATTCTGTGTGTGACTATATACTACGTTATTTTTCGGGCATTTTCTCTTTGATTGGCATTTGGGTTATTTCCACGTTTTTGCTACTGTAAACAATGCTCCTATGAACATTTCTGCTTTGATGTAACTGTGTAAAGCCTTCTCTTGACATATAGCCAGATATGTGAATGTCAGCTTCTAAAGACAAACTGTTTTCCAGTGTGTCCCCTCCAGGTTGTGCTATCTTGAGCAGTGTGTAAGAAGTCCTGTAGATTCACTCTCTGACACTTGTTATTTCCACACCTTTAAATTTTTGCTAAACAAAAGGATTTATAAGGATGTTGTTTTGTGGTCTTGATGTACATTTCCCCTGTCTCCATGACAGTGAGCATCTTTTCATATACTTGTTTGCCAAGCATATGTTTTCTCTTCTGTGAAATACCTATTTCAGTCTTTTGCCCATTTATCTATCAAGTTATATCTATTTTTCTCATTGGTAGGAATTATTATACTACTACTGATATTAATTCTTTCTGGTTGCACATATCTACATATTTTGATGAACAGTTTTAAATTTTATTATAGTTCAATTTATTAATATTTTCTTATAAAGTTAGTTCTTACTGTGTCTTAAGAAATCTGCAACAGGGGCACCTGGGTGGTTCAGTCAGTTGAGCATCTGACTTCAGCTCAGGTCATGATCTCATGGTTCGTGGGTTCAAGCCCTGCATCGGGCTCTGTGCTGACAGCTTGGAGCCTGGAGCCTGCTTCGGATTCTGTGTCTCTCTCTCTCTCTCTCCCCCTCACCTGCTCCAAGTTTCATTTTTATCTTTTCATTGCATTATAAGTTAATTTTCATGGAATCACACATTAGATGTTCTTGTATGAGTGACTTTTTCTCTCACTATTATATTTCTTAGTGTATCTACTTTGGTGCATGTAACCCTGCAACACAGATTCATTTTTATTGCTTTACAGTATTTCCTTGTATGAATACTCTGTGGTTTATTTATCTATGCCATTTTATTGTATTGTATTTATTTATTTAAATATTTGTTATTTTTGAGAGGGAGAGAGTGGGGGAGGGGCAGAGGGAGGGAGAGGGAGAATCCCAAGCAGGCTCCAGGCTGTCAGCACAGCTCTTTATGTATCTTTGTTGCATCATGGAGCATTTGTTGGGTCAACACCTTGGAACATGTTAACTGGATCAAAGGCTTTGCTCAAACTGGGTCGATCAGTAGTTCTCAAAGAGTGGCCTATAGATCCTGGGGGCCCCTGAAACCTTTCAGGGAGTCTGTGATGTAAAACCTATTTTCATAATAATACTAGACATTATTTGTCCTTTTGCACTACAATGATGTTTGCATTAATGTTGCAAAAGTCATGATTGGTCAAACTATAGCTACTTCATCTGGCCCAAGGCAAAAGGACCAAACTTTAGTGGTAGTCATTGTCTTCCTGCTGGACACTAGCAGGAAAAAGTGTCAGTTTCACTTAAGAATGTCTGGGAGGAAGCAGTAAAATCTAATTTTATTGAGTCTCAAAGGTTGAGGAGATGTCTTTAACATTCTGTGTGGTGAAATGAGAAATATACAAAAAGCTGTAAATCAAAGTATGGTGGTTCTCTTGGGAAAGAGTTTGTTGACATTTTGGAAACTCTTATCTATCACTGTGAGGTTAGACGGTTTCCAGTGATGAAAAACCTTTTGGTAGGATCCCACAGTGATTATAACAAATGTGATTTTTTTTTTTTTTAAAAATAGTTTATTGTCAAATTAGTTTCCACATAACACCCAGTGCTCATCCCCACAAGTGTCCTCCTCCATGCCCATCCCCCCTCCCCCCCACATCCATCAGTCCTCAGTTTTTGTCAGCATTCAAGAGTCTCTCATGGTTTGCCTCTCTCCCTTTCCCCACCATTTCCCCCCTTCTTCTCCCCCTTGTTCCTCGTTAAGTTCCTCCTAATCCTCCTATACGTGCAAACATATGATATTTGTCCTTCTCTGCCTGACTTATTTTGCTCAACATAACACCCTCAAGGTCCATCCACGTTGCTACACATGGCCAGATTTCATTCTTTCTCATTGCCATGTAGTATTCCATGGTATAGATAAACCACATCTTCTTGATCCATTCGTCCGTTGATGGACACTTAGGCTTTCCATGTTTTGGCTATTGTTGAGAGTACTGCTATGAACATTGGGGTACATGTGCTCCTATGCATCAGCATTTCTATATCCCTTGGGTAAATTTCTAGCAGTGCTATTGCTGGGTCATAGGAGAGTTCTATTGTTAATTTTTTGAGGAAACTCCACACTATTTTCCAGAGCGGCTGCACCAGGTTGCATTCCCACCAACAGTGTAGGAGGGTGCCTGTTTGTCCACATCCTTGCCAGCATCTAGAGTTCTCTGATTTGCTCATTTTAGCCACTCTGACTGGCGTGAGATGGTATCTCAGTGTAGTTTTGATTTGTATTTCCCTGATGAGGAGGGATGCTGAGCATCGTTTCATGTGTCTGTTGGCCATCTGGATGTCCTCTTTGGAGAAGTGTCTGTTCATATCTTCTGCCCATTTCTTCACTGGGTTGCTTGTTTTTTGGGTGTGGAGTTTGGTGAGTTCCTTATAGATTCTGGATATTAACCCTTTATCTGATATGTCATTTGCAACTATCTTTTCCCATTCCATTGGTTGCCTATTAGTTTTTTTTTTAAGTCTCTTATTTTATTTTTTAATGTTTTTTTTTTTTTTTTCTAGAGAGAGAGAGAGACAGCGTGAGCAGGGGAGGGTCAGAGAGAGAGGGAGTCACAGACTGAAACAGGCTCCAGGCTCTGAGCTGGCAGTCAGCACAGAGCCCGATGTGGGGCTCGAACCCACGAAGCGCGAGATGATGACCCAAGCGAAAGTCGGATGCTTAACCGACTAAGCCACCCAGGCACCCCAATTGCCTATTAGTTTTGTGGGTTGTTTCCTTTGCTGTGCAACAAATGTGATTTTTTAATGACATGTGATAGGGGGTGTTAATATTTGGAGGATCTGTATGAAGTCAGCCAATATTTTCCCATTGGCTGATATATGATATTACACAATCAAGTTAAACAATTCATTCAAACAAATTCATACAATTCATTCAATCAAGTATGGTTAAACAAATTCATGCAAGCCAGAAGAGTGGGCTTTAATGTAACAGAGTACAAATATTTTGTTGATATGATTTCAGATTCTATATTCCAACTGTGAAACTGAATAAAGGAAACCTCATTTAGAATGGAGTTGGGAGGCCAGAAGGAGGAGATCTTATGACCTTCCACACATGGTCAAGTGCAGACCCCAATGGGAAGAGACTATCCTGCCTTCCCAAAAGGAGTAGAAGATACTTATCACATACATAAATGATAGAATTGAAGAATTCCAAATCCATAATCAGTAAGAAAATTAAAGAGACATCAGAGGCATGTGAAAAAAAAAAAAGACCATACGAGGACACAGTGAAAAGGCGGTCATCTGCAAGTCAAGCAAAGGGACTTTAGAAGAAACCAACCCTCATAAGAGACTCTTAAATACCAAGAACAAACTAAGGGTTGTTGCGGGGTGGGGAGAGAGGGGAAAGTGGGTGATGGGCATTGAGTAGGGCACCTGTTGGGATGAGCACTGGGTGTTGTATGGAAGCCAATCTGACTATAAATTTTATTTAAAAAGGAAGAAGAAACCAACCCTCTGAGCACCTTGATCTTGGACTTCTGGCCTCCAGAACTGTGGGAAAATCAATTTCTGTTGCCTAAGCCATCCAGACTGTGGTATTCTGTCATGGCAGCTGTAGAGAACTAATATACCCCATGAGGAACCTTCTTCTGAGTTGTTAATCATTCTTAAGAGTATAAAGGGTTCCCAAGAGCAAAATCTTTGAGAACCACTGAGACAAAGTGGTTCTTCTTCTACTCTCTGGCTTATATTTTCTTTCGTGGGTTGGTGTCTTTTGATAAGCAGAAGTTCTTATTTTTAATGTAGTCCAATATATAAAATCTTCCACTTGGCACAAAGTCCTCAAGTCTCCTCCGTGCTGCAGGCTGTGTCAGAATTTCCTTCCTTTTAAAGGCTGAATAATATTCTATTGTATGTATGTGCATTTTGTTTATCCATTCATCCATCCACGGACATTTGGATAGCTTCCATCTTTTGGCTATGGTGAATAATACTGCTGTGAACGTGGGTGTATGAATACCTGATTGAGTCCCTGCTTTCAATTATTTTGGGCATATATAAGTATTGTTTCTCGAGCCTAGAAGAAGTTATTTTCAGTGTAGCTCAACTCACTATTTAATTGAACACCTTTGTAAGCACACCATGTCAAGTCATGTGGAAAATACCAATGAAAAATAGAACAAATTCTGGCTTGGAGGGCTTACAAGCTTGATGAAAGAGCATTATTCCAAATAAAAATACAATTTCATGTTATTTTCTTGTATATAGAATGTCAGTCGTTTTCATTAGTGACTTGTAGCATATTACCTATGGAAAAGGCCAAACAATAGCATGCATTCTGAATGTTCATTTTTTCTAATGTAGCCACAAAATAAAAGTAGGAGCTATATAGACTCAGACACTGTTGAGAATGAACATGTTTCTGTTGCTTAGTCACTGGGTTACCTAGACCCACTTACTGACCTCTCTGTGCAAGGGGGCAACACTAGTGTTTATGTCTTGTTATATTCCTGTGGGATCTGGGAAGGGCTTCTCGCAGTGCCCCGCACAGGTGACCTCAGAAGGGACAACCTGGTGGCCCCCACACTAGCCAACGAGGCTCCTGAACTTCAGAATTTGTGGTCCCTCCCACCTAGTCAGAGATGAGGGCCCGCTCCTGTCCACAGCGGGGGCCGGATTGGGGGTGGAGGGACCAGCCGTTTTCAGTATCAGCCCTCGACAAGAGTTGTTATTTTTCCTGTCATGTTTGTTGGGGTCCAGCTCAAGTTTGTTTTTCTTGCAGAAAGGCAGGAAGGCCAATTTGGAACACACACAACTCACATGTCATCAACGATGACTTGGCCCAGCGCTTGGCATTGGCCCCCTGACAGTTAAAAGGCACAGGGTGGGCGAGCCCAGCGGCCAGCACTGAGGAACAAGGAAAAGGAGGGAGAATGCGAGATTCTTATCTGCTCAGGCCTCACAGGCCCCCCTCCATTCTTTTTCCCCTGCTCACTCCTCCCTCCAGGGACTTCTGGCTTCGGCTCACACAGTCTCCTGCCCGGAGGGGCCCCTGCGGCTCAGTGGCTGCCTCCACTTTCTGTCCACCTCTTCCTCTTACTGAATGTGTGAGGAAGCATCCCACCCTAAGGAGGGGAAAGTCTGCATCAGCAGAGATCCATGCGGCAGCCTAGGTGGGAGGCAGAGGCAGGAAGAGGGAGAAAGAGCATTTTCCATTTTGGATCCAAGACAATTGTGCAGTTACTTGAGAGAAGCTTGGTGTTTTTCCACCCAGACTTGAGTAGTGTTGGAAGTCACCCATGTAAGAGTTTCACTGGCTTTAAACATTAGGGTGTTTGATGGGACGCTGGAGTCTTGAGTGTATGTGCTTGAGGAAAGCTGTCCAGTCCTAGCGTCCGAAGGTGCTGGGCACTCTGGAGACCAAATCCCGGCCTCACCTCTTAGTAGAGGAGCGTGCTCATCCAGAGAAACTTGATTGGGAATATCAAGTGGAAATTTAAAAAAATATACATAAGTAATAACATTTCTAAAATATGTTCTGATGTTTTAGGTAACTAAAGCTTCCTCAACATATTAACTGTTTGGGGAGGTCGGTGTTACTTTGAGAAGCATCAGTTTCTCACCCATTGAATGACAAATGGTGGGGCTTACTTTGTAGAGTTTTGGAAGGGTTCAGAAAGACTGTGCTTGGTATAGTTCCTAACGCAGAATAGTCTCCCCTCCAATGACAGCTATATTTGTGGTTCCTGTGTGCCCACCATTTCCTTTTAAAAAATTATGGTTGTTGAAGTTAGAAAAGGAGTGAGGGCTTTAAGGGTACTTTTGAAAAATTATACTTTATTTAGTGGTACAAGATTAGCACGTTAAAAACCTGAATGTGAGGCCGGAAATCATGAAATCTTAGAAAAAAATATAGGCAGTAATTTTTTTTGACATTGGCTTTAGCAACATTTTTCTAGATATACCTCCTCAGGCTAGGGGAACAAAAAGCAAAAATAAATATTGGGACTACACCAAAATAAAAACTTTTGCGCAGTGAAGGAAATCGTCGACGAAACAAAAAGGCATCCTACAGAATGGGAGAAGATATTTGCAAACGACATATCTGATAAAAGGTTAATATTCAAAATATATAAAGAACTTATAAAAGTCAACATCCGAAAAATGAATCATCCAATTAAATTCCCATACCAATATCACATGCCCCAAATCGAACCACCCCTGGGTGTCTCCTTTCTCTGGAAACAGTAGCGCTCCCTTCCCCTAGCGAACGGTCCAGGAATCTTGCAGTCCGCTCTGGTTCCTCTCTCTATCTCAATTCCCATCAAAATACCAGATAAGTGAATATTCAATCTTGGTTGAATTATTTTCAAATGCTTAATGAGAATGATGTGCAATAAGTTTTTTTATTCATTCGACTCTAGTTTATGGGTAAGATCTTGTGAAGAATGGATACCTGACAATTTTATGACTATTGTGTTTTTCTAGATGTACCAATTAGCTCTCTCTTTCATGTGTTTTAATACTCCATTTCTTTGTCCTGGTCATTTTACATTAGAATACAAGGTATTTTCAAAGTATTGGTCCCCACTGATGATAGTAAATGTTGGCCATTTTGAGATTTTAATGATTGTTGCCTCTATTCAAATTATTTGGGTTATTTAGTATCTTTAAGGTCTCCCAAAGTAGAAGATAAAATTGTTTTGTATTTTTTCTGCAGGAGTTAAAAGTGAACTTGATCTATTAACTTAGTAAATATTCCATTTTGATTTTTGATGAGAATATTCACATTAAAAAGAAAAATAAAGGTTCAAAAAGCATATGAAAGTGATTTGACCTCTTAATCAGCAAAACAAATATAAAGCAGCATAAAATAAAATAATAATTGTTTTTCTCTTTTTATTTTTATAATTGTGGCAAGATACACATACCTATGGCTTATTATCTTAGCCACTTTTCCGTGTTCAGTTCAGCGGCATTAAGTAAATTCACAACATTGTGCCACCATCACTACCTTCCATCTCCAGAATGTTTTCATCTCCTCCTATGAAATTCTACGTCCACTGAACAACAGCTCCCTACTCCTCTTCCCCCAGCTCCTGGTAACTACTTGTCGTCTCTAAGAATTCCATCCCGTTGGTGCCTTATTTGAATGGAATCATAAAGTATCTGTCCTTCTCCAGCTGGCCTATTTTACTTTCCATAAGCCCATAAAAGTTCATCCACGTTGCAGCCTGTGTCAGAATTTCCTCCCTTTTGAAGGCTGAATAATATTCCATTGTGTGTATACACCACAGTTCATCTACCCATTCATCCATTGATGGACAGTGTTGTTTCTGCCTTTCAGCTCTTGTGAATAATGCTGCAATGAACATGGGTACACAAGTATTTCTTTGAGTCCCTGCTTTCAATTCTTGTTTTTCTCTTTTTAAAGTAAAAAAAAAATTATGTTTATTTATTTATTTTGATGGAGAAGGGGCAGAGAGAGAGAGAGAGAGAGAGAATGAGATTGAGAATATCCCACATTGTTTGTTTGTTTGTTTTTGACAGGTGCAAAACAAGCCTTAATCCGAACAGCAATGAAGGTGCACAGGGTGGTGGAGTCCGAGGCGGGCAGGGAGAGAGAAGAGCCAGGAAGGCAGGTCTGGACCCCGGAAGGGAGGCCAGCACTGACCCTCTCCTAGGAAAACTATTTCTGTGACTCTAGCGGGTCCTGTCCGGGACTCTGCCCAGGCCATCGGCCCAGGTGTGAGGGTCAAGCCCCTGAATTATGCTTCTTAGAAGCCCCCCCCGCCCCCCACTTCCCAAAGGGGATGCCGACCCAGAAAGAGGGCAGGGGGTTGGAGCAGGGCAGGCCTGGGCTTTGGTCGGGGGGAGCCTGGAAGAGCGGGCGTGGTGGTGGGGGGTGTGTCTCTTCATCCTGAAGAACCAGTGGGTAGGCTCGGGGAGAGGGGACGGCAAGGAGGGGGCACCGCTGAGTGCTCTGGTGGCCCCTGGCCCCTGGCCCTGAAGGGCAGGCAAACAAGGACAAAGGGCCCTGGAGAAGCAAGAAGCAGGGAGTTGGGAGCAGAAGGTAAGATTTGAGAAGAAGCCAGGCTCTCCACAACCAGAGAGGCCCAGAGCACCCCCCTGCGTCTCAGCGCCCCTCCCCAGCCTGAGAGGCTCTGGGAAGGCAGGCCTCACCCAGTCCGCCAACGCAAGCTGGCCGGGGCCCTCTGAGCGCGCAGGGCCTACCCGGACGGCACCTCCGGGGGTACCCTTGGAGAGGGGACGGGAGTGGGTCCGACCAGGAAACCCCGCAAAGGTGCCCGCAGGCCCAGGGGGCCGCTGCGAGGGTCCCCGCCCCCACCCCGGGCTGGCCGCCAGCCTGCGCCTCCAGCCTCCAGAACCCCCAGACGCCCACCCAAACATGGCTTAGGAGGCTGGCCCGCCCCACAGGGCGCAACCGCTCCAGCCCCTAGAAAGGCAACAGGACTTGGGAAAGGAAAGCAATGGAACCGCATACTCCCCCACCCAGGGGTGCAGAACAGCCCGGGTCTCCAACGCGACCGGACAGAAGAGGAAGGAGGAGAGGAAGGCCGAGCAGGGACCAGGGACCGAGCACACCAGCCCCCCTGCGCCCTCCTCCTCCCCCCGTCCCCGCACGCAGGGAGACGGGGCCCACTTCGGTCACTTCTCCCTTCACTTTGGGTCCTTCAGCCTCATGTCCTGAGCCTCCTCAACCCCACGCTCACCACCCGCCCCAGTAGACAGCCTCTCGGCAAACAGAAGGAACGGAGGGAGGGGTCGGGGGCGCTGGAGCCGGGGCAGGGGTGGGGGGTGACGGGCGCAGGGACTGTGGCCTGGGTGGCTCTGGTTGCTCAGCCCCTAGCATGAGGTGACCGGATGGATGGGCAGCAGGCTCCAGACTTGAAGGCTGGACCTCAGGGAACTTCTCCAGGCACTGGGCCTCTTGCAGGCGGATCAGACCGAGGTTCACTTGACCAGGAGGGGCCGCCACAGCTGGTTGGAGGGCCCTGCAGAGAGCCGTCTTCATAGGCGCTGCTTCCTGCCTCTCCACTCCCAAGAGAAGTCCTGAATTTGTAACAGTTATTTTGTTGCATATTTAGGGTTTTCTGCACATGCCATCATGTAGTTTGTAAGCATAGTTTTATTTCTTTTCCAATATGGACGCCTTTTCTTTTTCTTGTCTTTTCCTGACTAGGATTTCTAGTACTCTGTTGAATGGAAGTGTGGAGAGTGGGCATCTTTGGCTTCCAGATCTTAGAAGGAAAACTTACAGGCCCCCCGCCCCCCAATTGATTATTACCTTAGCTGTGTGCTTTTCATATATGACCTTTATTGTGTCCATCAAGTTTTTCTATATCCATTTTGCTGAGTTTTTAAAAAATTTTTTAATGTTTTTGTTTATTTCTGAGAGAGAGACAGACTGCATGAGCAGAGGAGAGGCAGAGAGAGAGGGAGATACAGAATCTGAAACAGGCTCCAGGCTCTGAGGTAGCTGTCAGCACAGAGCCAGACATGGGGCTCGAACCCACGAACCATGAGACCATGACCTGAGCCGAAGTCTGACGCTTAACCGACTGAGCCACCCAGGCGCCCCGTTGAGTTTTTTTTTTTAAAATCAAGAATGAATGTTGAATTTTGTCGAATGTTTTTTCTGTCTATTGGCAATTGACAGTGTCTTATGTTTTATTTCTAGTCATTCTGTTAATATGACATTATCATGTTGCATCCCAGGGAAAAACTTACTTGACTATAGTATGTGATCCTTCTTTTAATGTGATATGAATTTGGTTTGATGGAGGAGTTTTACATTCATGTTCATCAGCGATATTGGCCTATAGTTTCCTTTTCCTGTGGTATCTTTGCCTGGCTTTGGTGTCAGGGTAACACTGGCTTTGTAAAATGAGTTTAAACTGTTGTTGGTTTTTGATCTTGACAGATTATCCCATTCGTCTATAATTTTCCCTTTTTATGTCTGGGAGTGCCTTGTAGCCTAATCTAATTTATAGTTTACAAGACAGCTTTTCTTTGTTTTTATTAGTTTTCATTTAGTTTATTAACAATCTGTTTACTTCTTCTTATTTCTTGCTAAGATCAGGATCTTTCTCTCAATTTTAGTTTCCTTCTCTTCTGTAAAAGTTGGTGGTGAAACAGAGAACCTTACTAGTCCATGGTGGTAACAGTGAGGCACACTATCTTTCAAGCTACCACCTTAGCAATTCTCTTTTTCATTTTGGAGAATGAATGATAATGTCTGGGGTGACAGTGAGCCAGGTAGCTCCTGTCCCTGGGCTCGGCTCTGATGGTGTCATTGTGTTTGCCCAGTTGGCATATCAATCCTAGAACCTTCTTTCAGGTTCAGAGTCCCTGGCTTCCAGCTTCTGGCACCCCAGGCTGGGGTATCCTCTGCAAGTCACACAACCATCCAGATACCAGGACCTATTTTACCATAAAATGATGTAAACTTGCCAGGTTCCTAAAGACTTGCTTTATGATCTTGCCCTTTATTTTGTATTCTTAGCAAAAGATTTGTCCATAAGGAGGAAAAAAAAAAAAAGGACATGAACAACTTACATTCATATTGAAGTTACTTCTAAGTAAGCTATAGTTAGTTTCAAGTTAATCATTATAAGTTAGGATCTTTTAGCATCTCATTCAAAATTCATAATAGGTATAATTGATGGGTAAAAAGTATAGCATTTACTGTAGATAGATTAGTACTTAGTTATTGTAAATTATTTCTAGATCAGGAGACACCTTAGCTATTTTGTTGCTTCAAATATCTCTTTAGTCCCTCTATTGGAATAGATATATATATGGAGAAGATATAGTTTCCAGGTTATAGGTCACATTATCCTGATTCTTTGCTATCCAGTAATTTTTTATTGTATGTTGAGCATTAAGGAAGATAAGTTCACGAGTGTTAGATTATATCATTTTTCCTTTAAAGAGTATTGAGTTTTATTCCAGTGAGCAGTTAAATTATTAGTGTGTTCTCTTGATCCTACCATGTGGGTCTATTTCCATTTTGTCCTTAGACCTAGGTGTCCCTTGTTCTAGGGTACGTTCCTTACTCAGATGGCATGGTCCTCCTGGAATCTGAATTGAATGCCTGCAATGCTCAGCCGAGTTTCTCCCTTCTGACTATGCAGGAATTCAACCCCTCCCAGCCCTGAGTGACCTGGGGACCTCTGTGGACCTGGGCTTCTGTAGGGCCTCTTAGAATTTGCTGTGCACTTGTGCGGTCCAGTCTTCCGCCCAGGACCATGGGGAGGGCCCACTCAGACTTCTGCCGTCCCTCTGTCTCTCGTGTTTTTCCCCACAAATTCCAGTTGCTTCAGCCGCTCTGAACCTCAATATCTGCCTCCGCAAGTCATGGAGATGAAAGCTCTCTGCTTGGGTTCTGCCTCCCTTTGCTGCAGTCTGGAGTGTGTCCATGGCTGAAAGCCAGGGTGCACTGGGGCTCATTCCGAGTATTTCCCTTTTCCCTAGGATTACCATGCTCTGTTTCCTGTTGTCCAGTGTTTGGAAACATTGGCTTTATAGATTGAGTACAGTGTTATAGTGGCCTAAAGTGGAGGCTAGGGCTGGTACGTGTTCCCCCATCAGGGTAGGAACCTGAAGTCTGAGTTTTGGGAGAAACAGTCAAGAGTTTAGAATAGGGTGACTCAAGTTTAATTCAATTCTTTGGTGCATATGATTTTTACAACATTTGGCA
This sequence comes from Proteles cristata cristata, assembly GCA_017311185.1. Taxonomy (NCBI): domain Eukaryota; kingdom Metazoa; phylum Chordata; class Mammalia; order Carnivora; family Hyaenidae; genus Proteles; species Proteles cristata. Next base: position 207,082 of record JAESUZ010004128.1, on the reverse strand, counting down.
CAGCTTTATGGTCTTCTGTTTACATTGAATGTAGTCTTTTATGGCCTGAAGGAATTTTTTAAACATTTATTATTTATTTTTGAGAGAGAGAGTGAGCAAAGGAGGGGCCAAGAGGGGGACACAGGATCTGAAGTGGGCTCTGCGCTGACAGCAGAGAGCCTGATGCAGGACTTAAACTCACTAACCGTGAGATCATGACCTGAGCCGAAGTCAGATGCTTAACCGATTGAGCCACCCAGGTGCCCCTGAAGAAATTTTTAATATCTTTTTAGCTCCTACTCTTAGAGATGAGAAAAATGGGCCAAAGAGTAGAGGTTTGGGAAGGTCAAGAACTAAGGGAATGGCATAACTGAGTTGATTTGGTTCTTTTTTTTTTTTAAATGCTTATTTATTTTGAGAGAGAGAGGGAGAGAGACCATGAGTGCGAGGAGGTGCAGAAAGAGATGGAGACACAGAATCTGAGCAGGCTCTAGGCTCTGAGCCATCCGCACAGAGCCCCACACAAGGCTTGAAGTTACGAATTTTGAGATCATGACCTGAGCTGAAGTCGATGCTTAACCGACTGAACCACCCAGGTGCCCTCTTTGTTTTTTAATATAGTGCCTGTTGTGGAAGGTGGAATTGCTTGGCGCTCTCTTCTTACTTTCTAGTTTCTTCTCGTCTTAGAGTTATTCCCATTGGGGGAATGTAACAAAAAGCCAGCTGACAAGGGAGATTGGGGAATACCTTCACAGTCCCAGCCAGCCTCTGAATCACAGAGCAGTATGGTGGTTCCTCAGACAAATTCAACATAAAATTTCGATATGATCCAGCAACTCCAGTTCGGGGTGTATACCCCAGAGAATTGAAAGCAGGCATTCCAACAGACATGCGCACGTTAATGTTCACAGCAGTAGTATTCACAAAAACCAAAATGTATAAGCAACCTAAGTCTCTACTGATGAATGAATGAACAGCAAAATGTGGTATATGCCTATAAAGGAATATATATAAATATATACATTTATATATATATATATATAAATTTTTAGAGAAAGAGAGAGCTGGAGAGAGGAAGGGCAAAGGGAAAGACAGAGGGAATCTCAAGCAGGCTCCATACTCAGTGCAGGACTTGATGTAGGCCTTGATCTTACAGCCCTGGCACCATGATCCTGGGACCACAACCAGAGCTGGTCAAGAGTCAGTAAGGGCGCCTGGGTGGCTCAGTCGGTTGAGTGTCTGACTTCTGCTCAAGTCATGATCTCATGGTTCATGGGTTCGGGCCCCACATCAGGCTCTGTGCTGACAGCTCAGAGCCTGGAGCCTGCTTCAGATTCTGTGTCTCCCTCTCTCTCTGACCCTCCCCTGATCACACTGTCTCTCTAGCTCTCTCTCAGAAATAAATAAAACATTAACAACAACAAAAAAAAAGAGTCAGTCAGTGGCACAAACAACTGAGCCACTCAGGCCCTCCCCCAAAGGAATATTATTCAGCCTTTTAAAGAAAGGAAATTCTGACACAGGTTGTAATGTGGATGAACCTTGGGAACTTTGGGCTAGTAAAATAAGTCAGTCACCGAAGGACCAATACTTTATGATCCCACTGATAATGACACATCAAATTCATAAAGACAGAAAGTAGAACAGTGGCTGCTCGGGCTGGGAAGAGAGGGAATGGGGAGTTAGAATTCCAGTTTGTGGTGAAGAAAAAGTTCTGGAGACGGATGGTGGTGACAGATGCACGATAATGTGGGTGTAACTTGATGTCACTCAAGTGCCCACTTGTAAATGGCTATGGTGGTAAATTTTATGTTATGAGCATTTCACTGCAATTAAAACAAAGAAGAATTACAGGGCAGAGCATTGGGGGAGGGGGCATAGAGCTGAGAGATATTGATCAATAACAAGCCTAGTTATATAACTATAATTCTTTATTTGGGGTGGGGAGGAGCAGTGAGAGAGGGAGAGAGAAAATCTTAAGCAAGCTCTATGCTCAGCATGGAGCCTGAGGACGGGCTGGATCTCATGACCATGAGATTATGACCTGAGCTGAAATCAAGAGTCAGAAGCTTAACTGAGTGGCCATCCAGGCGCCCCATAATAACTGTAATTCTTGAGTAAAATGATGTGATCACTTTCTGCAATGGAAGTGATGTTGATTTGCTATGGTTTCCTCATGCTGAGGCACTTTGTGGTCATATTAGGCTATGGAGCATTAGACAATCAGGACATATCTTCATGTATCTGGTGGGGTTCCCAAGTTACAAAGAAGGAAGCACAAAGTCTGTCACATGTCAGCAAGTGAAAATGTGCCAGGCATGGAGGCACATTCCACAGAAATGGCCCACTCTCTAGAACCATCAAGGCAAACCCCATTTAAATACGCAGCACACAAATGGTTGCATGGATTTAATTTGAGGTGGTATCTCATCTGTATTTCCTTGGTACTGGGGAACGGGAATTTTGGGTGAACCGAGGCAGTGCCTGAGTGGGTAAAGGGAGGAGTTTTGGTGTCAGACAGATCTGAGTTCAGCTCTAGAATTTCTTCTCTCTAGTTTCTGGTTGTTTTTACTGTCCCTTTCTAGAGTGTCATGTTGGCATGGAGGAGGGCACTTGTGGGGATGAGCACTGGCTGTTATATGGAAACCAACTTGACAATAAACTATTTTAAAAAAAAAATAAAGTGCCGTGTTGGTTCTCTGCCACTCTCAAGATAGCCTCCGGAACTTTTGTATGCTGGGCTCTCTGCAATCTCTGTTCACTTAATGTCTGTTCCCATATACTCCCTTGTTGTGGGCAGTAATCAAGTGATCTACTATTTGTGGCATAGGATAAATCACAACACTTCTCTGAGGTCTCAGTGTCTGCTTTTGTAAATTAGGATAATAATTATACTGATATTCCATAGGCGTGCTATGAAGATTAGATAATATTTGTTTGAAAGTGGTTTGTAAACTGTAGGAGTGTAATGTAAACTATTACCATTCTGGTATGCTGTTAATGACAAAATATTGTGGAGTACTTGTATCTGTCACAAGTACAGATAGATAGTTTGTTCTATCTGAGAGACGAAGAAACACAAGTCAATCTATTGATTTCTGTGTTCGATGAGAGTGGACAGGAGTACATGTATCTTTCCAGAACCATGTAAAATTCCTGGGCTTTGCACTGACTACATTATTCCAGAATCAAGTCTTCTGTCCAGCACAGTGCCAGCTATTGACCTTAAGTGTACGGCCATACCACCCTGAATGCACCTGATCTTGTCTGATCTTAAGCCTGGGTTACCTGAATCTTCCACTGTGGCAAGAATGGCCAATCAAGATCTAAGTTTTGATCAGTTAAGGTTCACTTTGAAATCAGTGCAACACGGGGCTCCTAAGAGGCTTGGTTGAGTTTTGATTTTGGTTCACGTCACGATATCAGAGTCTGTGAGCCTGGGTCAAGCTCTGGGCTGACAGTGCGGAGCCTGCTTGGGATTCTCTCTCTCCCTATCTCTCTGCCCCTCCCCACCCTCTGTCTCTCAAAATAAATAAATAAACTTAAAAAAAATCAATGCAGTCTAAACACCACTAAGGTGTCACTGTGGAGGAGGAAAGAGGTAGATGCTGTCAAGAGAACAATGTCCATTGTGGGTGAGGATTCATTCAAAAAATGTCTCTATGTTTTTATATTTAATTCACGGACACTATTTCTCATTCTCTAAAGAACTTGAGCCACCTCACAAGGGGAATTTTGATGTTTTCGTTGACCTTTCTTAGGACGCTGATTTCATGAATAGGCATTGTTCTAGGCTGAGTTGTATGAGTTCAACATGAATCTAGTGTCTAAGCTTGCATCTTGATACTCCTGTAAGACTCAGAGTTGATAGAAACGGACTCCTAACAGATCAGAAATGTCTCCATGGAGTATGAGTGAAACACGAGAGTCTAACAGAGAGTAAGCACTCTGAAAAGAAAAAAGAATACACAGGGTTGTGCAAATATATTCATCAACCAAAGTTAATGAAATGCTAGTCATGCTCCAGGAACTTTTCCGGGGAGGCATTGAGCGAGAGAGCAGCACAGTTAACAATCCTTGTCTCTTGAGCAATTCCATTCTCCGTTGGGGGGAGGAGGGTGAACCATTGAGTGCAGCTGATGGCATCCCGTGCCGTCCAGTCCAGGGAGACAGAGCCAGAAAGGGGCTAGGGAGAGGGTGTGTTAGGGGTAATGCAACTTGAAAGAAAGCAGGTGGGAAGCCTTCACTGAGGACCTTCTAGCAAAGACTAAGAGAAGTAAGAGGGTATCTGAGTAGGAAGTCCCTAGTGCTTGAGGAACGCAGGGAGGCTGGTGAGACCAGAGCCCAAGAGGAGGGTTGGAAATAAAGTTGCACAGTGGGTGTGGGCAGCTTCTGGAGCCTGCGAATGGCTTTGGCCTTCGCCCGAGTGAGATGACAGGGGTGAGGGGTGGCTGGAAGTGGTGCACAGAGAAGACACTAAGGGGCAGGGGTAGAGGCAGTGGGGTGGCTGGGGTGACAGCAGGCTGGGTGAAGGGAGGGGGAAGGTGGGAGAGCTGCTCAGGCCTAGATGGTTCTGAAGGCAGAGCCAATAGGAGCTCTTGCTTGGCTCAGAGGTGGGAATTGAGAGAGAGAGAGAGAGAGAGAGAGAGGAACCAGGGTGGACTGCAAGAGTCCCGGCCCGTTTGCTAGGGGAAGGGAGCTCTACTGCCGCCAGAGAAAGGAAACACCCAGGGGCGGTTGGATTTGGGGCATGTGATGTTGGCGTAGGAACATCTCAAGAGTGTGGGTAAGCGCTGAGAGATCCAGCCGAGTTCGGAGGTTTAGAGCCTGGGATGGGCTTCAGGGCCCCAGAAACAGCGATGAACATCTCTGAATCGCTGTTTCCATTTAGAAGATGAGGATAGCAATCCCCACTCTCCCGGGTTGCTGTGATTAAGGACCCAAGGACTGCACAAATGCCGCTTACCTTATGCCCTGTTCCTGTCTCTCTTCTCCAACACGGTGGACACAACGGGGCCACAGGGCCATTCCCAAGCCCTCGGGTTGAAAGCAACTTCTCTACAGAGCCTGGGAAAATTATGCGGGAAATGCTTTGCGCCTGGCTTTGCCATTCCCTTTCCAAGCCTGTTATCTTGCCTCTCTCAGGAGGCCAGTCAATCTCAGGACCTTTTCCATGAGCTGACTGCTGGACCCCCCTTCCCCCTTCCCCCCTTTCAAACCATAGCTGGGTTTCTGCTGCAGTTTTGCAAACACCCTTCTCACCGAGGTGCCAGAAAACACTGGCCTGACAGTTCATGTGTTAATGGTGTCGGTGGGTGTTTGGTTAACCTTCTCGATGGATCAAGGTCAGCAGCCCCAGAGATGCTCTCCCCACCAGCAAAGTAGTTGCTGCCAAAAAACCTGCTGTTTTTCTCTCCGGGCGTGGAGAGAGGTAAGAAACCAGGAAGCTGAGATTTCTGAGAAGCTCTAGAAAAAAGAGCAGGGATCATCTATGTGCTGTGAAGTGGTTTTCACACACAACTGATAAAATCATGCTGTTCTTGAAATTAACACACTGGCACTGAACAAGCATGAATGTAGACTAAATATACGATTGTCTCATCCTGGTTAACAATGGAACAGTCCTAACAATAGGGTTCGCAGAGTGGGAAGAACAAGGCTGTGCTTGATCTTGCCTGGCTCCGTCGGGAACGTTGTGAGACGTGGTCAATTAGTGGAAGAAAAATAACCTGAAGGTGAAGTGCTTTCTGATAGTACTTAAAACATTCTTCCAAAATACACAGATTTAATGAAAAGAGGAAAAATTTAGCGAAGATAACACCCTCATTGTAAAACAAAGTCTGTTTCTAGGGAAGCGGCACTATTTTCCTTTTTAATAGAAGCAGAAGGTAACGGTCAACTTTGAGAATTCCAGTCCTTGAACGTGAGAGGCAGGAGTCGAGTAAATTCCATTATTTGTGTAGATTTGACAAACTGACTCAGAAATCTATTCCTGGCAAAGCTTAGACACTCGGAAATAATAGATTTTTGCAGCTTTAGATCTTAAATTTCCTAACTCACTTTTCTATAAGGCTTCTTTGGTTTTCATTATTATTATTAGAGGGAAAAAATGCTCGTGCCTTCCTGAACTCAGAAAACACAGATAAGGGCACCTGGATGTCTCAGTCAGATAAGCAACCGACTTCAGCTTAGGTCATAATATCATGGTTCATGAGTTTGAGCCCTGCATTGAACTCTGTGCTGACAGTGCAGAGCCTGCCTGGGACTCTCTCTCCCTCTCTTTCTACCCCTCTCCCACTTGTGCATGTGTGCAAGCTCTCTCTCTCTGTCTCTCTCAAAATAAATAAACTTAAAAAAAAGAAAACCCAGATAAAAACAAAAAGAAGACTGAAGACCCTACTCATTTAGAAAGTAGTTGATGGGGGCACCTGGGTGGCTCAGTCTGTTAAGCGTCTGACTTCAGCTCAGGTCATGATCTTGCCATGGGTTCAAGCCCCACATTGGGCTCTGTGCTGACAGCTCAGAGCCTGGAGCCTGCTTCACATTCTGTGTCCCCCTCTCTCTGTGCCCCTGCCTTGCTCGCGCTCTATCTCTCAAAAATAAATAAATGTTAAAAAAAAAAAAAAAGAAAGTAGTTGATGATAGACCTCAGACCATTTCAATGATCATGTTGGTATTTGCCCTCTGAGAACTTTTTTTCTGAGAATATTTTCTCTCCCACCTGGAATAATACCATAAATATGATGTGTTTTTCTCAGTGCATAATGCATCTTGATGCATTTTTTCTTTTTTTCTTCTTTCTTTTCATTGTGTCTATATGAGATGATGGATGTTAGGTGGAGCTACCATGTTAGTTAGTAGTTATTTCATAGTATATGCAAATCAAACCATCGTGCTGTGTGCTTTAAACATGTACAGTGATGTATATCAACTATTTCTCAGTAAGACTGAAAAGAAAAAGAATCAATTCAACATTCATCCAACAAATATAGGTGCTATGTATTAAAAGCTAAATCCAAAAGCCATACCTGTGAGACTTAGTGTCTCATCTGTAAAACAGGAAAAGAATCCCTATTCCAAGTCCATAAGGGTTTCTAACGTGATGTGTATTTATCCCACCCATCCTAGCACTGTCTCTTCCAGAGCAGGAAGGGGACCCTACAGAGTCTGAAAATCCTCCTGAACATTCAATGGGAATGAATTTGCATTAAGAATTCAGTCCTAGGGCGCCTGGGTGGCTCGGTAGGTTAAGTGTCAGGCTTCAGCTCAGGTCATGATCTCATGGTTCATGAGTTTGAGCCCCGCGTCAGGCTCTGTGCTGACAGCTCAGAGCCTGGAGCCTGCTTCAAATTCTGTGTCTCCCTCTCTCTCTGCCCCTCCCCTGCTTATGTTCTCTCTCTCTCTCTAATATAACATTAAAAAAAAAAAAAGAAAGAAAAGAATTCAGTCCTGAGAGGCGCCTGGCTGGCTCAGTGGGTAGAGCATGTGACTCTTTTTTTTTTTTTAATGTTTTTTATTTATTTCTAGGAGAGAGAGAGAAAGACATGAGCAGGGGAGGGTCAGAGAGAGAGGGAGTCACAGACTGAAACAGGCTCCAGGCTCTGAGCTGGCAGTCAGCACAGAGCCCGACGTGGGGCTCGAACCCATGAACCGCGAGATCATGACCCAAGCAAAAGTCGGACGCTTAACCGACTAAGCCACCCAGGCGCCCCAAGTGACTCTTGATCTCAAGGTTTTAAGTTCGAGCCCCATGTTGGGTGTAGAGACTACCTAAAAAATTTTTTTGAATCTGCAAAAAAAAAAAAAAAAAAAAACCAAAATAAGAGGGAAAAAAAATTTGGTCTTGGCACCTGAAACAAATACAATGTTATATGTCAGTCATATCCCAAAGACCAAAACAGAAAAAGAATTCAATACCAGGGAGGGGAACAGATTGATGTGAGTAGACTTTTTGGCAGTAAGAAGGCACAAACTAAATAACACAACAGACGAGGAAGGCCATCTTTAAAAGACACAGGGAATAGCTTGTGAAACTTGAAGTGAAGAAATAAAACCCGGGGGCGCCTGCTTGGCTCAGTCAGTTAAGCGTCCTACTGCTGATTGTGGCTCAGGTCTTGATTCATGGTTGTGAGTTCGAGCCCCACATCCAGCTCTGGCTTGGGATTCTCTCTCTCTGCCCCTCCCCACTCTTGCGCTCTCTCTCAAAATAAATGGATAAACCTTAAAGGCAAACAAACAAAGGAAAACTAAAAGAACAAGTGGAGGTGGTCTGGGCGGGGCCAGCACACTGAGTTGGGGGGCTGAGGGGGGTGGGGGGCAGGTAATCGCAGAGCAGAGTCAAGGTCTGATGTGAGACAAGCCCCATGAAAATGACTGGGAGTTCAGATCTGACTCCAACTAGGTTGAGAAGCCATTCATTAAGCCGGAGAATGACCATCAGGTTTGGGGTGTGGGAAGACGGCTGGCTGAAGTGTGGAGAGGGGCTTCGTGGGGCACCAGAGTGTGACAGTGACTCGGGGGAAGTGGCCTCTGCAGAGTTTAAAAAGTGGAAACGGAGACAGAAGATTGATTCAAGAACTATTTAGCAAGTAGGTAGGAAAGGACTTTCATCTTCCTGTTTGTGATGGGCGTGTCTTAAGGAGGGGTGGAGGGGGGCTGTCAGCCACTCCTGCCCACCTGCCACGGTCCTACCTTCCCGGTGGCCCGCCAGGGACTGACCGGGGGAGCCGCAGAGGCCAGCTGCACCGGGCAACATGCACAGACCATTCCAGCTGCCGCATTCCACCTTCTGTCTCTGCCTCCCCCGCCCTCCCCCCTAACGTGCCCCCACCTGCCCCCACCGGCTTCTCGCCACAGGAGCCCATCCCGAAGCGACAGGCAGGGAAGGAGATTTGGGTTTCTCATGGCATTAGTCCCTGCGATTCAGAATTCAAAGGAGACCCGGGGCTGGAGAGAGGGATGCAGATGGGGAGCTGGGCGGGAGGCAGTGAATGCGGGGTGTTTGTGGCCCTCCTCCTGTGGAGACACCCAATAGGTGAGTCCACCTCATCCTTGTCTGGCATTTGAGGTTGGGTCTGATGCAGTCCTTGCTACCTTTTCCGGGCACCTCTGTGCTCAGGCTAGTCTGAAGTTTTGTTTCATTTTGAAAGTAAGGTCTAGTACCAACATGAGGCTCTAACTCACAGCCCTGAGATCAAAAGTCACATACTCCATTGGGGCACCTGGGTGGTTCAGTCCTTTGGGCCTCCGACTTCTGCTCAGGTCATGATCTTGTGGTTCATGGGTTTGAGTCCCACGTTGGGTTCTGTGCTGACAGCTCAGAGGCTGGAGCCTGCTTTGGATTCTGTGTTTCCCTCTCTCTCTCTAAAAAATAAATAAACATAAAAATAAAAAAGTCACATAGTCTACCCACTGAGCCAGCCAGGGGTCCCTCCAGTTTCTTCATATACTTTGCTCTCTTTCACCTGAGTCCTTACATGTGCTGTTATCTCTGCCCAGAACATTCTTCTTTCCCTTTCCGTTCTTCCCCGACCTAATTTCCGCCCATGCTGGGATGGGATTTCTTCCAGAAAGTCTTCTCAGAGGCACCCGGATCTGGTTTAGGGGCCTGATGACATATTCCCAGAGCATCCCGGACCCTAGCATTTGTCATGTGATGTGAAAATGGCTGATATTTTCCCCTTTGTATCCTTCTCCACGTTTACACACTTTGTGAGGAAAGGGACTTGGTCAGTTGCTGAAAGCCTTATCCTCAGCACCTCCTGTGGTCCTGACAGAGGAAGTGTCGATAAGTAATTGCTGAGTGAATGAGTGGTAATTGAAACAAAGCCTTAGAAAGAGGCAGAGGAATGCCCAGATCGAATGTAATGTCAGAAGCAGAAGCGTAAACAGAAGAGGCGTAATTTATTTACTAAATTAACCAGAACTTACTGAATTCACATTGTTGGACATTAAAGTCCTCCAAACGTTTTCTTAACAATGTGCGATGACAAATAATGCTATTATAAATGTTCTTCTACAGATGGGTTTTGTGTAAATTTCAAATTATGTCCTTAGGTTAAAAAAAAAACAAGAAAAATTTAAAAATAAATAAAAACAATAAATAAAATGAACACAAAAATTAAAAATAACAAAAAATGAAAAATTGGAAAAGATAATAAAAAATTGTGTCCTTAGGATAAATAGATAAAAATGGAATTTCTGTGTCAACAAGTTCATGTTATTGATTTTTGATTATTAATGACAATTTATTCACTAGACACATTGTCTTATTTTTGTACTTATTTCCCAGCCTGCATTATTTAGCATTTTTAACACGAAGCTGTCATTTATTTATTGAATGTAAAAATGGTGGCAAAATATACACAACGTACAATTTACCATTTTAAGCATTAAAGTGTATATAAGTCAGGGGGATTGGATACAATCATAATGTTGTACCACCATTAGCACATGGGCACATTTCCTGAATTGTTTTCTTCATTCTGAAAAGAAAGCCTGTACCTCTTAAGCAACAACTTCCCATTCCTTCCTTTTCATTTACTAGAAGTTGTAGCATGTTTTGGGAAGGAATTTTGAGTTTAACTGCATTTTAACCCAGCAATGGGAATGTTCACTGACACAAACTTCTGATTCTACGTTATGCCAACTAATAGACACATGAGTGAATAATTAAATCTTTACTCCAAAGAATATATGGGCCCCCAATGCCATAGAATAAATAGCCTTTAAGGTTTTTGAGACCCAGAAGACCATCCTTGGCAAGGCTAAAACCTCCTCAGTCTGAGAGATGTTTCATCTAATTATTTAAAATAAGCAGAGACAACACGATTAGGGTTTTGAAACCTTATCCTAAACTAGAAATAAGGCACAGGGTGGGGGGGAGATCTCTTTGTCTTTGTGGGTGAGATTCTTAATCCTAAATGCAAATGAGGTGTAATTTACATAAGTGGTAGCAATTTTAAGAAGACTATAACTAAAACTGTAGCTTTTGCTTTGCAATGATTTCCCAGAGAGGAGAGATTTCTGTTGAAGATTGTGCTAAATGTCTGCTAGGAGTGCTTTCCTGAAAGGTCAGAAACGACCCCAGGATGAGACCGGGTCAGGTGGAGAGGGGCTGGATAGGAATCCTGAGGTGAAGGCAGGTTTGGATGCCCACTTAAAACAATGGCAATTTGCAGCCCTGCTAATTATTGGCCCCACCTGTCTTTTAGTATCACTAGAGCAAAAAGGTATTGTATTAAAACTTTGGGCATAAGGGGGTGGGGTGGGGGGTGGGGAGTGGAGGCTGGGGGGTGGGGGGAAGAATTTATGGAGGATTAACTTTCTTTCATCTTTTTACCTTTTAAATAGAGGAACAAGTCTAACAAAACTGAATTAAAAGGACGTGCCTTTAAAGGCTTTGAAGTTTTTCTTTGCCAACAGAGTTGAATTTACTTGAACCTGTTCTCTTCAGAGCAAAAGCCTTACTAGTGGCCAGTTTCCTTCTGCATTCCACACTCTTGGCGAAGGATTCCAGGGTACAAAAGAAGATCTGATGGGGAGTGGGGCAAGCCAACCTCTTTAGAACACTGAGAAATGTTGATGAGTTCATATCAATGACAGGACAATGTTTTCAACGATTAAAATGGTTGCTTTCTGCACTCTGGAAGCATTAAAACCTTAGGGCGAGAAGGTCAACAGAGGGAAACATGCAGATAATAATCTGATCCTAAGATGTCTCCATCTCGGGACTATTTAAATTCAGCCACACGTTGTCTGGTGGCGATTTTCTATGTTTCTGCCTCTGAAAAAACAAAATTGGGTATAAAACGTTAAAAAAAATAGCTAAAGCTCTTATTTTTTACTTTATTTTTTTAAATTTTTATTTTTGAGAGAGAAAGAGAGAGACAGAGTGTGAGCAGGGGAGGAACAGAGAGAGAGGGAGAAAAAGAAGCCAAAGCAGGCTCCAGGCTCCAAGCCGTCAGCACAGAACCTGATGCCGGTCTTGAACTCACAGACTGTGAGAAGTCGGAAACTCAACTGAACTGACTGAGCCACCCAGGCTCCTCCAAAAATGGCTAAAGTTGATGTACTTCTCTAAGTCCCCGGTTCTGATGGCCACCCTACCTACCTTCAGAATGCTTTCTGGATTAAGAGTGTAGTCTGCAGCCGGCTTCCAGCAGCCTCGGGTTTGACACCAGCTCTCCACTCATCTGCCCTCCACTTTCTGGGACTTGGCTCCCTCATTTGTGCAACGGGATAAGTAGAGGGGATAATTCAGGAAGTTACTTCTGGGCAGTGGCGTGGGATTGATTATAGGAGATGTTGGCTTCATACACTTCGGAAAGGCTTTGCCTCAATCTTATTTTATGAAGAAGAAAGAGAATATTTGGGTGAAATGTAGCTGTGTGTGTTCAGTCTGGTTCCCATCTGTAGGGTGACATCATGATACTGGGAAGCTGCTGTCAGCGTGACGCGGGGTGGGTGACAAGTCCTGTCTGGGCTCACCTCCTCACACGGTAAAATGAGTCAGGCTTTCTATAGGCTCCAGTACTTGAATCTTCAAAATCAGCTGGTTGCCTCACAGAGTTGGGCTCCTGACAGCAGGAAAGGATTGAGAATTGTTTTTGTTGGCTGAGATCGTGTAGACAAATCCAACGTACCTGAGGCAGGCTGCACTTCCTGCGAAATCCCTGTGTCCTTCCTTATTCTCCCCGTTGGTCAGAAGCCATATGCACACAGCCTCATGCAGCCTGGGTAAACTGAGGCAAAATGGCTTTTGCTGAGGTACGAGGCCCTTTGGGGGGTCGGGGGGAAGCTTTCACTCTCCAGATTTCCTCCCCTGCTTAGTCAATCCTCTGATCCCCCTCATGTGGATCTGTGCATGTCAGATTTTAGTGTTCTTAACTGTTTTTCAGGGTCTAACATTTTTAAATACATTTTTATATTTTGGAAAAATTAGAGATTTACAGGAAAGTTGCAAAAAGGTACCGAGTGTTCATGTAGATCTCTTAGCAGTTTGCCTATTGTTAACACCTCTTTCTGTGTGTGTGTGTGTGTGTGTGTGTGTGTGTGTGTGTGTGTGTTGTACTTAGTTTTAGAGGCACTTAGTAGTTGAGCCCCACATGCTTTGCTGATTACACAAATCTCACCTCAAGATGTTGAGACACATCATATAATCTATGAATTTACCGTTCTTGGGGGTCCCATGCCGATCTCAACTCCATGTCCTTCAGGTCGGAGAATTTTCCTCCCTCTGTTCTGTGCTAGATTTCTGATTCCTAAAGCCTCTGTTTCTCTCTTCCCTGGGCGTACTAATTCATCAGCTTTTACAATAGGCTTCTGAGAAAAAAAATACATGGCAAATAGAATTGTTTAAAAATGATTGTACTCTAGCCTCACATTTGGCTGATACATTGGCTGTATATGGAACTTTCCTTTTGATTCCTGTACTGCCGTTGTGATGTCTGAGGCCATTCTCAACACGATTTTTATTTAGTTTAAAAAAATTTTTTTAACGTTTTATTTTATTTTATTTTATTTGGGGGTGGGAGGGGCAGAGAGACAGGGAGACACAGAATCCGAAGCAGGCTCCAGGCTCTGAGCTGTCAGCACAGAACCCAATGTAGGACTTGAACCTACAAACTGTGAGATCATGACGTGAGCCAAAGTCAGATGCTTAACCAACTGAGCCATTCAGGTGTCCCAATCATGATTTTTAAATTGGGGTCTGTTTATTTGTGCTTATTCTTTCTGAAAGACGACAGGATCTTTTTTGGTCTCCAGTTTTTTCCCCTCATATGCCCTTTTTTTATTACATAACCTGTTCATGTTCCATGTTTGCAGTTATCTTAGTATTAGTTTTTTGAGGGAAATTTCTTCTCCCTGCAGAGTTTCTCAGTTCTTCCAAGTTACTCTTTTTCTGTTTGTTTTGGTCCCTTTCTCTCTCAATCTCATTCTCTCTGTCTCTGTCTCTCTCGTATTCTTTGACAATAAATCCTTTCCTCAGATATTTGGTAATCCTGCTCATACAGGGGGAAACTAAAAAGTGGATTCGGAAACACCACAGCTTGGAGGCTTTGATGCATAAAGTCCTTGCCATCGGGAGCTGGGTCTGGGCTGATGAGTTGCACAGTCTCTCACATTGATTTTTCAAGTGTTTTCTCCTGAGTAGGTCGTATTTTCTGGAGAAGACAGTGATTCTTGTCTTCTGCCTGGAAGAGACTCTGAGAAGAGCAAAGAGCCTGCCAGCACCTGGGAAGCCAAGTGGGGGAGGGGAATGGGCCTCAGAAGCCAGCTCCCTCCTCAAGTGGTTGTAAACCCACCTTCCTGCCTGGTATCCATCGCCTAGTCGGGAGACTAAAAGAACCCACCTACATGGTAGGCAAGGCAGTTGGAAATTTGAGTGTTGCCGATGTAGACTTTCAATCAATCATCTTTCAATCAATCATCTTTTTTTTTAATGCTGTATTTATTTTTGAGAGAGAGAGAGTATGTGCAAGCAGGGGAGGGACAAAGAGAGAGCGAGTCACAGAATTTGAAGCAGGCTCCAGGCTCTGAGCTTGTCAGCACAGAGCCCAACATGGGGCTTAAACTCACAAACCATGAGATCATGATGGAGCCAAAGTTGGACCTCTAACTGACAGCCACCCAGGCGCCCCTCAATGATCTGTCTTTACAGTATCCTTTTACCTCTAACTCTCAGAGGTCCCTAATGGGGCCCTTCTAGAGGCTTTGAGAGATTCATATTAATCAATCCATTTGATTCTTTTTATGTTTATTTATTTATTTTGAGAGTGAGTGAGCAGGAGAGGAGGAGGAGGAGGAGGAGGAGAGAGAGAGAGAGAGAGAGAGAGAGAGAGAGAGAGAATCCCAAGCAGGCTCCACGCTGTCAGCACAAAGCTGGATGTGGGTCTCCGACTCACCAATTGTGAGATCATGACCTGAGCTGAAATCAAGAGTTGGACCCCTAATCGACTGAGTCACCTAGGCACCTCCAGCATTTTTTTTTTAAGTAGGCTTCACACCCAGCACAGAGCCCAACATGGGGCTTCAACTCATGACCCTGAGATCAAGACTTGAGTTGAGATCAAGAGTCCAGAGCTCGGGGCACCTGGGTGGCTCAGTCAGCTAAGTGTCCGACTTTAGCTCAGGTCATGATATCACGGTTTGTGGGTTTGAGCCCCAAATTGGGCCCTGTGCTAACAGCTCAGATCCTGGAGCCTGTCTTCCGATTCTGTATCTCCCTCACTCTCTGACCCTCCCCTGCTCATGCTGTCTCTATCTCTCCTCAAAAATAAATAAAACATTAAGAAAAAAAAAAGAGTCCAGAGCTCAACTGACTGAGTGACCCAAGCACCCCAGTCATTTCAATTAACCATCTTCATAGGATTCCCTTGTCTTGAGTCTGCTGATTCCTTTGTGGCTCATCCATTCGCTCTCTAGTATCCACAACTAGTGCTACCTTCTCTCCGATTTTTCCTTTCTTGTGGATTTCTGCCTTAACAAAATCTGATTTCTGGATTTTAGCGGGATTTCAATAGAATCAAAAGGAGACACATACACACCACTGGCTATCTTTGCCACCGACAGTCTCCGTTGTTTTCGTTATTGTAATCATTATTCTTATTTTCTTCTCTCTCCGTCTTTCCCTTTCACTGCTAGTCTTTCCTATGACAAAGCCCCATATTTTAGATTAACTTTCTTTGAATTATGGATTTCAATCACTCATCTGACCGAAATTATTCTGACTTCTTCATTTAATGACACAGATACCAGGGAAGAGAAAGATGAAATGATTTAGAGCAGAGCTGACAAAGTGGTGGGTCTTGTGCTACTCAATGTATTTCCATTCTGACGGCATGCTTACCACATGCTCTACCACACTTACAGTCCAAGGGATGGTGCTTGCTATCCATAGGGTCAAAAGCCCTTAAAACAAAATAGCTCCACAACAAAGATGTTTTCAGGCAAGCAGTGACCTGGTGGAATAATACAGCATAAATCCTGGAAAGCCAAAGGTCTGCTGTATTTGGTGACTAGTATTTTCAACAATACCCTACTTCTGAGAGTGGCATTAAGGTGCTAACAAAAATAACACTTAAAACATTATAAAAAATGAGCTCACTTTATAGTCTTATCCTATTACACCATTACTGTAATCCGATTGTTAATGCTTCTTTAGGATTCAAACTGATATTTGTAAATAATTTTGTCTTCTTCCACACTTGGAACTACTATTTACATTTTGGCATTTAGCAAAATCATTCAGTTTATGTGAAGCTCGCTGAGGAAAATAAAGAAGATACCACCCCAATTCAGAGTGATATAACTTCACTGATTTTATATCTGCGTCTTCTGTTGAAATTGGAGTTTCTGTCTATGCATTTATTTACATGGTGGATAATTTAAGCTAGTAAAATGAAAACAAATGAGAAAAATAAGAAGGAACATGAATCCATAAACAAAGAAAAGTATGAGCATTTATTGAGCACCTACACATTCTGGCATTTTCCTGTACCTCAAGTATAGGCTTTGGAGTTGCCATGTGGACGTTCACGTCTTTGCCCTTCACTTTTTTTTGTTCAAAAAAAGGTTGGATTGAATATAAGAGAATTTAATATAAGAAATGTCCTAAGCTAGGGGTTTTCTGTGAAGAGTATTAGGAATATATTAGATAGTCACAGTCTTCAAGGAAACGAAATCTGTAATATACTTTGTTAGGAGCTACAGTGAAGAAATACACATATATGGTTGACCCTCATTATTCACAGATTCTGTATTTGCAAATTTGCATACTTTTTTTTTCTTAAGTAGGCTCCGCACCCAGTGCGGTGCTTGAACTCACAACCCTGAGACCAAGAGTCAGATGCTTAACTGATTGGGCCACCCAGGTGTCCTGTGACTTTGCATATGTGTTAAAATTTATTTGTAACCTCAAGCTCAATACTTAATGCACTTTGCTAGTCATTCAAGGACACGCACAGAACAGGAGAAATCTGAGTTGCTGGACAGATTTGTCCCCAGCTTTTCTGCCTTGTCCTGAACAAGTGTCTTTTTCTCTATTTAGTGTCACATTTTTCACATTTTTGTTGGTGGTTCCACTTTAAAATGGCGGCCAAGCACAGTGCCCGAGGGCTGCCCTGTGTTGTTAAGTGCACCAAGGCTGTAATGTGCCTTAAGGAGAATCTATGTGTTAGAGAAGCTTCTATCGGGCATAAGTTATGATGTTGTTGTCCATGAGTTCACCTTTTGAATCAACAATGTATATTAAATAGGGGTCGTAGAACAGAAGCACACATAAAACACACATAAAACAAGGCTATGTATCCATCAGCTGATTTAAATATGACCAGACACTGGAAAGCAGCTAATCCTGCATTTCCCTGGGAGCAATCACAATACTGGCTAATTCTCTGTTTTCAGGGACTTTACAGAGCACAATTTTGTGAGTAGTGAGAACCGTCGTACACGCACGTGTGGCATAATACGCACTGTCTTAAGGAGCATAAATCTAATTAAGAGGGTAAAATATCTAAATGAATGAAGACAATACAGATGGAACCATTAGAGTGACCATGTAAAGAGAACAACTGAAACAAACTAACAGCTGCCCGGGCGCCTGGGTGGCTCAGTCGGCTAAGCGTCCAACTTCGGCTCAGGTCATGATCTCACGGTTTGTGGGTTCGAGCCCCGCGTTGGGCTCTGTGCTGACATCTAGCTCAGAGCCTGGAGCCTGCTTCGGATTCTGTGTCTCCCCTTCTCTCGGACCCCCTCCCCCCCACCCGCTCACACTGTCTCTTTCTCTCAGAAATAAAAAAAAAAAGAAAACATACTAACAGCTGGTTGTAGAAAAGAGTTAACCTAAGAAACTAAGTCTTCGAATCCAAGTAGAACTCTTCCTCGGCATAATGGGGCAATGACCCCCACTGCTTGGCTGCTTCCTGCTTGCTTTTTCAGTACAAACAAAACTGTATTTAAAATAAGAATAAACGCATCCATGCTAATTTTTACATGACTCTTCCTGGTTGAGTAACTTCCCGCTTTTCCTCAAGTAGCAAAGACCCAGTCTCTTTGATCTCTTCCTGCCATGTAGGTAGTGCCATGAAAACTGCTACTTAATGTCATTTGCGCTGGTTTATATGTACCCTGAAAGTGACAGATGGTTCTGTCTGTAATCTACATCTGATCTGTACTTCTGCCAAGTTTCAATTCTTGCTTTTCAAATTTAGCCATGGACCAACGTACTCAAATGGATCATTTAAGACCAAAGTTTGTAATTATCAGATGGGAAAGCAAAGTTAAAATGGTCATTCTCTTGCATGGGTTTGGCTTTTTCTATCGTGTAACATAAAGTCGAATGCTTGAAGCAACTCCAGAACTTCTGGCCAAATTTCAACCAAAGACTGGTTTCCCCCACCTTCTTTCTTACATCTGTACCTGAGACCCAGAGAAGACAGAGTCCATAGCCTACATATGATGATACATTGAGTCCATTAATTCACAGTTTCTAGGACTAGATCAGTGGCCCCTAGTCTTTGTTCATGGGGGAAACTATAAATTGTTTATTTGTTTTCCTTTCCTTTTCTTCTTCCGTATCTCATGCTCCTACAGCATTTCTCCAAAAGCACATCTTAGCTCCCTTTGCTTGGCTCTCTCTTCTCCTTTCCAAGCCCCTCCTCTTCCTCTCCCCTCCCAGTGCATTGACCAATCCAGGGTCTTGAGACTGGAACAATTAATTCCAGGTTTCCTTCGGGTTTTGCCGTGCCCCCAATTTCTCTACTCAGACTCCTCAACTCTTTTCAGTCAATTCCCAATGTCATTTTTCTAGGTGAGAATCCGTCTCACCTCATGTTAGCTAGGATCACCTTGTCTTAGCTTTTACCAGGGCATTTGTCTTTTAGACCTACAGGTAGTATAAGAGAATTTAGAACAGCTTATCTAAGTTTGGTTATTGTTAAATGCCCTTGGCTTCAGTAGGCATGCTGAGAAAAGGAAGTCCAGCTGCTGAACAATGAGTAGGTGGCCTTGGCAAGAAGAGCCTATGCAGTCGTACATTTTCTTGGTGGTTGGCTGCCATTATGTGAATTCAGTGTTATAAGAGTAGACTCCAAAAAGCACCCAAAACTATAAATATAGTCTATAAAAGAAAAAGAGGGAGAGATCCTTCAAGTATAAGGAGTGAAAGCACTAAACCCAATGATCACATCTTACAAATAAATTATCATTTACAACTCAATTGACCTTTGATGAGCAAGGGCATTAGGGGTACTGACCCCCTGCACAGTTGAAAAATCCAAGTACAATTTTTGACTCCCTCGAAAATTATTTATGAATAGCCTACTGTTGACCGGAAGCCTTACAGATAACATCAACAGTTGATTCACACATATTTTATAGGTTTTATGTATTATAAACTGTGTTTCTACAATAAAGTAAGCTAGAGAAAAGAAAATGTTATTAAGAAAACCATAAGGAAGAGAAAATACATTGATAGCACTATCCTGTATTTATTGAAAAAAGTCCATGTATATGTGGACTCATGCAGTTCAAACCCATGTTCAAGGGTCAGCTGTATTCCATGGTATGGACATAACACGATTTGTTTGTCCCTTTACCTAATAGTGGACATTTGGGTTGCTCCCTTTTGTAACCACAGACATAGTTTCTCACCTTGCCGCTATTGACATGTGGACTGGATAATTGTCTGTGGTGAGGGACTGTCCTGTGCTGTGCACTGTAAAATAGCCAGCATAATTTCTGGTCTCTACTCATTGCATGTCAATAGCATCCCCAGTTGTGACAGCCGAAATGTCTCCAGATTCACCAAATATCTCCAGTTAAGAACCACTGGATAACAAATGCTGCTATAAACATTCAAGTAGAAGACTTTGTTTTGAACATATGCTTTTATTTATTTTAGACAAATATAGGAGTGGAATAGGAATGGCTAGGTCATATGGGTGATGTTTAACTTCTTAGACAATCTGTTAAATGGTTTTCAGAGTGGTTGGCAGATCCCACTAGTAGTGTAAGGAAGTTCAAGTTCCTCAGCATCCTTGCTGACACTTCTAGGATTAGTTTTTTACACTTTACACATTTTTCCTTCCCTTCCTTTCCCTTCCTTTCCCTTCCTTTCCCTTCCTTTCCCTTCCTTTCCCTTCCTTTCCTTTCCTTTCCTTTTTCCTTTCCTTTCCCTTCCCTTCCCTTCCCTTCCCTTCCCTTCCCTTCCCTTTCCTTCACTTTACATATTGTAATAAGAGTGAAGTGGTCTTTTGTGGTTTTTTTTTTTTAATGTTTTTATTTTTGAGAGTGACAAAGAGAGAGACAGAGTGAGAGCGGGGGAGGGACAGAGAGAGCAAGAGACACAGAATCTGAAGCAGGCTTCAGACTCTGAGCTGCCAGCACAGAGCCAGATACAAGGCTCCAACCCGGGCTCTGCAAGATCATGACCTGAGCCAAAGTCAGACTCTTAACCAACTGAGCCACCCAGACACCCTTCTTTTGTGGTTTTAATGAGCACTTCCTTAAGACTAACAGTATGGAACATCTTCAGATGCTCATCTTCTTTGAAGAGTCTCTCCGGAAACAGTATCCTCTGCTGCCTGACGGCCAATGTCTTGAGAAGTATTGTTTCATATATTTTGTTCAGTTTTTCAGTAGTTTCTGGGTGGAGAATAGGTCTGGTCCTGGATACCCCATCTTGGCTGGAAGCAGGATTCTTAACACCTACCCTTACATGTTCTTCTAGCAATTACTCACAGCCACAACCCCCACCCCACTCCCACTGACTGTCATCATGCTCTCTTTTTCTTCAGTTTCAAATCTTCACACCTTTGATTCTTTTGTTTTTGGCTTTGTCTGCAAAATTAGTCTGCTTAAGGAAGAGCTTATATGGTGTGTGTTGCCTTTTCTTATCATTCTGTGGTACTGTTTGCTACTGTCTCTTTAAACATTCCCACGGTGCCCCAGTGAGGTTCACAAATTTTAGTTTAGCAATCAGGATGCCAAAAAGAATTAAAAGACACATGGGAGGGATGGATGAGATTGAGAATACCCTTTCATTCCAAGCAGAGTTTTACTTCAGAATGTCCTTAAGCATTAACTGGCATAAAATGAAACGATTGCTGAAATGGGCTTTTTGAAAATCACCAATCTCCTAAAGAATAAAAGTTAGGGAAACAATAAGGTAAGTCATGAATTGAGAGAAAATATTTGCAACACACACAACTGTATACACAACTTAGGCAACTTACTAATAATGACGGCCAAAGATTTTTTTCCTTTTTCTTTTATAATGTTGTAAACTGACCAAGGCCAATTTGGTCAATGCACACTTTTTTTTTTTTTAACTTTTTAGTGTTTATTTATTTATTTATTATTGAGAGAGAGAGAAAGTGTGCACAAGTTGGGGAGGGGCAGAGAAAGAGGGAGAGAGAGAGAGAGAGAGCACATGAGAAAGAGAATCCCAAGCAGACTCCACGCTGTCAGTGCAGAGCCAGACATGGGACTTGAACTCACAAAATCGCCGGATCATGACCTGAGCCAAAATCAAGAATTGGACACTTAACTAGCTGTGGCACCCAGGTGCCCCAAAGTACCTTCAATTTTGAAAGGAACACTTTATAATACAAATATAAAAAATATAAATATAACATAAATCACTATGAGCATGCTGTAAATCTGAAACAAACTTGCAACACATGATTAACAGTTTATGCTGGGAGATGAAGATAGACTATTGACTCGATATATTTTCCCACCTTTGCTTTAAAAATGTGTGCTGTTAGACTGCGATTTTAGTTGCTTGGGTAAGCACCACAAGCATTCTGAAAAAAAGAACGCTACTAAAAATATGTACTTTCCTCACTGAGGAATATTAAAATCAAAGCCTAATTTGACAGCTTAAATGGTGTTGGTCCAGCAATAAATAGTGGCGTGTTCAGTAGTGACCTTGTTTCCCTTGGGTCTTTGAAACTTGAGATCTGCTTTGATTTTTTGAGCCAAAATGTCCATGAATGGAAATATCACTGGACTCATGCTTTCAAAACACAGGCAGTAAGACCATGGAAGAATATAGAGAAAGAAAGGCCCAAGTTGTAAATCTCATTGGGCAGCGAGTTTTTTTCAAAAACAAGTTCTTGAATATCTCTTGCATTAAAAAAATTTTTTTAATGTTTACTTATTTTTGAGAGAGAGAGAGAGAGAGAGAGAGAGAGATTGAGAACGAACAAGGGAGGTGCAGAGAGGGAGGGAGACACAGAATCAGAAGCAGGCTCCAGGCTCTGAGCTGTCAGCACAGAGCCCGATGCAGGGCTTGAGCCCACCAATCGTGAGATCATGACCTGAGCTGAAGTCAGACGCTCAACCGACTGAGCCACCCAAGCACCCCTAGAACATAAATATTTAAAGTGTATAAAAGCATCCACATGCAGGTTGACAAGTAATTATATGACACCCATAAAAATGTCACCCAGGCTGAGATACAGTTTCCCGGATCCCCAGTTACCCGGATCCCTAGTTCCCCAGATCCCTCACACGTTTCCTCTTCCTCTCAGAGACAGGTAAGGACTGCACTGTACGGTCCTTGCTTTGCCTTTATAATTTTTACCACTTTGAGTTGTAGCCCGAAATATTGCCGTTTCATCTGGCCTTCGTGCAACTTAAATAAACGGAGTCATTGTGTATGCATTTATTTATGTCCTTGCTTCTTTCGCTCCTTCTACGTTAGCAGGATTCATCCAGGTGGTAAGTAGCTGTGGGGGTTCATTTTTAGTGCTCCGTTCTGTCCTGTGCAACACAGCTTCATCTGTCCATCGTTCTAGAGCTTGTGCTATTTGCCTTGTTGCCAATGTTCCAAAAAGTTTTCAAAACTTGCCCCCAGATTCTGTTTTTGATGATTTGCAACAAGACAGTGATGGACATGTACACGTGGCCCTGCACCTGTCTGCAGGTGTCTCCATGCTGTACCTGCGGGGTGTCGAGGATGGGTCACCCTGTGTGTATATCTTCCTATGGTACAGGGTGACACTAAACTTTTCTCCAAAGAGGTTTTACCAACTGACACTCTCACAAGTTAATCAATATTCCTCAATCACCTACTGTGTGGTGTAGGCTTGGAGGAAATCAACAAGGAACAAAACAGAGCCCCTAACGTCACTGTGTTTACATCCCAGTGGATGGTGACAAATAATAAATAAATACGACATTTCAAGTGGTGAAAACAATGGAACAATTACACGCAGCAAGGGCGCAGAGGGTCTGAGTGGGGCGCTGCTGTAAGCATGGTGACTGGGGTGGTCTTCTTCTCCAAGGAGGCCAAGGTTGGACCTAAGAGACTGTGCCCTTCTCCTGCCCTTCGTTGATTACTGATGATATGGATAGCTTTTCCCACATTTTCTTGGCTATTTGACTTTCCCCTTTTGTGAAGTACCTGACAAGGTTTTGCCCACTTTCACACCATTTTCTCTTAGTTTCTTATTGATTCATGAGGAACATTTCACCCTCTTAATAGTATCTGTTGATGAACAAAATTAAAATTAGACTGATCATAGTTTGTGCATGAAGCAGTACTAATGGTTGGGTATTTTTTCTTTGACTTGGTTTCCTTTTTGTGATTCCAACGTTAGATGGGTCGGCTCTGCCCACTAGGTGGTCCGTGCTTTAGATGTGAGACCGCGCGTGGGCTTCCAGGGCTGGACGTGGGCCACTGAGCCCGTGTCCTGATTCTTCTTCATTTTTCCAAGGAAGGTGCCCAATGGTGCATTGTTGCTTCCTGGGCTGTTGTGTGAAGCTGTCACACACTCCGTGCTGTCTCTGGCCTCTAAGCCATAGCGGAGGCTGCCCTGGGCCTGGGAACATACCTTCCTATGCTCTGCTCTTTGTCTTCCTAATTTTGGAAAATGCCCCCCTGTCCTGGGGTCTCTCTTAGTGTCCCTCCCCAGCTTGAGTTTAGATTAGGACCCCCCTCCAATCTCTTCCTTTTGTGCGCATTCTGTACCTTTAATTTGTTTTTCAATTTATTTTTAAAAGAGAGAGCAGTGGGGAAGGGGCAGAGAGGGAGAGGGGGACAGAGGATCTGAAACGGGAGCGGGCTCCACACTGACAGTAGTGAGTCCATGCAGGGCTTGAACTCACGAACCACGAGATCATGACCTGAGCCAAAGTCAAACACTTAACCAACTGAGCCACCCAGGCGCCCCTCTACACCTTTTATCACCGCCCTCACCACAATGCATACAAGTGTTAGTATCTTAACAGAGGAGCGAGTGTGTTAGCACTCGGCATGTGTACTCCATGAGGTTCAAGGCAGTTAACTAAACCTCAGCAGCCTCATGCCCCACACAATACTTAGCCCACAGTAGACACCCAGTCAATGTTTATTGATCAGGAAATTAACTCTGAAAAGCATTGTCAAGGGCATCAGTCCAATGGGTTCTGCTGGCTGACTGCATTTTAGACATGTCGTGATTAAGGTGAGAACTTTCTCTTCCTAACATTGACTCACAGGAGGATTTCTTTCCCAGCACAGGGGGGCTGCTCATATATTGAGGTGGGTAGAGAAACAAGGGATACTTGGCCATCTGCTGGGAGATCTAGAGGCGGCCAAAGCCAGCTATGGATACTGAAGAAAAGGCCACAACCAGGTCCTCTGAGCCATCTCTGTCCCATGTCCCAGGGGAAACAGTGGCTTTACATTTTGGGGAGACTTGCGAAGCCTGGCGAGGGCTAAGAGGGGGCTCCTCATGTGGCTGGGATGAATCTGAAGCAGCCGCCATGAGGGTTCTGTGCTAGTCACACTGTTTATCTTGTAAAAATAGGGCAGCGGTTACTGAGCTGGAGCCCTGAGCCTGCCCAGCTCCCTGAACGACCGTGCCAGCTCGCAGGCCTGACAGCGCTTCCTTCCTGACCTCGAGTGGCTTCCTGCTCTGGCCTTATCGCACACAAAACTTGACACTGCACTGGAATGCACTTCAGGTCCATACATGGAAATCTCTCGCTTTCTACACTTACAAACAACTGTCATCTACAAAACGCTTTCTTTATTTCCAGACTCACGTTTGTCTTCGCTCTGGTAGAGTAGGATTGATGCGACTCCAAAAGACAAGAAAACAAAAATCGCTCCTCATCTCCACCCTTCGTTGTCACCTGACATTTTAATCTTTTGTTTTATGAGTCAAGGAAATGGAGTAAGTATGTCATACGTGTATACGTTCGCGACAGAGAAGTGGCAGGAATCCACTGTGTTGACAGGGAGCTTTGGAAAATGGCTTTCCACCTACAGTGAACTATACGTTTTTCCATTTCCTTTGTTCCATTATTTCTCCAAGTTAAAGAAGGAGGGTGGGTAGTTTGCTTGTGAACATTGTTGGATGAACAAATAAACCATTGGTACTGACATCTTTGGCATTCCTTGCAAATTTTAGGTGTTTTAATAATTACGAAGGCTTTCCTGCTTCTCATCATCTGAGATCTTCTGATGTCCTACTTTCTCCCATACAACTTCAAGGTGGATATGAGATAATCCTCCCACAGAAAGTTAAAATTTGGAATGCCACGTCCGTCAAAGATGAATGTGTTCAAAATACTTTTAAACTTACTTTTCTGTGCTATTTAATATTGACGATGAAGATACTGCCACAGAGAGTATGAAGGAAATAGAGCGCAGACAGCTCTCTGCTTTGTCACACATTAAATAAAAGCCATTTTGAAAATCCTTAACAGTTTGGTGTGGTGCCCCTCTGGAAAATTCGAGGGGCTCGTGCAGGAGAGAAGGAGCTGAAGGAGATGCCTGGGAGTGTCTCGGCATCCTAAGTTCAACCGCTTTTCATGAGCTCATCGGCCTTCTTAAGATATTACGATCTTTTACCCAGGCCGGGGGAATTTCCTCAGCTGTGATTAAAGAATGGGCTGGGCTGTGTCCTCAGAAGTCAGAGCCTTAATATTGGAAACATGAGCTCTTCTGGATCCTGGAGCCCTTCCCGATTTCATTTCAGAGGAATTCCCCCCCAGGAGCGGCTCCCGGGGATGGAAGGCAGGGCATGGAGGAAGCCTTTAAAAATCTATTTTTTATTTTGAAAGTTGAAGAGTTTCCCCCCTTTGGAAACTACTCAGTTAAGAGCCAAGAGAGGTGACCTGAAGCGCCTTCTCCAGGGGGAGTGCAGGAGACAAGAGAAGGGTCCTCAGAAAGACCCCCTGAAGGTGCGCAGTCATCCTGAGTTATGTCCAAGTGAAATGAGGGTGTCACCTGCGGAAGCCTGGGGGACCCCGCAAGTGGAGTGATGCTTGATGGGAGCCTTGGGCTTTCACTGTTGCCTAAAGAATAAGGCAGCTTTAATTAAGCCACTTGGTATGCGTACAAAGTCCCCTGGGCTGTGTCACGAAGGAGTAGGACATGACAGAAGAGAATGGGGGTTGACTGAGGGTTGGAGCATGAGGGAGGCTTCTCCATGGAGGTGGTGTTTCCTCCAGGGCCAGCCTGCCGGGCTGGGGAGGGCGGAATGGCAGAGGAAGAAGGCCTGGGGGGTTCACGGGGCCCTGACAGTGTGGCGAAGGCCAGAATGAGAGGGGAGTCCACCAGGTTGCAGGGCCTAGATCATGGGAGGCCTCCTGTCTAAGGGTTTTGGATTTTTAAAAACCACATGTAATATGCACAACATACAATGCACCATTTTAACCGCGCAGAAGCGGCATTAAATGCATCCATTGCTGTGCCACCATCTGTCTCCAGAGCTTCTCTCAGCTTTTGAAACTGAAACTCTAAACCCATCAAATACCAACTCCCCATGTCCCCCTCTCTCGGCCCCCTGCAGCCACCATTCTACTCTCTGTCTCTACGAATTCGATGTTCCGGGTACGTCTTGTAAGCATGTTCTTACAGTATGGGTCTTTTGTGACTTGTTCCACTCAGCCTAAGTTCTCAAGGTTCATCCATGTAGTAACTTCAGCATCTCCTTCCTTTTTAGAGCTTGAATAATACGTCCCATGGAATGTATGTCATGCGTTTTGTTCATCCATCCATCCATTGGTGGACATTTTGGCTTTAAAAAAAATTTTTTTTTTAATGTTTACTTATCTTTGAGAGACGGAGAGATAGAGTGTGAGTGGAGGAGGGACAGAGAGAGAGGGAGACACAGAATCTGAAGCAGGCTCCAGGTTCTGAGCTGTCAGCACAGAGCCTGATGCAAGGCTTGAACCCACAAACCATGAGATCATGACTTGAGCTGAAGTCGGATGCTTAACTGACTGAGCCCCCCAGGCACCCTGTATGTTAAGCTTTCTTGAGTACCGCTGGCATGAATAACATTACAGTATCATGAGGTAAAACACTGTAGAACTGGATACAAATATCTGTTTGGGTCCCATCTTTCAGTTCTTTTGGGTGTAGCCTCGGAAGTGAAGTTGCTGTACCATGTGGTGTTCTGTTTCTAACTTTTGAGAGATTGCAGTTCTGTTTTCCACAGCAGCTGTAACATTTTATGCTCCCACAAGCACGCAGAAGGGCTTTAGTTGTTCCAGATCCTGGCCAACACCTGTTATTTTTTGGGTTTTTTGTTTGTTTGTTCTTAAAGTTTATTTATTTTGAGAGAGAGCAGGGGAGAGGCAGAGAGAGAGGGAGAGAGAATCCCAAGCAGGCTCTGTGCTGTCAGCATAACTCATGAAGTGTGAGATCATGACCTGAGCCGAAATCAAGCGTCAGGCGCTTAATGACTAAGCCACCTGGGTGTCCCATTTTAATGTGTGTGAAGAAGATATTGGAAATTTTAAAAAAATTTTAATGTTTTATTTATTTTTGAAAGAGAGAGAGAGAGGCAGAGTAATAGCAGGCAAGGAACAGACAGAGAAGGAGACACAGAATCTGAAGCACGCTCCAGGCCCTGAGCTATTAGCACAGAGCCAAATACGGGGCTTGAACTCATAAACTGTGAGATCATGACCTGAGCCAAAATCAGATGTTTGACTGGCTGAGCCCCCCAGGTGCCCTGAGCTTGGAATTCTTGAGTTAGAAGTCATTGGGTGATTTCAAAAAGGGAGTAACACAATGCTCTTTATTTTCATTTTTTAAGTTGTTGTTGTTATTGTTGTTGTTTTAAATTCCTTAAGTAATCTCTATGCCCAACGTGGGGCTCGAACTCAGGACCCTGAGATCAAGCATTGCATGTTCTACCCGCTGAGCCAGGCAGGCAGTTCCCTTTTTACAATGACCTCTCTGACTGCCTGATGGGGAACAAATACCAAACCATTGTAGCAGCAAGAGAGAGCAACTGGGCACTCATTATGAGAGGGTTCTGGTGTCCAGGAAAAAGTGATGGCAGTGTGGGCTAGCGGAGTGTTTTGAAGAAGAGAGATACACAGATAAGTCAAGATCTACTTATAAATAATATTTTTTGGTCTTGAAAACAGACTGGATGTAAGGGTGGCTGAGAGACAGAGAGGGAAATCAGCAATGGCTGGAGGTTTCTGGAATAAAGGAGTGGGTGGGTGGTGGTACTGTTTTCAGAGATGAGGAAGACTGGGTGCATTGGGAGAAAGAGCCCCAGGATTAGTGCCAAACCGCCCATAAAGTATTCAATGGAAACAACTCCAGACAGAAAATTGGATTGGTGGAGAAGGGGAGAAACCAACTCGGAAAGGCTAAGTTAGTAACTTAAAGTCACACGGCACAGAATGTAGGTGGCAGAGTCAAGATGCAGACTCAGGATTGTCTGATGACAAAGCCTGGTTTTACTCATTCTGTGTTGCTGCCTTCCAGTCAGAGCAGATCAGTCTCCAGAAATTTCCACCAATGACTGCATTTATCCACTTTGGAAAATCTTTAGTATTAGAAGGGAGACACTACATCCAGTAATAACTGTGAAGCTTAGAAGGCAAATCTTGAAGAGCTTTTGAGAATGAGTAAAATTACATATTTGAAATGTGATTAAAAAAACAGTTGAACACAGAATCTCTCTTAGAAGTCATATTAACAGTGTAATGCATCTAGTTTCCTATTGCTAGAAGGCAAAGAACATATTTCATCTCCTCCCAAAGACTTTGGAGTCAAGGTTAGTGTTTTTTTTTCATTTGTTTTTTAAAGTTTATTCATTGTTTTTAGCAATCTCTACACCCCACGTGGGGCTGAAACTCATGACCCTGAGATCGAGTCACATGCTGAGCCAGCCGGGTGCCCCCAAGGTTGGTGTTTTAGCCATGCTACATATGAACACAAGTCTCTAGTAATTCATCCTGTGCTTAACACAGAGATATTTGTGCAGATGAAAAAATACTAACATGATAATCGTGATAGACCAGAAGGGATCAAGAACAGAGGTTCTGATCTAGACAGAAACTAGATCTGAAACTAGACAGAAATGAGTTGGAATCCACTTACTAGCAGCGTGTCCTTAGGGGGCTTGTAAAACCTCTTTAACCTTCAGCTTTCTCATCTCTACAAGGAAAACATGATACCTGGATCCGAGGGACACGGTGTAGGGCTTAGATGAGACAGTGCAGGTAAAGGACTTAGTTGAATAAAGAGTAATTTTAAATTATTGACAGGACTGCTGAGTATATCCTTTATTTCTGGAGAATGGCTGAATGGCTTGAGAAAGACTAGCTTACTAATTTAGTTTGTGGGGCCTCAGAGTGCACGGGGATCACATTTATAGTTAGGGAATAAATGGTAGTTTGTTCCTAAATGTCCAAGGTTCTTGACAATTTAGTAACTTTTTAAAAAAGATTTTAAGTAATTTCTACACCCAATGTGGGGCTCGAACCCACAACCCTGAGACAGAGTCGCATGCTCTACCAACTGAGCCAGCCGGGTGCCCCATCACAACTTAGTGGCTTTTTGTCCATTGATATTTGATAGGATTAAGGACATAATGTTGAGAACAAATTAGGAAAACTCTCTAAATGTTTTTCTACATATATTACCCATATAATTAATGACTTCTATAGTATCAGCTAATAACTTCATACTTTTGAAGGTCTAGAATTCTTTAGTTAGGACAGAAAGCATGTTTTCTGGAATCCTCCTTCTGGAGGTTGGAGAAGTATAGGGCTAAAGAGCACTGGGTTTGATTTGAATGCTAGCTCTGCTTCTTAGTTTGCTGTGTGACCCTAGGGAAATTACTTAACCTCTCTTCATTTGTCAAATGGGATGATAATATCTCATGGCATGTTGTGAACCATGTAAATTGCTTAGTTATAATGTAGTTCATTTTAGGCTCACAATAAATGGTAGCTATTATTAATGGAAGGTAGCTCTACTTTTTGTTTTTCTTTTGCCTTTTCTTCTTGGCCATGGAGGACACTTTTGTACCAGGCGAAGGATACAGAAAAACATTATTGAACACAGGTCATCTAACATCCCACGGAATCTTTGAGAAATCAGGGATGTCCTTGTTGCTACTGAGTCCACATTTTTTTTTTTTTAATTTCTAGGAGAGACAGAGAGACAGCGTGAGCAGGGGAGGGTCAGAGAGAGAGGGAGTCACAGACTGAAACAGGCTCCAGGCTCTGAGCTGGCAGTCAGCACAGAGCCCGACGCGGGGCTCGAACACACGAACCGCAAGATCATGACCTAAGCGAAAGTCGGACGCTTAACCGACTAAGCCACCCAGGCGCCCCGAGTCCACATATTTAAGTAACACCTCAACCATCAGTAACCCCCGGAACAGAAATTATAGATGGAAACAAATGAAGAGTTCAGTTTGTTTCTTACCACCACTCCTGTGGTTGCTTTCTGACTTTCATTTGCCAAGTGAGAGCATTTCCCCCCTGAAAACTCACTAATTAGCAGCAAAGAAAGGTCATCATAATACAAAACCATGGGAATAAGTTTAGCCTTATGAAACGAGGCTGGTAAAGATCTCCAAGATAAATTAAGTTAAAAAAAAAAAAAGGATGGGCTAAATGGGAGATGGGCATTAAAGAGGGCACTTGTTGGGAAGAGCACTGGGTGTTATAAGTACGCGATGAATCACTTTTACTCCTGCAAACATTATTATACGATATGTTAACTAACTCAGATTTAAATGTAAAGAAAAATCACTTTGAAACTCTCAAAAAATAATGTTTCTAAAATAAATAAAAAAATGTTTTTAAAAAGTTAAGGAACAGAACAATATGTAAAACATATGTAAAAAATGTGTTCCTACATTATTCATGATACATGAAAAGCCAGTAATAGTGGAGTCTGACCCAGAGGACCAGGAGAGAAAGAGTTTCCTTGTCACTGAACGCACTTTTCCCCCTCTTTGAAGTTTCCATCATGTGCATTCAGAAATAAATACAATTTCAAAAGCTAGCTTTTTGTGAAAAATTTATTCCAGTGTCCTTGCTTTTTCATTTTGTCCTAGATCAATAAAAACGGAGACTGACACTAGGTGGCAAATCGGCTTTGGAGACTCTCCATCCTAATGCACTATATACAATTACCTTTAAATGAGCAAGCGCCCAGGCCAGAGGACCAAGAGCCTTGCCTACCTTAGTCTCTCCCTTTGAGAAAATGATACATTATGGAAACTGCTGGTTCTTAAGAGATGAGTTGTTATTTCCAAGATCAAAGAAGAGATACACTGTTTCAAAAGATTCACCTCTTTCCCTTTTCTGGATCCGTGTTTATATTGACGGTAAGGTTCATATAAGGAAACCCAGCCTCATAGCATTTTCCTTTTGAGGGTGTCTGTAATGTCACTGAGTGCCAGGATGCCCCAGTTTATTAATACTCACTGCACATTGTGTTTATTTCTGTTTCATCAAGATTTTCCCAGATTATGGCCTGTCTGTGCCTGATAGTGGCAGTGTTTGTGTATGAACACAAGGTCATCTGATAACGAATTGTCGCATCATGCGATTAAGTGATGTTTAAAATGGGTGTAAGCCAGAGGAGTTTGACTCCCTGCGCACTTTCAGAAGGTCTGATCAACAAAAGAAAGTTCAGGGTATCTTGGAAGAGGTCATTGATTACAACCAACGTCTTGATCCTTCTGGACTGGTTCCTTCCTGCAGAGACATAATTAAAATAATGTTGTACAGTAGACGTTTCTCATTGTTGGAGGAAGGATACTTTTTTTCAGGGATAGATCAATGTAAAATCGACCTCCTTTTCTAGAAGATAAAAGCTAATTGTTCTAGAAGTCCACACACTGAATTGTAGAAGAGTTGCTGTTTTATCAAGTGCATCAATTCCTGAATTGCTGTTTATCTTGACTTTCTGCGTCACGTTCAAGGCTGTGCGGGCACTGTGTGCTATGGGGGCGGGTTCACCGGCGTTCACTTCTGCAGTCCTGGGGGCGGGGTGGGGGGGAGGAATTTGATGAAATAATTATTTTTGGCAATAATTATTTCATTCAATTGCCTAGCAGGACTGAATGCTGCAAATAAACCCAGTTACTAGATAGGAATCTTAACAAAAATGTGAACTCTGACTTGTAATACTTATGCTGTATATTTTTTGTATTGATATCTAACCTCTCCTATTGATGAGTGCTATAAATAACTATAGAACTCAGTTAGTCTGGGAAGTATGGGAAGAAAGTTTTGCCTGATAGCGAACACTCAGGAACAATGTCACCCCTTTTTCCATGATTGGTTTTGCACTCCAGAGAAAATTCCAAAATTAGTGTTTCCTAATTATTTTTTGGCCTTGGGTTCTTCTGCTCAATACTACGGGCATATCATCTTGTTAGAACTACCTTGAAACTTAGGAAAATGTGTAAAGGAGATGAATTTGTGTTCTCTTCCGCGCAGCCTGGTAATTTTAGTAATCCGTTGCCCTATGAGATACAAGGCACTCTGCTTCCTCTGCAGTCTGTTTTTTCTTCCTTTCTTTCAAAATAACCTGCCATCTTTCCAAAATAAACACGAAAGGGAAATACATTAGCGGGTATGTAATCACCCAGATATCTGTAGCTGCATGCCTCTAAAAAAATAGTAAAAATAAGATAGCCATCAGAAGTTTATTCTGGTTTTACAAGACTTGTTACAGCTCTTGTCTTTTCTTTATAAGATGTTTGAAAAGAAATATTTATCTTCATGTAAAAAGTGAATTCACTTGCCAAAGTGAAAATGAAATAACTCTCGGCCTAGAACTTATTTCCTCATAATCTCTGATTTCTAAGGTTGTAATTTTGGGTGAACATCATCAAAATAATTATTTTACAGATTTTTAGCATTTTAGAATTATAATATCGTGTTCTATTTCTATTCAATATTTATGAAACTGCGTTCTGATGGTCTCATGCAGTATCTGTGTATCGTGTAATTACGTTGTATGTTTTCATCATAAACTTCATATTTCACATTCATTTTTAGATATCCTGAATTTAAAGATACTTTTAGGGTTCTTTTCAACCCTGAAGAGTCTATGGTCTT
The DNA here is from genome assembly GCA_017311185.1 of Proteles cristata cristata. Lineage (NCBI taxonomy): Eukaryota > Metazoa > Chordata > Mammalia > Carnivora > Hyaenidae > Proteles > Proteles cristata. The sequence continues at coordinate 173,764 of JAESUZ010004128.1, read as the reverse complement.
TAAGAGGCATTTAGAAAACTGGCTTGCTCAAAGGGCTTCATCCCATTGAACGAGTCTGGTGAATAATTTTAGTATTTTCAATTTATATTTTGAAAAATATAATGATCACTGTCCTCTTCCTCCTCTGTTCTCCCGTTCTTCTCTTCTCCCCTTCCTTCTCTTCTTTATCTGCATCCTTTTCAGGCAACAAAAATTTATTTAGCATCTACTCTCAATACTGTGCAGTGGGAATTCAGAGTTTTCAGGTACTGCCCTTAGATCTTGATGCAAGAAACTAAACTATGTATAGATTCTGACTCAATCTTTATCATTACCATGGACAGGATCATACTGTTAGAAATATAATACATATTTTTTTTCAAGTTTATTTTATTTATTTTGAGAGAAAGAGAAAGTGCTAACAGGGGAGGGGCAGAAAGAGAGGGAGAGAGAATCCCAAGCGGCTCTGCATTGTCAGCGTGGAGCCCAATGCAGGGCTCCATCCCATGAACCATGAGATCATGACCTGAGCTGAAATCAAGAGCTGGATACTTAACCGGCTGAGCCACCCAGGTGCCCCTAGATGTATTCCACATATTTAATTAATTTGTTTATAAAATGTTTCTAAAATTTATTTCTGAGAGAGAGAGAGAGAGAGAGAGAGAGAGAGAGAGAGAGAGAGACAGTGTGAGCAGGGGAGGGTCAGAGAGAGAAGAAGCTGTCAGCACAGAGCCCAATGTGGGGCTCGAACCCATGACCCGTGAGATCATGACCTGAGCCAAAGTCGGACACTTAGACTGACTGAGCCACACAGGTGCCCCGACCACACATTTTAAAATAAAGATCCGATTCTTCTGGAGTCCATGATAATCTGTGGGGGGCTAAGCAGAACGTTCTATGTACAACCCGCCAACGTAAGGAAAGAGGGTTAGCCAAACACTTTAACAGCATCTTAGGATAACATGCTCAGACACATGCATAGGAAGCCTGAAGATGCTAGTTATAAATCATTTTTATCTGGCTTTTAAAGTCACAAGCAGGTTTATCTGCAAGGAGACCTTAGTGACCATGGGAATCCTAAAGTTAAAAACCAAATTAAGAAAAGTTCTTCACCCCCCAAATTTCAAATTACCCCAACAGTAACACAGGTGTATATATAGACTTTCCCTTCTCTTTGAATGTTGATTTATTACAATTCTACATGTAAAGGGAGCCCATTGTTTACCCTGCTGTGAGTTAGTCCTCTGGCCAAGATCTGGAGGGAGAGTCCGTGAGAGGGAAATTGCAGCCAAGCTGTGAGGAGGGTCAGTTCTGGGGTTGGAGGCCTGGATCGCAGGATGGTGGTAGCCAACATTCCTAGAGGCTCTCTACCTGAATTGGATGACCCTTCCCACTATGAGACTAGGGTTTGACTGGCTAGAGATGGGGCAGGAGGGACAAGTGTCCTCTGCCCAGGACCCAGGAATTCTACATGATAGCCCCTTCTCTGAATAGTTTCAGTGGCTCACCTCAACCAGCCAGTGGAAGTGGCACAAAAGCCCTGCTCATAAAAGGGAAGGAAGGAAGGAAGGAAGGAAGGAAGGAAGGAAGGAAGGAAGGAAGGAAGGAAGAAGGGAAGGAAGGAAGGAAGGAAGGAGAAAGAAGAAGAAAGAAAGAAAGAAAGAAAGAAAGAAAGAAAGAAAGAAAGAAAGAAAGAAAGAAAGAAAGGAATAGCAACACCTGTCTGTTTCTGTGTACATACCAGTATGGACCCAGTCTGGAAGGCTTCCTGTGGACGGGTGACCAGTTGGCTTCCAACTCACCATGTGGGGGTTCCTTGACTGCTCCTCTAACCATCAGACTCAGTCCACAGGAAACGAGTTAATCCATCAACCACCGCAGTGCATGGATTCTGACTAATGCTCTTGGAGATAAGGAGGAAAAATTCAATCAAAACATGTAGCCACATTTCCTCAGGGCAGAGCTAGGGAACATTTCTGACTGTACCCTGGGACTGGACAAATCAAAATGCCTAATTTTAATTAGAGTAGGAGTGTTTGGTATGATGGAGCTAATTCTTTCTTCCCTAAACTGCCAAGTAGGGAAGTTTTAGCATTGGAATAAAAATCCCAGGCTAAGTATTTGCCCTGCCAGCACATGCACGAGCTCTGTGACTTTGGACTGGTCACTAAATGTGTGGCTCAGTGATGACAGACCTATAAAAAAGGGGATGAGACTAGCAATACTTCAAAAGTTTAGGGTCAAATGGGTTAATATCTGTAAAGTGCTTACAACAGTATTTGTAACTACACAGTATTTTTTTTTTTTTTTAATTCTCATAGGGTGTGTGTGTAGCTCAGTGGTTAGGCATATGACTTCGGATCAGGTCATGATCTCATGGTTTTTGGGTTTGAGCTCAGCCATTGGGCTCTCTACTGATAGCTTGGAGTCTGGAGTCTGTTTCAGATTCTGTGTCTCCCTCTCTCCCTCCCCACTCCCCTGCTCACACTCTGTCTCTCTTTCAAAGATAAACAAACATTTAAAAAATTTCTCACAAAAACCTCATGAAATAAACTAACCAGCTAGTATTTTATGATAGCTGGGAAGAGAATTACTTTTTTCCACCTTTGCTGAGGTATGATTGACAGGTGAATATTATGTGATATTTAGATTGTACGATGTGCGTTTTTTTAGCATGTAGAATGTGATGGTTTAATACATGTATCCATTATGAAGTGATTGTCATAATCAAGTTAATTAACACACTTATCACCTCACCTAGTTGCCATTTCTTTTGTGTGTGTGCTGTAAAACACTTAAGATTTACTCTTAACAAATTTCAAGGATACAATATGTATTATTAACTACAGTCACCATGTACATTAGCTTCCTAGAACTTACTTTCCTTATAAGTGAAAATTCATACCCTTTGACCAATATCTTCACATACCTGACCCTAGAACATCCATTCCCCCCCCCGTAACCACTGTTCTAATCTCTGTTTCTATGAGTTCAACCCTTTTAGATCATACAGTATTTGTCTTTCTGGACTGGCTTATTTCACTAGTATATGCCTTCCAGTTTCATCCATCTTCTTGCAAATGGTAGGATTACCTTTTTTTTTTAATGATTGAATAATATTCCATTGTTTCTATTTACCACAGTTTCTTTACCATTCATCAACTGACAACACTTAGGTTGTTTTCATATTTTGATTATTGTCAATAATGCTCCAATGAACATGGGGTGCATGCATCTCCTTGAGAAACCAATTTCAGTTCCTTTGGGTAAATACCTAGATTTGCGATTTCTGGATCATAGGGTAGTTCTATATTTAAGTTTTTGAAGAGCTTCCATACTGTTTTCCATAGTGTCTGCACCAATTTATATCCTCACCAATAGTGCACAGGGGTTCCTTTTGGAAGAGAATTATTATTGAAAATAAGCTAACATTTTCCAGATACCGTGTGAAATCTGTGATAGGTTTAGCTGGTTAAATCTTCGTAATTCTTAGAGATTTGATTTATATATTTTTTATTATCTCATCGCAAAAGTACTTGAGTGGTTTACATAAATTCATAACATAAAATTACAGAAAAATAAAGAAATAAGTTTCAAGAAAAAGAAAAGCCCAGAATAATAGGAGGAACATAGCAAGGATCCAATGTCCTCTTAGCAGATGATGATTCAAAAGCCCTGAGAAGTTTAAGCACATTCTCCAGGGTGGTGAAGAGTTGAGCTAGGGTGAAAGTCCTGTCTCTCTGAGTTCTGATGCAGTTACAAATGGTTTTGCCAGGCTAGGTGGGGCTGACAGAAGGGGAAGAAAGGGCATGTTGGCCAAATGGACATGAGATTTGCAGAAAAGATGGAAAAGAATAGGAGAAAAGTCAGCGGCAGAAAAGAGAGAACAGGGGGAAGGAACTGTAGGTGAAACTCAAATCCACTTGGTTTGTAACAGGAGGAGGCAAGAGAGTGGGGGTGGGGGTGGACTGCCCACAGGGAGTGGAGGGGGGGCCCTGGTGAGGAAAGGGATAAGGAAGGTGACTGCTCTCCAAGCTGGGTCAGGGGCTTCCTTTTTCTTGGAGAAAGGATCACCGGGGTCCAGAATTAACCCCGGCACCCACAGGGGAGCACTCCACTCTCTCTAGCCCTGGAAATTGAAATCCTGGGCCTCTTTGAAAATACTATTTTATGGGGTGCCTGGGTGGCTCAGTCAGTTAAACGTCTGACTTCGGCTCAGATCATGATCTCACGGTTCGTGGGTTCGAGCCCTGCATCAGGCTCTGTGCTGACAGCTAGCTCAGAGCCTGGAGCCTGCTTCAGATTCTGAATCTCCCTCTCTCTCTGCCCCTCCCCTGCTCACGCTGCCTCTCTCTCTCTCTCTCAGAAATAAATAAAACATTTTTAAAAATACTATTTTGAAGTAAAGGACTGACAAGATTATACCAAAAGCACAGTTATATCTCATAGGAAGCCACTATTCTCCTTCTGGAGAAGCAGGATTCTGACTCTCAGATATTCCTGGTTATCTGCATTCAACAAACTTACCCAGCACTTACTGCGTGCTAAATATAGGTACATGGGGGTCAAGGTTAACAGGGTATGATGCAGAAATTCACAGTTTGATGGGGGAAAACAGGCGTGGAGCTTATATTTAAGATACAGTGCAGTAAACGTTCCTTTGGGGATGTGCCTCTGTCTGCACAGCTTTGGGGTCCAGGGCTGAAGCATCCCATTCTGCCTGGGGGCATGAGCTGAGGTTTCAACAGGGGAGGGTGTATTTGTCTGCAAAGGGATGAGCTGGCATGTACCAGACAAGGGCAGGAGAAGAAAATTCCAAGCCCAGAGCTGCGTGGGCAAACACAGCTGGCCCCAAAGGGAACCGTGGGTCTGGTAGGGTCTGAGCGGCCAAATGGGAGGCTGGACAAGTGCAGAGGAAGTCAGGTGGGGAATGAGGTCTGAAGGCAGCCTCTAGCCAGACGGTTAATGACCTTCGATGTCAAATTTGTACTTAAACCCTGCTTGCTCCAAAAGTGATGTAGTGCACAGGCACTTCCTGCAGGCAGGGGGGCCCAGTAGAGCTTTGAAAGGCCGGCTGTGCAGTCCCGCCGGTGACAGTGTGGAGATGGGCTGCAGGGATACAGAGACAGCAAAGGCTTGGAAATTTCCCAGGAGATGAGGGCCCCAAAGTGCCTGCAGGGTGTGGGGCTGGAGAGACACACTCAGATTGGAGGCATGATGGTTAGGATGTCGTGACAGGCTGTAGGGTCAAGGGAGGAAGGAACTGAGGGCTGACACCGTGGGTTACAGCTTTGGGGCCCTGGCCAGAGAGCGATGACACATTTCAGGGAACTGAAGCTGAGTATAGGCTGGAAAATCATTTCCCAAGTACTCCCATTTCGTTTTAAAATAACCCAGTCTTGCGCGTTGTCCAGAACATTACATTGCACCGACAAGCGATGGCACGTTGCTTCTGGTCTTGTTAGCTGTGTCAACGTGGGCAATTCATTCACTTTCTGATAACATGTGGATAAAATCTACTCTCCCAGAATTGGAAATCAGTTGGTAATTGATATGAGTAATCTAGTCATGACCCAAAAGTTGGGGTAACTACATATTAGTTAACTTTGCGGAGAAGAATTTTGACTGACGCAGACAGGTCCTGTCAAGGGGCGGTGGGGTCCTTCTCTCTGCCCTCCCTTCCTGTTCCTCTGGGCTTCCATAGCTAGACTGGCAATTCAGGGAAGCTGGATGCTCGTTTTCTTAGAACTAAAAAGAGACAAATTGACCACTTCTGGACTTCTATTTGTGGGTCCAGAATTTAGCTTACTGAACAAATAGCTATTTCAGTGTTAATATTTAAAATCACTCTTTAAAAAAGTCACTCAAAAGGGTCCTTTGTCTCAACGGATATGAATGCTTCCAATTTCTATGTCCTTATTAGTTTTAGGTCGTCGGTTTTTATTTCCTGAGAAGCCATGGCCGGAGCGGCTGCGAGGAGTCGTGTAGACAAGCGCATAGAGATGCCAACATGCCTTCTCACATCATGTCCCTGCCAGACACGCGGAGTTTTGGGACTGGTAGGCCAACGCTCCCAGGCTCCTCCCGCCTCTGTGCATTTCTAGATCCTAGCGCCTCAAATCACATGATCATTTATCTACCCCCCCTTGCTTGTCTCTCTCCCATATGAAACCGTGAATTTTACTTAAAAGTGGAGACCTTGTTTTATTCATGGTTTTATTCCAGCACCTAACACAAGAGTGGCTACAAAGCAATTAGTGAGTTACTAACTGAAGGGAAAGTGTGTGTGTGATTCTGTGAGTGTGTGTGTGTGTGTGTGTGCATGTGTACATGCACGTGCTGGGTAGGGATGTCGGTGGAGAAGTCTACTGCTACTCTGTGTCCCAGAGGAGAGTCCAGGCGGGTAGAACTGGGGTTATTCACGAGACATGTGTATACAGGAGACCCAGCCTCAGAGGAATTCGTCATATCATTGGGTGCAGGTTGGGAAGATAAACTATGGGGCTTCCGGTCTTCCCCAGGCTAGTTTCCCAAGTCCTTTCTAATAAAACTGTGCAGATATCCATTTTGAGAATGGTAGAAGGAGCATCAGGCTACTGGATCATTCTCCATTGTCAACCTGGACACAACACCATTCTCTCCTTTGCTTGCTTGATGAAGTTAAGGTTCCTGTACTTTAACAGGTGAATACATAAGACTGTTTGGGATTGGGGAGGGGGGCCTGGAAGCTCTCCTGCTCAGTGGTCAAGGCCAAGCAGTGCTCTGTCCCTTTTCTGTTGGCTTCTCTGCACTGAGTCTGCGCAGCCTGGATCGGCTCTCAGAAGCAGGAGAAAGGAAGGAGAGCATCGGTGTCTGGGCTGATGTCGCTCCTCCTGGGAACGGCGTTATCTCTGTCCTTTCTCGCACGTAGGCTTTGTAAATAGACCGGGGTCCTGACTTCCCTGCTTTGTTAGTGTGCGCTATCGTCAGGACCTGGAGCCACTTGGTCTTTCTGTCAAAGACACTTGTTTATGTGTCGTCTAGAAAGCCAACCGCTGCCCGGGAGGGCGGGACAGCTTGCCTGGGGACGTGTGCTTGGGGTACAAGCTAGAGTGCATCTTGTCTCCTATTTTGATTTGCTGGCCTGGTGGGAGCTCAGTGTTATTAAAAAAGTAAATATGTTTTGCCAAATTTCCACAGAGTGATGCCAAACTGCTTCGAGTCTTCTGGTAAATTACCATGTTTCCTATCGCTCTTGGAATGATAGTCTAAACTATGTTCTATAATTAGGCTTTAAATTAAGTGTTATTCACTTCAGACCAGATACCAGATACCACTACCAGAAAAAAAGGAAAAAAAAAAAAGGGACGGTCAGGCTGAACAGAGTGTCCTCTATAAAATAAAATACCCTCTTCTTTTTGTCCTGTGGTAACATGCACAATGTAAGAATCCATCATTTCAACTACTTCAAAATGGCATAATAAATTCACAAGGTCGTCCAACAATCATCACCATCTGGTTCTAGAACATTTTTATTATTTCACTTACTCTCTCCTTTTTCAAATGCTAAGATTCTGCCTGTCTAGTAAGTAAACTGAAATAATCTGAGTCAACTAGTGATTGAGGCAGTCCATTCATAAATATCGTTATTATACTATATCACCTTCCACAAGGGACTAAATTCCTTGCAAGGATCATTATGAAAAGATTTAGCAAACTAAATGCTGTAGAGTTATAGATATTAATAGATATATAGATATTTAAAAAAGTTATTTGAGGGGCACTTGGGTTGCTCAGTCAGTTAAGTGTCTGACTTCAGCTCAGGTCATGATCTCACGATTCAGGAGTTTGAGCCCCGCATCAGGCTCTGTGCTGACAGCTCAGAGTGTGGAGCCTGCTTCAGATTCTGTGTCATCTTCTCTCTCTGCTCCTCCCCTGCTCATACTCACTCTCACTCTCAAAAATAAATAAACATAAAAATTTTTTAAAAAGTTATTAGAGAGATGTTTAGGGCACATGGCTGGCTCAGTTGGAGCGTGAGATTCTTAATCTCTGGGTTGTGCATTCGAACTGCATGTTGGGTGTAGAGATTACTTAAAAATAAAACCTTAAAAAAAATTATTACGGAAATATTTATGTGGATAAATACATTAGCAGTAACATAGTGAAAAGATGTATAATTTTATTGACTATATTAAAAATTTCCTTCTTGAATGCTGAGAACAAACTGAGGGCTTATGAGAGTGGGGGGGTGGGGAAGGGGAGGTGATGGGCATGGAGGAGGGCATTTGTGGGGATGAGCACTGGGTGTTATATGGAAACCAACTTGACAATAAATTATTAAAAAAAATAAAAATAAATAAATAAAAATTTCCTTAGTTGGAGGGAAGATAAAAAAGTTGACAGATATTTTATTTTATTATTTTAAAAAAGTTTTTTTAACATTTATTTATTTTTGAAGGAGAGAGAGAGAGAGAGGCAGAGCATGGGTAGGGGAGGGTCAGAGAGAGAGGGAGACAGAATCGGAAACAGGCTCTAGGCTCTGAGCTATCAGCAGAGCTCGACGTGGGGCTCAAACTCATCAACTGTTGAGACCATGACCAGAGCTGAAGTCAGATGCTCAACTGACTGAACCACCCAAGCACCTCAACATATAGAATATTTTAAAGAAATCTAATTTTATTGCTTTTATGTTCATAGAGTATCTGTTAATAGAAAAGGGCAGGTAGGAATATATTTAATCATTTTGCTTAACAAATATAAAGATGTAGATATAGAGGTAGATATAGATTTATAGTAATATTATTTATTATTATTACCCATAATAAGAAGATAGAAAACCACTGGTGATTATCACATCGATGGTTTAACAGCAATATTTGTATATGGTGATGTTTTAGGAGCTCTCCTTGCTTACTAATTCTTCTTTTGAGCAACCTATATCTTTACTTCAAAAAAAAATTCTAGCAAATATTCTCACAGGAAATTCAAACTTCAATTTCAGTGAATCACAAAAAACTGCTAAAACTGACAAATTCTGTAAAGTTGCAGGGCACAAAACCAATCTACAAAAATCTGTTGCATTTCTACACACCAATAGGGAAACAGCAGAAAGAGAAATTAAGCAAATAATCCCATTTGCAATTGCATCCCAAATAATAAGGTACCTAAGAATAAACCCAACCAAAGAGGGGTTGTCTGAAAACTACAGAACACTTATGAAAGAAATTGAAGAGAACACAAATAAGTGGAAAGATATCCATGCTCATGGATTGGAAGCATAAATATTAAAATGTCTATACTATCTGAAGCAATCTACACATTTCATGCAATTCCTACCAGAATACCAACAGCATCTTTCACAGGGCTAGAACAAACAATCCTAAAATGCGTATGGAAGCACAAAAGACTCCAAATAGCCAAAGCAATCTTGAAAAAGAAAAGCGAAGCTGGAGACGTCACAATTCCAGACTCCAAGTTACATTACAAGGCTATAATCATCAAAACAGTATGGAACTGGCACAAAAATAGACACATAGATCAAGGAAATAGAATAGACAACCCAGAAATGAACCCACAACTATAGGGTCAATTAATCATTGACAAAATAGGGAAGACTATCCACTGGGGAAAAAGACAGTCTCTTCAGCAAATGGTGCTGGGAAAACTAGGCGGCAACATGCAAAAGAATGAACCTGGACCATTTCTTACAGCATGTACAAAAATAAATTCAAAATGGATTAAAAACCTAAATGTGTGACCTGAAACCATAAAAATCCTAGAAGAGAACATAGGCAGTAACTTCTTTGACGTCTGCAGTAGAAACATCTTTCTAGATCTGTCTCCTGAGGTAAAGGAAACAAAAGCAAAAATAAACTATTGGGACTACATCAAAATAGAAAGCTTCTGCACAGTGAAGGAAACAGTTAACAAAACTAAAAGGCAACCTATGGAATAGGAGAAGATATTTGCAAATGACAAATCCAATAGGGAGTTAGTATCCAAAAGATATCAAGAACTGATATAACTCAACACCTGAAAAACAAATAATCCAATTAACAAATGAGGAGAAGACATGAACAGACATTTCTACAGTGAAGACGTATAGATGGCCAACAGGCACATGAAAAAATGTTCATCATCACTTACCATCAGGGAAATGCAAATCAAAACTACACTGAGATTGTCACCTCACACCTGTCAGAATGGCTACAATCAACAAGACAAGAAACAACAGGTGTTGGCAAGGACGTGGAGAAGGGAGAACCCTCTTGCGCTGTTGATGGAAATGCAATCTGGTGCAGCCTCTGTGGAAAACAGTATGGAGTTGTCTCAAAAAGTTAAAAACAGAACTACCCTAAGAGTCAGCAATTGCCCTATTGGGTATTTACCCAAAGAATACAAAAACACTAATTCAAAGGGGACATACACATTCCTATGTTTATTGCAGCATTACTCACAATAGCCAAGATATGGAAACAGCCCAAGTATCCAGTGGTTTATGAATAGATAAGGAAGACATGGTATATAGGGGCACGTGGCTGGTTCAGTTGGTACAGCATGTGACTCTTGATCTTGGAGTCATGAGTCCGAGCCCCACACTGGAGTGTAGATAGTACTTAAAAAAAATAGGGGTGCCTGGGTGGCTTAGTCGGTTAAGCGTCCGACTTTCGCTTAGGTCATGATCTTGTGGTTCGTGGGTTCATGCCCCGCGTCGGGCTCTGTGCTGACTGCCAGCTCAGAGCCTGGAGCCTGTTTCAGTCTGTGACTCCCTCTCTCTCTGACCCTCCCCTGCTCACGCTGTCTCTCTCTCTCCTAGAAATAAATAAAACATTAAAAAAATTAAAAAAAAATAAAGTAAAAAGATGTGACACACACACACACAATGGAATATTATTCAGCTATAAAAAGAATGAAATCTCGCTATTTGCAACAATATGGATGGAACTGGAGGGTATGATGTTGAGTCAAATAAGTCAGAGAAAGACAAATACCATGATTTCCCTCAAATGTGGAAATTAAGAAACAAAACAAACAAAGGGGGGAAAAAAGAGAGAGACAAATCAAGGAACAGACTCTTGTGGTGCCTGGGTGGCTCAGTTGGTTAAGCATCCAACGCTTGATCTCAGCTCAGGTCATGATTTCATGGTTTGTGAGTTCAAGTTCCACCTCAGGATCTGAGCTGACAGAATGGAGCCTACTTGAGATTCTCTTGTCTTATTCTTTCTGCCCTTCCCTTGCTCATACTCTATGTCTCTCTCAAAATAAATAAAGAAACTTAAAAAATAAACAGGCTCTTAATTAAAGAGGACAAACTGATGGTTACCAGAGGAGATGGGGGTAGAGGGATGGGTGAAATAGGAGACAGGGATTAAGAGTACACTTACCATGATGAGCACTGAGTAATGTATAGAATTATTGAATCACTATATTGTACACCTGAAACTAATATTACACTATATGGTAACTAACCGGAATTAAAAACTTAAAAAATAAATACAAATTTAAAAAATTTAGTGAATCATGACAAACTCTAAGTTATTATTAGAGCCTCAAAGTGTCACTAATCAGCAAATACTCTACAACTATTCTCATTAACTAGTAGCTTTGTAGCCAGAAAATCTCGTTCGACAGACACTGCACTTATTTCCTCCCTTTTTTAGAGTTTATTTATTTTTAAGTAATGTCTATACCCAGCATGGGGGTCAAACTCATGACCCCAAGATCCAGTTATAAGCTTTTCCTAGAGCCATCCATGCCCCTACCTACTTCCTTCTTTGTAGCCTAGTTACAGAGTTCTAGTTGTGACATGAGTCACTATCTCTAACCAAGTGACATATTAGAGGAATTTTATGTACATTAAATTCTGTTTTCTACAGATATTAGATATCTAATGTTGGGTGTACTTTTGTAGATTAACCTTGCTTTCCTTAGTCACCATCTTTTCAAAATTCATAGATCACTTTCCATCTTTTCCTTCTGTACTCTTCTGAGTGGAAGGATCTTTTCTTCACATTCCCTTCATCTTATTTTTGGGACCCTAAATTCACCTCTTTTGTTTGTCACTTCCGTGGTCTGATGCTGTTGAACTGTAGCATCATGTTTTGTCAGAGGGGGCTGTCTGAATGTTATATACAAAGTATCTGTAGATAGAGTTATACATTCATTTCTAACTGAAGTCAGTGAGAGTTGTCCAATCTAGGTGATGGTTGCAAGAGTTTGCCTTCTGTAATTCTGTCTATATTTCCCTGTTTTATTTGTGATTTTAAAAATATGAAAAATATGCAACCAATCTCAGTTCATGAGTCCAAGGCTTTAGATTTTTATAATTAGAATGGGGGCTTTGTTTCATTATTTCTAAAGTTGAAATTAAATGTCCTTTCCTGTTTTTATTTTATGGGCAGCGTTAGCTTACAAAATGGTTTTCCCACTGCTCATGATTAGGTGAGATTTTCTTTAGTGTTAAGTGAGTTAAACATACACATTTTCTTGTTTCCTCTCATTCCTTCTTGGAGTTTATACTCATCCTTCAAAATATATCCACCTTTATTTAGGACTTTTTCTCATCATTTGCACACGTCTTACCTTTGCTCTCCATTCTCTTTTAGCTCTAACGATTCCTTGCTCTATGATCTTAGGCCACTTACTTAAACTTTCTTGGGTATCTCTTGAGTGAGAAAGTGCAACCTAGATCCTAAAATTATTTGCAGGGTTAAAGGCACTAACGTATAGAAAGGGCTTAGCGGAGTTTCTGCAAAATGACCAGCATGTCCTAATGTTGGTTTTTGTTATTCGTCGTCTGCCTTAGAGTGTTTCATTTATCAACTCATGTGCTATTAAACCATCTGAGAGTGGGGGAATTATACGATTCTATAAAAGAAGCTCTTCAGAAGAGATATGTCAACTAAATTGGCACACAGGGTCCTGAACCAGAGACAGTCAGTATGATGAACAGATAAAGTCTATGATTACCAAACATAACCCTGAAAAGTAAGAAGCAGGACTTGAGTGAGGGGTGACTGGATTTCTCTATGACAAGTTGCTACAATTTTGGCAAGTCAGTTTTTTTCCCAACTGTGGTAAAATAAAATTTACCATTTAAGCCAATTTGAAGCATACAGCTTAGTGGCAAGCACATTCATGTTGGTGTGTAGCCATCACCGCCATCCATCACCGGAAGTGTTTTATATTCCCCAACTGAACCTCTTAGTACCCTTAAAAAAGGAACTCCCACTTCTCCTCCCCTGGGCTCCTGGCGACCACCATTCTACTTTCTATCTCTGCTCTAGTGGAATCATACAGCGTGTGTCCTTTTTGGACCACCTCCTTTCACTTAGCATAACGTCTTCAAGATTTATCCACGTTGTAGCACGTGGCAGAATTTCGTGCCTTCCTAAGGCTGAAAACCCTCCATTTATGTACTTACCACATTCTACTTAGCCATTGATCCATCAGTGGGAGCTTGAGTTGCTTCTACCTTTGGCTATTATGAGCAATGCTGCTATGAATACTGATGTACAAGTATCTTTTCAAGACCCTGATTTCAATCCTTTGGGACTATGCCGAGGAGTGGATTTGTCGGATTATATGATAATTCTGTGTTTAGCTGTTTCAGAAATCACCAAATTGTTTTCCCAAACAACTGCACCGTTTTCCATTCCCACCAGCAGCACACAAGAGTTCCAATTTCTCCACATCCTCGCCAACCACTGTGACAGATCTTTTGACTTCTAAGTGTGTGGTGATTATCAAAGAACTAGCATGGTAATCAGGAGGTTGTGGTGGTTCAAAACTGAGCTTTGTAACTGAATCACACTCTCCTTGAATTCTAGCTTTGCACTTGCCAGCTGGGTGACGTTAGACAAGTGATGTGACTTGTCTTGTTGTTCGCCTACTGAAGTATAAACCGGAGATCACAATATTTAGTCCACGGGGTCGTCATAGGGCCTCCGTGAGGTCAACAGTGCTGCCCCTTTAAAAGTTAACAAATGGAACTTTTTGGAAAGAGTTTTTCTTCTTAAGAAATTGTTGATTATTGAAGAATGACACCTTCTGCCAGTTCAATTAATAGATATTTATTTCCATTTTTGAAATGTTCCTCCATTCTACAACTAACTGCATACATCCAGATATTTCAAAGATTTAATTCTTATCTGATCTGGAAGATGAGAAGTTGATATAAGACCAGAGTAATTCCTGGAAAGAAGCTACCTTGAAAGAAACTATTTGCCTTGGTTTGAATGGTGGGAAGATGGGGTGGAAATACAATGGATGATGAGTGGAAAATCTGGCAAGAAGGTGGGGTATAGCAGAGGAAGACCTGGAGGAAGATTCTATGTCAAATACCAGCACGGTCTGTGAGCTTTGGGATCCTCTCATTTCCTGGACTTCAGTTTACCTCCCTTTAAAATTGCCATGGAAACATTCATTCCTCTTTCAAGTATCACTGCTTCTTAAGTGCTCCAAGAAGTAGATGAACAAAACTAGTAATATGTTGTGAGAGCTGAATGTGGCCACAAAACTGGTCCAAAATTCCTAACCCATGTTCAGTTTTCAATACTGTATTTCACGTTGACAGTAGGACATTGGCAAAGACCTGTACTTCTCCTTCATAGCTTGGCAATGTCAAAGGGGCTTTAGAGAGACACTAAATATTCTTACAGTTCTTGACAAATGGTAGCTTTTAGTTTTTTCTCCATTTTCTCCGCCCCCTCCTTAGTCCCTAGATTTTTAAAAATAAGATACCATGAAAGAATAAGCGTCAGGTAGAGCCAGCCCCAGGACCATACCTTCAGCAAAGTCCTTCCTTGTCAGGAAATACTCCATGTTGGCCTGTGTCTTTCACTCTCTGAAGAGGGAAATTCTGTCACTGCCTCTGGAATTTTGTTTAGGTTTCTACTGGCAGCCAGGTTGGAGTATAGCTCTTGTGCTCCAACCTATAGGTCTCTAATATCATTTTAGGATGAAAGGTGGCAGGAGAGGGGCTTTGCCATTGGTGACACTGAAGCTAAACATGACACACTTCACTTTAAGACAAAATATTTCATACTGTTTCTTGAGGTAGGCCTGTATCCCTATATATCCATTTGCTGACAAGCAAGTTAAGATAGTCTAAAGACAGGGGCAGCTGGGTGGCTCAGTCGGGTAAGCATCCAACTTCAGCTCAGGTCATGATCTCACAGTTCATGAACTCAAGCCCCATGTCAGGCTCAGAATTGACAGCCTGCTTTGGATTCTGTGTCTTCCTCTCTCTCTGCCCTTCCTCCATTCATGCTCTCTCTCTTTCTCTCAAAAATAAATAAACATTAAAAATGTTTTTTAGAAAAAGATGGTCTAAAGACAGAAAATATGACACACTTTAGGGAAGCTATTATAGGTGGAATATTGCTCAAGAACAATGATTTGGAAGCCAAGATAAAAATTTATAATCCTGGAGAAGGACTTGGGTTTGGATGTGAAGAGTTCATGTCGGCAGAGGGCAACTGATCCACGGAAAGACACCTTATGATAATAAACTCCAATGGAAAGAAAACTCAAAATTCTTTAATAATGAGAACAGAATGTTAGTTCTCCCTTCCTTAGGATCATTGCTAGTCCTCTGTTCCTTAAAGTAATTAATAGAGAGCAGACATCTCCACATGGAGAAATAGAAATAAAATCACCTGATTATACCTCTAAGCAGGAAATTGGAGACCTGGCAAAGGAAATAAAAATATCAATTTCCAGTGTAAATTTTTTTCTCATTTTTTTTTATAGTTTTTATTTTTTTTTTCTAGGAGAGAGAGAGACAGCGTGAACAGGGGAGGGTCAGAGAGAGAGGGAGTCACAGACTGAAACAGGCTCCA
The DNA here is from genome assembly GCA_017311185.1 of Proteles cristata cristata. Taxonomy (NCBI): domain Eukaryota; kingdom Metazoa; phylum Chordata; class Mammalia; order Carnivora; family Hyaenidae; genus Proteles; species Proteles cristata. The sequence continues at coordinate 157,961 of JAESUZ010004128.1, read as the reverse complement.
GTCTCTGAGTTGGCAGTCGGCACAGAGCCCGATGTGGGTCTCGAACCCACGAACCGAGAGATCATGACCTAAGCAAAAGTTGGACGCTTAACCGACTAAGCCACCCAGGCACCCCAATTTTTTTCTCATTTTTGTTATTGTCCTTTGATCTGGAACAAGCATGTAGTGTTTTTCTTTAATGTAGAACTCGACCATTATTATATAAATGCATAATATAAATTTAATATACAATAATTTAACATTTATAATATTTAATATTCAATATACAACATATAACAATTTAGTATATAATATATTTATTTATTATATAAAATAATGCATTTGAACATCTTTATGAAAGTAAAACAGAACTCTATTTTCTAACTTGGGTAATATTGTGGAAAATGGATATGGTGTACCAGTAGAAATTTTCTTAAAACTTCTTCAGGATAGGGGCGCCTGCGTGGCTTAGTCGGTTAAGCGTCCGACTTTCACTTAGGTCATGATCTCGCGATTCGTGGGTTCGAGCCCCACGTCGGGCTCTGTGCTGACTGCCAGCTCAGAGCCCGGAGCCTGTTTCAGTCTGTGACTCCCTCTCTCTCTGACCCTCCCCTGCTCACGCTGTCTCTCTCTCTCCCCTAGAAATAAATAAAAATATATATAAAAAAAAAACTTCTTCAGGATAAGCATATTATTGATACACTCAATACACATAGGCATTGACCTTCAGGGAAGAAACACATGTAACAACATCCCTACAATGTCTACTTTTCATCTTGAAATTTGGAAGTGATGTGTTTCAAAGAGACATTGTTTTCTCCATCTTTCCTTTCTACCTGGAACAATGAAAGTAAAAATATTTTTTTTTACAAGCATCTTATAAGAAATCTGGGGGAAGATCTTATTCTGGAAAAGCAGAGATTGAAACTGATTTATTGTATTCAAAATTCGTTTTTTTTTTTTTAATTTTGCTTGTTGTATTTGCATTTGTTTTTTGGTCTTTAAGTTAGAGTTCCCAGATCCAACAGTTACCTGACCTTGTTGAGAAACATCAAGACATACAATTTTTATGGAATTTCTGAAAGGTACTTGAAGCAAAGTCAACCCCCAGCCTTGATGACATGAAGCAGGTCTATGATAAGTTGAGGTCTCACTGACCCCATGGAAAATTACAGGTTGATACTTCTTTTGTTGGACAGCCTGTGATTTCATTAATTTCATTGACAGTAATTCTGAGTGAAATTTATGAAGGCCACAAAGTATAGAGTCAGTGAACCGCGTGAAATGTCAGCGTGCCCACTTTGGAGTCTGCCATCCCTATTTCTCTCCCTCTACTACCACCCACACTGTTTGCTTTGGCAGGTGGCTTTTTCTAACCTAATTTGTAATTTTTCAACATTTCACCATGACCTCACTTGAGTTTCATTACTGACCACCCTAGAAGGGCTTGCTATTCCACTAAGCACCATGGATGTATTACTGTGGACATTTTGGTTTCCATGGAGGCACCACACTCACATGCACCACACGCAGGCCACACACACCACACACATACTGTCCCTGCACACACACCTACATGTCCCCTGAAACCCACCGGCCCCCCCACACAATGTCTCAGAGACAGCACCTTCAGAGCCATTCTCCTAGGTTTTATACCAGATTGACTCTTTTATATCTCGTAATCATACTGAGCAATGTTTTCTTCTGCTCCCGGTCTATTCACCTGTCTTTAATAAAACAGGATCCCATGTCAGTGCTGGCCCGTTGGCATGGTGCCTCTTTCTGGACCCAGTACTGGACACAAGAGTAGGTTAATCCAAATGAAGGAGACAGCTTCTGCTGGGGCTGTTGAGAGAGAGGTACACTCACTTTTTCAGCTGGGTTTGTAGTTGTGGGTCTTAATCTTGGAATTGTTTCGAGTGCCCTCCCACCATGAGGGGAGTGCCTTTTTGAGAACAAAGTTGTCACAGAGGGCAGTGAGCAGGGACACGATATGGAGTCCAGGCCTGGGTCCCCTGTCAAGGGGCCCTCCTGGCACCTCCCCACCGGTGACCTTGAAACTTCGTTTTTGCTTCAATCAGTTTCAGTTGGATTTTTCTGTCACTTACAATCTGAAAGGTCCGGACTTGTCCATGATATTTAGAGAAAATTAGTCTGTTCTCTTTCTTCTTCTTTTTTTTTTTTTTAATTTTTTAAAATGTTTTATTTATTTCCAGGAGAGAGAGAGAGAGAGAGAGAGAGAGAGAGAGAGATAGACAGCGTGAGCAGGGGAGTCACAGATTATGAAACAGGCTCCACGAACCCACGAACCGCGAGATCATGACGTAAGCGAAAGTTGGACGCTTAATCGACTAAGCCACCCAGGCGCCCCTAGTCTGTTCTCTTTCTGAGATAGTTTGAGGAGACAGTATTCCTGTAGAGCTGACATCTTAATTTGTGTGTTTAAGGGGAAAACACCTTTTCCCACCAGTAAACCTTATATTCACAAAGAGAATCCCAAAACTTAAATTATAGAAATTATAACAGAGCATATTGTGATGTTGTAAAACTACAAATGAACAGAAATATTTTTGTTTGGATGAATATAATTTTTGGTTAGGCATTTTAGATATTGTGTCTAGATTAGATAAGCAAATAGCCATTAATAAAAAATGTTAAAGGAAATGCTTCTATATTTTAATGAGAAAGATGGTTTATCAAAGACAAGAGGAGACAAATGCTATCTAACTGTAAACTAGAAAATCAAATCTATTAACAGAACAATGGGATAGCTAAAATATAAATATAAGAAATGAAATATCTCTGTATTTTATCTCTCAGAATTTTTAGAATGAGCAGTAATTACAATAAAGCATTATTGAATATTTAAATCAATACCTAATATTATTACATCTGTGCCTTTAGTATTTTAGTACTTTGTGGGGTGTTGTGTATAAATGTTTATTTTGAATGAGAGAAGAACCACCACAAGTTATGAATTTAAAAGGATTAACAATGCATCACAAAATGATCACCAAATCCATAAAACCTCCACATAGTTTATTAACTGTGTCTATTAAGTTATATATTATTATATAATGTGTATAATAATTATATGTTTTATATAGTATTAAACTTGTTTATTATTTATGTGAATTGTTTGACATATCTCTATAACACTTTTCTGCACATTTTTTGGTGATGAACTCTTTAAGTGCCTCCCAAATAACATTGGTTTTGTAATATTTTCTCTTCAGAGTATGAAGCAAAATCCGTTTTTCCTTTAGCGTGATTCACAGACTGTTTTTTAAGTTCAGATAGTGTGGACAAATTTCTTTACATCTCACAACTTGTTATTGACAATATGATGTAAATATTTATGATTATGTCAAATTTGGGAAAACCTTTATCAAATTTCTTTCCCATGAGTGTAAGATTTTAGGACATTTCAAGTTTTCTTGTGAAGTAATTCCTTTTAAATGTTTTCAGAATAGAAAACAAGCATTTTGTCACCAATGTTCTTCATGCAGTGTGTGGTCTTAGGAATTTATTTTATTTTTTATTATTTAAAAATGTTTATTTATTTATCTTGGGGTTAGAGAATGAGAGAGAGAGGGAAAGAGAGAGAGAGAGAATGCACACTGGGGCTCTGAGAGTTGTCAGCACAGATCCCACCATGAGGCTTATGAACCATTAGATCATGATCTGACCCAAAACCAAGAGTCAGACACTCAACGGACAGAGTCCCCCGGGTGTCCCTTAGGAACTTTAGATCATTTTCATTGACACCAGTATCTTGTGTAAGCAGCTATGTAGCCAGATGTACAATGGCTAAGGCCACTCCAGCACTATCTGATGGAATGTGAGGGAGGGGAGGCAGAGTGAAAAGTGACAGAGATCTTAACTGACTGTCGTGGAACATCTCATTTTTTTCAAATTAAAAACAAGACAAAACAAGGCCTATTGAACACAATAAGACCCTTACCAGGTTCTTGGAAGGGGCCCCCTGTCAGTGGAGAGTCTAAAACTGATTACATTAACTTCAGCTGAATTCACCTCCGGGCAACACTGAAAATTAGAATGAGTTGGGCCAAATCTCAGGGCTAGCTTGCTAGTTAGAAAAATGAGACATACTTTTTTTTTTTTTTAAGTTTATTTATTCATTTTGAGGGAGGAAGGGCAGAGGGAAAGGGAGAGAGAGAATACTAATGTATCCCATGAACTGTGAGATCATGACCTGAGTTGAAATCAAGAGTTGACAGCTCATGGGGCTCCTGGGTGGCTTAGTCGGTTAAGCGTCCGACTTTCGCTTAGGTCATGATCTTGCGGTTCATGGGTTCGAGCCCCGCGTCGGGCTCTGTGCTGACTGCCAGCTCAGAGCCTGGAGCCTGTTTCAGTCTGTGACTCCCTCTCTCTCTGACCCTCCACTGCTCACGCTGTCTCTCTCTCTCCTAGAAATAAATAAAAATATTTAAAAAAAAAAAAAAAGAATTGGTAGCTCAGCCCCAAATGAGCCACCCAGGCACCCTGAGAGACATACTTCTTGGCTAAAGTTTGCTTCTAGAATTTCTAGGAGAAAGACCATTATATTTCTAGTTTGCATACATACAATATTGTAAGTAATTTCCTGGCCATTTGACATGAAGTTTGGCCACACCTTGAGGCTGAAATAGTACTGACACCATGTTAGTTCTGTTAGTTGCGTGAGTTGAAACTGGGAGATCAGCTTTCTTCTTGGCTGTTGTGAAAGAAGAACCCAATATTCCAAGTACTCCTGGGAGCTTCTGGTTCCTAAAGTCTTTTTGAATACTCTGGGGACAGATCAGACCTCTTAGGAATTCTCTAGAATTCTGTCTCCTTGCTCTGTCAGGTAGTTATCAATCTTCTGGAAGCCGTCAGCACTTGAGAAACATAGCTAAAGGGTTCAGAGCATACCAGACTCACCTCTATGTAGTCATGTAATTTCTGTCGTTCACTTACTAGAAAATAGTGAAGTTTCTTTCTGTCATTTTTTACATTTTTTATCTGCAGAAATTGTAAAAATAAATTCACATCATGTAATTGACCAATTTAAATGCACAAGCCAATGGTTTTTTCGCATATCCATAGAACTAATGAGTTTTTAAATATCGTGGTAAAATACACATAACCTAAAATGTACCATGTTAACCATTTTCTAGTGTACAGTTCAGTAGTGTTACGGACATTCCCACTACCATGTAACCAATCTCCAGAACCGTGTCATCATCCCAGACTGAGACTCTCTGCCTCTTAAAAACGAATTCTCCATTACATGCCATCCCCCACCCCAGCCCCTGACAGCCACGACTCTACTTTCGCTCTTTATGAATTTGACGACTCTCCCTTGTCTAAGTGCGGTCGTACAGTGTCTGTCCTTTTCATGACTGTCTTATTTCACTTAGCCTAACGTCTTCAAGGTTTATCCTTATAGCCTGTGTCAGGGTTCTATACCTTTTTATGGCTGAATAGCATTCTGCTGTTAGTACATACTGCATTGTGTTTATCTATTGATCCATCCACAGACTTTCGGGTGGCTTCTACATTTTATCTATTGCAAATAATGCTGCTAGGAACACTGGTGTATAAACATCTCTTCAAGACTCAGCTTTCTGTTTTATATACTCAGAAGTGGAATTGCTGGAAGATATGGTACGTTTACGTTTAACTTTTGAGGAACCACCACCATCATAATATTTTCCATAGCGACTGCACCACTTTACATTTTTATCATAATTCATCTCATGTAAAATATACATCAATAGAAAACACGTGATTGAGGAAACAGGGTTTCACATCTGGACTTTTAGCTTCTAGCATGTACTTACTGAACAAATCCTGTGAAAATTTCCAATGAAACAAACATTAAAAGAGTTGTCAGTTGTTGCTTGCTTCATATATCACTGAAGTGACTCAGTATTAGAAGCTCAGAATCCATACCTCTTACCAAACCTTCTGGAAGCAACTTCCTCACCTTCACACTCATTTTGAGGACTGAATTTACAGGAGGAGATGAGTCAGCCAATATGTGACTCTTGATCTGCAATCTGGGTCCTTAGGAAGAGAATATAAAGTGCAGAAAAAAGCAAAACGAAATTGTTTTGTTTCAGTATATATGAAAGAAGCATGTGCTTGGGTTTACATTCTTTTTAAAGTTAAGTCATGAAAAACAAATGCCAAAAATTGAAGAGGCTTAACACATTCCCCTGGGGAATACAAAACAATGTGTTACAAGGGGTCCTGTTTGTCAGAGGAGGAAGTTCAGGCTCTGGGGCCAGCCTTAGGTTTCCAGATCTGAACAGCCCTGTGGAGAATAGAAGGAAATATTCCATTCGAGTTGAGTCTTTGACAGATCTTCCCTGCAGAACAAAACCATTCTAGAAGGAACCCTGTGTCTGCACCCCAGCAGTCCACCCACATTTGCTGGGATGTGCCAACGAGCTCTTTGCAGGGGATCAGGGAAGAGTAGCTGATGGGGAAGTGGTTGCTGGGTCCCAAGGAGCCCTTGTGTCGGAGGGAGGAATGCCACGAACTGGAGAATACAGTAAATAACCCACCTCTTAGTGGTGCTGAGCAATGTGGCGTGGGAGGACCACCAGCGGCCGGCTGGGAAGATGCAGCTAGAGCGTTCTTGACCATTTGAGGTGTTCTGTTTTCTTTTGTCTTTGATTGGGTCATTCGCTCATCACCTCCCCTTAAAGATAGATTTGTTTGGGGGCCACCTGGGCGGCTCAGTCGGTTAAGCAGCCGACTTCGGCTCAGGTCATGATCTCGCAGTCTTTGAGTTTGAGCCCCACTTCGGGCTCTGTGCTGACAGCTCAAAGCCTGGAGCCTGCTTCAGATTCTGTGTCTCCCTCTCTCTCTGTCCCTCCCCCGCTCGTGCTCTGTCTCTCTCACTCTCTCAAAAATAAACATTAAAATTTAAAAAATAAAGATTTGTTTAAGATAAAATTCCCATGTCTCTTGTTAGAAAAAGCATAGCAGACACTTAAATAAAGAATATTCTCTTATTAGAGCCCTCATTGCCAGATGCAGGGAATATTTAAAGTGACTTCAGAATACTTTCCCAGAAAGTATCCTAAGTTCTACCTGCATTGGTGAGTAGGGAGAGGAAGGGTCCCCAGAAAACTCTCTGCATGAGATGTGAACTTCCATTTGGGGGCAGCATGCCTCTAGAAGGACCTTCAGTGTTTCTCTGTGGCTCTAGGGGACTTTGGGGCTGAGAGATATGAGGATTGGTAGAGAAAAGCCTGGGGGTATCAGCAGCACCCGCATATCAGCACTGGGAGAAAACACATCCAAATTTGTCTGTAAGGTTAAAGGATCAAATCAAATTGTACGGCCTTATTGGCTCTGTGATTCCAGAATGTTGGTTGGTTCAGGCCAAAGTCAGCATAAGAGCCAAACTCAAACTTGTTCTATGAGGATCTATTTATCTCTTTTCCCTTCTCTTATATATTTGCCTTGTCCATTAGCCTGTGAGCTTTTGAGGCAAAGGATTAGTCTCTTCATCTTTGAAGCTCTTGAAACTCGCACGGTTCATGGGATAAAATACATGCTTGGTGAATGTTCTTTGAATTTCAATAAAAAAAAAAAACTATGTTTGGTTGCAACTTCCAATTAATCATCGGATGCAGAGAGTCAGTTGCCTCTATCTGAAATGCCCCCAGCTGTCTGAGTCCCATAGATTAGAGACCAAATGGCCACCATGTCTCTCCTTGGAGGTTGGCCTGACTTATTTTCTGACCTTCTTTTAGGTGTCCCAAGCTGAGCTGTTAGGATCATCTTAGACACCACGTGTTTCTCATCTTATTGCCTCATATCTTATGATAGCACGTTCTACCTACTCGGTCCCCAAAGTCCCTCTGGTTTGCCATGTGTTTCTCAGTGCTTGGTAGTACAGCACTAGGTTCTCAACAACTACTAGTTGAATAAAAGAATGACATTTTTGGGCTATTTACAAAATCTTATATGCAGAGCGTGCTTAAGAGTGGGATGAATTGTCATCTGAGATGGTCCATGTCTACAGCAGGAAGAAGGGAGAATGCATGATGTAATTCTGCATATTTCTTTCCAAGGCTCTGACCTGATTTTCTAGAAGCACAGTCTTTACACTGGGGTCTGTGTTTCCCTTCAGGTATATGAGGAGTGTCCAGGAGATGTTTGGCATGAGTGTTCCCAAGGAGTCCACTGAAATATTTGTTCTGACCTAAAAGAGCTTGGTGTCCTTTCATGAATCCCCACCTCGGTTGCCAATGAAGGGCAACCTCAACATTACGTTGAGGAGCAGTAATCTCCTGGGCATGAAAAAAAAAACACATTTGAAATATGGTCTCCTTGAACCAAGCTAACATCTTCACCTTTGCATTTCTTGAAGAGATATACCCAACAAAATTGGGCAATGTATTGTTTTGCTCAATTCTATCCTAGCAAAAATTGCATGGATTATTCCATCCAGGATAAATTTTTTGGCATTCAGAGCCATTAGGTCACAAGAAATATTAGATATATTGGCTTTTCACTTATGCACAACATTTTTTAGGGACCTGTGTGGGGCGATGGGCAAAATAAATTCCCCAGTACATAAATATATTACATTAGGATAAAATTCTGAAAGGAATGTGGAGCAGAAGTACAGCATTTGAGGAGAAAATGGATTGAGACCATACTTCTGGCTTCCTCCAAATCTTGCTCTAGTACTTTATACAGATAGTTGTAGTGAACAAATGACTATGGAACTAAGTGCATTTGACAGTGAGAGGTTTTAACTCCAAGGTTAAGTGTTTCCTATACACTGGAACTCACATTCTTTGCAAAGATTTAAGATAAACATTTTTGCATGGCAACACATCGATATGCAAAGGTGGAAGGTAGTTTGGGAAAATTCTCGAGGGGAATGGGTGTTCCCAATCACTTTATAGATGAAGCCATAATACTGATGAAAAGAAACACCCCTTGCCATTAAGGCTAATGTAGAGCTGTAGAAGGTTAGCAGGGAAGAACTGAGTACAGGAGTGGCCCTGCACGTCATGTTGTCATAGCATAGGTACTATTTAGAGCCAGGAAAAGAGAAGCGCGGTTGCCCATACAAAAGACCTCCCCAATTGTGTATCGCTTATTTCCTCACATTGTGGGCTTTCAGGATCTGCTGGCAAATGTGGGGGTGAGTCAGGGCCTAGATAAGGCATCTGGAAATCTCTCTGTGAGCCTGAAGAAGTAACGAGGCAGCCACCCATTTTATCACGGTTGCTTGGGGTGGTGCCAAGGGCACAGTCCTGCGGGGGCCTGTGGTGCCACGGTCAAGGCAGGTGGGGCCACGCTTTGGCCGGCCATGTGTTGCAGAAGGAGAGAACTCAGCCACAGAAGGGCGACTCTTTACTGAAGGAAGAGCCCAGGGCAGTGCCCAGCACTTAGAAAGAACCGATAAATCCTTCTGGGTATAAATTCCTTCAAAGCAACCTGAAAGATACATCAGGAAAGGTTACAATCCAGACAGCATTTTAATAGCCCATTATTTCCCCTAGAAATATGCAAGCAGTGAAGAAATGAACTTTGCACCTCCCTGTACCTGGGCATGGGTCTATTGCCCAATTGATTCAGCCTGAGCTCTCTGAATTCCTCTCTCTCAGGGGTGCTCCTTGCCCTCCCCGCCCCTCAGGGCCAGGCAATGGTGGCAAAGTGCCTTCCAGAGTTTCAACTGGAATGTTCACAGGCCCCTTCAAATCCACACGTGCCAACAGACGCTGGCTCTCAGTTACCCGCCTGACCACTCTCTTCTGCCATGCTGTTTATTCAAGTCCAAAATGCAGAACCGTCTTCTATCTCTCACTTTCTTCTGTCCCATACCTAAGAGTATTTTCATTTATGAATTTATTTCTATCCAGGCAAAATATACACAACATTAAATTTACCACTTTAGTCATTTTTAAGGATCCAGATCTGTAAATTCACATTATGGTGCGTCTTCCATCTCTAGAACTTTTTCATCATCCCAAACAGAAACTCTGCTCCCGTTCAACAGTGACTCTCCCTCCCACCCTCTCTCTCCAGCCTCTGGTATCCTCAGTTTTACTTTCTGTTTTGTGAATTGGACTCCTCTAGGCTCCTTGCAGAAGCCGGATCGTACGGTATTTGTCCTTTTGCGTCTGGTGTGTTTCATGCAGCATCCTGTCTTCTAGGTTCATCCTTGTTAGAGCCTGTGTCTGAATCTCCTTCCTTTTAAGGGCTGAATAATTTTCTATTGTATGTAAATGCCATTTTTTTCATCCATTAATCTGTCAATTTCAAATAGCTCATTAATCTCATTAATTACTATTTATTAACACTCCATTACTCTACTTGACACTGGTTTCCTTCATTTCATGGTTTGTCTTAAAATTCTTCTCTTTCCAGTCCATCCTGTGTACCATCTGAATAATTTACCTAAAATTTGTAATAACCGTTCTTCCTCATACATCTCCCAAATCCTCACCCCTGATGAACCTCGGCCCCACACCCGTTTTGCCTCATCTCTCTGCTTTCCATGGTAGTCCCTCAGTCACCCTAATCAGGACAAGAGACATCCTGTGAACTTTGGGCACACAGAGAAGCAGAAAGTCAGGAAGGGTTTCTCCCTAGAGGGCAGAAGCACGGTCTGGGAACTCTTTCCCCCCACCTGTCTCACACCCACCTCATGACTGTGCCACGCACACTTGCTCTCTGGACTATTCTCCACCCCCCACTCTATGAGCCTCCTTGTCTCCCCAGGGGATTCCCACCCCATGGGTGGTTAGATCACACGTGGATGAGGGTGGATTCTGGAGACGGATGGCCTGTCCTCGGACCCCAGCTCCACCAGTCACTGGTGTGTGCCCTGGATAAATCACTTCTCTGGGGGTTGTGTTTCCAGTTGCACAACTGTAAGTGGGGCTAATAGACACAGCGGCTCTTGTTGGATAGTTGCAAATATTAGTATAGCACTATGTGTGCAAAGAACTTAGGGCAGGACCATGCTGCATAGTTAATAGGGCAAGATTATTTCTTTTTTTAATTATCCTCAATGCATTGTAAATAACTCATTTGTTAAGTTTCTGCTCTCTGGTAAATATCTCTGAATGTTTAGCTATGTGCTGGGTACGAGGAGTGTACTGGTAACCAAAGAAAACATTGCCTCTGCTCTCTAATAATTCTTAATATGCATTTCTTCTTCTTTCTAAAACCCTGTGGTGATGACATAGTCCATTACTTCTCCTCTCTGCCTGCCTTCTTCCTTCCTTCTTTTTCCTCCCTCGTCTCCTTCCTTCCTACCTTCATCCTTCTTTCCTTTGTGCTTTTCCTTCCCTCCCTCCTTCCTTCCAAGAAAAACATATCAGGGGCTTACCCTGAGCTGGCTACTGCACCAAATGCAAGTCTCTGCCGCAGACAGGACTGTCACCCTTCTGTGGAGTGTGCTAAATAACGGAGAAGACAAATAATAAATGCACAAGACACAGAATAAATAGTTCGATTCAGGAAAGCAATAAGTACTCTGGAAACATCAGGAAGTGTTACAGAAATGGTGTGTGCTCCTTGAGGAATTTCTGTCAGGGGTGGGCCCCGAAGAGACAGGCCCTGACCAATGGCTGAAGGAAGGGAAGATCACAGTCTTCCCAAATCTATAGGAGGAGCAATGCGGGCAGAGGGAACAGTCATGTCCTGGAATCAGGACTGGGCTTGGGATGGGGGTGTGGGGGAGGGCGAGCCGCAGCCAGGTGGAGGAGGTGAAGAAGGTGCGATGGAAGTGAAATCTGAGAGGTGGGCACATGGAGATGGATCAGGGTCCTTTTTGTTCTGGAAGGTGTGGTGAGAGAGTTTGGGTTTTAATCCAAATATGATGGGAAGCCACTTAGAGGGCAGGTGACATGATAAGTGGGCCAGTGACATGATTCAACGTGTCCTTATAAAAGTCCAGCTGTGGGGCGCCCGAGTGGCTCAGTGGGTTGAGCATCCAACTCCTGGTTTCGGCTCAGGTCATGATCTCACGGTTCCTGGGTTCGAGCCCCACATTGGGCTCTGCATGATAGTGTGGAGCCTGACGGGAATTCTCTCTCTCTCCCCATCCTGTCTCTAAGCAAATAAATCAACTTAAAAAAAAATAAGTAAACGTTAAAGAAAAGTGTCTCTGCCTAGGAGAATCTCTTGGAGAAGTGTGAGGATGTGTTCTCCACACAGCAGCCCCTGAGCACTGGCATCCGGCTCAGGTCTTTTAATATTCTTAAATCAAACAAGAGCTAAGCAGGTATTGTGTGGTCAGAATCAGACCCCCAGAATCTTAATCCTTGGACACATTAGAAGAGTGAATTTGTTAAATTTCCAAGTTCAATAGGAAAATATGTTTTAAAACTGTAAAAACATTTCCCATAAGAAATAAGAGGCAGATCTACTCCTTTCATCTCTCTCTGATGCAACATATGTGTTGGAATTTTAAATATTGCATGGGGTGAGTTTTTATTGTTTTTTTAAAGGCAATTGTTTTCATATTTCAAACATCCTTCTATTAAGAATTTAAATTGTAATTTTTTTTCTATTTTAAGCTAACAAAGAGCCAGTGAGTGTGTATATTCAATATACGAAGTAATAAAAGGGAACTGACCTGGGGGGGGAGGGCAAAAGTTTGTGGTAAAAAACCTTTTGAATTAATTTCTTAGATCTTTTCAATGATGTTGGCCAATTTGAAAGGAATTCCTCTTCCCCTCGTAAAATTATTTATTTCAGGTATTTGTCAATTACTAATCTTAATTCTTTACTCATCTCCTGTCCCCTAATCCTTGTCAAAAGGGAAAAAAGAAGCATTGATTAGCCGAGCTCAACATCAAAGGAATGATCTTCCCCATAAATCAATTCCTCCATTCTCTTAATTGCTTTGTTGATTCTCCCAAACTTCCCATTTATCTATTGAACTGCTCATTCCTAAAGTCTTAGGTGTGTTGTCAGAAATTCTTCCCTTTTATGTTTTTCTGCTACAAGTTATTGTCCAACTAGTGATGCTTGGAAAATCGAGTACTGCCTCGCCTACAAGCAGCACATCAGAAACTCAACCACAATCTCATGTTGGATATGGAATTGGCTAAAACTCAAGACTCCAAATTCTCTGATTCTTTAGAAAGTGCACTCATTTCCCAATAAATACAAAGAGAATCAGTTTGCCTTTGCTGTTTTTACTCTTTTAGAAATGAAATTAATGTGATGATAGCCTCCTTCTCACCAGACCTGAATATTGATTTCGGCTTCAATTTCTGGACCCTTTTCTAAGTTCAAGACACTACCAAAAGGGTATATTGATTAGCAAGCTGCCTGCCACTTCCTTGGGTGCAAAGGACACAAGCCCTGTCACCTCCATGCCCCAAAATAGACCGAAAGGTAAAGGGTCAGAGATGAAAGGCTTCTGATTAGTTCTTCTTTGTAATCAGTCTCCGAGGAAGAACTGAGCCTCTGTTTACACCTGTCCTTGGAGTTTAAGATGAACAACTTTAACTCACAGGTCCATGCACAGAGGTAGATGAGGCAGAACTCTTATCTTTCCCGGTTTCTGATTGGGAGAGATGGATTGTCTGTTTCTGCCTTTTTAGGGAAAAAGCTTATATTTCCTGGGCCTTTCATTTGTTGCCTGTGCTTCTGGGACATCATTTGTTATTGGAATCGTAATGTTTTTAGGCAGTGACTAAAGAATACCCAAATTAATTTCCCCTGGGAGAAAGAACATGCAGACCCTGAGGGATTCCTGTTTCTTTCCTCAAGTTGCAGTGATGCCATTGACTTCATTGTTAAACCAGAGCAGAGAGGGTTGGGGAGTTACCTAAAGCTAAGAGAAGGAATGCAAGAAAAAAGTCATTACTTTTCCATGTTCACAGAATGACTGATGAAATCCAGGAGGGCAACTCACTCTGAACCATTATTTGGGGAAGAGAAGTTTTCCAAAACAGCCTTGGCTTCGCCCATCACCCTCATAGTTAACTCAATGACTGGGATTTTAAAAAATGAGGTCATGACGTGAAATTCTGGTAATCCTTTGTGCCTATTTCATATATATTCTCTTTTCCAGTTTTAGATTATTGCCTTAAAGTGGGCTTGCATTTCTCATTTGAATTACACAAAGATTCTCCCTCACTGTCTTTGCCCATGGTCATGCCCTCATCATTTATGTTCTCACTGAACACGTAAGAGAAGTTACTTTTACATGTATTTCCTAAGTTCTTTCTAGGTTTTAGAAATGTGAACCTATGAATGGCCAACATGTCCAAGAAAGCACAAAGAAGGAAGAGATGTGCAGAGTTTTGCTTAATAATAAAAATGACTCTTCATAATTCAGGGAAGTTCCACAGCAACATGGCGGGCGAGCATAGGCCCTGTGATTTGGGCCAAGGACAAGCTTTGGGCCAAGAGCACCTCTCTTCCTTTCTCCTTGCCCGCCCCCCCTTCTCTGTTCTCTTCCTTGTCTGTTTTCCCATGAAGGGGGAGCAAGTGAAGCAGGCGTGTCTGGACTCAGAGCAGTAGCTTTTAACTTTCTTCCCTTCCGGAAGTTGCAAAGTGGTCTCTCAAATCTGCCCAATGTACTTACTGACTCCAGAAAGAGTTATTCTTTTTTTTTTTTTTATTTCTAGGAGAGAGAGAGAGAGCGTGAGCAGGGGAGGGTCAGAGAGAGAGGGAATCACAGACTGAAACAGGCTCCAGGCTCTGAGCTGGCAGTCAGCACAGAGCCCGACGCGGGGCTCGAACCCACGAACCGCGAGATCATGACCTAAGCGAAAGTCGGACGCTTAACCGACTAAGCCACCCAGGCGCCCCAAGAGTTATTTATTCTTGTCCTCACTTGTTCTAATGTGGAAGCCAGGAAACAAGTGTGTTGAGGCTGTGTGTAGCCATATCTGCACCCAGTTTAGCAGGGAAACATTCACTATATTGAATAGAACCCCTGTGTACAGGAAATATAATTGGCAACTACTTCTTCAACCAGGAGAGTATAACTTACTATAAATACAAGGCACCTCTTGTAAAACTCAGCTGTGACCCACTCTATGGCTCTCACACAGCCCTGGTGGGGAATGATTTGCTGAGAAACAAGTTCCCATCTGTTCAGTTTCCCTAAAAATAGATTTCATGTCTGTATCAAGCTTTTCTGAATATTTCAATCATTAATAAAACACAACTCATTTTTTTGAAGAGTCCGTATAGAAAGACTGATTCCACTGGTCCCAATTTTAGATTGTGACCGTCAAACTTAGCCTAACATAGAATCAACGAAAGTCCACAGACATGTGACTCACAGAGCAATGTTTCCTCCTCTCTACTCCTCCGGCGTCGATTTAACTCTGTCATGAAAGAAACAAGGTGGTTTTCAGGGGCCTATCGGCAAATGCTAATCTGAAGGTGATAAGCAAGAAATCTAAGGGGTGTTTGTTTTAGAGTATTTTCCATCAACATCAAGCGCAGTTGGTAACTCAACTTGTGTCATAAAACAATTCACATAGATACTGAGATTAGTAGACCTTTGAAGACAGTGTCAGTCAAGATACCGTCACTTTGTACCCTACTGCTTCTAAATTCTGCTGAAGGCTGCCTCCTGCTAGTTGTCTGGCCGCTCTGGATCACTAATTAACAGCACCTGGGCGAGTGAACTCAGCTTGCCCAATGAGTCTATGATGAAATTTAAGCTCATTCCATTAAACCATGTCACCAGCCAAAGAGGCCCTTCAGAATTAACCTGATATGATTGGGTTAAATCGACAAAGTACTTACCGTTTGCTTGTTTAATTCTTGTCTGATCTTCACTATAGATGGGATCTGGGTGGTTCCTTACACAACCCAACAATTGGAAGTCCGGCGAGGAAGGCATCCTTGGGGACGCTGAAGCAAGCAACAGAGAAATAGGTTTTCGAAGACATTGGAAGATCACTCCCCCTGTACAAACTCCTTGCACATGTATATTTAATGATGAGACTGAACTAGATATAGTCTTTGGGTCTCTTTCATGAATTAGTCAATGCATTAGTTAATCAACTTGTCTTCTGGCTGTTCTTCCAGTCCCTAAGCTGGTCCCTGTCCTGTAACTGCATGTACTGTTCTCCCAGGCTGGGTGCTCACTCAGGATCTTCCCAAAGCTCCTTCTTTCCACCAAAAGGACTTCCCCTGGGCCCCCCAGAAGCCCTCTTGACAGCCCATCTACCTGCAGAGTCCCCTTTCCTCCCCTCTGCTCATTTGGGATTCCACACATCCCCATCGAACTCAGAGCATATTACATGGTGGGTCTTGTAGACTTTGGTTTGTCGCTCCCTTTTGCTTTTGTTCATGGCCACGTCTCCCAGCACAGAACACCTGGCTCCCATAAGGGCCCAGTAATTATTGGTTGAATGAATGTTCAAAGAATGAAGGTGCCACTTCTGCATCCAACAGATTGTTTACCTGTGTTATGACTCGCTATCTAGCTGTGTTGGTTGTTTTTCAGAATCTGTGGATGTCCTTCTTTGGAAGTGTAGGCTTCGTTTTCATTTTTCCAATCTTTTTCTTGTGAAATAATGCCAAACTTAGAAGCCATTTCTAGGGATAGTACAAAGGACTCTTGTATACCTTTTACCCCAATACATCAGAAGTCATTTTCTATAAACTAAAATTGTGATGTCCTAAAAAGCTTCATATGCCTGAGATGGTAATTCTCTTAGATGTGCTAAAAGTTCAGTCTGTCGATTCCATTTATATTTTGAGACTCTATTTACCAAACTGAAATGGGTAGTGGAACAGAAATCTGGACAGTTAATCAAGGAAGCTGTAGTGATTCTTCCTGTCTCTTTTCTTGAGTAGCAAAGCCCCAACCCCCAGGCCACACCTCAGACATGTAATTTTGAGACAGTTTCCTCAACTTTGCATTGTATGCTTCTGACATTTGTCAACAGTCCAGTTCTGTGTCTTCCTGGACCTATTTGCTTCCTTATCTATTCATCTGAGCTTCTCTTCTTCCCTGGCTCCTTTCTTCTAATAGAGAGTCACAAGATGGGGGTAACGAACAGATAGAATAATGACAAAGTAATGGACACATTTATTACTATCATTATTAAATATTTTATTTGTAATCTCTACAACCATCGAAGGACTTGAACTCACAGCCCAGAGATCAAGAGTGGCATGCTCAGGGCATCTCAGTGGCTCAGTCGGTTGGGCATCTGACTTTGGCTCAGGTCATGGTCTCACGGTTTGTGCGTTCGGGCCCCATGTCAGACTCTATGCTGACAGCTCAGAGCCTAGAGCTGGCTTCAGATTCTGTGTTTCCCTCTCTCTCTAACCCTCCCTCATTCATGCTCTCTCTCTCTCTGAAAACTAAATGATAAACATTAAAAATTTTTTAAAGAGGGGCATGCCCTATCGACCGAACCAGCCCCACAGCAGACACATTTGATTCCTAAACCCTCCTGGGAAAAATTAAAATGTTGCTGCAGTAATCTTGAAGTTCAGGGGGTGGAGGGCAGCAGAATGCAGTGAAGAGTTGATTTCCAGGGCAGAAAGCACCCTGCTTTCTCCTGGCTATTCCCAAGATGCAGCCGTGGAGTCTGGAGGTCATGGCCATTGGTCGCTCCCTTGTCTGAGCCTGACAGATAGTGTGTCATTGTGGTGCACTGCCATTGTTGGTTTCACACTGTTGACCCAGGGGGATGAGTTACCTCATCACCTATCCTGTGCAGAAACCGCCACTTGCTTCCCCTGCATGGGGAAATATTTACCAGCTCTGTGGACATCCAAGTGTATCAGCATGAAGCAGGCAGATGGCAGTGTGGCCAAGTCAGTCTGGGGACAGACGCCAAGGGGCACAACGGCTGGCTGCACGTCTCCTTACTGTAGTTGTGGCAACATTAGGGGAGAGAGAGAGAGAGAGAGAGAGAGAGAGAGAGAGAGGCGTGAACTCTTTGGGACTCAGGTTGGTGTTCAAATAGTTGTCTTCTGTATAATCAGACTTGAAAATAATCTTGGCCTCAGTGACAGGTTTGTAGATTCTGTGAATTTCCTGATTGTCAAGATCAAGGCCTAGGAAAGAGAAAAGAAGGGGGGAAGTAGGGGAAAAAAGAGAGAGGGGAGATGAAGAAGGAAGAGAGAAGAAAGGTCCTCGAGGAAGGAGGGGGCTGCCTGAGTGACAGATTTGCTTCCTTCTGCTAACATTCCTGGGCCCTGGGGACGTGGCTTGCTTTCCTGATCCAAACTAAAACACAGGAATGGCAGGGTCCCATGGAGAGAGAGAATCAAATATCTAGGTGAAGTGAATTATTAGATTGTTCTTGCAAGTAGAAACACACCTTCCGGTAAGGGTGTGGGACCCAGGTAAAGCCCCGAGCCTGAAAAGACGGGAGATCAAAAATCAGGAATACACACAACATTTGTTGACGCATGCGTTACGGCAGCCCTTGACTTGTAATCCTCACAGTAATCATGAGAGGGTGGTACTCTGATCCCCTCTGGATAAGGGAGGCTATCTCGGCCAGAAAGGGTCAGTGATCCACCTAAGTCCCCACAACCGGTAAATGACACGGCCAGGCATCCGTTATTGTCTGACTCCAAATCCTACGCTCATTTCTCCATAGGATCTTTACTGCCCCTTAAGTCCAGAGAACAACAGACATGGGCTGGAAACAAGTCTAAGAGCGAACAGCACCAGGGGCCCAAAATGGGCAGAGGCGGCCCCGACTGGCAGGTGGTGAGGAGAAGGGTCTGGGTCCAGGAAGGCTGGGGAGGAGGCCGGCAGGGATCTCGAAGGCTCCTGGCTCCCACACAGCCCGCCCCCGCCTGCTGGTGGCACACATTTCCTCCGATTTCACATCCATTGTTCCGCCTCTATGACACGGCCTTGCTGTCTATCATAGATGGAAATGGAATTGGTCTGGAATGGTTTCTTCTCCCCACAGTCTTCTCGGTTCCGTATTGATCGATGACTTTCAAATATAATATCCTTCCAGATAGGGCAATCAGGCTGATCCAGCCACTTTAAGAGCCAGGACTGTCAGGGTTGTGGGGGTTTTGTCCTTATATTTTAACACCAGAGACAACGCCTTTGCCTTTTCCAGTCCTCCAAGGTTGCCTAGTCTAAAAAAGTGACTCGGTTTCCCCGGTCCGTCTGACCCTTCGGTTGGAGACATGTGGCATCAGAGCTCTTGCTTCTCCGGAGCCTGACTTCGCTTGACCCCGGTCCCAGCCTATGGCCAAGTGACCTCGGGCTTTGCGAAGGCGGGTGAGGAGGGGCGAGGGCCGGCCTCTGCCCATGCGGGCGCTTGCCTTCCTCCCCGGCCTTCCTTGCTGGTTTCTAGAACACACACATCTCTCCTTGGCTTCTTTCCTCATCTGCAGGAAGGCCCACCTCCTGCTGTGCTTCCGGTTTTGCTTATGACTCGGATACCCCGTGCTGTTTCTTCTTGTTTTTGTTTTTGTTTTTATACCTGTAACCTGATGCGTCTTTCAGGCCCCTGGACAGGCAGGCCCATATTTTGTTTTTGCCTTTCTCTGTTAGTGTAATTAGTTATTTCCGTGGCCTGAGAAATGTCTATTTCTAAGATTTTGGAAACTCTATCCCGAAGATCCTCTTTTCACCAAGTTCTTTCTGCTCCTCTCTCACCAGTATCCAAACAGCCGCTGTCTGGGAGCTTCTCCTTGGAGCCGGTGGGACCTTTGAAAGTGAACTGACCCGAGTGGTCCGGAAGAGTCGCCTGGTCCAGGCCAAGGACTTATTTCCACCTTGAGGACCGCTGATTAACCGGGTAAATTCCACCACTGTCACATTGGTTTCCATCACGGAATTAAATTCCTTTCCATCCGCAAATATGCTTTCCTGACACCCCTGATCAGAATGCGTATTTTCCTTCACCCCATGAATGCTGTTATCTGAACGGCTGTTATTTTCACTGTCTGTAGGACAAATGCAATCGAGGAGTGGACCCAACGATTACTTCACCTTCTATATTAGTAACTCATTTACAGAAATTATTTGCTTCTTTTTTTTTTTCTGTTTGCTTCTTAAAAGGCCGATTCTTTCTCACCCTGAGGCACCTTTTCACGACAAGAACCTAGCAACCTGTGTCATATCTGGAACATTTGAATTGGCACAGAATTTTTTTTTACACTGTTTATCATCTGGTGAAGGCTTTAAGGGGAAAGTGTCAACATAAATTTGGAATTTCCTGACTCTTGCAGAGTTGAGTTATAATCTTGACATGACTAGAAAGGAAATTTTAAAAAAATATTTTAGAGTGTTTTATTGTGGAAATGTCCCCAAACATTTTCATCCCATTTTCCCAGAGAAACCTGACAGTTTAGGGAGGAGGGAAGGAGAGGGGGTGGGGGTGGGGGGAGAGAACAAAACCCAATGGCCACATCCTTGAACTCTTTTGTGTGTTTAGAACAATGTCCAGTTAAAATCAAACAATATTGCTGCTAAATATGTCTAAAATAGTCCTTGGTAAGTGCTCCTGCCCGATGGAAGAAGCCTAGGGGAAGGGCAGTTTGTAGAAGTGCTGAGGGCAGATGTGATGAGGGCCGGGACCTCTCCGAAGCGTGGGCTCAGCGCGGGGCACCGAGGTGGCCAGGCACAGCAAGATACAATATCTTTGCAATAACCCTGTCATCAGCTCCTTCGTGGCCTGGGACTTTAAATCCCCATCTGAGTGCAGGGTGAATGCCATCCTTGCGCCCAAAAGGAAAACACCCCCCACTCCCCCCTCCCCTGCAAGGACTGGGGGTGGGTAAGGCTCATAAAGGAGAAGTCATGAAGTCTGGCTTTCTGGCCAGATTTCCTCTGGAAGGTGAGGTGTGGCCGGCACTGTGTGTGTGTGGACCGCCCGGGAGGGGACACACACCCTGCCTTCAGACGGCAGGACCTCAGCCTGGCCTCCGGCCAAGGAGCCAGACGCCAGGCCCGGGCTCTCAGCAGTGGGAGCGGTCGCTGTGCCGGCTCATACAATGGTATTATCTCAGGCCAACCGTGGCTGCAGAAACTCGCAATGCTTCCTGTCTTTGCACGCGGCACAAACTGTCCGATTTCCAACAGCTTGCGGACACACTCTCTGGCGCTCGGTCGCCAAGCTCGGTGTAGAAATGTCTAAAGCCACTTCCTTGGGAACTGCAGACGCTGCAATGCCATAATCCATTGTATTTTTACCCCCCCTGGAAGGACTTGCACGATCACAGAGTCACACGGGGAGAGTGTAACTCTCAAAACATGTATGTGATGTAGGCAAACGCCCGGAACCTCTTATAACAGGGGACGTCGAGGAGCAGTCTTGAAAGTCATATTAACACCACGTACGGCAATATTGATGCGTGGTGGCCCATCATCTCGTTCTGCCTCCTGCTTTTGGATCTCTGGGCTCTTCTTTTCACGTACAAAGAAAGCGACCGGACAGAATCTGGGTGAATGTGATGGGGAGAGCTTCCTTTCAAAATCTGGTAATAACTTTCTGCATATTTCGACTGAATTTGCCCTACATGGTTACGGTACTCTCAAACACAGTCCTTGGATTTGATTATAAAAATGTAAAGAGCCATTCAACCCTGGTACAACCAATGTGTCAACAAGCATGAGAAAAATTTGGGGTTTTCTTTTTCCTTTCTTTCTTTTAAAAAATTGATTTGGTAGTCTCGGCTTAGGAATATGGCAGCTGGGTTCTTAAATATGTGACCATAAGTCTGTCAAATGACGCACTGATGCCAGAACGTTGACAGCTTTTAGCAACCGGCTCCCAGAAATCAGGGGTTGAATTCAACAGTTACCAGAAATGCCTTTAAACCTTCTGCTTCCAGGTCAGGAAGTTTTGGGAAGGTCGTGGACTTGTGCAGTGTGCTTCTTCAGAACTGTTGGCCCAGGCTGGCTTTGCCAGGACCCAAACCCTCTGCTTTGGCTTAACGGGAATCCTTGCTAATAGGGTGACACCCACTTGCAGTTGACCTGGACGCCAAGAGCTCCGAATCGTGTGTCAGATACATTTGCTTCCTCGTTCGTGAATGATGGTGCTTCTCTCTGGCCCTCGCTGTTGTTTTTCTGGCCAGGACCCAGCAGAGTGCTCACAAATGTTTCACAACCAGCAACAGACACCCAGGGTGGGAGGCATTCCCCACGGTTTTTAAGGAGATGAGCCTAGAGATGTAGAGTCTTTTAACTATGAAATGTTTCAAGCATATAGGACAACATAGGGAATCATAAATGTTCACGTACTCCCCAACCTGCACATTTTGTGACAGTGACTTCTGACTTTTCTTTTAAAGAAAGAGCGGGTACCCCTCTCCCACCACCTTCTCCTTTCTCCCTGCACAGAGGTGACTGGCTGCTGGCTGAACTTGGGGTTTACCGTCCCTGTCTGCAGGATGGACTTTCTTCCAGCACTCATGGCCATGTGGAGGCTGCTATCTATCCTTGATGTGGGTTTCTCGGCACTTTGAATACTCTTGCTTCTGCGTTTCCAAACGTGTTTGTACACACGATATGTAATACGGCTTTGAGTGTTTTGAAATTTGGATATACATTGTATCTAATGCACGTAACCTTTTTCATAAGTTGTCTTGAGTTACAGTCCACATCCTCGATAGTCTATCTATCTCAAGTATTCAATGTAATCATTTTTAATGTCTTCACAGAATGGCACCACAATGAATTTTAGAACATCTTCATTACCCACCTCCCAAAAGCCCTACACCGATTACCTGTCACCTCCTTTTCTTCCCACCGCCCCCCAACCTCCCAGACCTAAGCAATCATCAGTCGACTTCTCCTCTCTATGGGTTTGCCTATTTGTTTCACATAAATAGCATTATATACTATGTGACTCTTTGTGTCTGATTTCTTTCGTGCAACATAATATCTTTATGATTCATCCATGTCGTTCAGGTATTGGTACTTTATTCCTTTTTAGTTTCAATTGCTTCATTGTATGGAAGTATCACTTTTTATTTTGGTCACCAATCACTGGATATCTGGGTTTCCCCCCCCACTTTTTGACTATTATGAATCATGCTACAAATGAACATTTCTGTACAAGTTTTTGTGGGATCACATTTCAGTTTGAGGCGAATATATCTAGAGCAGATGTGCTGCTCTGTGGTAAATCTATATTCAGTCCTTTAAGGAGCTGCTAGACTTTCCCAGACAAGCCCGCATCATTTTACATTCCCGTCTGCAGTGTATGAGAGTTTCAATCTCTCCATATACTTGTCAACATTTGCTACTGGAAGATTTCTTTATTTTGGCCATCCTAGCAGGTGGTGTGAACTGGTTTTCATTCGCATTTCCCTAATGACTAAAAATGGTGGCATTTATCTGTGACATGTTTTCATGTGCTTGTTGGTACTCTGTATATCTTTTTTGAAGAAATATTGATTCAGATCCTTTGTCCACTTTTAAAATGGAATGACTTGTCTTTTGATTATTGAAGTATAAGAATTCTTTATATAGTTTATTTTATTTTAAATGTTTATTTATTTATTTTGAGAGAGAAGGGGAGGGAGGGAGGGAGAGGCAGAGACAGAGAAAGAGAGAGAGGGAGAGAGAGAGCATCCCAAGCAGGCTCTGCACTGTCAGCACGGAGCCCAATGTGGGGCTCCTTCTCACAAACTGAGATCATGACCTGAGCCAAAATCAAGAGTCAGACACTTAACCAGCTGAGCCACCCAGGCGCCCCTTTTGCGGTATGTTTTTAAAGTGTTTGTTCGGTAAATACCTAGGAGTGGGATACCTGGGGTCTGAATGCATGCTGTAAGGTTTATTAGATATTGTCAAATGGTTTCCTTTCTCATAAACAGTGTATTAGAGATCTCAATTGTTTGTTTGTTTGTTTATAGACAGAGATAGCATGATTAGGGGAGGAGCAGAGAGAAAGGGAGAGGGAGAGAAAGAGAATCCCAAGAAGGCTCCACGCCATCAGCACACAGTCCAACGTGGGGCTCGAACTCATGAAACAGTGAGATCATGACCTGAGCCGAATCAGAGAGTTGGTCGCTTAACTGACTGAGCCACCCAGGCACCCCGGTATTGTTCGACATTTAAATCGTAGGTATTTAGATGAGCATGAACTTGAACGTTGACATGGTTTTAAAATGTGGTCTTTACTGATTGTCAAACTATGGTGGTCTGCGAGGGACAGGAGAGCTGCTCATGCTGTTTTATTATTTGTAACTCAGAGTTAAGAAAATGTGGCGATAAAATGTATTCACAGCTGTGGAGACCCCGGTAACAGTACCACAGTATAAGCACCTGTGCAGAATGTTTGCAGGGCTCCTCTGAGTGCCTCAGTCCGCTGTGTTACGTCACTGACCACGTAGACCAGACTAGACTTAGTGTGGAGCATATTTTAAATCTGCAATATGAACTTCTGCTATTGATTGCCGTAAAGTTCTAGAACTTGGTACTATAAGCCCTTTGCAGATTCTTTAGCCCCCAGAAGCCCTGGGAAGAGCAAAATAGGTTCCATTGCCATTTTTGTTCCCCAGCCTTTGTTTAGTCTTGTTGCTAATAATTCCAATTCCCTCAGCACCCCAACTATATCCTAAGTTATATTTAAGCATAAGTCAGTATAATATGATATTTTGCTACTAATTCCAATTCCTTCAGCAACCCAACTATATCCTAAGTTATAGTTAAGTGTAAGTCAGTATAACATAATATTTTTGCAAATAAGAACATTTTAATGGAGGATAAAGGTTTCTTTTTTCCTTACTAGAGTTTGATTCAAAAGGAGACTAAGAAGAAGTCTCAATTTGCATTGTGAGAGCTCTAAAATTTCAGTAGTGTTTTCAGGTGAGTTCCTTGTATGACTGTTGATCTTTTTATTATTATTATTATTATAGTTTATTGTGAAGTTGGTTTCCATATAACATCCAGTGCTCATCACAAGTGCCCTCCTCCATGCCCATCACCCATTTTGATCTGTGGTTTCCATTGGCATAGGTAGACTGTACAGTGTAAAGCAAGCAAACAAAAAACAAATAATGAAGTGAGGAACTTTCTAATGGCAGAAGCTTCACAAATGTTGGGTCCCATAATTACACAAATCCTGCTTTAAAGTATATTTTAACAGACAGTTTCTCTTCCAGAAGGCTTATAGTAACACTGGGCTCAGCCTTTCATGCATAATCATTATATCATTTACTCCTTACAAAAACCCAAGAGTCAGACATTACCCTCACTTATCTCAGCTTAGCTGTTTGCTAGAGTCTTCTGTAGGTTTAGTGAGTGATATTAATTTAGGCTCTGAAAATAAACTAAACGTTAGAGCCCTTAGATATTTCCCTCCAGTAAGTTTTTGAAAGCCAAAATGATTCAAGAGTTTGATTAAAGATAGTTGATCCTTTTAGTAGTA
The DNA here is from genome assembly GCA_017311185.1 of Proteles cristata cristata. Lineage (NCBI taxonomy): Eukaryota > Metazoa > Chordata > Mammalia > Carnivora > Hyaenidae > Proteles > Proteles cristata. The sequence goes on along the minus strand of JAESUZ010004128.1, from coordinate 132,654 downwards.
CCACGGAGCGTTCTCTTTCAGAGAAAAAGGTAAAGTCAGGAAATCCTAAGATGCTCTGTCTAAATTCTACTTCACTGAAGTGGTCAAAGATTAAAGTTCAGCCACAAAGTGATTTTTCATTGAAAATTGGGTAGACTCCAGTTTGCACCAGATTTTTTGGCCAGACTCTTTTATCTTTCTGGGCGGAGCTCAGGACTCTCTATATAGCTGGTGGAAACTTGCCCATCAAAGCTCAAAAGAGGGGTGGAGAGGAGAGGTTCTGACCCCTGTCCCCAAGCCAGTGATGGTTGTTTCATAGGCTTTGTATCCAAATGGGTGTGGATGGGCTATTGGTCAGACACAGACCGTCACGCCATGCAGGAAGGGACTCAGAGTGGACCAGGGACAAAGATGTCTTCCTTCACAGGCCCTGTGGTGCTCAATCTGTGCATGATCTGCTTCTTACGTAGCTATCAGGAAATTCAGAAGACGTCTAGTTGGCATTTTATCTATATCACACATTAGCTCTGTGCTTCAGATTAGGGATAATAACAGAACTGTCCCATGGCAATTATACTTAATACCAAAAATTTTAAAAAATAGTTCTATCCAACAGGGCTAATGTGGTTCAATGAGATTCAATGAGATTATAAGTATATAGTGCAGGAATCGTGCTTGGAAAACAAGAAATGCTCAATAATGGTTAGATAGGATTATGCTTATATTATTATGAGTGATACATCCAATAAAGTCAGAGGAAAATACATTCATTCTTAATGTACCCAAAATATTGTTTGGTTAAACATTTGAACTTTTTTTTTTAAGATTTTAGGTTTTATCTTTTTTATTTTTTTAAGCAGGCTTTATGGCCACCGCAGAGCCTAGTGCAGGACTTGAACTCACGAACCTGAGATCAAGGCCTGAGCTAAGATCAAGAGTCAAATATTTAGCTGACCGAGCCACCCAGCCACCCCTAAGCTTTTAAACTTTTTAGAGATTATTTAGATACATTCAGTTAGATGGAAAATCGATGTAGGTCTTCTTAATGCGTGGCCATTCAACTTAAAAATAAAGAAAAGTAATTCTACCGTATACAAATGTAGTTTTTAGTAGGTGGTTTGTAAATCTGAATAGTTTTTATGGCTTCAGGACATATGTATTGATGCAGAAAGTCTGTGGATTTATCTTAATACTAAAAAATCAGAAAGCACATATGCTACTATACCAACGTGGCAAAAATTTTTAAATATCATAAAAATTAAGTCTGAGATAAAAGCCACAAAAATATGATTTTACTGGATTCACACTACAGAGTCTGGATTTTTAACTTCCTCACTATTTTTTGACTCCTACAATTAAGAAATGGCTAAGTCAAGTAAATAGGGTTTCAAACAATTTAGGATTAATTCTCCCCCCCCGTTTTTTTTTTTTATCAACCAAGGGAATTCAGAACACACATACACACACACACACACACACACACACACACACACACACACAGAGTTCCCTCCCCCCCTCCGCCCCAATTAAAATCGACTTGGATAGTACCATTTCAGAGCATGATTGTAGCAAATCTAAGTTTTATCTAAATAAACACTTCTCCACAATTAGGGTAATTATTACATAATTATGAGCCATCACCAAAACTTACATTGTTTAAGAGCAAGTGATCTTTCTTTTCAAGAAGTGGCTTATGAATGTTTTCTTGAGTAAATTATAATGATAAATCACCAGTAATATCTTAAATAAATATCTTCTAACATTTTCCCCTTGATTTCCATGCTTGAAGTGAACAATTTATTTTAGGAGGATTATTTCTGCTGACAAGGAAGTTAAAAAAAAATCACTGTGCTGAAGAAGTTTTCCTGATAATCACAGAATCTTTGAAAGCTTGGCCCTGGATATCATTAGATGACAGTCTAACCCCAGGGTCCCCTCACTGGGAGGAAACCCGGGTGAGCCCTGAGTCCCCTCATTATGGGAGGCCATGCCTGCCAGCACTGACCATTTTGGAAGAGGGGAAATCTGAATAGAAGCATAAATAGCCACCGGCAAATTTCAGGAAATAGCAGTAAGGGAGTCACCGAGGTTGTCAAGCCTCAGGTTTTTTGATTTGGGAAGTGAGATGAAAAAGCAGGAACTATCCTTTAGCCCTTCATGAAATGGGAAGGTTGGCGGCCTGGCTGACGGAAAAACACCATGCTTCAAAAGTTTCTAGAGAAGAACAATTAAGACTAGGATTTGCTTCAGCTTATAAAAAAATTTTTTTATATACAGTGTACGAATCACAAATACATAGCTTGACTACTTTTTCTCTCCCAGTCAAATTGTGGTAGAAGTGTGTAAGGCACCAAGTTTACGGTTTGAGCCATCTGCGGGTGTACACTTCAGTGTACACGTTCTTGGACAACCTCCACCACCATCCACCTCCAGGAGTTTTTCGTCTTCCCCAAACGAAACCCCGTACCCATTCAGCACTAGCTTCCCATTTCCCCTCCCCCTGGGCCTGGATGGCCACCGCTCTATCTTCTGTCTCTCTGAATTCGGCCACTGTAGGTGTGACTCACACAACCTTTGTTTCTCAGTGCCTGGCTTATTTCATTTAGCACAATGTCTTCAAGGGGTAGTTTGATGAATCTTATCCCTGCAGAACCGCTGTGCTCATGTAGAAACATGACATTGCGGGAACCAAAGAGGCTCCCTGTGCCCTTCTTCTTTTGGGTCCTCACTACCCTTGTGTGATCATGACGGTGACCATGTCCTTGGTCAATGACATAGCTTGATGAAGAGAGAAGAGAGAAGACCAAGGTTTCTGCCTCTCTTCTCCCCAGAAGGAGAAACTGTATTTGGACTGTTTTGTGTGTTAGGTTTTAACCTGCTTGCCAAGAAAAAAGCTTGGAAACTGTTGATCTAGAAGATGTTCATATTTCCACACCCAGATGGCCTGGAAAAGTGCCTTGGGGTTGCCCTTATTCTACTAACGCCCACTTCTGTGACTCTGTTGAGAGAGCATCTCCTTCAGGAAGCCTTTTCAAGTTGCTCATTGGTGACTTCTGGCCACAATTTGGCATAGCCCTACGATGGAATAGTATGCTGCCTTGAAAAAGAAAAAAAATGCTGTCATGCTGAAACACAAACGAATGTCAAGAATGATATGCCAAACAAAATAAGTCAGTCACAGAAGGACATTCACTGCATGATTCCACTCATATGAGATTTTTAAGTAGCTCTTACTTAAACAAAAGCAGCACCACACTGTCACAAGACTTAGCATGCATACTTTATTCTCTGTTTTATCTGAAAGAAGTTACTTACAAATCTTTCATTTTCACATTTCCTGATCTAGATACAAAAACCCCACATAGTGTAATTAGATAAAAAGTATGAACTATTCATGAATATTTACAAAGAAACAGACCTTTTTTTTCTTCTTAAAGCTAGAGTAAGTAACACTGGATAAAAACACATTTCCCATATTCCTAATACGTCTGACTTTTATTTGGATGCCATTCTTGGATTTTTGGGGATTTACTATACATTCTTTTAGTCTAGGTTGTAAGAAAATCTTGAAACATGGAAGCCAAGAGGCGGGGAAGTCAAAAGTTTCTCTTTGTTAATTCCCCAAATGTCTGCAAGTAAGTTATTTTCTGATGGTGTCCTTACATCCAAAAAATGAGCATCTTTCTTCTTGTTTGTTTGTTTATTTATTTGTTATATAAAAATTTTTTAAAGTTTATTTTGAGAGAGATCTAGAAAGTGAGTGGGAGAGGGGTAGAGAGGGAGAGAGAGTCCTAAGCAGGCTCTGCATTGCCAGCACAGAGCCCAATGTAGGGCTGAAACCACAAACCATGAGATCATGACCTGAGCTGAAATCAAGAGTCAGACACTTAACCCACTGAGTCACCCAGGTGCCCCTTTCCTCTTATCATATAAGAAGCTATCGAGAACAAACTGAGGGCTGATGGGAGTGGGGGAGAGGGGAAGGGGGGTGATGGGCATGGGGGAAGGCACTTGTTGGGATGAGCACTGGGTGTTATATGGAAACCAACTTAACAATAAACTATTAAAAAAAAAAAAGAAGCTATCCACAAAGCCAAGGGAAATCCCCCAAATCCACCTTCTCCTTTAACTTTGGATTGTGAATCAAGAGAAAAGATATTAATTAAGTCAGACAAACAGGCCAAACTATTGAACAGATTACTCATAGAGACTCTTTTTCTTAAAAAAATTTTTTTATTATTTTTTATTTATTTCTGAGAGAGAGAGAGAGAGACAGTGTGAGCAGGGGAGGGTCAGAGAGAGAGGGAGACACACAATCTGAAGCAGGCTCCAGGCTCTGAGCTGTCAGCACCAAGCCTGATGCGGGGCTCGAATCCATGGACCGTGAGATCATGACCTGAGCCAATGCCAGATGCTTAACCAACTGAGCCACCTAGGCATCCCACTCATAGCAATTCTTATAAACACAATGAAACTTTAAAAAGTCATAATTTGAATACTATTAGATAGCTACTTGTGGCCTAATCACAAAACATTTAAAAGGTCTAAGATTATGGATGAATTTTCTTTACTTCTTTGTATTGGTCAGATTTTTAAAAATGCTAATATATATTCTTTGTATCACTGCCTTATGCTATTTGAGAGTATGCTGTAAGCAAAAGAACTCACTTCATTTTGTTCCTGTGCAGGAAGCTAAAGTCAAGCCAGTGGGAACAGAGCAGCGAGCTCCACCTCTACCTTTACCTCTACTCTACTGTTCACTTTGTAGCTACCTTGGGATGGGCAGGCATAGCTCTTATTTTCTCAGATACAAGAGCAATGAAATTGATCCAGACTTACCTAGCTTCCGGGAAATGAACAAGTGCTCTGATGAGAGGCCAGCACAGGAGACAAGAACAAAAATAGGAACCAAGCAGATTAGGCATCAAATCCAGTTTTCACCATAGTCTAACGGAGGAGGATGACAACCAAGTCAATCACGTGCAGTATGATCGTAGTTATGACCTCAATAAGCACAGAGTAATGGGTTCCAGAAAGGCATCTCCCCCAGGCTTGAGTTTGAGAAATGGGGATTATAGAAACTACTGGCAGGGGACATGCCCAACCCGAGTGGAGAAACATGTTCTGAGTCAAGGGAACAGCATGTAAGAGTGGCAGAGGCATGAGGGAGCAGAGCAAGTTGAGGGAATGCAAGTTGTCCAGGAAGATGGGAGGTGAGAACACATTGTGGCTAAGTGGAAACGTGTAAGGCTGGGAGAAGGATGATCATGGAAATTGTCTACTGGAGTCAGCAGCTGGGCTTCATCCTAAGGCTACTGGAGGTCCTCGAAATGCATTAAGCAGAGAGGGAACATGATCAAGAGGACTGGAGTGTCCTGTAGCGACGAGGAGATGAGGAGTGAAGACTGGGAGGCGCATGCGGCAGAAAGGAAGTGTGTCAAAAATTGGGTAGTCAGTCATCAGGCAATCAGTCCTGATGGCCTGTGGTGCAGAGCTGGGTGCTTGGCCCTTGTGGGCAGCCATGAGGGCAATACACGTCACCTGGCCCCGGTTTCCTCCCCAGGGTGTGGAAGAGGCCCCATCACCCAACCTGGGAGGAAGCAGGTCTGGAGGAGGAGACAGAGGGTCTGGTTTGGATGTGTTGGGTTGGATGTGTCTGTGGTGTGTCTGGCCCCAGGACAGAGGGTCAAGAGCCACTAAGAGGGCTCTGAGAGACAAAACAAAAATGGCGGTGCATGAGCTATGGGCAGGGAGGGAAACGCTGGTGAGATCGCTCAGAGAAAGGCCACGGTGTGGGAAGCCGGCCCAGGATGGCACTCTTAGAACAGGGAACACGTGAGGAGTGAGCAGAGGTGAAGTCAGTGAATAAAGCTGATACCGAAGACTCTCTTCTGAGGAGCCAGTGTGGTCAAGGTAAGCCATGGGCAAGGACCTTCCTGCCCTTCACATCTGTCTTGGGAAGCCGAGGATTGCACAAGCCTGGGCAGAACCAGGGACGGTTGGGGAAGGGCTGTGGTCTGGAGGCAGGCTGGGCGCTGGGTCCCACCTGGCTCGCTATTGTACACCTGCGCCTGGAGCTGAGCGTTGCCCACCCAGCAGGGGAGCAGTTCGTTGCCCTGAGCCCTCCAGCAGCTGGCTGGAAGGCTGCGAGGTGCTGGCCCCTGGGAGCGCTTAGACCTGGGCCTGACCTGCTCATCTGTTCAGAACGCCTCGGCTGGTACTATTAGTAGCACACAGTTCTGTTTTCTGAGAGTATTTTATACCATTGGGCCTGTGATGTAAACTCCTAACTGTGTTTGGCTCTAAAAGTAACAATCATGCTTCATATCTGTTTATGAAACTATATTAAAATTAAATAGGGAAACTCCCATCTATTTTGTTTCCTTTTTTTCTTCTTCTTTTTAAAAAATTATTTATTTATTATTGAGAGACAGAGAGAGACAGAGCACGAACATGGGAGGGGCAGAGAGAGGGAGACACAGAGTCTGAAGGAGGCTCCAGGCTCTGAGCTGTCAGCACAGAGCCCGACGCAGGGCTCAAACTCACAAACTGTGAGATCATGACCTGAGCTGAAGTTAGATGCTTAACTGACTGAGCCTCCCAGACACCCCCATCTATTTCTTTTTTGAACACTACAGTTTGGTTTGTAAAGGTAAGAAATATGTCCACTTCTTAAAGTGCCATAGAATTATTTTACTCTCCTGTTCAGAAGTGAGAATCTAATCACCCCTTATCTGACCAGCTGAAAGGAGAAAACATCATGATAAGGTTATATTAAAATTCAGGGATTCTGAACTGAATAACTAGATTTTCTTCTTTCAGTGATTATGTAATATCTTCTTTTACAAGCAAGAGAACTATTGAACTTTAAAATAAAGGACAGATATATTCCTATTTCCTTTTTAAAAAATTTTTTTTAATGTTTATTTTTGAGACAGAGACAGAGTGTGAGTGGGGAGGGGCAGAGAGAGAGGGAGACACAGAATCGGAAGCAGGCTCCAGGCTCTGAGCAGTCAGCACAGAGCCTGACATGGGGCTTGAACTCACGATCCGCGAGATCATGACCTGAACCGAAGTTGGACACTTAACCTAGTGAGCCACCCAGGTGCCCCGGTGCATTCTTATTTCTAAATAACACAGAGTAAAATAAAAGAACTACATTTTATTTTATTTAAAAAAATTTTTTATTAAGAAATTTTTTAATGTTTATTTTTGAGAAAGAGACAGACAGACAGACAGGCAGACAGACCACAAGAGGAAGAGGGGCAGAGAGAGAGGGAGACACAGAATCTGAAGCAGGCTCCCGGCTCTGAGCTGTCAGCACAGAGCCCAAAGCGGGGCTCGAACTCATGAACCATGAGATCATGACCTCAGCCAAAGTCCAACGCTTAGCAGACTGAGCCACCCAGGTGCCCCAAAAGAACTACATTTTAAAGAAATGGGCCATAGGCCACCAGAAGGAAGGTGGGTGAGGGGATGGGCGACATAGGTAAAGGGACTTAAGAGACACAGACTTCTAGTAATTAAATAAGCCATGGAGAGGAAAAGTCCAGCCCAGGGAATATAGTTGGTAATACTGTAATAATGATGTCTGGTGACAGATGGCCACTACTTCATTCTGATGAGCACTGAGTAATAATGTATAGAATTGTCAAATCACTATGTCGTACACCTGAAGCTACTCTGTGCTGACATATGCTTCTGTAATGAATAAAAGGGGGAACGAACCATAAAATAACTTGAGAAATCGCTTTATGATTGAATGGAATGGAAATGTCTTACACATTGCCCCTGACACAGCACTGCCTGTCAAGGTCTGGGCTACCGAGATGTGTGTGCTATTAAAACAGGCATGAAGAAAAGAAATGAAAAGGGTCAGAGCCACTACAAGATCATCAGTGACATATTTAATCCTGGTCAACCTTTCCAGCAATGTGTGAGGCGCTGGTGGTTCTTCAAATTGAGACATTTGGCCCTCCTCAAATCACTGGACTTCCCACACCCAGTGAGAAAAGGTAGGGTTTTTTTCCCCCTGGATTAATCAATAATGAAGCCGCATAGGCAGAACTAGATTCCTACACCTGTAAATAGGAAGGAGAAAAATTCAGGTGTCTACACCAGCCCAGGCACTGGATATAGACACAGCACCAGCTGAAATGCATGGGACATTCTGTTTCTCCATTAAAGCTGAGTTAAGAAAAATGTCAGGTCGGTAACGAAGAAAGACTGGCAGGAAGTATAATACAGGTGAGTCCAGTCTCCTCAAGAAGATTTGACAGCAGAGAGATTGGTGGACAGGGCAGTGGAAGGTCGACGTTGTTTATTGACCAGCTATTATATCCCGTGTGTAGCGCTTTACACCTATTACGACATTCATACAAGAGAATGAGTAGGGCTTTCCCACTGGAAAGAGTGCCGTACTCCTAGGGTTGGTTAACTGACATCAATATGAAACCAAACTCGGCATTAAACTTATTTGCAGAAGGTGTCATAAGACTCCTTTTCTTTGTCTCAGATTTTTTGCAGGACCTTGAAGTTGAGCAAAGGAGACCCAGATGCCTCATCTGTCGAGCTTGGTCTTGTGCCTGACTCACTGGATGGACCTCGTGAAATCATTCTCCATTTGTGAGTGCGTTTCCTTGCTGCTAAGATAAAACTAAAAATACATATTGTCTTCATGGGTTATGGTAAGGACGGGCTGAGTAATTTTTACTAAGAAATTGCGACGTTTTCAAGTAGAGAGGGGAGAAAAAAGTGTATTTCATCATACAGGAAATCTTTTGGGGAGTTGCCCGATCCTAAAATGACACAATATAAAATAAAAATCTTTCTCCAGCTTCTAAGCTTTGTTAGACCACGAGACAAAAAGTGTTGGAATTCTGGTGCTTTCTGACACTGGCCAGGACACGGTATGGTGGCAATATGCACTTCGGTTGTTGAAGACGTGGTGTGCTCTGGAGAGGGCAGTCCACTTTCCTGTCCTGCTCTTCACACACAGGGCGGGTCCCCATGGACCTGATCCAGCCAGGCCAGAGATCTCTCATCTGCCTGTGTCCCAAAGTGTACTCTTTTCCAAGTGCTAAGCACACCAGTAATTTTTCTTTGGAATTTGTATGACTCCATTTTTCGGCTGCTACAAATCTCGTTTTATAAAGTGCTGGGTTTTCTAATGAAAAACATTTTTTTAATGTCTATTTATTTTTGAGAGACAGAGACAGAGCACAATCAGGGGAGGGATAGAGACAGGGATACACAGAATCCGAAGCAGGCTCCAGCTCTGAGCTGTCAGCACAGAGCCTGATGTGGGGCTTGAACCCACAAATTGTGAGATGGTGACCTGAGGTGAAGTTGGATGCTTAACAGACAGAGCCACCCAGGCTCCCCTGAGTTTTCTAATTTTAATCAGGAAAATTCTGCCCCACTCACTTTATATTTTTTATAATTTTATTCATCTCCCTCTAATTTGAGTGACCAATTCTAGTGGCTCAGAGGGTTTTGAGAGGAAACTCAGGAGAGTAGAAAGAGTCTAATATGTGGAAGCCAGGCGATGTATCCCGACATTGCTACTAACTCTCTGATAGCCTTGGATGCATTACTCACCTCTTTGAACTTCAGGCTTTTCTGACCATACAATGGGGAGAATGGTATTAACCTTGCAGGGTGATTACAAGCATTAGAAACCTTTGCTATATTTGCTTTATGAAATGAGCATATATTGAGTACCAAGTTCCTTACCAGGAAATATGGCTGCAAACAAGAGAAATACCCAGTTCTCATATAACCAACGTTTTAGTGTGGAGCTGTATCTAAAGTTATTGGGTCTAGAATGTGTGTAAACAATCTGCAGACATGGTGGGCACCTCCACATTGGGTGCTAATGAGTTCTTCCTCAATCCTCCAAAAATAAAAACAGGATAAAGGAACGTTTTGAGGGGTCCTTTGGTCTCCTATTGCTTCCATTTTCACTACTTATTTGGACAACAGTCACTGAAGAGCTGGTTCCCGTGTGCAGAGACTTCCACTGGCACCGGGAACACCTAGGTGATCGGGGTGTGGCCTTGGCCTTGGAGCTGACAGTCGGGGAGGAGAGAGAGAGGCAGTTACCCTGCAGTATGCTGGAGACTGTGGGTCCTTTGGAGGGGGAGTGCTTCAAAGAGCAGTCTAGGAACTATGCCTTGAAAGATGAAGGGAATTTTGTACAATGAGGAAGGGGTGGCGTGGTCGGGAAGGTGGAGAAGGCGTTCCAGATAGAGAGGACCGAGGCAGAGGCTTGGAGGGGACAGAGTCCTTGATGTCTTCAGTATGGAGTACAGAGCGTGGGGAGAAGGTGGGGGGCGTGGAGATAAGAGTGCTGGGTAAATGAAGAGAGGCCAGCCTCACACACGTGCCAAGGAAGTTAAAACCTCTTACGTGAGGCTGAGATTTGCGGAGAAGGGGACAAACTGGAGACTCAGTGACACTGGCCAGAGCCTGGACCAGAGCGATGTCTGAGGAGTCAGACAGCGATGTCTGAGGAGGCGGACAGTGTGGTGGAGAGCGGCAGGGGTGAGGAGTGATGGGAGGGTGGGGCCGTGTCCTCCCAGGGGGGACAGTGAAGCCATGGATCTGCGGAGGCAGGAAGTGCAGCTTTGATGACAAATGTCTCTGGGAGATCTTGCTAGCTCTGAGGCCCTGGGAAGATTACTGAACTATCTGTGCCTCGATTCTTCATCTAAAAGTGAGGATGATAATAATAGAACCTCGCAGAGCGTTGCTTCATTGTATGGATTAAAGAAAATAAGGCATGGAAAGCCTCCGAACAGTGTCGGGAGCATCCCAAGTCCACAGGAAGGGCCAGCATGGAGGCCCTTGGAGAAGAAAGGTCAGGAGGACCGGGAGGTCTCCTTCCGTTTCCAGTTACAGGAGGTTGCTTCATGACTTTCAGAACACCACAGTGGTCACCTCATTGAAGAAGGTAACCTCCACAGGGGAGGCTGTCTCATGAACAGATTTGTGGAATCTGGGTCACATGGGACAGTGGACCCCACTTTGGCTTCAGGGCTCAAGCACGAGAAATGTAAGTGAGACTGTGAAGGCCATTGATCTTTGTGGGTTCTTCCACCTTCATCCAATTTCAGGGACCAAGCGGGATCCCCAGTGAGATCGTGAGGCATGTGCAGTTTGTTTTTACCCAAACTGCCACCAACTTCTCTGATGTTTTCCTAAGATCTATTTCTTTATAATTTTTTTAAAAAATGTTTATTCATTTTTTTAGGGATAGAGAGAAAGACAGAGTGTGAGTGAGAGAGGGGCAGAGAGACAGGGAGACAGAATCCAGGCTCCAAGGTGTCAGCACAGAGCCCAATGCTGGGCTCGAATGCATGAACTGTGAGATCACGACCCTAGCCAAAGTGGGACACTTGACTGAGCCACTCAGACGCCCCTCAAGATCTATTTCTTTTAAGTTTTTTCATGGCACCAATGAATAATAAATTTTTAGTGGATCATTTGAAAAGTATACATACCCTAGGAGGATTTGGGTGGCTCAGTCAGTTAAGCATCTGACTCTTGATTTCAGCTCAGGTCAGGATCTCAGGGACATGAGATCAAGCCCCATGTTGGGCTCCATGCTGGGCATGGAGCCTTCTTAGAATTTCTCTCTCTCCCTCTACTGCACTCTCTCTCTCTCTCAAATAAGTAAAAAAAATTAATTCACTAATTAAAAGTATACACACCCTAAATGAGAAATTGATGACCAAGAAAGACATTTTGAAGTCATCCTGTATCTCTCACCAAACAACTGAGCTTTCCAAATTAGAAAGTCAGAGAGGTTTGCTTGTCTCGGGCACTGACCACTCTTCATTAACGACTTGCATCTGGTTCTTCCTCTCCATCCTTATGTCTGCCTTCATTCTGGACACATCCACCCCTGTGACCTCCTTGACCCAATGACCTTATTCTCCGCTGGGCCACGGCTTCCCGTTCTCACGGTGCAGAATGTGAAGTCTGAACCATGTTATCTTTTGAAACTGTTCCACCTCTAAAATCATGAATCAGACATCCTCCTTGCTGGTCACAAACTTGTCACTGCAACTTCTTGTGCAAAGATTCCCACCACAAGTGTCCTTCTGCCCGTAGGTGACTTGCACACCTCCCACTTTCTCTCTCTTCCTGGGCCTCTCCTCTATTCACGTTCCTAATGTTCAAGTTGGATTCTGGGGCCCATGACACAACCGCTTTCTGGTACATCCCTCTGCCCTCCTTTGTCTGCAGATGCCTAGTGAATTCAATTCACTTTTTTTTAAGTTTATTTTTTTGAGAAAGAGAGAGACAGCAAGCAGAGGAGGGGCAGAAGGAGAGGGAGAGAGTGACTCCCAAGAAGGCTCCACACTACCATTACAGAGCCTGATGCGGGGCTCAAACTCATGAACTGTGAGATCATGACCTGAGCTGAGATGGAGAGCTAGACACTTAACCAACTCAGCCACCCAGGAGCCCCTAGAGAATTCCATTTTTTTTAAATGTTTTACTCATTTTTAAGAGACATAGAGAGACACACACACACACATAGAATCAGAAGCAGGCTCCAGGCTCTGAGATGTCAGCACAGAGCCCAACGTGGGGCTCGAACCCATGAACTGTGAGATCATGACCTGAGCCAAAGTCGGACGCTGAACCGACTGAGCCATCCAGGGGCCTCCGTGGTGAATTCAGCTCTGAATGAACTCAACCATACTCAGTCTCCAACCTGGCACCAGGCTGCGGAGTGCCACTGTTGGGACTTTCCCCAGTGGGGCAGTATGCCCCATCTCTCCCTAATTGACTTTGCTTCATATTTCATAAAGACATAGAACAACCGGACAAGACCTTTCTCAACTTCATGCCATCAAATCAACACCGCCACCTGCATCTGCCCCGATATTCCCCTCCTCTCCATAAAACTAAGTGGCTGTTTCTCCTTAAAATAGACTTATTTTCCATCTGCCCGGGACTGAAGGTACTGAACAGTGGTTTATGGTTGCAGAGACGTGGAGCTTGTTGGCGACCTCGATGGGAGCCATATTGACGTGGAAGAAGAAGGAACCAGAAGGTGGAGAAAACAACAGAGCAGCTATAAGGCAGTTCATTTGAGAAATCTGATAATGAAGAGAGGCAGTCACTTAAGGGCTCTCTTCCAAATCTTAGGCTATCAGTGATTGCCCTCATCATTCCCCTGGTACCCTCTACCCTTTCTTTTCTGACCTCAAATACGCAAAGGCCTCTGCACCTTACCCTTGTAAAAACAGCGACACAAAGCAGAAACATAAACCATGCTGTACCTTGTACACATCAGCTATTAGCCTATTATTTGCTTCCCTTCATAATTAAATTTCGACAATGGCTGTCTGTAACGATCTTGTTGCCTCTTCCACCTTCTGGTTCCTTCAAATCTCGCTTTAGTATGGCTTTTATTAGGGTCACCAGTGATTTCCAGATGAGTGAAACCCAAAGTCACTTCTCTGTCTCCTGAGGTGTTTCCCTGAGGCAAGCCCTCAGGGTAGAATCTTGGTAGGTTTGGGAAAGTCATTTCCAAAGATGATGTGATCAGCTTGGCAAATCGACTCCCCATTTACTGACTGTATAGTCTGTACGAAGCACTTGCTTGAGCAATGGGACTTCACAGAGACACACAGGACGTGGCCTATTACGCTGGGCCTACAGGCCGGCACCGTAAGGAAACAGTGGGGATGCACCAAGCTCCAAGCAGTAGGCAAGGGAAGCAGACATGGCTTCACCAGGGCAAGAGGAGGGCAGGAAGGGCAGTGTCTGAACTGGAGGGCCTGAATGACCGGGGGGTGGGGGGGCGCACTCCAGGCTGTGGAAGCAAGTGCAGAGCAGGGGGCCTTGTCACTGCCATGACATTTAGGGAGCTTTCTGGCACCCAGGTCGCCAAAAGCTGTGGCGGAAGTGACGATGGAGGGAAGGGCAGACATGACCGGTGGGACGGCGATCTCTGACCAGGACCGCACAGGTGCTCACAGCAAGGACGCTGGCCTCTTGCCCTCTCTCCATCCCAGCGACATCAGGATCACTCTATTTAATCTAGGTATGGTCCTGGGTGGTAGCAGGTGCTGAATAGATGAGGAAGGATTGACCATTTTAGCTCACAAAACTTGTCACAGTACTGGTGTTGTTTTCATCTAAAGCACTACTGCATCTGATGTGCTCAGAACACAGTTAGGCACAGCGTTTAGGAGGCAGCTGGACATCATGGTTGAGCACCAACTTACAAGACTGGAGGCCCAGGGTTTATGTCCTGGCTTCACTATCCACCGTGATGTTAGCCAAGTTACTTAGCTTCTTCATACCATGTGTGCACTGGGAGCTCTGATCGTGCCTACTTCACAAGGTTACCATGAAGGGTTAAGTGAGTTTATATGTGTAAAATACTTAACTCAATGCTTTGTCACAATTCACAAGAATTGTTTGTATTACCACGCATGGCAGGCATGATTAACAAATATTTTTAATCATTTAAATTGTGGTTAAATGGTTATTGACCATTATGATGAAATTTTTGAAGAGCTTGGACTCCTAAAGCCCCACCCCTGCCCTCTCACCACTGCATCTTTTTCCTGGCCTAACCGTAACTTCTGCTGACTTGAGATTCACGTCAGCCGTCAAGCGTGGCGGTCAGCTGATGGAAGAGGCATGGGTAGTTGTTAGCAATCCACAGACCTAACCAAAGTCAAGACAGCCGTTCATCCTTCTTGGAAGTATGAGTGGATAACGCATGTATAAACCAGCATGGAATTGCATTCCAGAAGGGCTAAAGAAAGAACCGCTTGAGGTGTGCCCCCTGGAAGGTTCACATGACTTTCTCCCCATTTCGTTGACCGTCAGGTCAGCGTTCAGACTGGTGGCTCAACGAGTCCAAAGAGCGTGTGTCTTTAAATTTTGCAAAACAGTATCAACCAGCAGTGTGGAACAACAGAAAGCAGTTGCAAAGCTTTCACTTTTAAAGCATTTCCAAGCACCCTGCCCTTTTCCTAAAGGACTCTTTTCCCTTTTATGGATGAGCACCAGGCTCCAGGACAGTGTAAATAGAGTTTCCTGTTCCAGGGAAGTGCTGGCTCCTGCAGGAGCCCAGGGGTCCTTGGGGAAAAGTTGATAGGAACTCTGAGCTGTATGTGACCCGAGGCCCAGGAGTCAGCTGAGCCAGCAGGGAGGGAAACACATTTCACAGCCCCTTTGTGCAGACGGAGGTCCCCGAAGTACTTCTGGGAAAGTAAGTCTGGTGCCATACACACAGTCCTTGTGAAGAATGTCAGGGAAACGGGCCGGGCTGCAGAAGGCCATTCCCAGATTAGACGCCCAAATCTTGGACCTGTTTGCTTTGAAGAACCAAGAGATGTCTGAAACTCCCACAGTCTGGGGATCCCGTGTTTCCTATGCATGGAGATTGAAAAATCAGGAAAAGCCCAAGTTGATCTTGCACAACCTTAGTCCAACAGCAGGTATTTTTTGGGGTGCTTAGTGTTCACACACTACTTGCGTGCAGGTGAAAACCCACTCTCCTGTACTTTTCATTAGTAATAGAAGCATTACTTGTATGTGGTTGAATGTATGGGCCGTCGATCTGATGACTGTGCTCTTTGACTTTTGTGTGCTTCACAGTCTCACCAGTGGTGGGAAGAATGTAAACCAAAAAAGTGGAACTAATCCTTTTAGATTCACTCGTAATGATATTATGACAATTATGAGCATTATTTGGAGGACAGCTACCATTTACTGGGTACTCGCTTTGTGCTAATCGATGAATTCAGCCAGTAGTCTCCATCGATAAAAAGAACTGAGAATGACCCGACCAATTGTGTTTGCTAATTTAATATATATATTAAATATAATGTATGCAAAGGTACACCTGTAAATCATAAATAAAAATGCAAATGAAAGTAGTGACATGAGTAAACAAATGGAGGTTCTTCTATTTTTGTTCTGCATGATGGTGGCTTGCTTACTCATGGAGTATGGGCACCCCAGTTTGGAGAGAGCTCTACAGATATTGTACAAACAGTTATTGTTTCCATTTGAGAGATGAAGGACCTGAGGGTGAAGATCTGAAGAGGCGAAGCCCTTGTCCAAGGTTGCAGGGGTTTCACTGTGGGACAGGCTGCTGCGCCCTCTCGGTGACCTCATGACCTCACTCATTTCTGTAGCTGTACCTCCAGGAAGGTGTACAGTCATGTTAGTGGATTCATATTTCTGCTTCTGCACCATCTGAGTAGTACTCAATGATTACTTAACTGAAGTACTTAACTGAATAGTACGTAACACGAGGTGTCCACCTGTGTTCTACTCTTATCATGGAGGTCTTCACAGCGGACTGAGTCAAATTTGTGACATTATTCTTGGCTCAGACAGAAAAATTTCAGGATGAATTGAGATTTCTTCATCTGAAGCTTTCTTTATTAATCAAGAAATGAAGCCCAGATATTGGGCTTCTTATGGTTAAGAGTAAGCCTGGAACTGAAATTGGAATTAAGAAAAGGGCTCCATTTAGAGTAGCCTTAAAAAAGAATAAAATGTTGGGGCGCCTGGCTGGCTCAGTTGGTAGAGCATGTGACTCTTGATCTCGGGGTCTTGAGTTCAAGCTCCATGTGGGGGATAGAGTTTACTTCAAAGGAAATTTTTATGAGTATAAAGGGGCGCCTGGGTGGTTCAGTTGGTTGAGTGCCTGACTTTGGCTCAGGTCATGATCTCATGGTTTGTGGGTTCGAGCCCCGCATCGGGCTCTGTGCTAACAGCTCAGAGCCTGGAGCCTGTCTTTGCATTCTGTGTTTCCTTCTCTCTCTGAACCTCTCCTGCTCTAGCTGTCTCTCTCTCTCTCTCTCTACCTCAGAAATAAATAAAACATTTAAAAAAATAAAAATAAAAATAAAATAAAAGAGGATAAAATGTTTAGGAGTAATGAAAGCAATGCAAAATTTGTGTTTTGGAAACCATAAAACGTTTTTCAGTGAAATCTGAAAGTTCTAAATCAATGAAAAATGACTGATGCTCATGGATTGGAAGATTTACTGTTGCTAAAATAGTAATTCTACCCAAATTCCTCCACAGACTCAACTCAATCCTTATCAAGGACCAGCTGGCTTATTAGAAGACGTTTATAAACTTTTCCTAAAATTTAATGGAAATTCAAGAGATTGAAAATAGCCAAAACAATTTTGGATAGGAAAAACAAAGTTGGAGGATTCACACTTCCCAATTTCAAAACTTACTGTACAAATGAGGTGCCTGGGTGGCTCAGTCAGTTAAGCCTCCAACTTCGGCTCAGGTCATGATCTCACAGTTTGTGGGTTCAAGTCCCACATCGGACTCTGTGCCGACAACTGGAGCCTATAGCCTGCTTCAGATTCTGTGTCTCTTTGTCCCTCTTCTATTCATGCTCTGTCCTTTCTAAAACAAACAAACAAACAAACAAACAAACAAAAAACCTTACTGTGGACAATAGCAATCAAAATAGTGTAGTACTAACGTAAGGCTAGACATACATCAATGGAATTGAACTGAGACTCCAGAAATACACCCTCACGTTGATAGTCCGTTGATTTTTGACAAGTGCACCAGCTCTTGTGGGGAAGAAAGCTTAGTGGGGAAGGAAGATATTTTCAACAAGCTGTGCTGGGACTACTGGCTATCTACATGCCCAAGAATGAAACTGGACCCTTACCTCACATGTATAAAAAAAATTAATGCCAGATTGATCGAAGACTTAATGTAAGAGCTAAAGCTATAAACACCTAGAAGAAAATAGGTGTACATCTTTATGACCTTGGATTATGCAGTAGTTCTTATATATGGCACCAAAAGCACAAGCAAAGAATATTAAAAAAAAGATAAATTGGACCTCATCAAAATTCAAAACTTCTGTACTTTGAAGGATACTATCAAGAGTGTAAATGGGCGCCTGGGTGGCTTAGTTGGTTAAGCGTCCGACTTTCGCTTAGGTCATGATCTCGCGGTTCGTCGGTTCGAGCCCCGCGTCGGGCTCTGTGCTGACTGCCAGCTCAGAGCCTGGAGCCTGTTTCAGTCTGTGACTCCCTCTCTCTCTGACCCTCCCCTGCTCACGCTGTCTCTCTCTCTCCTAGAAATAAATAATTAAAATATTAAAAAAAAAAAAGAGTGTAAAAAGGCAGCCCAAAGAATGGAGGAAAAATTTTTGCAAATCGCATATCTGATAAGGTACTTGATTGTACAATATTTAAAGAACTCTCACATTTCATGAATAAAAAGGCAGGTTAACAACACAAACCTCAAATAGCCCAATTTTAAAAATGGGCAAAGGATTTGAATAGATATTTCTCTAAAGGAAGGTACACAAATGGTCAATAAGCACATGAAGAGATGCTCAACATCACTAATCATCAGGGAAGTAAAAGTCAAAGCTACAAGATATCAAGTCATACTCATTAGGTTGGGTGTTAGAGCAAACAGACAAGACCAAACAACATGTGTGTAAGGACATGGAGAATTTGGAACCCTTGCGCGCCGTTGGTGGGAACGTACAAAGGTGTAGCTGCCGTGGAAAATGGCACAGTGATTCTTCAAACACATAAAGAATTTCAGTATGATCCAGCAATTCCACTCCTGGGTGTATTCCCGGAAGACTTGAGAAGAGGGACTCAAACAGGTGTTTGTACACCAGCATTATTTGTAATAGTCAAATCATTTGCAATAATGCACACCAGCATTATTTGTAATAGCCAAAATGTGGAAGCTATCCAAGTGCTCATTGACTGATGAGGGGATGAACAAAATGTGGCATATTCATACAATGGAATATTATTTAGCCTTAAGAAGAAAATTCTGACAGATGTTTCAACATGGATGAACCGTGAAGATAGCACACTAAGTGAACTAAGCCAGCCACACAGTATTATTGTATTATACACTTATACAAAGTGCCTACAGTACTTATAGAAAGTATCTATGGGGGGGCCTGGGTGGCTCAGTCAGTTAAGTGTCTGACTTCAGCTCAGGTCATGATTTCGTGGTTTGTAAGTTCAAGCCCGTGTCAGGCTCTGGATCCTGGAACCTGCTTTGGATTCTGGGTCTCCGTCTCTCTCTGCCCTTCCCCCCAAAGAAATAAACATTAATAATATTTAAAGAAATCACAAAGTACCTATGGTACTCAAATTCCTGAAGACATTAAGTAGAATTGTGGTTTCCAGGAGCAGGAAGAAAGGGAGGACAGGAAGTTATTTTTTAATGGATACAGAGTTTCAGTTCTGGAAGTTGAAAAAGTCCTGGAAATGGATATTGGTAATAGTCCTACGACACTTTAAATGTACTTAATGCCACAGGCTTTACACTGAAAAATGGCTAAAACGGTCAATTTTATGTTATGTATATTATACCATAGTCAGAGTATAAAATAAAAAAATAAAAAGGCAACTCAATTAAAATATGGGCAAAGAAGCTGAATAGAAACTCCTTTAAAAAAGATAACACAAATGACCAACAAGTATATACAAAGATCATTAGTCATTTGGGAAACGCAAATCAAAACCACAATGAGATAGCACTTCATAGCCAGTAGGGTGTTTCTAATCGAGAAGACAGATATTAAAATGTTGACAAAATTGTGGAGAGACTGAGACCCTCCTACACGAATGGTGAAAATGTACAATGATCCAGCTATTTTAGTAACAGTTGGGCAGTTGCTCAAATAGTGAAACACAGAGTTATCATATGATCCAGCAATTCCACTCCCAGTTATATACCCGTGAAAAAAATGTACACATATGTCCACCCAAACCTGTACATGACTGTTCACAGCGGCATTATAAAAGATAAGAAACATCCCAAATGGCCATCAACTGATGAACCAATAAATAAAATGTGGTACACAAACAATGGAATAGTATTCTACAATAAAAAGAAATAAAATACTGATAAATGTTAAAACACGGATGAACTTTTGAAAACATTATGGGAAGGGAAGGAAGTCACTTACGAAGGTCTACATATTATGATTCCATTTACAGGAAATATCTGGAAGAAGCAAATCTATAGCGACAGATAATTGATTAGTGGTTGCTCAGGGTTAGGGGGATGGGAGTAAGAATGGATCGGTATGGGGTGCCTGGGTGGCTCAGTTGGTTGAACGTCTGACTCTTGATTTTGGCTTAGGTCATGATCCCAGGGTCATGGGATTGAGCCCCAGTTGAGCTGTGGAGCCTGCTTAAAATTCTCCCTCTGCCCCTCCCCCCCACGCCCATATGCACACATACTCTCTCTCAAAAAACAAACAACAGAAAACCCAAACAGACAAAAAACAAACCAGAAAGCAATAACTCACTCATTTAAAGTGTACAATTCAATTGTTGTGGATATAGTCACAGCGTTGTGTTTATCACCACAATCCATTTTTGAACATTTTCATTACCCCCAAAGAAGCTCCTATGTTTGTGAAAATGTATTTCCCAGACACAAGAAAACCCGTGTTATTATTTCTGTTGCCTATAATAGATTTGTTCGTTTTCAATGGACTCACAGCTAGTTTGAAAAGTTCTCAGTGTTAATTTTTACTATGGTCACTATGGGTAGCTACAACCCACAGAAACAAAAACTTCTGGTGGTTCTCAATAACTCTAGAGCATAAAGAGTGCTGAAGGCCAACAGGCTTGGAAAATGCTGGTTTATGTCCCCATCATCTCGACTTCCTTAAATCACCCACATCTCTCAGCTTCCCCACCATGTGTTCTTCTGCTACGGCTTTTCTGAAGCTCTTCTTGATAAAATTACCCACAAATTCTGCCTTTCAGTGTTCGTTTCCTATCTTGTTTGACCACCCTTAAGCCTCTGACATTGCTGTCCTCTCCTCCTGAAAAATCTATCTCCCTCAGATATTGGAGATACCACCCCTTTCATTACCTTCTACCTTTCTGCCTTTCCATTCCCCTCTGCTTTCTTACGAATTGGCGACACTCCTCATGTAGGTTATTTCTTTCACCGCTCTATGTAGTTCCCCGGGGTGGGGGTGGGGGTGGGGGTGTCTCATTAAATCTTTGGCTTCAGTTGCTGCCGATGTGTCAGCGATTTCCAAGCCCGCATGCTTTCCTGAGCTTGATGGTCCTGTTTCCCTAAGAGCGTTAATGTTGCACGAGCATCTCAGAGAGAGCGTATCCAGCTGAAACTCAGGGACTTCCTTTCCCCAAACTCAGTCTTTGGTTTGGGTGAGTAATATTCATATCCATTTATTTGAAACAAATTTTAAAATCTGCAAAACAATGATTAACAAATTGCAAAGGTATCTGAGTCCTTCTCTTCCTCCACCGCCCTGCCCCTATGGGCCGTCCATACATCCACAAATGCAATTCTAGCTCCCAAACTGCTCTCCTATCTGTTCTTTGCTTTCCTTTCCCTTATCCGTGTCTGCACTGTCTCTTTCCTGAACTACTGCAACCGTCCCCTTGCTCTGCTGGCTTCATTCTTCAGAGCTATCTTTCCAATTGGCACGTGTCCATTGTGACTTCGGCGTTTTAGAACATCTTCCACATTTTCTCCTCCTCTGCAGGATAATTTGATGCTTCTTAAGCCGGCCATGGCACATGAAGTCCATCTTTATTTGGCCCTACTCAGCTTTTTTAGCTCTGTTTCTTGTTACCCCCAACGTCTCCCCTACTTCTCAGCCACACGTCGTGGTGCACCTGGGCCTTTACTTGGCGGTTCGCTCTATCTAGGGCGTCCATACTCTCTCCATCAGTAGAACTCACCCTGTGTGTCTTCTTCTTTTTTGTTTTTTCCAGGTCGCTTCTTATAGGTCACAACCTCTCTGGGGTCTTCCCTCTAGGTCAGCGCAAGGCACATTTGCTTGCTTTAGCTCACAAGCTCAGAAAACCATTTGAATCAGCCCTTATCGCGTCTGGCTGTGTTGTGGGTATTTGTTTACACGTCTGTTTCCCCACTAGACTGTGAGTGTGGGGCTGAGCCTCCTCCCCGCTGAGCAGCTGTCCGGGCTCACCTGCAGGGGTGCAGTTGGATGGGTTGGGGGGCGGGGCATCAAAACTGTGTTCCCGTGTTTCCTCACTGAACCAACAGCAGAGAAATTCATTCCTCTTCATTCTTCAGTCATGATGGGAATGTGGACTTGCCTCGTCATGGAGAAAAAGAAGCACAAAAATGGGTGAATCTGGTGATGCAGGTGAAATGGAGTTTCCTTCTCACTGAGGGATCTAGGATTGTTCTTGCCCCTTTGTTTGCTTCCTCTCCTAGATTAGCGGTGTGGACAAGGATTCTGAGAGGGAAAGATGCTGGGATGAAAGAACTCATGGGGCAAGAAAAGGGAAACCAAGCAATGGCGCGCCTGGGTGGCTCAGTCGGTTCAGTGGCTGACTTCGGCTCAGTTCATGAGTTTGAGCCCCGCACTGGGCTCCTTTCGGACGGCACAGAGCCCACTTCAGATCCTCTCTCCACCCCTCCCCTGTTCATTCTCTCTCTGTCTCTTTCTTTCAAAATAAATAAATAAACTTAAAAAAAAAAACAGGTAACGTACTTGGAGGAAACAGTACTGCCAGGGCCACAAGGGAGATAGAAAAATAAAAAGGGAAAGCATTGTGGGAAAGAATGTACAGAAACGGGACCAAAGAATAGTCTACTCGCTGCCAATACGGAGCTACGGGGAGAAAGAAATACAGGAATGAGAGGAAACCAGGACAGGATGCGGCTTCACAATTCTTTGTCAGGCCCACACTCACGCCGCCTCCTTTACATTGTCTCTCAAGTGTGTGTCCACCCTGACTCCAGGTCCATGCAGCTCTCCTCTGAAAGGCACTTCTGGGTCAAAAGGCCAGAGCCCCCACATCACAATAGGAGACTGCCTTTACTGGATATATGCGCCTTCCTAGGAACAAAATCTGCTGACACCTGAATCGTTTGATGACATAGTTTCAATAATTCAGAGTTTGACTTAAGATATTGATGAGATGCTTTCGAGGACCCCAAATGTTATATTCAGTTTCTTCCATCTGATATATTTATATAGGATTTAATAAAATCTTATGCCAAATATTCACACGTTGGTGTCAAAAGTCAGAAAAAGCTCTTGTTAAAAAAACATAAGAGATCAAGGCTACTGTTGGTCATTGCTTTGGTTAAAGAGCGATGGAGCTTTAATTTAATCATAATTTTAAAATTGTAGCATAACGTAAGGGCTGAGCTTATAAATTCCTCATGTTTTTAAACGAAAGCTTTCTCCAGAACTGGAAGTTGTAGCTGTTTCATAATAAGCTACTTAGTGAATGAAATAGATCCCAAAGTTAAGAAAAGTGTTATGTGATGTTTTAATAGTAAGATACACCTTCTTATTGAACCCACTAGTAATACATGCTTGGTTTTGAAAGACATCACACTGAATCATTTTGAGGTTAGCAGAAAATAGGGACTCCTGGTGGCCCAGTTGGTTAAGCGACCAACTCTTGGTTTCGGTTCAGGTCATGATCTCATGGTTCGTGGGTTCGAGGCCTGAGTCCAGCTCCGTGCTAACAGTACAGAGCCTGCCTGAGATTCCCTCTCTCTCTCCTCTCCTCCCACTCCCCCCAGCCTGTCTCTCTCTGCCCCTCCCCTGCTCATGCTCTCTCTCTCAAAATAAATAAATAAACTTTGTCATCAGAAAATACAAGAAACTAAATGTTTTGCCAAGACATACTCATTTTCAAAGTACTCTCCCATCAAATGTGCAGGCCTATAGAGGGATCTGCATGTATATACCCTTAGTCAGAACTATTCGTCTCCTATTTCTATTTTTAGTTTTCCAATGCCCAACTATGAACTAAGCATTTAGAAACAAGTAATTTCATGGGTTCTATCACTCCAGTAATGATTTTTTTTTAAAATTAAATTAATTTTGAGAAAGTGCACAGGAGGGGCAGAGAGAGAGCAAGAGAGAAAATCCCAAGGAGGCCCTGCACTGTCAGAGCCTGATGCAGGGCTCAAACTCACAAACCGTGAGGTCATGACCTGAGCTGAAATCAAGAGTCTGATGCTTAACTGACTGAGCCACCCAGGTGCCTCTGTATTGCTCCAATAAGGTCTGGTCAGTTCTGGCTAATGACTGTCCATTAGAGGGAGATGAATTTGTGGGCAGTAAATAGGACATTTCTGTCAGATTTTGTGTTGAGGTTAATAGTCTTCCTTAACCGCTACCTGCCTTCTTCAAACCCCTCAACCCTTGTACCATGGGACTAGCGAGTGTGTGAGCCGGAAGGGAGTGGGGAAATGTGGGCCAGCTCTTTACCTGATGCACCAGAAAATCGCAGGCCGGAAGGGGCAGCTACTTGCCTGCAACCATTCAGCTGGTCTGGAGAGGAGCCAAGCGTGGAGCCCGGGTCCCTAACTGAAGCACACTCTCTGTCACCAGCTTCTCTGCTTATCGGAAAGATCGTACCTTTGGTATTTCCCAAAGTCCTGGATGTTTTTTCAGATCCATGAGCCAATTCAGTGTTAGGACTGGCCATTCAACCATCTTCTGTGTATGCTGACAAGTGGTGAAAGAAGGAAGCAGGTTGGTGCCCAGAGAATAGACACTACAGCACAGAAGCAACTTAGCTTAGCAGTCAAGGGCAAAGGCTGGCCTCGCACTGCCTGGTTCCTCCACCAGCTGTTCCAGATGCTAACTGCTGTGTGACCCAGGGCCAGTTTCTCGGTTTCTGGGGGGCTAAAGCCCTTACAACCAGGCCTGGACCACAGTGAGTGCTGCAGGTGCTAGCTGTTCTGGAAAGTGCTAATGGAACCCCTTTTATTTAGAAGCCCCCCAAAATTTGGTGACACCTAAAGATGTCTTGTGTAATCAGTCATCTGTAAAGACATGTGGGCTTCTACTAATCTTCGCACAAGGAAGATCCATCTAGGTCACTCATAGCTGCCAACTTGCATTTTCCATTGTGACCCTGACCTATCCACTTAGGAACAAAATCAGTGATATTTTTAGGGCTGTAAATGAGCCAGCTCATCTCCCTCACAGTCTCTCTCAAATGTAAGGCACCCCCGTTCTCTGAAAAGCTAGAGGTGCTAATTACCTCATTCCAACCTGCATTCCACACACCCATTCATTGAACTTGAGAAGGAGATTCTAATCTTCAAATCAGTTTGAGCCAGAAGGACCCCAAGGTCAAGAAGAAAGATGACCCGAATCACCCAAAGATCTTCCCTTTCTCTCCATCCCCACAACAACATCTCAGGTTTATTAGACAGTTGGTCTGTTGATGTTATTCATTTGAAACAAAACCCTGGGTGTGTGCCTTTCAGAGAACCACGAAGATCAACAAAGCTATACATAGATCAGAGTAATTTGCTTAACAGCCAAGAGCTCCCCAAAGACAACCCTTACACGGATCTCACAGAAGAAAGGAAGCCCTGTGCTTCCTTATTTTTCCAGCACCCTTGGCCCGTGAGTCAATACACACCCCCTCCATACAGTTGACCGTTCAAATAAATATTGACAACCCATACTGATGATTACAAGAACTTCGACTCGTATCATTACAGTGATTTCCTTGTAGTATCAGTATTACGTGTGTTTATTATTTAGTCTTCATTTTAAGCATATTTAAGGGGCACCTGGCGGGCCCAGTCAGTGGAGCACGGGACTCTTACTCTTAAGTTTGTGAGTTCGAGTCCCGTGATGGATGGACACATTACGTAAAAATAAATCGTAAAAAAAAAAAAAAAAAAAAAAAGAGAGAGGCACCTGGGTGGGTCAGTTGGTTAAGCGTCCGACTTCGGCTCAGGTCATGATCTCACGGTTCGTGAGTTTGAGCCCCGCATTGGGCTTTGTGCTGACGGCTCAGAGCCTGCTTCAGATTCTGTGTTTCCTTCTCTCTCTGCCCCTCCCCTGCTTGTACTTGGCCTCTTTCTCTCTCTCAAAAATAAATAAATATTAAAAAAAAAAAAGAAAGAAATGGGTCTATTTGAGAGTAATGCATATTTAAATGAACAGTGAATTAGCAAAAGCAAAACATCATTTATGCATAGTCTGAAAATTCTCCATGCAACTGGGGCATGGTCAGTTTGAACTTAAAAACAGACAGATTAGTAGGCATTCATGCAACGCTAATGGCTTTCTCATACTTCCTTGATGATGTTATAATCACCTATGGAAATACAGAGAGCCATTTCCCATCTGCCCGACACAAACATGTCGCCTCCTGTTTTGTGTTTCCTCACGGTGACAGGCAGCCCTTCTCCAGTGTTTCCGGACAGTTTTCAGTCCTGAAGCAAAAGTTGTTTTTTTATTTCTCCTTAGGTCATGTGGAATGCCTCATAAATTCCCACCTGGCACCTTTTTTGGAGAATTGAAAACAGCAAAGGTTAGCTGGAGCTTTGGGCTGAAGTCAGGGGCTTCGTCTGCTATGTTTTTTTATGACCTCCCCTTCCCCGCAATGGTCCTTCCATTGTGCTTCCCATAGTGGCCTGGCCCCTCTCTTCTCTACTGCTAAGCGGGGGCCAGCTTTCAGATTTACTCTGGTATCTTTTCCCTACTCTTTATGTGAACCCTGAAAGGAGAAAGTAGGGCTCAGCAGTGGCTCACCTTTGGTCACGGGAGCCCCCTTCTCCAGGGATGCTCAGGGGTCTGTTCATTGCGGGGAGGCAGCAGAGCCATGGCAGGCTCCTTGTGCAAAACTGATGAGAACGTGGCATTCGCGAAGCCAGCATCCTCAGAGATCACTGCCAGAGCTACGTTCCTCACCACGGTCACTCCACGGGCTGCCAGCCACAGTCCCAGTAGCCACCCTGTCCCCAGCCCCGTGTGAGAGAGACCAGCAGCTGGGTCGACTTGGCATCTTATAAAGACCAGCTGACTAGGGAAAACACAGATTTCCAGACAACACGATGGCTTCACCA
The DNA here is from genome assembly GCA_017311185.1 of Proteles cristata cristata. Taxonomy (NCBI): domain Eukaryota; kingdom Metazoa; phylum Chordata; class Mammalia; order Carnivora; family Hyaenidae; genus Proteles; species Proteles cristata. The sequence continues at coordinate 105,810 of JAESUZ010004128.1, read as the reverse complement.
GAAGTTAGTTTATTCTCAGTCTCATCATCTCCTGAAGCATTTTGCCTCTGACTGAGTTTCAGGGTTTCATCACCAGGAAAGACTTCTCTGTTCTTGGGGTAACTCCAGGGCTAGGGCAGGGTCGCCTGTGAATGCCCATCCCCTGGCTCGGTTGTTCCTTACCATTTGTGGACTCAGCCTTTGTTCCTTGTGACTCACAAGGTCCCTGAGAGCCAGAAGTAGGTCTTCTTTACCATTCCATCTCCTTGCCTAGCGAGGCTCATCCTGAATGAATGTGCAGCAACAGCTACACAATGTAGGTGCCTCCCTGGAAAACCATAAGAGACTCATAACTACAGAGAAAACACTGGGGGTTGCTGGAGGGGAGGTGGGTGGCAGATGGGCTAGATGGATGATGGGCATTAAGGAGGGCACTTGTTAAGTGATATAAGTCAGGCAGAGAAAAACAGATACCATATGTTTTCACTCATATGTGGAACAGGAGAAACTTAACAGAGGACCATGGGAGAGGGGAAGGGGAAAAAATAGTTAAGGAGAGGGAGGGAAGCAAACCATAAGAGACGCTTAAATACTGAGAACAAACTGAGGGTTGATAGGGGTGGGGGAGAGGGGAAAGAGGGTGATAGACATGGAGGAGGGCACTTGTTGGGATGAGTACTGGGTGTTATATGGAAACCAACTTGACAATAAACTATATTAAAAAAAATTAATTTTAACAGGGCGCCTTGGTGGTTCAGTCAGTTAAGCATCTGACTTTGGCTCAGGTCATGATCTTGCAGTCCATGAGTTCCAGCCCCGTGTCAGGTCTGTGCTGACAGCTCAGAGACTGGAGCCTGCTTTGGATTGTGCCTCCTTTTCTCCCTGCCTTTCTTCCATTCACACTCTGTCTCCCTTCCTCAAAAATAAACATTTAGGGGCGCCTGGGTGGCTTAGTCGGTTAAGCGTCCGACTTTCGCTTAGGTCATGATCTCGCGGTTCGTGGGTTCGAGCTCCGCGTCGGGCTCTGTGCTGACTGCCAGCTCAGAGCCCGGAGCCTGTTTCAGTCTGTGACTCCCTCTCTCTCTGACCCTCCTCTGCTCACGCTGTCTCTCTCTCTCTCCTAGAAAAAAAAATAAAAAAATAAACACTTAAAAAAATTAAAAAAGGAGGGCACTTGTGATGAGCCCTGGGTAATACATGTAAGGATGAATCAGGGAATTCTACTTCTGAAACCAAGACTATACTGTATGTTAACTAAGTTGAATTCAAGAAAACCCAAAACCAAAAAAACCCCCAAGCTTCAGACTAGGGACTCTAGGTATCTCCGTATCCATGGCCCTTGGATGTCATGCAGACGCAGTGACATCACTGAATTCACTCTCCCCTCCCCCAGGGCTGCTTCTGCTCCTGGGCCCCTAGTCTGTGGTCACTATTTGTTTAGTTGCACAAGCCTTGCAACTGGGGTCTCAGTAACTCCCCACGAGATGCCCACCCCACAGCTGCCACCCTTAATCATGTACCCAAGTTCTGCCACCTTACTGTTCACATTTATCAAGTATTCTTTATTTGTAGAGATGGGGTCTTAATTTCAGAAACCTGAATTAATACAGCTGTTCCCGAGTCGAGTCCTTGTCTTCAGTGCTGCTGCCCTCCATCACTGTGTCCACTAGGGATCAACTGTCACAAACAGTTCAGGAGACCCACTGCCTGCTGGGAGGAACCGAGCAGCGTTACATGGTTACGGAGGCCACTGCTCTGTTACCCTGTCACCCATTCCTCCTAGCTCTGCTCCCTGTGCCTGTCTTACATCGGGAACCCTCCCCCCGACACCCCCCTCACCAACATTCTCCCTCCTTTTGCTTTGGTCCCTCTCTACCTCCTCTCATTAAGCCAGCTCCAGGGCTGAGACAGAAGGGAATGTGGCCCCTCTGGTACAGAGACTGATTCGGGCTTGGCTGTTTGTCTCCAACAGCCCAGTGAACAACCAATCTTTGGACTGACCAGTAGGTAAAGACCTACTGGTTAAGAAGAGCACCTTCTGGGGGCGCCCGGGTGGCTTAGTCGGTTGGGCGTCCGACTTTTGCTTGGGTCATGATCTCGCGTTTGTGGGTTCGAGCCCCGCGTCGGGCTCTGTGCTGACTGCCAGCTCGGAGCCTGGAGCCTGTTTCAGTCTGTGACTCCCTCTCTCTCTCTGACCCTCCCCTGCTCACGCTGTCTCTCTCTCTCTCCTAGAAATAAATAAAACATTAAAAAAAAAAAAGTATATAAAAAAAAAAAAAGAAGAGCACCTTCTGCCGGGTTTGTATCGCATGGAATCTGAACCTGGAGCCACTGACGTGTTGGGGCGCTTGGATTCACACTTGCTCAAGCCACTTGCCTCATCTTCTCAGTTACACAGGCTCCCTTTTTCTTTAAATCCATCTGAGTTCATGTTTCTTTTTAACCAGAGACTTGAGTATCGCAGGTGGCCACCTAAGACCCTTGGTGATGGGCTTTGCTCTGTCTTCTTACTTCCAGACTTGCATAAGGTACCTCCTTTTCTGGAATTTTCCTTCCTTCAATAATTCATTCTCCAATAATCAGCTGCTAAGACTTTACTCTCCTGAGAGGCTTCTGCTGACTCCCTCTGGCTCCCTGATCATAACCTTCACGCAGCACTTACCATGCTATGGCCCAATTGCCTGTATACTTTTTGGAGACTGCCTCTAGAATTCAAGCTCTCTAGGCTGGGATCATGTCTGTTCATTGTTGTTCTCTAGAATCATACACACTCACTAACATGGATGAAAAACCAAAGCCTCAAAGGGAAATAAAAGAGAAATTATTATCTTGGTTTCATTTAAAATGTGATCATGTATATTAGAAAGAACATTTCCTTTGGTTAAATCATAGAGAATGATCTGGTCAAGGCCAAGATTGGAAGTAAGGAGACCAGTTGCAGTCTTTGTGTAAGAAGGAAATGGCATGATGATTCACGACAGTATGAGTGGAGATGGAGAAGAAGTGATAGATGCAAGATATTTGAAAGATATAAAGTTTGAGGGAATGTGGGGTAAAGAGAAGAATGAAGTCCATGTGAGTCAAGGTTTCTTGTGGCATGAAGACCTACAAGGAAGAAGAGTTTTGGAATTAAGAAAGTTAGTTTTCTTTGTTTTTTTGAATTTTTAAAAAACTGAGATATAATTTATATACCATAATATTCATCCTTTAAAAATATACAGTTCAGGGGCACCTGGGTGGCTCAGTTGGTTAAGCATCTGACTTCAGTTCAGGTCATGATCTCACAGTTTGTGAGTTTGAGCCTCAAGCTGGGCTCTGTGCTGACCTCTCGGAGCCTGGAGCCTGCTTCAGATTCTGTGTCTTGCTCTCTCTCTGCCCCTCACCTGCTCAAACGCTCTCTCTCTCTCTCAAAAATAAACATTAAAAATTTAAAAAAATTAAAAATAAAATATGTACAGTTCAGTGGCTTTTAGCATATTCATCACCATTATCTAATCCCAGAACATTTCACTATTTCTCAAAAAAAAAAAAAAAAAAAAGCCCAGAACCAAAACAACAAAAAACCCAATCCCATTAGCAGTCACTTTCTGTTGCCCCATTGCCCCAGCCTCTGGCAATGATTAACCTACTTTTATAGATTTGCCTATTTTTTATATTTCACATAAACAGGTTCATTTAATATATGGTCTTTGCGTCTGACTTCTTTCATTTAGCATGTTTGCAAGGTTCATCCACCTTGTGGTATTTTCAATACTTCATGCCTTTTAATGGCTAAATGATATTCCGTAGTGTGGATATATCAGTTTGTTTAATCAGACATTAATTGACGGACACTGTATTGTTTCCATTTTTAGTTAGCGTAAATAGTGCTACTATGAACAATGGTATACAATTTTTCAAAAATTTTTAATGTTTATTTATTTTTGAGCAAGTGAGAGAGTGAGAGAGAGAGAAGAGAGAGAGAGAGAGAGAGAGAGAGAGAGAGAGAGAACAAGCAGGTAGGGGGCAGAGAAAGAGGGAAACACAGAATCTGAATGAATCTACAGGCTCTGAGCTATCAGCATAATGCCCGATGTGGGCCTCGAACCCACGAACCATGAGACTGTGACCTGCACCAAAGTCAGATGCTTAATCAACTGAGCCACCCAGGCATACAGTTTTTTTATGTAGACACATATTTTCAGTTTTCTTGGGTATAAATCTATGAGTGGAATTGCTGGGTTATAAACAGTAACTCTGTGTAATTTTTTTTAAGAAAACGCTTTTTAAAGTTTATTTATTTATTTATTGTGAGAGGGAGAGTGGAAGAGAGAATGAGCAGGGGAGGGACAGAGAGCACCCCAAGCAGGTTCCACACTGCCAGCACAGAGTCCAATATGGGGTTCAAACTCACAAACCCTGAGATCATGACTGGGGCCAAAATCAAAAGTCAGACACTTAACTGACTGAGCTACCCAAGCGCCCCATCCTGCCAGGAACTGGCAGGCTATTTTCCAAAGTAGTTGTTGTAAAGTGAAGGCTCCAATTTCTCCACATCCTCATCAACACTTATTATTGTCTTTCATTTTGATTATAGCCATCCTAGTAGTTGAGAACTGGTATCTGATTATGGTTTTGATTTGTATCATCCTTATGACCAATGATATTCAGCTTATTTTCATGGTTTTGTTTTGTTTTTTGTTTTTGTTTTTTTGGCATTTGTATATCCTCTTTGGAGAAATGTATTTGGCTCATATGCCCATTTTATAATTTTTTTGTAGATGGAGGACAAAATTTTATTCTAAAAACGGATTTCAGTAACAATAGAATAATAAGAGAGGAAAAGTCAACAAAAATTTGCTTTAAATTTTTTTTCACAAAACATATAGGATTGTTGCTGTAATACACTGCCAACTCTCATGTGTCAGTATTTGAATGATTCACTTTATTAATTATCCAAGGAAATTTTAAGATCATAGAGTGGTTACTGCCTAATGTTTAGAAATACACGTGGATTGCTTGGAACATGAAGTAAATACATTCTCAAGGAATACGAACAAATTTAAACCTTCACATGCCTATTTTAAATGGGGTTGTCTTTTTGTTAATGAGATGTAAGAGGTCTTTCTATATTCTGGATTCTAGATCCTTATCAGATATATGATTTGCAAATATTTCCTCCATTCTGTGGGGTTGCCTTTTTACTTTCTTTATAGTGTCCTTTTAAGCACGGAGATTTTAAATTTTGATGGAAACCAATTTATCTATTTTTCTTTTGTTGCCCATGCTGTTGCTGCCACGCCTGACAAACCATCATCCACTCCAAGGTCATGGAGACGTAAGCCTCTGTTTTGTCTATGAGTTTTGTAGATTTAGCTCTTACCCTTAGATTTTTGTTCCACTTTGAGTTAATTTTTATATATGATGTAAAGAAGAGGTTCTTTGGCAGGTAGATATTCACTACTATTCACAGAAAAAATGATTTTCCCCCCCATTGAATTGTCTTGGCACCTTGCCCAAAATCAATCAACCATAAATATATGGGTTTGTTTCTGGCCTTTCAAGTTTACCCATTTGTCTATCCTCATGTCGGTACACAATCTTATTGACTGTAGCTTTTTAGAAAGTTTTGAAATTGGGAAGCGTTGAATCTTCTAACTTTCTTTATCTTTTTGTTAAATGTTTGTTTATTTTGAGAGAGAGAGAGAGACAGAGAGAGGACAAGCAGGGGAGGGGCAGAGAGAGAGGGAGGCACAGAATCCGAAGCAGCTCCAGGCTCAGAGCCAGCTGTCAGCACAGAGCCCAATGCAGGACATGAACTCACAAACTGTGAGATCATGACCTGAGCCGAAGGAGGATGCTTAACCAACTGAGCCACCCAGGTGCCCCACTTTCCTTACCTTTGTTAAGTGGCTTTGGCTGTCTGGATCCTCCAAATATCCATTCGAATTTTAAGATTAGCTTGTAAATCTACGTAAATAAATAAGTTGGGATTTTCAAATAAATTGTGTTGAATTTGTAGATCAATTTGGATACTATCGGTATCTTCGTAACATTTCACCTTTCAGCCACGAACATGGGATATCTTTCTATTTATTTAATTAATTTCTTTCAGTAATGTTTTGTAGTTTTCAGTGTACTTGCACTTCTTTTGCGAAGTTTATTCCTAAGTCTCTTGTTATCATTGATGATACAGAAAATGGAATAGTTTTCTTAATTTCCCTTCAGGATTATTCATCCCCATTGCATAGAAATACAAGTGAAGTTTTAAAAATTGACCTTGGATCTTGGAATCTCGCTGAACTCATTTATTAGCTCTAGTACTTCTGTGTGTGTGCCTTGGTTCCATTTTTGGAAAATTAACATGGAGGTGTCTAGTATACTGTTGAACACAGTGGTCCAGGGCTCCAGACAGAATCTGGATGGGGTGGGAATTCTCAGCTCTCATGGGAGTAGATGAGAGCAGAGAGGCTGTGTTTCAGGGAAGAGGAGAAGACTGAGAGATCCTCAGGAAACACCACCAGGCAGAGAAAAAGGACTCTGAAGGGCACTGCAATAACTCTATGTTCATCTAACAATTAAGGGTGAAAATTTATGGATTTCCACCCCCACTCCGAAGTCTTCTGATACATTTTTCCTGATTCCAATGAACTCAGGCAAAGAGCCCTTATAATAACTTTTATCTCAACATTTTTTTCAAATAATATATAAAAATATTGCTAAACATTTTGAAAACTGACTACTTCTATATAATATCATTCATTATTGGTGGTTACTATGACCATTTTAGGCCAAACTTGGGGATTGAGGTCATGTAACCATTTATCTTTTAAAATATCTTTAACAAGATTTTTGTTTAAAGGAATGGAAAGCTAAAAATGCCACTCTCAAATTGTTTTGGAGGCCAAATTAAAATAACAAAATAATTGACCTAATTAATGGCAGAAGTAGAAGACTTTGGACTTTTCTACTCTTTTTCTTTTTAAGTAGGTTCCACGCACAATGTAGGGCTCGAACTCATGACCCTGAGATCAAGAGTCGCATGCTCTACCAATCGAGCCAGCCAGACGCCCCGGAATTTGGAACTTTCTATCTCCATTTCCTCTTGACTGTTTTTTTTCATACTTGACATTCCTTTTACCCCCACAGAGCAGGCTCACATCTGCTGTGTGTTTTGCTGTTATTGATACGGACGCTCCAAAGTCAACAGATGTTTTCTGATGTCAGAAGATTTTCATGTTTCCTTTGGGTGCATTCCAATGCTGGATAAAGATATGTGTGGCTGAAATGGCTTATCTCTTTCATAGGACCAACTGGCTAGAAGATGCCTGAGCCATGTTGCCAGGGAACTCTCCATCAGTCTGTCCATATGATTCATCAAACTTCCAGGACCAAGTTCCAGAGAGTGTGTGTTGTATGATGCACCATGTGGCAGTATCTACATGGAAACACACTGATTCAACACATTGGTCTCTAGCCATATCTAGGAATTGTTTTTGAAAGGAAATAGACACAGAACATGGTAGCCTTTCTTTGATTTCTTACTAAATTTTTGGTGAGGAGTTCCAAGAAGAATTTGAAGTTTGATTATATATTGCTAAGCAGAAGCACATAGTTCAAAGTATTCAGATAGGTCACATTAGAAAGATGCATTGGAGGTCAGCCAGTTTATTTATTTCTACCATGATCCAGTCATATTGAAAGCAAGTCCTAGATACGTCAGAAAAATAAAGAAATAATCAAAATACTGAATTATATGAAGACCTACAGGTTCCCCGAAATTGTTTCATGTGCTTAATTACATCTTTATTTAAAAACATGTTTGGAAGTTCACTAAATGAAGCCCGAGTGCTCTAAATCCCTAATTTCAGTTGTAGATGATATTATTTTCCCTTTCAAAGTCATTAAAGAAGATCTTTCCAAAGCAGGAAAAGAGTACTAGTGTGTTGTTAAAAGTAAACTATGGTTTATACACGCAAAACTCATTTGAGGGATTGAAGTATTCTTTCTCATAGCCTAAGTGGCCCATCCCTTTTGCAGGCTCAGAACCCTAAATGCCCCTTTTTCACGTCAGGAATTATTTTACTGAATTGCTCAATAATAATCATATTGGTTTTCCTTTCATAAATAGAATTAAAGTCTGACATTCTTATAATAAATATCAAAGTTAAAATGTGTCTAAAGGCCTAATATCATCAACTCTGGCCAGGAATTCTACTGATGTAACAAGAAAACCTCAGTCCTTTCTGCCAGGATGTATATGTTTTTTAAGTTTATTAATTATTTTTGAGAGAGGGAGAGGGAGAGCCAGTCACTGGGGAAGGGGCAGAGAGGAGGGGACAGAGGATCTGATGAGGGCTCCGTGCTGACAGGAGACAGCTCCATGCGGTGCTCAAACTCATGAACTGTGACATCATGACTTGAGCCTAAGTCAGATGCTTAACGAACTATGCCACCCAAGGGACCCCTCTCCCAGGATATCTGAGGCAACCTGAGGTAAATCCACACACATGTGAATTATGGAGAGCAAAACTAGGCCAGATGGGAACTTAATACGTTCATATTGTGTAAAAATTAAGTCAAAGGACGTTGATCAGGGCTAAGAGGGGACGTAATCTATAGAATAATTTGAAAAAAAAAAAAAGAATGTTGTTGAGTTTTTTAGGTTCCCCCTTATAAGAAAGTTCTAGCAGTTTGGACATGTTTCAGTACGAAATAGGCCATATTTCCAGATTTCTGATTCCTTTCGGGCTGTGATCATCATCTTTGTATGGGACTGTCACTGTCTGGGCTGCCTGAGAACGAATCAACAGACATAACAGCCTCTGTGCTCAGTGTTCTTGGTGACCAGCCTCCTTCTCCACCCAGCCGGCTCCACCAAAGCCACAGCACGTCTACCTCATGGCTCTGTAGATGTCCCTGTTCGAGCTCGGTTGCCCTCACTGGCACCCAACGTCATCATCTCCCTACAATGGAGTGGGCCAGCCCCTCTGAATGGAGGCCTTTCCCCAAGGGACATTAGTGCTATGGCCTCCATCCATTGTCCCCTCTTCCCTTTCCCCCAGCCATGGCACCAACCACAAAGGTGGCTTTAAATGGGAGTCCTGGGGCGCCTGGGTGGCTCAGTCGGTTAAGCGTTGGACTTCGGCTCAGGTCATGATCTCATGGTTTGTGGGTTTGAGCCCTGCGTTGGGCTCTGTGCTGACAGCTCAGAGCCTGGAGGCTGTTTCAGATTCTGTGTCTCCCTCTCTCTGACTCTCCCCTGCTCAAGCTGTCTCTCTCTCTCTCAAAAAATAAAAACAAAACATTAAAAAAAATAATAAACGGGAGTCCTGAGCCCTGTCATCCTTAGACTTGGTGACCTCTCTCAGTCCTTTAAGTGCCCTGCCCTGCCACCACCCATGCCAAAGTCTGGCAGTCTATACCTCTTGAACCTTCAAATATTCCTCGGATTTACTTTGATTGTTCACAAGTGGCCCATTTTAGCTCACCTCTTATCATCCAGCAGGCTGACTAGTGCAATTTGGCTGGGGTAGGTCGGGGATTGCCTGATTGCTTCTTTTAGAGAAAGTAGATCACACGATAGTAGAGAAATATCTCCTTGTGGGGTGGAAGTTGAGATGCTCAGACTCTATAACCCCCCCTAACTAAGGGCTTCTTGGACGACGACTGAAGCCTTTACTGTGGAAAATAGTAAATAGCATCATGAGGCGGCAAATGGTTCTAAAGTGTCAGACCCCTCCCTATACCAGGGATACTTTTCTACCAATATTTGCACTTGGATCTCCGTTGCATGCTTTAAATTCACAGACAAGGCCCAGCAGGTGCATTCCACACTGTCACTCCTCTTCAGCCTCTTCCAGGGGTAGGAACCCCCCACCTCTCACCCCACTTCACCCTCCACACTGAGAATAGGAGATACTCTTACTTCCACAAACTCATACAAGTCAGGCAAGGAGCAAAAGCACCTGGGATTTTCTGTCCATCTTCCGACGCCTGGCAGGCAACACGTGCACACAGAAGGAATTGCTGCTCTTCGAGAATTCAGCATTTTGTGGCTACATTTTCTCCTTTCTTCTTCTAAACTCTTTTATCCATCAAAGTTGTCAGATTTGGTACTCTGCAACCCCTGACTTGTATTGCCTTTTGAGAAACAAGGGAAGACTGCAGAGAGTCACTGAGAAACTGCTGGACTGTTTCCCTATAGGTAATTCTTATCAGCTCAAATATGCCGCTGCTCTCCTAACATGTTTGCTTGTTTCCAGAATGTGTGTTTTCTTTTTCATCTTGTGGCATAGTTTATTTTTTTTAATATAGAGGAGCACATATTTAAATATATACCTTCTACCAGGTTATTTTATTTTAGTGAGATAATTAATAATATTCAAAGGGAGGGAATCAATTAGCACTATCTTGAAACGTATCGGAAATATAAGCATTGGTAAGTGCAACCAAAGAAGGAAGGAAGGAAGGAAAGAAGGAATGAAGGAAGGAAGGGAGAGTAAGGAAGGAAGGAAAGAAGAAAAGAACAAATAGGAAAGAAGGAAGGAAGGAAAGAAAGAATGAAAAGAAACTGTGCCCTCAGAGAGCCTCTTAGTGATACTTTAACCAGCCCCTGCTGCAGACCACTTCTCTCAGAGCGGCTTTGATGTGGACCTATTCATTGGCGTGGTTGCTGTGTTTACCTTTGTGAACTGCTTTCCCTCCAAAGGGTAGCTAAGGATACCACAGAATGACTTGATGTTGTTAGATGTTTAGTTTGACATTGGCCACGGTTAACACAAGGGTCAGCGTAAGTGCACAGAAGGACACACACCGGTGAGCATTACAGGGGTCTCTGTTCTGAGCGCTCTGCGCCCGCCATCGCGGTGAAGGTCACCACAACCGTACCAAGCGAGCACCATCATTGCCAGTTTTAACGACGAGAGTCTCAAACGCACACAATTTATAAATCGCAGGCCAAGATCGGAAATTAAACATTATGTTACACGAATGATGCTTATTCCTCTCTCATTGGCTCCTTTCCCCCTGAGTTCGTAATGCATTATTTATTAAGACTGGAAAGCACAAGAACTGGGTTGCTTCTTACAGGACAGAAAATGACGGACAGAGGGATAGAAATCACCCCCCTCTCCACCTACAGTCCAGGTGCTGCCACCCTGCTGCGGTGGGTGGCTCAACTCTGATTTCAGACTTTCCATCTTGATGGGAATATCGAGATCCAGTTCTCCCACATTAACCCTGTTTCCTCTGCTTCTCCAGTGTCTATCACTCCTGAGGGTTCAGCGTGTCCTTCAGGTTTTCTTAGTCACCCACATTCCTCTAATCCACTCCTTTTTTTTTTTTTGCTTAAATTAGCCAGATTTGAGTGCCGTGGCTAGCACTCACAAAAACCTCCATCTTTGGAATTTTTAGGCAATTCAAGGCATCGTGCATGGCATCAGCTGGTTTAATCCTCATGATACGTCCCTCCTCAATTTGTTCATTACGACCCTGAGATACCACAACGTGACTCTTTCAAAGGATGTAACTAATAACTGGTGGCACTTACAGAAGTCCATCATTTTGGACCCACAGTTCTGAAATCCATGCAGCTCTAAGAACTACTGACAAAACCCGGTCTGAATGGATGTATGGTTATTTACAGTCTTCATATTACTTCGTGTAAAATTCAAGTTGACGTGACAAAGAAAATACATGCTCCTTCTAAGCTTCATGGACTTTGGGCTTCATTCTTCTGTGATGAGCCTGTTGACCTACAGCCATACAGTCATCAACCAGCTGATACGTCCTTCAGATGAATGTCAACAGCTTCCAGTGATGGTAGGTAGTCAGGGGACTATAGTCTCTCTCACACAAACTTGCAAATCTTGGGCCAAATTCTGCCAAACACTTGAACATTTAGCGTGTATATTTAAAAAGTCATACTTTCCGGCCTTTTATGTCCAGAGAAAGCTTCCCTTTCCATCCTCAGAACACCTCAGTCCAAAGAACACCTGCATGATAGGTTGCTATCCTGTGGTGAGTGCAATCATATGCTGATGTGAGGCTCACCAGAGTGGGACAGATCCTTCTGCCGGCCCACAGTCTCTCATCGGAGATTCTTTTTTTTTTTTTTTAATGTTTTATTTATTTCTGAGAGAGAGAGAGACAGTGTGAGCAGGGAAAGGTCAGAGAGAGGGAGATACAGAATCTGAAACAGGCTCCAGGCTCTGGGCTGGCTGTCAGCACAGAGCCCGACGCAGGGCTGGAACCCATGAACTGTGAGATCATGACCTGAGCCGAAGTCGGATGCTTAACCGACTAAGCCACTCAGGCGGCCCTCATTAGGGATTCTAAAATGAAAACACACAAAAAAACACACCATCAAAAATCAAAATTATTCTGTGCTGAAGTGTTAGTGTTTGGTAAGAGAGTGCTGTCCCAGACCTCTCTGAGTTATTAACTAATGTATAGCATTCGCATTGTAGTCTCTTTCTACTCAGCCCCAAAGGCTCTGAAAAAGGAATTAAAATCCTATCATTTCTTCATGCAGAGCAGAAGGTCCAACTAATCCTTCTAATCACTAGTTATTTTGAATGCCGCAATTTTCACCAACAAAAGAATATGTAGCGCATTTTATTCTAATAGATGAATACATTTTGGGTACAGATCTTAGGAACATACTCCTTGCTAGCCATTTCCACAGTGACGTTTCCGATTCAGGTACTAAAAATGCTCGCTAACCATACTTGTTATGTATGTGAAATAGAATTTGCATAGAAATGATCATCATTAAGACACTGACATTTTAAGAAAGGTCAGCTATTTGATGTGGAATCACTGTAAAAATTTATTACAAGCCAGCCATATTTTAAAATGGGAAAGTTTAAACAATGTTTAGAAAATACTAAGCATCATTTAAATTGTATTTGAAAACCTACAGGAGTGTGATTGCAACCAGCAAAAAATCATTATTAACAGGGCTCCCTACCCCACGGCCCCACCCAGTTTCTTCTTTTCCTACTGTTTAAAGTAGCATTGCTTGGGGTCACTGTACACAAACACAAATCCAGTCTGAGCACTGAAACAGAAACTGTCAGTGATTGGTTAAGTGACCAATCAAAAAACAAAGCAATCAAAAACCAAAAACTATTCAAATCCATAGATTTGGATTTGGAAAATCCAATAGATCTCTAAGAATGTCTGATCTTTCCTAAGGACCATGAACACTACTTTGAAAAACATTAGACAATCATGTGAATGTGTCCTGTGTACCAAAAGGTCTCCTACCTTCAAGTAGTTCCCTGGGGTGTGATAAAAATGTAAGTATATTTGGTGTCCAATGGAGTCCTGCCAAGAAGGACAATAGTTACTTTTTTCAACATTTATTCATTGTTGAGAGTGAGAGAGTCAGAGCATGAAGGGGTGAGGGACAGAGAGAGGGAGACAGAATCTGAAGCAGGCTCTGGGCTCTGAGCTATCAGCGCAGGGGCCGATGTGGGGCTCAAACTCACGGAGCACAAGATCATGACCTGACCTGAGCTGAAGTTGGATGCTTAACCGACTGAGCCATCCAGGTGCCCCAACAATAGTTTCTTATAAATGCTAAATAAATTAACAAACATAAATTACTAAGTTTAGTAACTGAAAAATGTGAAGTAAATTAAAGTGAATTACTGTGAAGTAAAATTAGAAAGTAAATGTGAAAGTGATGTGAAGTAAATGAAACATGAACCAATACAGTTTTAAATGAGCCAATAAAACTGCAGTGTATTTGATAGGAATCTAATTCATTTGAAACTTTAAATGTTTAGCTTTTATCACTTGGAAGGAAAAAAGTAAAGAAATCTCGTCTGTTGCATTATCTGGAACTATTAAAAAATATTTTGCTCATTCTGTCCATATATTTTCCATGTAGTAGTAGTAAACATAGTGGATACTTTCTACTATAGGAGGCTATGCCTGAAAATATCCCAAATGGTGTGGGGTGGGGGAGGTAAGAGAGGGGGACATCTACCTTGGTAGAAAGTTATACTTAAGGAAAGACAAAAAGAATGCAGGGGTTTTTGCCCTCACCAAGAATGCTGGAATGTAAAGAAAGCTTGCCCTTTTTCACAAAAGCCAGGAAAGGGTTAAAAAAAAAAAGCCTTACAAAGCTCGACTGATCTAGGACTAAGGTGAGATTCTAGAACCAAAGGTTCAGAATTTGGTTGAGGACTCTGGGATAATTCTTGTATTATTGCTAGTTTATCCAAAGCCAAGAAATTTACAAAAAGAGTTGGGTTGTAGAGTACAGGGTTATTTGTTTTGTGGCTATATCTCCCATATAAGATTTTTTTTGGTAGGTCAGATTGAATGATAGCCTGGGGCTTACTTGTTTGAAATAACAAACCCTCAATCATATAAAGCATCTCACATAAAAATGAAGTTGATCCAAAACACTATGCTCAATATATAATATTGCTGTAATGTGTAGCTTTTTAATGTAAAAAATCAGTTTTCAGATTGTTTTCAATATTAACGGAACAACAATCAATAGGATATGTGTGTTTATATAGACATAATATTTAAACTATATAAAAATATATATAATATTTAATTAACAACAGCTTTAATAATATAAGAAATACATACAAGTGACTGAATTCTGTCCTGTTCTCAATCATTTGTTTGGTTCTGTAACTATCTAACCTGGAGTCAAATGTAGATTTCTCTCTGCTGTTATTACATTTGCTTTCTTTTAAGTGTTCCAGAAATAAAGTAAAACACCTCCAAAGTTTTCTTAGCTCCTTCTAGGTAGATTCCGGAGGGTTTGATTCCATCCTAGACCTGAAGGGCCACCCGAATAGCAATAAGAAAGGCTTTTCTTATCGGATATTTGGGCAAGTCAAATCTGTAAACACGTCCCTGTTGGTATCAGTTTAATTGAAAAGAGTCCATTTTCTCGCAAAGATTTTATTTAGGTCCCCTCCAGAGACTGTGTCTCTTTCCCAGTGGAAGACTTTACCTGTTCGTATGTTATGGGCCACGTAAAAAGGGATGAAATTCTTACTAAAGGTCTAGCGCCACCTATTGGTCATTAAGTATACAAGGATTCTTGGTGGCTGACCTCACCAAAGTGGAAATAGAAGTGATTTTGATGATTTTTTTTCCAATTTATATGTCCATATGCATACTTTACGATGACTGCTGTATTTAAATATTGATGGTGATTATTCAGTTTCACGATTCCCTTAAAGCAGCACATGCAAGGACAGTTTACTTTTCAATAGTCAACAGAAAACGGCAGAAAGATCTAGAGTATGAGGAACACATAGTAACATGACATCTTCATATGCTGTTTTTTATACTTTGTCTTGAAATGCCCACAGCCCAAAGTGCCCTGATTGTAACTATGTCGTTTAAAACAGCCTTTGGATTGTTTTTCCCTTGACATCCAAGAGTTTGAAATAATAAGGTTATTTAACTACAATCGCTTACCTGTGCTAGGAAAAAATGGGCCACAAATGGTGCCAAGACAACTGGATTTCCACAGGAAAAGAATAAAGCTGGACTCTACTTCACACCATAAACAGCAATAATTAACTAAAAAAATGGATAAACACCCAAACTAAATGTGGCGTGTACATACAATAGTTATTCAGCCCTAAAAACGAAGGAAATTCTGACACATGCTACAACATCTGCCAACCGTGAGAGCATTATGCTAAGTGAAATAAGCTTCATTTAGGAGACAGTCAAGTTCATAGAACAGAAAGGAGGATGCTGGCTGCCAGGGACTGTGGGGAGGGAGACGGGCGTGTGTCATGGTTAGGAGTTTTAGTGTGGCAGGCTGAAAAGAGTTGCAAAGCAGCGTGGATGTACTCAACACCGTTGAACCGTACACTTAAAAATGGTTAAAATGGGGGCACCGGGACGGCTCAGTTGGTTGAGCGTCCATCTTAGGCTCGGGTCACAATATCACAGTTCATGAGTTCGAGTCCTGCATCCGGCTCTGTGCTGACAGCCTGGAGCCTGCTTCGGATTCTGTGTCTTCCTCGCTCTCCACCCCTCCCCCACCCATGCTCTCTCTCTGCCTCAAAAATAAATAAGCATTAAAGAAACTTTTTAAATGGTTAAAATGATCCATTTTGTTATGTGTATTTTACCACAATAAAAGATAAAATCCTAAAAATGGATCAAACAGAAATGTAAGAGCTAAAACTAAAATTTTATAGTTTTAGCTATAAAATTCATAAAAGGAAGCATAGGCCTAAGTTTTCATGACCTTGGTTTAGGCAAAAAAATGTCTTATTTATGACACCAAAAGCACAAGCAGCCAATGAAAAAAATACACAAAATAGACATCAAAATTACCAACTTCCATGCTCCCAAGGACTCCATACAAAGAGTGAGAAGACAACTGGGGAGAACCATTTGCAAATCATATATCTGATAAGGGACTTGTGTCTAGAATACAGAAAGAATTCTTGCAACTCAGTAATAAAAACACAACCCAATTTCAAATGGGGCTTAAGAGTTTGAATAGACATTTCTCCCAGTAAGATATACAAATCACCAATAAGCACATGAAAAGATCCTCAACATCATTACTCATTGGGGAAATGCAAATCAAAACCACAATGAGATGATGGTGCATACCCGCTAAGGTGGCCCTAATAAAAAAGGGACCCTAATACGGGACGCCCGGGTGGCTCTGTCTACTTCAGCCCGGGTCATGATCTCCAGGTTTGTGAGTTCTAGCAGGAACTGGGCTCTCTGCGGTCAGCACAGAGCCCACTTGAGATCTTCTGCCCCCCTCTCTCTCTGCCCTCTGCTGCTCACACACATCCTCCCTATCTCTCTCAAAAAGAAACAAACATTAAAAAAAAAGAAAACTGCTAATAACAAGTATGGGCAAGAATGCAAGCGATTGAAACTCTCATATATTACTGGTAAGACTTAAAAATGGTGCGACCGCTTTGGAAAACAGTTCAACGGGTCCTCAAACGGTTAACTATAGTTACCACGTGGTCTAGCAATTCCACCCCAAGAAAAATGAAAATATGAGTCTGCACCAAAACTTGCGTAGATGTTCATAGCAGAATTATTCATAATAGCCCCCAAGCAGAAACGACCCACCCACCTACTAACTGATGAGTGGGGAAGTAAAATGTAGCACACCCCTACAATGTAACTGAATCCACCAGAGAAATCACTGAAGTCACTGAAATGTGCTACAACATGGACAAGCCTTGCTAAGCAAGGGGAACCAGCCACGAAAGACCTCTTAGTACATGATTCCATTTGTACGAAATGTCCCAAAGGGCAAAAGACAGAAGTAAATTGGTGATTTCCTAGGGTCATGGAGGTCTGGGTGGGGGGAATGAGGGGAGACTGCTCAGAGCTTCTTTTTGGGGGTGATGAAAACATTTTAAACTTGACTGCTGCAGTTATCTGTGAATATACTAAAAGCTACTGGATTATACATTTTAAAGGGTGAATGGCAGGATATGTGAAACATATTTCAAAAAAAGCTGTTGTTAGAAAGAAGAGAGTGGATGGGTCACCACTACATTCACCATTAATCTGTGAGCTTGACTAAAAGTTTAGAGTGGGTAAACCTCAAAGAGAACCACCAAACACCCTTAAGGTACTAAGGCATACAAAATAATTAGTTTATATTTAGTAGATGGGAGGGGATTATAGTATTTTACAGCTCCCACATCTATTTTGTTACAGTAATTTCCACCAAAACTGAATACGGAGACATTGTCTGACAATCCTCTAGCGCCATTCATTCTTTACAACAGGCAACAGTGAACAAGTGGCTTGAAATTGTCCCCCAGCTATGACCACGGTCCCTTCCAGGGATTGTCTTTTGTATATGTTAATTTCCTAAATGCACGAGCTGTTATTTTCATTCAGAATGTTAAAGTTACCCCAAGGTAAGAGCCTTGAAAAAGTCTTGCTTTTCACAGCCTTTTCTGCATTAGAAGCTTAAAGAATCCCTAAGGCAAGGCTCCTCTGAGCCAGGCCTGAAGAACCTTCGAGGTGAGAATTTCCTCAGCTGCTTGGTAAAAATGCAGATTCAGGGAAATTACCTCAAACCTAGCATACCCCCAGGTGCTTTTTATGCAAACTAGCAGGTATGGGCTTAGAAATATTTTACTTCCCTACTTCATCAGAGAGGTAGGAGTTTTGAAATCGCATTGCCATACGGAGGATTACAGAATTGTAGAATGTGAAAATGGAGAGGCACTCAGGAGTCACCTTGTGCAACCTTCTCATGTTATGGAAGAAGAAATGAGATGATTAAGCCCAGACGCGTACACCTATTAGGGGCACAGCTGGGACGAGACGGAGCCTAGGCGTTCTGATGCCCAGACCAGGGTCCTGACTCAGTTGGGGCAAAACTACATGAATTGTGTCCCCTGGAGCACATGAGCCATCCATCCATAGTTAGCTAGAATCTTGAAGCTTAATTCTGCATATCAATAGGGTCCAGAGAGGAGAGAAATAAAACAGCATGAGAAAGAGGTCCCCGTAAAGATGATATTTTAAGATTTTCTTTGCCAGGACTCTTTTATATTCACCAACAAAAATTTAAAGCTGAATATGTAGCCTCTAAATAGGATTTCATGCTGTCTCGTAAAACATTATGTAGATATATGTAAATAAGAAAGCTTAGTTCTGTATTTGTAGACTGTTTTTCTTTTTAAAATTTTTAATGTTTTATTTATTTTTGAGAGAGAGAGAGATAGAGACAGCTTGAGCAGGGGAGGGTCAGAGAGAGAGGGAGACACAGAATCTGAACCAGGCTCCAGGCTCTGAGCTGTCAGCACAGAGTCCGACATGGGGCTCGAACCCACGAACCGTGGGATCATGACCCGAGCTGAAGTCGGACACTTAACCAGCTGGGCCACCCAGGCACCCCTGTTTCTCCTTTTCTTGTTACACACTTGTGACTCCCCATTAAGAGTTTCCTAAGTGTTGAGATTCCTCAACAAAGCAATTTCATAAGATAATTTTCTCTCCTTCCTTCTCTCTCCCTCTCCCTCTCCTCTCTTTCTCCTTCCTTCTTCTGGTCCTGGAAACTGGCCGGCAAGATTATTTATGGCTCTTAGTTCACATCACACCTTAATAATAAACAGGAGCAGTCTTCCTTTGTTTTCGCATTTCAACAGCATGGTAGTTACAATTTGGCTCCCATCCGAAAGCCTTCTCCAGGGCTAACGGGCTGTGCCGAGTGTATACATGATTAACTAGTACAATACGTGCAGCAAAGAAACCAGGTGAGAGATTTATTGATTCTGGCTGAAACAAATTGAAAAGTAACCTTGAACACTCTGTGAAGTCCATAATGAGTTCCACAAATCAACTGTGGAGCCGGTTTAACACATCCATTTAGTTGAGGCAAAGAGCCTGTGTTTGATCTCACTTAATAAAGTAATTCCAATATAAAAAGTAGGTCAAAATGATGACATTCTAAAATTCCAAGGGGTGTTGTGTGCATGTGTGTGTTTATTAAGAGAAACACATTTATTTCAAATAGGTTTAATGACTTGGGTAAAAGATGACATCTTGTTAGATCTTTTGGGGGTTCCTTCTACTGACGAAAAGTTTTGTAATCAATTTGTGGAAGTAGTAAGTGAACCCGAGTAAAGCTGATTACAAGTAAAATTCATGACTTGGGCTTTCTAGAAAATTTCTCTGCCTCTCGGGAGTCAGAATGCAAACTAAGGCTGTGGACTAGAACAAAGAATTATTGAGTGTAGTTGATATTTCAGAACAGAATTTTGCTCTGCTGATATCTACCTCATCTGACTTAAATACATTAACTGACAATTTTAAGAGGCTAGGTCTTCTGAAATTAACTAGAAGCTTAAAAAGTCTGAATAATCAGATCAGCATAGAGAATAGTAAGTATTTCATGCTCTTGCATCAGTTAAGTCTGTAAATTCACAAATGGAGAGGATGTGGGTATCTGAGCACATATGAATGATCAGGATGGTAGGGACACATCCAATTTTTAAACCTCCAGTTTTTCATTGTTGAGGTTTCTGCTGGTTTGTTTCTTTGGTTTGGGAACCGTAAAAGGAATATGTCAAATATATCTTCCCTTGGGTCTTCAATTTTATTCCTAATGCTTTTCGGTTTAGGTTAGCAATTATTTGGTTCTCTGGCAGTAGAGAATTCTGTATGGGAAGGTCATACGGAGGTTAGAGCGGGTACAGGTGAATCATCCAGTTAGCCATCGGGAAGTTTGATCCTTTTTAAAAAAATTTTTAACGTTAATTTATTTTTGAGAGACAGAGAGACAGAGGGTGAGGAGGGCACAGGCAGAGAGAGAAGGAGACACAGATTTTGGGGCAGACTCCAGGCTCTGAGCTGTCAGCACAGAGCCCGACGTGGGGTTTGAACTCACGAACTGTGAGATCATGACCGCAGCCGAAGTCAACTGCCCAACTGACTGAGCCCCTCAGGCCCCCCAAGTTTGATCCTTTTATAAGGCTGCAATCTCCTTTTTTTTTTTTCCTGGCCAAAAATAAAAATGAGTAAGTTCCCCAAAGTGTGGGGTGATAAAAGAATCAAAAAGGAGTGGAAGTTCTTCATTCTGACCGCAACATACTCCTTGTTTTGGTAAAACAAACAAAAAACCCCACAGATTTAAAAATTAAATAGTAAGCCCTTGGTTTATTGCTCACCACTAGAACTCTCACTATCTTCTCTAGCAAATGTTTTCAGACAGAAAACCTACCACAGTACATTTTAGAAAAATAGTTCTCTCTGAGGCAGGAAGTACAAATAAGATGTTTAATTAGATTTAAAAAAATTATTTCTAGGAGAGAGAGAGACAGCGTGAACAGGGGAAGGTCGAGAGAGAGGGAGACACAAACTCTGAAATACGCTCTAGGCTCTGAGCTGGCAGTCAGCACAGAGCCCGACGCGGGGCTCGTACCCAGGAACCGCGAGATCATGACCTACGCGAAAGTCGGACGCTTAACTGAATAAGCCACCCAGGCGCCCCGGAAGGACAAATAAGATGTTTAAACAGCAGACGGTCAAATCATTTGCCAGCCGTCTGTGTGGTGGAGGAGGCCCCCCTGACCCACATCTGTGATGACTCGCTTTGTAAGGGACCAGTAGCGATCTTGCACCAAGCAAGAACTCAAGCGATTTCTACTTTAAGCCAGGTTGCCACCCATCCTTAAATCCGAAAGCCCTCTGGCTCGTGTGCAGCTCAATTTGTAGAGGAAAAATGGTTTTCTTTGTCATTATGAGTCCTCAGAAAACTAGAGAATGCATTTTTGCACAGAACACGGTCATGTGCCTTTTAAAACCGTTTGTGAAAATTCTTTGTTCCTCTTCTGTAAGAAGATGACATATTGACTATGGAGGAAAAGTTTCTCCTGCACAAATATTTTTCAAGTTCACACAATCCCCAACCTTATTTAATATCACTGAGCATGACGCTGGATTTTTCTGGAATATTTTATCAAGTCCCCAAACGAACAAATAAGAGAATATCTGGTAAAAATACACGACCAGGACACATTAGGAAAATGGAAAAGGGTTGTGTGTTCAAACTCTCTTCCCATCTTACTGTTACTCCAGTGTCATTTTTAACTTGATCAACTTAAAGTAAACGTATCTTTTTGTTTTCCTTTTTAAAAAGTTCATCAGTATTCCAGCCATAAACTTTAATTGCCATTTAATTTTAATGAGACTGAGAAAAAGAGAATGAAAACTCATTTTCCCCATTCCAGGCAGGAAGGCATAAAGAGAAGGAACGCCTCATTTAGGATCCTGAAGCCCATTTGTACAAAGCTGTAAGCAAAATTCTTTCAAAAGTAACTATAAAGTCAGGTTGAAAATAAGACATAAAATAATAAGTCAAGTTTAAAATCAAACTTGTCAGAATTGTCCTATGACTAAACATAAATCCATTAGTTTATGTGCTCGGACATTTTTCTATAAACTACTGTGGAAGAGAAGAGAATTCATTTACTGCTAATGTGGAAATGAGCCTGTGGGGAGGTTCGAGGGGGACAGAAGGAATAATATCCTACTTGGTGAGATCCGAGTGTCTGCTATCCTCCAACCAGTTTTCAATTTCAAACAAAACGTTTAATATCTGTGTCTTTTCTAGATTGTCCCTGAATTCTAATTAAAATTTTTTTTTAAAATTAAAATTTGTTTATTTTTGAGAGAGACAGAGACAGAGAGGCAGAGCATGAGCAGGTGAGGGGCAGAGAGAGAGGGAGACACAGAATTGGAAGCAGGCTCCAGGCTCTGAGCTGTAAGCACAGAGCCTCGAACTCACAAACTGGGAGATCATGACCTGAGCCAGTCGGACACTTAGCCAATTGAGCCACCCAGGTGCCCCCAAATGATACTTTTTTGTATCATTTCAGAATACCTGAAAGCGTTAAGACTCTAGCAAGTGAAATAAACTGAACACAACACCCCCTCCAAAAAAAAGGATTTGAGAATGCCAAAAAGATGCCAACTCCTTTTCTACCATTCTTATCAAACTGCAATGATAATTAATTAGCATTTATTAAGCATTTACTTGGTGTCCCAAAGTGGTATAAGGAGGTATAAAGTGGTATAAAAAGGGGTCAGAATAGTGGTCAATTTTTAAAATTATTTTAATATTCTTATTTATTTTTGAGAGAGAGAGAGAATACAGTGAGGGAGGGGCAGAGAGAGAGGGAGACGCAAAATCTGAAGCAGGCTCCAGGATCTGAGTGGGGGCTTGAACTCATGAATTACGAGATCATGACCTGAGCTGAAGTCAGACGCTTAACCAGCTGAGCCCTGTTCAGGTACCCTGGAACAGTGGTCAGTTTTTAAAAGATAACCAACTGCAATATAGTGTGGCCTGTAATCTGTTAGCAAAATTTTGAAAGATAGCAGGGTGCTGGTTAGCTCAGTTAGAAGGGCATGCAACTCTTGATCTCAGGGTCATGAGCTCAAGCCCCATGTTGGGTGTAAGATTTACTTAAGTAAATGAATAATTTATAAAAATTTTTGAAAAATGACCATGGAAGATATAAATAATCAATTCTTTCCAGAAGGAAGACATGTAGAAATCACAGAAGGGGATAAATCTGAAGAGAAATTTGAGTTCTAATTTTCTCCCTTTGGCAAAAAGACATTAAAGATGGCAACATCTGCTTTATGGAAAAAGTGATAAGATGAAGGTAAGAAGATGATTTGCTCTGAAGTTTTGTTATTTTGTAAATAATCAGGGCCTAAGAACCTAAGGTATCTTTTTTGCTTGTTTTTTTTGTTTTTGTTTTTTTTTAAGGAATAATAGTACTCAGGATACCATACATTTAGACTAGCACACATTACAGTCTTCCTCTATGTTGGAACAATTCTATTATATCATTAGCACCTTACTACTTTTACTACGTAAGCAGTATTCCTCCTTGGGAAGAGGACCATGGGAAGGCTTGTAATACAGATTCCCCAGGCCCTCAGGAGGAGTCTGGGAGTCTCTGCTGGGAGCACTCTACCCTTGGGGTCCATGTTGGTAAGCTAAACTTAGAATACTGTGTTACCATATTAGTCTATGGATAGAAAGTATCACTGTAAAAATACTAAATGAAAAGCATGCTGACCTAAGTGTTCAAGCCAGGCTGGAGTGCTCACAGTAACCTAAGGCAACTGGAGCCCTTCAAGCACCAGCAGAATGACACACAGGCCAACAGGAAGATGGTAGAATTGGTCTTTTTATGCCATGTTAAACATGTGTGGAACAGTAGCAAAAGCATAAATCGTGAAATCAAAGGATCCAATCCTTCTTAGATTTGTGACTCTGGGGGTCATTTTATCTCTTTGAACTTCATTTTCTTCTTGGTAGGGGGGGAAGGAAGCAGTATGAATATCTAACCGGTAGGGTTATTTTGAAGATTAATTTGAAGTATGTGTATAAAAACACTTTGCAAAGTACAAAGTATAAATATTGTTACTATATTTTGCAAAACAACAAAGCACTTTTCCTCATTCATGTGCTTTAAAATGGAATATCCCCTTTAAAAAAATGAACTTACATACCAGAAGGGAGGTGGGGGTGGGGATGGGTGAAATAGGTGATGGGGATGAAGGAGCACATTTGCCGTGATGAGCACTGGGTGATATACGGAAGTACTGAGTCACTATATTGTACACCTGAAACTAATATGACACTCTGTTAACTAACTGGAATTTAAATGCAAACTTTATTTATTTTTTAAATGTTTATTTATGTTTGGGGCACCCGGGTGGCTCAGTCGGTTAAGCGTCTGTCTTCTGCTCAGGTCATGATCTCACAGTTTGTGGGTTTGAGCCCCGCATTGAGCTCTGTGCTGACAGTTAGCTCAGAGCCTGGAGCCTGCTTCAGATATCTCCCTCTCTCTCTGACCCTCCCCTGCTCACACTACCTCTCTCTCAGAAATAAATAAAACATTAAAAAAAAATTTTTTTTTGAAATGTTTATATATGTTTGAGAAAAAGGGAGAGAGAGGGAGGGGCAGAAAGTGAGGGAAACAGAGAATCATAGAAAGATTTTGCTCTAACAACATTGAAGACATTTGCTGATGCCTGGCTTAGAGAAAATCTACTGATACACGAAATGGTAAAATAAGATAATTTGAAGATTCTTTGAATAAGGTCATTTGAACTCAAGAAAGCTATTTAGAAAGAAATTTAGAACTGGGGCCCCTGGGTGGCTCAGTCAGTTGAACACCCAACTTCGGTTCAAGTCATGATCTCAGAGTTAATGGGTTTGAGCCCCAAGTAGGGCTTTGAGCTGACAGTGCGGAACCTGCTTCAGATACTCTCTCTGTCTCCCCCTCTCTCTCTCTGCCCCTCCTCCGCTAGCACTCTGTCTCTCAAAAATAAATATATATAAAAAAAGTAAAACTGAGGGAATGTGACTTCTCCATTTAAGCACCGTTAAGCTTACTGCTAATTGCAACTTAGAAGGATTTCGGATGAATAGTTCAGTATCTGCCTGGACAATGCAATATCCCCTCAATGAACAATTTCTAACCCTCTGTCTGAACAGAGGCCTTAGTATGGTAGGAATAGGTAAGAGATACAAGCAATGACTCAGTGTTCTTATATGTAAATGTTTCCCATACACAGAAACCTGTGACCACAGCCATTTGTTGATGGTGATGGGAACACAAAGGGAAGATGGGACTGAAGGGCTTTGTGACAGCCAGGGCCCCAGCATACTATGTAGCTGGGAGTTAGGATGAGTCAGGGACGGTGTGGAGAGTTTGACCCCAAAGCCTGATCTCATTAGAAGACACGCGGCACCTCCCGAGTCCAGGGGCGAGCTTAGGCCATTACATGTCATCTACAGGACAGCATGTGTGTTGTCACAGCTCCAAGCACTTTAGGTAAAGGACTACATCCTTTAGCTTCTGGTACCAGATTCCCTAGATTGGTTATTAGAAATGTCACGTCAGTTTCTTCATTGGTAAAACAGAAGATGTTTTATATAGATACAGATATAGATATAGATACAGATACAGATATAGATATAGATACAGATGCAGATATAGATTCATATATAGATATAGATACATATATAGATATAGATACAGATACAGATATAGATACAGGTAATTTAGATAGATGATATTTAGGAGTATCTATGGTTAATAGTATAGGCTTAGATTTGGCGGCAGGAGAAAGAATTCGCATCTGTGACTTATGCACAGGCCATTAGAAGGGTAGGTTAACCTAAAAGGTCCAATTCTCCCTTACCCCCTTGCTAGAGTTTCCTGTCCAGGACTTTTATTCCTTCTATATCCACACTAAATCCAGGCAGAGGAGCCGAATGCATTTGTGTCTCTACTCACCACGGCACACAGCCTCCCTGGTCCACAGTAAATAACGTCAGCAAGGCGTTGTTGATGTGGTGCAGTGATAGAAATTTTCATCTAATATCACTTTTATAATCAGTTTGTTAACTCCATTAAAAAGAATAAAGGGGTGCCTGGGTGGCTCAGTCAGTTAAGTGTCTGACTTCGACTCAGGTCATGATCTGTGGTTGGTGGGTTTGAGCCACGCTGTGCTGACAGCTCAGAGCCTGGAGCCTATTTCAGATTCTGTGTCTCCCTCTCTCTGCCCCTTCCTTGCTCACACTCTGTCTCTCTCTGTCTCAAAAAGAAATAAACATTCAGAAAAAAATTTTAAAAAAGAGTAAAGAAAGGGGCACCTGGGTAGCTGAGTCAGTCGAGCATCAAAGTCTTGATTTCAGCTCAGGTCATGATCCCAGGGTAGTGGGGTTGAGCTCTGTTGTGGGCTATGTGCTGAGTGTGGAGCCTGCTTGGGATTCTCTCTCTCCCCTTCTCTCTCTCTCAAATTAATTAAGTAAGTAAGTAAAAAACAAAGAAGGACTAGGAGCCTAAAATTGCAAAATGAGAAAAAGGCTGCTGTTTTAAGGCCCCGGGCTCTCTGAGGTTCTTGTGCGGGGGTGTGGGGTGGGGGGGTTTGGGGGGGTGAGTCTGGGTGCCACCCCACCCAGCCTGCAGGGGCAGAGACAGAGAGAGAGAGAGAGAGAGAGAGAGAGAGAGAGAGAGAGAGAGAGAGAGAGAGAGAGAGATCTGTAAGTAAGCAGGTCGGAACTCTGGTAGCAATTTGAGAGTTCAGTTGACATCTGAGCAACCTTTTAACAAAAAAACGTGACCTACTTGTTCCACCCGACCTTGTTAGCTCATTTTTCTAGTGGTGTGTTTTTATTGTATTTTGAAAGTATCCATGCATGACAGATTGGAAATAAAGAAAAAAAAAACCACGATCCTTCTCTGCAGATAGTTTGAGAAGCTGTGCCTTAAAGAACCGTTCATTTTGATCAGCACTGCAGCTAGAGTCATTTTCTCCCTAGAAGCAGGGCCTGGGGCGTAGAGAGAGGGGGCGGGGAGGGGGTGCCTGTCCTCAGCTGTCCCTGGTGTTTGCTGTGGGCGTAGGGGTCTTTCTTGTCAACCCGCAGGTGGCTTGTAGAGATTCCTTCTTCCCAGCTCCCGGTTCCAGGTGATAGCTATGGTCTCATCCCTTCAGCAAACACCTTCAAAGAGCCAGCTGTAGATATGAAGTGGGCGGGCAGCTTGGCTTTCTCCAAACACAGAGAGATTGGAGGTGCGGGGGAGGGTGCAAATCATATTCCTAATCACAAACAAACACAATTAACCGGCAACTGGATTAAGATACCTAATCAGTCAAAATTATTTAGAGGCTCTTACGGCCATCACCCTTCTTTTGAAAGCTCTTGGTTACTCTGTGAGATAATAGTCTGTTAATGAAATACATGTCCACTGGGGACATTCCTCCCCTTAAAGTGACATAAGGAGGCTTCAATGAAAGCAATAAAAGCTCTAAGGGGGAAGAGTGTGCTAGAGAAATGACAAGACATGGAAATGGATAGTAAGACACTAAGCTGCAGTCAAAAGCATCCCCGGTTTTGGTCCAACTGGCGGCATCGGGAGTCCCTCCACTGAGCTCAGTCTCGGGCAATCTTTCACTCACTCAACAAATCTGGCTGAGTTTCCCTGATGTGCCTATCACCACCCGCCCTGGACACAGGGGATCCAGGAATCCCCAACACAGAGAACATCTCAGGGAGTTAGCATTTTAATGGGGAGAGCGGTGGATGGTAGACAGATAGATATATAATATGATGACTGCCAGGGCGCCTGGGTGGCTTAGTCGGTTGAGCGTCCGACTTTCGCTTAGGCCATGATCTCACGGTTCGTGGGTTCGAGCCTCGCGTCGGGCTCTGTGCTCACTGCCAGCTCAGAGCCTGGAGCCTGTTTCAGTCTGTGTCTCCCTCTCTCTCTGACCCTCCCCTGCTCAGCTGTCTCTTTCTCTCTCCTAGAAATAAATAAAAATATTTAAAAAAAATATGATGACTGCCAACAATAAAATTATAAAACAGGTGAGAGAACAGAGTGACAGATTTGTTGGGGAGGCAGCAGGTACCGGCTATTTTAGGCACGATGGTCTCAGAGTAGGTGTCATTCAATGAGGGAGCTCATCATAAAAAGTACCGGGGGCTTTCATTCCATGCAGAGGGAAGAGACTGTGGGCTTCAAGGAGGAAGAAGCTTGGCCCATTTTAAGAACACCGCGAGGCAGGTTGGCTGGAATATCGTGATGTAGGCACAGAGGAGTGAAAGGTGGGGGTAGAGTGAAAAGGTAAGAGCTAGTTTATGTGGGACCGCACAGGCTACCACAATGGACAGGATGCCTGCTTAGGAACTTAGGTTGAACTGGGATTGGTGATTAATGTTTTGTTTTGTTTTGTTTTGTTTTTCTGAGAGAGAGAAAAGACAGCATGAGCAGGGGAGGGTCAGAGAGAGAGGGAGACACAGAATTTGAAACAGGCTCCAGGCTCTAAGATGGCTGTCAGCACAGAGCCGGACCAGGGCTCGAACCCATGAACCATGAAATCATAACCTGAGCTGAAGTCGGACGCTTAATCCCAGGTGCCCCTGGGGTTGGTGATTATATGCTACCCTTGAGCATCAGAAATGTTCGCTATTAAAATGTACCCAAATCAATTGCTAGCCAAAAGCGTTGAAAAGCATTTACATTACTTGAGTTTCTAAAAATTTTTTAATGTTTTTATTTTTGAGAGACAGAGAGTGTGAGTGGGGGAGGGGCAGAGAGAGAGGGAGGCACAGAATCTGAAGCAGGCTCCAGGCTCCGAGCTATCTCAAACCCACGAACCGTGAGATCATGACCTGAGCCGAAGTTGGTCGCTCAACCAACTGAGCCACCCAGGCGCCCCAATGTTACTCATCTTTATAAATATGCTACTGTAATTCATTTGTTAAATAGGATAAAATAATTACTGGCAAAATCAGACTTGCATAAGTCCTTCAACTACCGAAGACTTAAACTTGCAAGAATTAAAGCTTCGATCTGAACAACTCTTCCACGACTCAGTTGGTATGTTACATAGGTTTTGTAAATCTCACTACATACACTGATGAAACCAGTTAATACATACACATATGATTCACAGTCATTAAAGTATTCATGCTTACAGTCCTTGCTTCACTAGAGGCTGCCCCTTCTTGCACTAGTATATTCCATCATCATGTTTTTCTGAAGAAATAACCCTGTAACACTTTCTTCCTTTAGATTTGGAAAGAGAAAAGATTTGCTCAGGAGATAAGAGGCTGTTGTGTGCCCTGGGCCATCCACGGCCATTGAACTTGTACCAGGTCTTTGTGAGGGTTGCTGGGATCGGGGTAGGGGTGGAGGTATTGAGGTGGGCGATGGAGATTCGCGGTGCACTTCTGGATTTATGCTGAGAGAAAGCAGCCCTGGAAAGGGCAGTTTGGAGAGAGGTTGAGCCCATTTTAAAGGCTCAGAGGTTGGTCTTCATTTTAACATAGTTCCACTGAACTTTCTCTCTCATGCTGAAGATGGGAATGACTCAGGGGAATTCAGTCATGCATAGAAGCGTGTAAATGAGATTGGTGAACCTCTGCACTCTGGGCAAGTCATGAATTGCTATGCATTTTTCTCTTCATTTAAGATCACGAAGAGTAATGCTTGTGTGGGTGTGGCTGACAGAAGGGAGAGGCAATATATTTATGTAGTATTTCCTCAAAGCAGCCACAAATTCCTTGAACACTTATAGAAAATGTTATTTAATGCTGATTCCTCTTTCTTCCTTACAGATTTTAGTAAAAGAAATCCTCTTAAGTCAAGCCCATCTCTAGTTTTCCTTTAGCTATGACTGAAAGCCCAAGGGATATATTTTTTAAATATTTTAAAGTAATCTCTGCACTCAGCATGGAGCTCGAACTTACAACCCCAAGATCAAGAGTCACATGCTGTGTGGACTGAGCCAGCCAGGTGCTCCTAGGTTTTTGGTTTTAAAGATACAGTCTTGTAGTTCTAAAATATGGGTGGCCTCATTCAAAACAAACAAAAATAATGTCCTGTAATTTTTTTAATGTTTATTTATTTTTGAGAGAGAGAGAGAGAGAGAGGGAGAGAGAGAGAGAGATACAGAATCCAAAGGAGGCTCCAGGCTCTGAGCTGTCAGCACAGAGCCCAACGCGGGGCTCGAACCCACTAACAGTGAGATTCTGCCCTGAACTGAAGTCAAAAGGCTTAATAGGCTGAGCTACCCAGGCTCCCCTGTAATTTTGCTTTTCCGTTATTCCTGAGGAATTTGCCAGAGAGTAAAGATAGTAAAGAAAAAGACGTTGATATTATAGTTTATGGTCACCTTTTATACTTAGAATAATTTTCACATAAATTTAAACATGTAATTCTTTCTCTTGCTTCTAAACATGGAAAAGTGGAGTCTGAGTAGACATGTGCACGGAGGTATATATGGGCCTGGGAGCCAAGAGAAGGCAGGTGGAACAGTAAGAAGACTGATTATAGTGAGCAAATATGCAGATATATCGAGGGTGATGGGAACCAGGTTTCTTACTCTTGGAAAAGGGATTTACAAACATGGAAAGTTAGTGGGCTAGAAAGAACTCTGAGATGTTGGATTGGAATTGGAGGCGTTTTCAAGGAACTCATGGTTTTCATAGACTTTAGAGGTAGATAAGGAAATATTGTAGATGTACGTGCATATGTACTTGCACACGTGGATGCAGGTCTCCTCGCTGTCTGCTGAGTGTATGTGGAAGCAGTGGTACCCGGTATCTATGACAACCCAGGCCCTGGCTGCTAAACGCCATCCTCCACTGAAAGATGCTCTCGGCATGTGGAGAAATGAGTGAAGCAGGGCTAAGATAGGAGACATTCAAGATGAGCCTGAATATCTTGTTATGCCCAAAAGTAAGGAAATACTCAAAGATTGATAAGGATACAGTCAGAGGATAAGGAGCCAGTTCAAAAGGTGCCCAACTTTGAACACCCAAACAAATAGCATTAGTTCAGGATGCCTATCTATTGAATAAAAAGAAACCATGAATCGATCCTGACATAAATAAATAAATAAATAAATAAATAAATAAATAGACAAACTTCTGTATACTAGAAGGAATAAATAAATATAGAAGAAATGATAGGAAAAGAATATCACCATTTGTCACCCATTTAGTGGATGCTAAGGCAGGTAGGTAGAGGTTTGTGGAGGAGTAGGCTAGGAGTATAATGGCAGAATTCCCCCTACAAAACCTGCTTCTCAGTTGCAGAGGGGAAAATGATGATGGGAAGGTGGAGAAAATAGGCAGATATCAGTGTCATCAGGGGAGCGAGGCTAACTCCCAGTGATGCTAAGGGCCGACATCTAGCCTCCCTGAGAAGGAGGTTTCCTGCCAAGGATACATGAGCCCATATCAAACAGATGGAACATCTTCTGGAATGAAAGCCCTGCATACTTCACAACTATAAAGGTTATGAGAGACAAGAAAGACTAGGAAGCGAGGAACTGTTTCCGATGGAAGTCTGAAGAGATACAATAACTAAATACAATATACGATCCTGGACTGAACGTTGGACCAGAAAAAGAGTTTGTTGGAGTAGTTTGCAAAATGTGAATTGCGCATGGGGCTTAGAAGGTGGTGATGTAGGGGCGCCTGGGTGGCTTAGTTGGTCGAGCGTCGAACTTTGGCTTAGGTCATGATCTCGCGGTTCGTGGGTTCCAGCCCCGCGTCGGGCTCTGTGCTGACTGACAGCTCAGAGCCTGGAGCCTGTTTCAGTCTGTGACTCCCTCTCTCTCTCTGACCCTCCCCTGTTCGCGCTGTCTCTCTCTCTCTCCTAAAATAAATAAAACATTAAAAAAAAAAAAAGAAGGTGGTGATGTATGGTAGTGATGTTTATTTCCTGATTTGTTTGGTTGTTCGGTGGTTACTGGGAGAGTGCCCCATGGAGAGTATGTAGAATGAGGGGGACATCACATCACAGCTTGCTCTTAACTGGTTCAGGAAAAAGCTAACAACATGCATACATACATGTCTATGTGTTATTATATAAGATATAATGTAATACACTGATGTATTACATAGTTATGTAGCATCCATAACGTATTGGTATATGTTAAAGATGACAAATATATGTATGGTATATTTATATTGTTCTACACATGTACACATTTTTAGAAAGGGAGAGTGAGATAAAGTAAGTGTGGGGAAAAGCTCTTGTTTACTGAGACAGAAAGGGAGCAAAAGAGATAAAATGCAATCAGATTGTCTTAGTGAAGGTAATGCAGTTTTTATACTATTCTTGCAATTTCTAAGTTTGACATTATTTCAAAATAAATGATTTTAAAAGAATGCTTGAGTGTTTATATACACACATAAGTAAATAGTGCTTTCGTATATTAGGGTATTATGTGATGTTACCTGTGCAAGACATTTCCATCTCCACAATTCCTCACTAGGGTACTTATAGAGAACTTGGAAAAAATGCAGGGCATGGGTAATGCAGCCCCTTTCTGCCCTAAGATTCTGTAAATGTCAGGTGAACTGCAGGGAAATGTGACACAGAAAGAAAGTCTAAAAAAGAAAGAGTTGTCCATTTGACTAGAAATTCCAGTTGTAAAGTAACCACTGAAATAATCTATTAGCTTTACTAAAATAATGATTATCCAGTAAATCCGTGGTCTTAATTCATAAAAATAGCATTTGCTTTGCCCTACATCAAAGCTAAGACCTTCTGCATAGTAATTAGTTTAAAGAAACAAAAAGCTTTTGCTCTAAAAACAGCAGTGTTCCATTATAGCCCTAAGTAGTACAGTCTTCTCTGCAATGTCTACTTCCATTACACTCAATTTCCTATTTTTTTGGTACCAAGAACCTTTGGTAAATGCATATATACCCAAACATTCATGCGCGCGCACACACACACACACACACACACAGTTTCACACAGTGCTACTACTTTGCAAAAGTCGTTGTGACTTTTGTTCTTTTCTTTATCTGGAAAAGTTGGGATGCCATGAGGTATTATCCTCTTCTCTTTTTGGGGACACTGAGGAAGCAGTGTCACTGAGTCACTGTTTACCTAGTGGCGAGTTACTAAACAATCACAACTAGACTTCAGAATCTTTTCATCACACTACACTGAAAGATTCAAGCAAGGTTTGTACGTGTGGGATTGTTCTTCCTTTAAATACATGTGTACAGGCATAGCTACCAAAACTGAACATTGTCTCTATGACTTTAGAACAATCTAGTTCTACCCAGACAAGTACTGGCTACAAGGCATCTCTTTGCATTTCAAAGATTTCCTTTTTTTTTTTTTTTTTAGTTTATTTATTTATTGAGAGAGACAGAGAGCACACATGTGTGCGCAAGTCGGGGGCAGGGGAAGGGACAGAGAGAGGAGGAGAGAGAGAATCCCAAACAGGCTCCACACTGTCAGTGCAGAGCTCAATGTGGGGCTCAGTCTTACAAACCGTGAGATCATGACCTGAGCTGACACCAAGAGTCGGACACTCAACCCTGAGTCACCAGGCACCCCTGCATTTCAAAGATTTTCTAATAAAATACTGAATGTCTTATGAATCTATGCATTCTTTCCCTGCCAGTCTTCAGTTTCCGAAGGCTGACATACAAAAAGCAAACATATTTTTTACCACCGAAGTTAAAATGGTCATAGTCACACGTAATTGCAAAATGCACAATAGTTTATAGGACTCTATAAAATCGCTTGCCAATAGACAATTTTGATGAAAGCATGACAATGTTAATTACTACTAGTTGTAACAGATACTACAATATTATGACACTCCATTAATTTTTTTTTCTTGAAAACATTTCTTTAGTTGTTAATAATGCATTTACCTTCGTACTGTGGTAGCTTTTTAAAATTTATTCTCCTAGGGCACCTGGGTGGCTCAGTCGGTAAAGCATCTGACTCTTGGTTTTGGCTCAGGTTATGATCTCATGGTTTGTTGGATCAAGCCCGGGGTCAGGCTCTGTGCAGATAGCCTGGAGCCTGTGGGAATTCACTCCCTCCCTCTCTCTGCCTCTCCCCAACATGTGAGCGCACTCTCTCTCTCTCTCTTAAAATAAATGAATAAATATTTTAAAAAATAAAATAAAATTTATTCTCCCAACATGTCTTCATATGCTAGCATGCATTAATTTAAATTTTATTATTTTTTTAAAAAATTTTATGTCTTTTATTTTATTTTGAGAGACAGAGACAGAGGGGGAGGAGGGGAGGGGCAGAGAGAGAGGGAGACACAGAATCTGAAGCAGGCTCCAGGCTCTGAGCTGTCAGCACAGAGCCCGATGCGGGGCTCGAACCCACAGAGTGTGAGATCATGACCTGAGCTGAAGTCGGACACTTAACTGACTGAGCCACCCAGGAGCCCCTAAATTTTATTATTAAATAACTGTGTAACACTTACCATGTCCCAGGCCCTATACTAAGCAGTTTGTGACATTAACTCACTTCATCCTCATAAAACTCTCTGAGGTTATTCCTATAATTATCTTCCATTTGACAGAAGAGGCTTACAAAGTAAGTAATACACCCAGATACAGAGGTAATAAACTGGAGAATGTAAGTTCAGTCCCAAACAGTTCAACTCCCAAATCTGTGCCATAACCAGTCAATGTTCCAGGATGCACTGACAATTACTTGTTGATTAAAAGAATAAATTATTCTCTTGTCTTTTAGACTGGTTTGGAAGCATTAAGCAAATTACCCAATTGCTCTGTGCCTTAATTTTCCACTTTGTAAAGTAGAATTGATATTTGCCATCCATTACTCTCCCAAACAGCAGTGAGAATGGAAAGAATTTACTTTACCTCGCTGCTACATGTATGTTGTTATGCCTTAAAGACGTGGTCAGCAGGAGGTCTAGAGACTAATAGCATAAAACTTAAGATGTGACAAGACACCCCCCCCCCAAGAATTGCAATTAACTAAGTCTCTTTCAGTCTAAATGAATGGAAGTACTGAGGTAGAGCTCTGAAGACCTCAACTTCCTTATATTTGAACTTGACCGCCACATAAATTTGAATTGTTTTCATTTTTCCAGCCAAATTAGAATTTGTTCACAACACACAAATATAATACAAATACTATTTGTTCAATGACACTCAAAATAAATGAGATGTCCTCTAGGGCTTAGATTATGTGACTGAATAAAAACACCTAGTGGCAGATCTTCCAACTGAAAATGCTTTCTTGTTAGAGCCCTGCATCTCTGATATTACAAAAATGATCACGACCCAGTTAGGGGCCACACCGGAAGCTTCTGTGCAAGAACCATCTCTAACTGTCCGCTGTCATTACTTCGTCCCTACAAATACCATCAGGTCCTTCACTGGCTGAAGACTTGACCTGGAAAGAAATTCAAAACAAGACCCACCACTGTTAACAAGGGCAAACACGTGCGTGCCCCAAGCATCCTGTCATTTGACCCCTGAGCACATTTCCTGTGCTGTTCAGTCTCAATCTCCTTGTCTGAAAAATGGGGATAATAACGAAGGCTCCCTACCTCCAGGGCTGCCGTGAGAATCAGGCGGGTTAATGAACATGAAACTTCTTTGTAAACTGTCCTCTACGATTACGAAGAAATTAACACTGAAGATTTTGGTTGTAAAGATGCATCAAGGTAGAAATTTGTTTATGCACTTGCGAATATGGATGTTCCTGGGCTGGACCTTCCTGCTTCTGATTCTGCCCCCTCTGCTGGTTCAGAAAAGCAGTTAAGACTGGAGTGAATCCGGGGCGCCTGGGTGGCTTAGTCGGTTAAGCGTCCGACTTTCGCTTAGGTCATGATCTCGGGGTTGGTGGGTTCCAGCCCCGCGTCGGGCTCTGTGCTGACTGCCAGCTCAGAGCCTGGAGCCTGTTTCAGAGTCTGTATCTCCCTCTCTCTCTGACCCTCCCCCTGCTCATGCTGTCTCTCTCTCTCTCCTAGAAAAAAAAAAAAAAGACTGGAGTGAATCCTCAGGAGAGGTGAGATTTCAGGTGCTCAGTGACTGAAGACCTGCATGATGAAGGAGAAAGGGAGAGAGAACAGTGCAGACTGTAAAGAGAACGGACAAAGGTTTTGGCCAGGTGAAAGAAATGGAAGAAGAAAATTTAGAGCCACAGAGGTCAACTGAAGACTGACTGCCAAAGAAGCCGGCAAAGACTCCCAATATTTTCCCTTCTGCTTAGAAACTTTGGAATTCAGAGTCACCTGGGGTGGGGGTGGGGGCTCAATTGGTTAAGCGACCAGTTTCAGCTCCGGTGGTGATCTCATGGTTGGTGGGTTCGAGCCCCGCGCTGGGCTGACAGCTCAGAGCCTGGAGCCTGCTTTGGACTCTGTCTTTCTCTCCCTCTGCACCTCCCCTGACTGCGCTCTCTTGCTCTCTCTCTCTCTCAAAGTTAATAAACATTAAAAGATTTTTAATTAAAAAAAAGAAACTTTGGAAATCAACTCAGGTGCCATTTCAAAATCTGATATGCTGGTGACTATAAAGCTACACAGAAGAGCAGGTGGTGACAAGCGGCGTCAGGAGTGGCCTGTCCTGTGACCTACAACTTTGATCACTTCCATGATCACAGAAGGCGCACCTCGCCCTAACCAACCACCTGCCCAAACTTGGCAAGCCCGAGTTTTCTGGATGGAAAGGCCACTCTTACCTCGCTTAGAAAAAAGCATGTCAAGGTACCTGGCTTCCAGATGCCGGCATCACCTTTACTCGCCAGGCACAGACGATTGGAGTAGAGCGGGCCCAGAACCCGCGCTGGAAGCGAGTAAGTCAGAGAGGAAGGCGAATGCGCTGCACTGGGCATTCCTCCGAGGCAGGGGCCGTGACGGCTCTCCTTCGGGTGGGAGGGCAAGTGCTGCCCTCACGGTGGGCATGGTGCCCAGAGGGCTGGTGGGCTGCAGCCCTGGCCTGTTCTAAGGTGTGGGGAGGACGGCAGTCGGGGGTCGGCAGAAGTTGATGCACACGAGCCACGCTTCTGCTGAAATCCCCTTTAACGGCAGCAGAACAGTGCGCACGGAAGGTGGGGAAGGCAGCTCCGCCTTCACCCCAAACGCTGACCCCCGCCCCCCAATCTCCGGGAGTCTGAGGTTCTCTGTGTCCACCGGGAAGGAGCCCGCACTTGACGCAGGACCACGGATGGGGGCGGGCGGGGGGCCCAGAAACACCCCCGCGGACGGCTTCTTCTGAGCAGGGAAGTGGGCCGGGAACAGCGCATTTCCTGCTTCTCCGGTGCAAACCCCAGGCGGAGCCAAGCGGGAACCCGGTTACGACCGAGGAGTCGCCAGCTGCCAGGGCGGGGCTCGGCGGCGGCCTCGCGGGCTCCGCGCACGGCGGGGGGCGGGCGACCCGGCGCGGAAGCAGCTCGCGCGCCTCGCAGCCTCGGGCGGCACCGGCGTCGCCAAAGCCCTCTCGCTGTCGCCCGTTTTGGGCCCCAGCGACAACGGCCGGCAGAGCTGGGGGGTGGGGGGCAGGGCCGAGGGCCAGATGCCAGGGCCGTGGGGGGCTCTGACCCCGGGAAGGGGCAGCGGAGCGCGTGGCCGCTGCCCCCGGGACACTGTGACCTCCCCACCCCTTCCATCCCGCCCGCGGCCCCACGGGGGCCCGGCCCGGGGTCAGGGAGGAGACGCGCGAGGTACCCAGACGCTCGGCGCCGCCGCCGCCGGGTGGGCGCCGGGGCTGCGCGGGGCGCGTCGGAGGCGTGGGGCGGCGCGGCCCTACCTGGGAGGTGCGGAGCCCCGGCCGCGCTCCGCCGCCGCACGCCGCCTCCCGCCGGCCTCCCGGAGGCGGCCGCGGGCGCGCGGTTTATAAATGCAAAGGCCTTATTGCTGTGCTTTGTTCCGGGGATACCATTGTCTATTCTTGCCCGGGGCCGGCGGCGCGCACTCCCCTCCCCGCCCCCCAAGGCCTCGCTCCCCCGAGCCAACCCGGATCCGTCCGCGTGCCCACGGCCTTCCCGGACGACCTGAAAGCCCTCGGTCCGGAGGCCGCTCCCCGGGCTTCGAGAACACAGCAGCCTGCGGGAAGTCGCCCAGCCTGTGCCTGCTCCGCGTGGCTGAGCCGCAGCTCGTCACCTACCCGGGTTCACTTCTGCGCCCGCTGGCCCAAGGCCCCAGGTGGCAATGGGGCCAGTCGCCTCCTCGCCCAGCCTTTCGAGCCTCGAGCTGGCCTGGGGACCGTGAGTGCAATTAGTAGCCGGGAACCCAGAGAGCCTGGACTATGCAACGCAAATGCACCGGCCGGCGAACTCGTTTGTCATTCCCTTCCCCCCCAACATCCCTCCCCCCCCGAATCCCCGGCGTAAATCTCTCGTGTTGAGAAAAGCAAGGCTCGCAGGAAACCACTCCGGATGTTTGCTGCTTTTCATGTGGCATTTGTGGCTGGCTCTGATAACGTCCAGAGCTAGACTTCCAACCCCGCGTTGAGTAAAGAGACCGAAATAGAAGGGTCCACACGCACCGCGGACGCCCTCCCCCCAAAATACGGGACAAGTGAGTGATCAGAAGAAATTAGATGTAGGCGATGGTAGGTAAAAGGGACTAGTCTTGAAAAGGCACCATCATTCCTAACTGGCAATTACTTTATAACTGCCAGGGAGAGCATGGTAAGAAGCAGGGGGCGGGGCGCAAGATCGGACGGCCCGCTCCATCCCAGGGATGCTGTGCTGTCGTTTGATTTCTCAATAATCGAACCCAACACAAGCAGTAGTCTGTCTCCAGGAACAAGTGCAGATAATAATGGACTCTTCCAGACTGTCTTCCCCATCGGTTTCTCTCAAGGGCCTCTCCCTGGAATGGTGTGGGCCAGAAAGAATACAAAGTCGAAGAAAGTGTACAAGGATAAATCCATGCATATACATTTTTTGGACTCACACTTGGATTGAATTTCCTGTACCCAGTTTCATTATTATTATTATTATTATTATTATTATTATTATTATTATTATTAAAATAACTAATCAACTAGATTAATCTAGGCAGATAAAACAGTTTCTGGAATGGACATTGTGTAGTTTTTCGATCTCTAGTCTAAGGAAACTCCCTTGAGTTCATAAAAACTCTTGAGCCCATAGAAAATCTGTCTTGAGATCTTTGCAAAGATATTTAGCATTATCCAGAAAAATTAGAGATCTCCAAGAAAGCAAGAAGCAAGGGGCTATAGGTTGAGTTTATTCTTTCTACTCCTATAGTTTCCTTATTTATCTAACCATTTCCAATGCAATTATGCTTTCTTTTCAAGGCCATATTTATTTCAGAAAAGATAAAGCTGTAAAGGAAAGGCACACAATCAATTAAAGTTGTTTAAGCCCAGCTGCTTCAAACCACCCATTAAAAAATAACACTTCTCTATGATTTTCGTAAGCAAATTAAATTTTTTTTCCCCCTGGGGTGAACCTCAGAGACCCAGGAAGTGGAGCCATTTTCTTAATTTTTCTGGTGTCTGAAGACTGGCTGGTGACGGTGACGGAAGGCAGTCAACACTTCACAGATCATCAGAGTCAAAGTAAAGATGGCTTAAAACGGGTGAAGGAAGTTGGGGAGGGGCGGAGGTAGCAATGGCAGAGAAACTCAAAACCAGGGCTTCCTAAGGCATCATGTTCCTCAGTTTTTGTGGCTGCTACTAATAAGCAGACTTGATAGATGACCTTGTTACTCTAATTTCACACAAAAAGCTGCAGATTTACCTCCCAGATCCCGGATGTAAGCCTCAACTGTCATCACATCGTCACAGTAAACAAAGAAAAACTGTCCTGGAAATTGATGTAGTCATTTCTTTGCGAAGTTATGGAATTGTGTAGAAACGGCTGTTACTTGTCTTCAAAAACACCACAATTACACAAACACAGTTTGGTTTAGCGATTAAGAGCGCAAAATCAGGGTGGACTCGGGCACCTGAATTCCACTCCTCAACGGCTGTGATCTGAGGAAAGTTCCTTAACCTCTCCTTGTCTCAGGGTCCTATCCTGAGGATACAAGTGTCTACCACAGAGTTACAAGGATGAGCTAGTTTGCAAAGTGTGGAGGCGTGTGTCATACAAGTGTAATGGAAGGGCTTGTTGAAAGCTGAAAAGGTTTCAGATTTAAACGCAGGTTTAATCCTCATTCAGATTTTCATTTCAGACTAAAGAAACGTCTAGGAATCCCTTAGGAGCTACATTTACCTTGCTGTGCAAGGGATTGCTCTTTCCTCTTTAAACCGGGCGTTTAGATAAATATTGCCTCTAGTGTTAGCCTCTCCTACTGAACACGTATGAAAATCTTTATGTTTCTAACACATTTCATGCACGGATTTGCAAGGGTGGCTTCCTCGTTATGAATAAAGGTTTTTAATTCCCTGGGATGACTGAATATCGGCTACAGAATGCCATTCCGTATTTGATCTTGGTTTAGCGGTTAGAATTTACCTCGGACGTGGCATCTTGAGTGTAATAAACACAGTATGCAACTTGAATCCTTTGGGAGGACTTTTTAAAACATTTATTTATATACTTTTAAAATTTATTATCTACAGTCCGCACTGCATTGAAGAAAACACATTTGAAGAGGACCCCGGTGGGGTTCCCTGGATGATAGCTAGGTCACCAGCACTGAAATCCGTAGCTCCTAGAATAGCGTATGCTGAGTTTGTTCATCCGAAGGACCGCGGCCAAGTCCTTCTACCCAGCGGTCCAGTCGACGTTCCAGAAGGTTTTTCAGGAGTCCCTCTTCCCGAGTCGGAGGGAACGCGGCGCCAGCGCCCGGCTTCAGCCAGTTTCCCCAAGGGGCAGGTGCAGCCTTGGGCGCGGGGCCGGGGGAGGGGAAGGGGCGGGCGGGCGTGGGGTCAGGCGGGCCCGGGCCCGCGGCGGCCGCTGGGCGTGGGCCTGCGGACGCCCGCCCGGCCCGCCCCCGCCTCTCCATTGGCCAACAACAGCGCAGAAAAGGGCGCGGGGCGGCCGCCGGGTCACTCGGCCGGCGGGGACGCGGTCTGCGCGGTGGCCTGCGACCGCCTGCAGCCTCCGCGGCGGGCTCGCGCCCGGGAGCCTCGGGCCGCGCACCGGGCGCCCCCGTGCCACGCTCGCACCCCTCCCCAGCGCCGGGGGCGGCGGTGTGTCCGGCGGGGGGCTGTGGGCCGAGGCGCAGGGCTGGAGCGCCATGAGCAGCCCGGATGCGGGGTACGCCAGTGACGACCCGAGCCAGCCCCGCAGCGCGCTGCCCGCGGTGATGGCCGGGCTGGGCCCCTGTCCCTGGGCCGAGTCGCTGAGCCCCCTCGGGGACATGAAGGTGAAGGGCGAGGCGGCGGCCAGCGGCGGGGCGCCGGCCGGGGCGGCGGGCCGCGCCAAGGGCGAGTCTCGCATCCGGCGGCCGATGAACGCCTTCATGGTGTGGGCGAAGGACGAGCGCAAGCGCCTGGCGCAGCAGAACCCCGACCTGCACAACGCCGAGCTGAGCAAGATGCTGGGTGAGTCGGCGCTGGGGCCCCCGGGCGGTGCGAATCGCGGGGCGCGGCCCCCCGGCTCCTTCCCCGGGACGTCGGCTCCCCTCCCGCGTCCCCTCTCCGTACTGTCCACACGGGTTCTCTGTCATCCGTGCCCGGGTGACCCGGGGGGGCGCGGGCTGCAACGACCCTGGGGCGGGGGGTGGCTTCCCCGCGCTTCCCGGGCGCGGCCGGGGTACCCCAGGAGCCACGCCAGGTCGGTCCTTCCGCTTCCCGACTCCTTCCCCGGGCAGGGGACGTTTGCAGTTCTTTGCGGGCGTGGGTGCGCGTGAGCTAGGACTCGCTTCCCGGAGGCAGGGATGCCCTCAGCGGGGCCGACGCCGCCCGGCCTCCCCAGGCGTTCGGCCTCCGGGGTCGCAGACTCTGCCTCCTCCGGATGCGGCGTGAGGGCCGCAGGTCGGGCCGCCCCCACGTAGGGGCCTCGGGGGGCGGGGGCGCAGAACGCCCGCCCGACGCCCCGTCGCCCCTTCGGCGCCCCCGCAGGCAAGTCGTGGAAGGCGCTGACCCTGGCCGAGAAGCGGCCCTTCGTGGAGGAGGCCGAGCGGCTGCGCGTGCAGCACATGCAGGACCACCCCAACTACAAGTACCGGCCCCGGCGGCGCAAGCAGGTGAAGCGGCTGAAGCGGGTGGAGGGCGGCTTCCTGCACGGCCTCGCCGACACGCCGGCGGCCGCGCTGGGCCCCGAGGGCGGCCGCGTGGCCGTGGACGGCCTGGGCCTGCCCTTCCCCGAGCAGGGCTTCCCCGCCGGGCCGCCGCTGCTGCCCCCGCACATGGGCGGCCACTACCGCGACTGCCAGGGACTGGGCGCGCCCCCGCTCGACGGCTACCCGCTGCCCACGCCGGACACGTCCCCGCTGGACGGCGTGGAGCCCGACCCGGCCTTCTTCGCCGCGCCGCTGCCCGGGGACTGCCCGGCCGCCGGCCCCTACAGCTACGCGCAGGCCGCGGACTACGCGGGGCCCCCCGAGCCGCCCGTGGGCCCCGTGCACTCGCGGCTCGGCCTGGAGCCGGCGGGCCCCGCGGCGCCCCCCAGCGCCCTGCAGCTGTACTACAACGCGATCGGCGCGCCGGCGGCGGGGGGCGCGCGCGGCTTCCCGCTGCAGCCCCAGCCGCACCCCGCCGGCCCCGGGCAGCCGTCGCCCCCTCCCGAGGCGCTGCCCTGCCGCGACGGCGCGGACCCCGGCCACCCCGCCGAGCT
The DNA here is from genome assembly GCA_017311185.1 of Proteles cristata cristata. Taxonomy (NCBI): domain Eukaryota; kingdom Metazoa; phylum Chordata; class Mammalia; order Carnivora; family Hyaenidae; genus Proteles; species Proteles cristata. Next base: position 63,301 of record JAESUZ010004128.1, on the reverse strand, counting down.
CCTCGGGGACGTGGACCGCACGGAATTTGAACAGTATCTACACTTCGTGTGCAAGCCCGAGATGGGCCTCCCCTACCAGGGACACGACCCCGGTGTGACCCTCCCAGACGGCCACGGGGCCATCTCCTCGGTGGTTTCCGACGCCAGCTCCGCGGTCTATTACTGCAACTACCCGGACGTGTGACGGTCCCCGGTGCGACCCGGCCTGCAGGCCAGCAGCACAGTGTTACACACACTTCCCGGAGGAGCGAAGGAAATCCTCGGCCTCACGTTGTTGTGTTTTGTTTTTTAGGTTGCCTAGGCATATAATTTATGGTAATTTATTTTGTTTGCCACTTGAACCGTTGGGGTGGGGGGGAGAAAAACGGTGAGGTTTGTTTTCAGATGTGTTCGGATACGCGCTTCCCAGAGTCACCTCGTCGAAGCCCCGTTGCCTGGTTCCAGCCCACCAGGTTTGAATACGTCCCCGAGTCACTTGCTCCGTTTTCTGAGAAGTTATTGATCAAAACCACTTTTGTCTTGGGTGTGTTTTTCAATCTTTAAAAAAAAAAAATAAAATCTGGAATCTTTTTTTTCACTCTGCGGGTCCCTCTGTCACAAAAGCCAGTTTTTGAGATGGATGTTAAGTACTGGCAGCATTGGAAACATGTTCATGATAATTTAATATGCAGCTGCGGCGAATCTCTCCTCTTATATTGGTAGAACTGAGTTTAAAGGCTAGAGACTTAGACAAGAGGAACGTTTGGCCTCTAAGGCTTTGGTTTTTGCAAGGACAAAAACCTGAAATGAGCCTGTGTCCTGCATTTCCGTGACTTTAGCTTCTAAAAAGTAATGGTTAATCTTAACACCGCAGGAATTTTAATTTTTAGTATATCGCTTTCACCAGAGGGGAGCATCCAAGTCATTTTGGTTTTCGAGTTGGCTCTTGAGACCTGCCCAAAGAGGTTTTTGGATTTTTCTTCGTCTACATTTTCCCAAGAGTTTGTACACTCCCTCAACCCTGAAATTGCCAGCCCTCACATGTCTGCGCCTTGGGAAGTAGTGTTGCTGGGTTAAAAAATAATTTGAAGGAGTCACAAGAAGGAGTCAAAAGAAAATGCACATTGTGACCTTAACTTTTTTTTTTTAATTTATTTTTTTTAAGAGCATGAGCAGGGGGAGGGGCAGAGCGAATCCCAAGCAGTTTCCCCCGCGGTTGGCGCCCAGCCCCCCAGGCCCGGCCCGATCCTACCAATCCCGAGATCCTGACCTGGGCCGAAATCAAGAGTGGGACGCTGGACCGACTGAGCAACCGAGGTGCCCCCCCACCCCACCCGGCTTGAAAGTTTATTTAGCATCATGACCTTAACTTGTAATGAAACTCCCTGTCTATAATTTTAATAGGATATTCTAGAAGCCGCATGCATGGTGCATAGCAGGTTCTAACACAGCAATTCCTTAACTTTGGAAACATCCAGGGAGGATTGTAGGTACCTTCCAAGTACCACTAAGCTACAGCCCTAGCCTGTCCCTGTCCTGCCCTTCTAGGGAAGAAACAGAGTCACAGGGCTGGAAAGTCAGGGGTGAGCCCCACTCCCTCCCCCCGTGCTGCGGCACTCTCTACAGTGGCCCCACTGGCTTTGCAGAGTGACACGTAGTGGGTGGATGCAGAGGACTCAAGGGGGCATTTCCTGCGCTGGGCAATTCGTCAATGCCATTTGTACCAGGTCTGAGCCTGATCGAGCCTGTGAGCTGCAGTGTGGCCCCCTCCCCTCCCCAGGGAGGAAAGTGGGCACTGCAGGCTAGTAATGTGATGAAAGACGGTGACACATGACCTTAAAACCTGTTTGTCCACTGTTTTTCCTTGTGCCAGGCTGTATCTGTGGGCACTGGAGGAACTTGCACGCTGCTGGTGAGAAACTAATTCTCCACGCTGGTAAACGCTATAGAGGAAAGGACGGGGTAGAATCGCTTAAAGCATTTATTTTGAACAGGGATAGCTAATCTAAGCAATTGGCTGGGTTCTTCTGAGAAATGGCAAGGGGTATGTTTACCAGAAAGGGCCCCTGGATGTTAGGAATGTTCAGGACAGAAAGCTTCAGCAAGGAAAGGGGAGTCTATTTTGTTAGGCACAACAGAGGATACGTTAAAGATTTGAAATTCTAGGGTGAAATTCTAGGGGTGCCTTACTTGGTGGAGCGTCCAACGTCTGCTCAGGTCATGATCACCCAGTTTGTAGCTCAAGCCCCATGTCGGGCTCTGTGCTGACAACTCGGAGCCTGGAGTCGGCTTCAGATTCTGTGTCTCCCTCTCTCTCTGCCCCTTCTCTGCTTGTACACTCTATCTCGTACATGTGCTCTCTCTCTCAAAAATTAAAAAAAAAAGACATTAAAAAATTGAAATTCTGAAGTTTCCTCCTGGGTTATATCTACCATCTAATCCAATCTATTTGCCTCTAGTACTTTACCCTTTTCCACATTCTTTATTCCTCTGACCCTAGACAGGTTCTGCTTCAAGTCTGAGTTCCTTCCCAGATGTCCCCAGTTCCTAGTAGATGAAGTGGGCCTCACTTGCTCGGATTCAAGGCCATGTCTCCAGTTGAAATCACACCAGGCATTTTAGCACATACGTGGCCCAAGGAGACTAAGTTGGACCTTTGGCTGCTACATCTCACAAAATTACAAAAGACAAATAGGGAAAAGAAGAAAGGAGAAAAGTAGAGTGGGGGGAGGGGGGAAAGAATGAAAAGTCCTGGAGCACCTGGGTGGCTCAGTTGGTTAAAACTGTGACTTTGGCTCAGGTCATGATCTTGTGATTTGTGAGTTCGAGCCCCACGTTGGGCTCTGTGCTGACAGCTCAGAGCTTGGAGCCTGCTTCCGATTCTGTGTGTGTATGTCTCTCTCTCTGCCCCTCCCCTGCTCGCATTCTGTCCCTCTCAAAAATAAATAAACATTAACAAAATTTTTTAAAGTCCTGTTAAGTTACATTCTTAACTATTTACCAGGTACAGGTGGAAAAATAACAAAAAAGGTTTAGGCAAGTCCAAGGCCTTTAACCCCAACAAAGAAAGTTCTCACAATAATTCTTGGGAGCAGAGGCAGGCAGCCCATTCCTTTTCTTCCCTCAGGAGACTCAGATGAAGTGGTCTCCGGTGCCAGCTATGGCTGCTTCTAGTACACGGGGCACCCGGGGCACTGCACTGAGCGTCCAACTCATGTTTGCAGCTCAGGTCTAGCTCCCAGGGCCGTGGGACCAAGCCCCATGTTGGGATCTGCGCTGAGTGTGGACCCTGCTTGGGCATCTCTCTCTCCCCCTGCCCCCTCCCCTGCTTGCACGTGCACATGCTCTCTCTCTGGGGAAAAAAAAAAAGAAAAGAAAAAAGTGTAGAAACAAATACATGAAAGGTTAAAGACACCTTGCTTCCCTCCCAACCCCCCCAACTGGGGAGGTATGTCAGGAGGTAAAAATGCAGGGTCATGCTCCTGGCACTGCAAGCATTCTTCGAGGTTTTGCTAATCTGAATTCACCCTAGATGATCGGCTGAGGAAAGCTAGGAAGCTCTTCCTCAGAAGCGAGCAGGTGCGCACGCACACACACATTTTAGACATAGTTTTAGGCAGTTCGTGAGCCCAGGCAACCCATCCAAGGTTTTGGGAATCTGAAGTCCTCAGATTTAAAAAGCGTGATGGTGATGTTTTGTTGGAAAGCATGGCCTCCAAACATCGAAGCAAAAAAAAAAAAAAAAGTTTCCTTTTATTTAAAAACACAAAGAGACGTGTCAAGAACTCCTTCATGCTACTGAGTTACTTGAGATATGTGAATCAAGGAACATGGGGAGCGGGCGGGTAGGGGGTAGGGGTATGTCTCTTTCTCAAAGTAGAAAAGAAACCCACGAGGCGCCGCCCACATGAATGGATGAGTTTGCCTTGGTGCATGGTGGTGGCGGTAGCGGGTCCCCAGGGTTGGCCTCCATGACCTTACCTTGGGTTTTATATCCTTGTATATAAACTGCTTGTATGACCTGGGTGGGACTCGACACTCTAACCCAACAGAACCCAGCAGAAGCGATGCAGTGTCAGCTGGAGGACCATCCCCTGTGATAGCCCAGCAGGCAGTCTCTTGTACTCCTGGGAGCTCTGACTACTGGGTAGTGCAGTTACCAGGGGGTGAGACCATTTGGAGAGACCGCTGGGGAGGAGAGGCCCTGTGACGACCCCTCCCCCCTCACCGGTCAACGTTAGCGAGCTCGGTCTTACTGGCCCTGGCCGCATCTGACTATGACTTAAGGGAGGCCAGAGGAACGAATGCCAGGAGGAGCTCCAGCAATCGACAGGTGGCAAAGACTTAGGAAAAATGGTTTTCGCGCACTACTGAGTTCTGGGTGAGATTCGTTGTGTAGCAAGAGACGATTCAAATAGATATTAGAGTTAAATAACCCTTTCTTATTGTTAACTACAGGAATGTGGACCCTGGTGGGAAAACCAAGAAAAGAGCATCAGGGCCTGTCAGAGACACCAGTATAGTTTTAATGTGAAGGACGGACTGTATGTAAAACTTGGACACCTCTGTGATCTCGCCCAAGGCATAGAACCTTCTTCCCTCAAGCGACTCAGTGAAGTGACCACAGGTGCGAGCTAGAAACTGGTCTGTAAAAAAATATTAAATTCGTCTCAGTTTTTGCGATTTAATTTTGGAAGCAAATACGTAAAGGATACCTTGCTTGCCTCGAATCCCCACTCCCCACCCCTGCCCGGCTCCTCCTTACTTCTAGGTACTTTAGAAGTATGTCAGGAGGTAGGAATCCAGCCCTTTTATGGGCTGGGATATCCTGACTTGATGCCAGCAGAGTCTACACACCTTTGAGAGACCCAGATAAAAAAAAGGAAGAGGGTCTTTTCTTTCTCACTGAGATGCTGACCACACCTCTATTAAGGCTACCAGGGTGGGTGTAGTAAATTACCAATAAGTTGTTACTTATTGAAGCAGCTAATAGATGCTATCACAACGAAGCTTTATCTTTCACTTATTCTTCTCTCAGAAGATTGTTGTACCTTTCATTGGAATCACACTGTAAAAGACATCATCAGCTTGTTCTTTACCAGCTTGCTGATATCAGAGAAGGCATCTACAAGCAAAAGGAATTCAGAACACACAGAAAGGGGGTGTCATGAGCCAAAATATATCATTTCTGTCTAACATTTTAAAAGGTCCCATTTCGTTTTGTTTTTAATACTCAGAATTGTATGTCATATAATTGATGTTCAACATTCCCTTTCTCCCCCATCTCCCCTTTGATTCGTTTTGAGAGTGCTGGACACGAAGAGAGATTTTACATCCATTATGCGAGTATGGATTTATTCTTCCTGGTTAACTTCCTTCTGTGTCCAGAATATTTATCTGAAGAAAAGTGGTATTGATGTCCCAACCCCACCCCATCTGGAGCAGGATGAGGAATGTTTGGGTCCTGTTCTTTCACATGATGAGCCGGTGGCAGACACTTTTTCAGGTCCTCTGGCCTGGGAACTAGCTACCTCTCTTCTTTAATTTTGATTATACCCCGGTCCCCACCTTCCCTCTAATGAGAAAGCTGCTGTTTGCACTGTTCCCCTTGCACAAATACGGAAACCTCACCAGCAGCTTTATTCAAGACTCTGGATATTAAAAATTCTTAATGCAGGATAAAGCAATATTTAAATAGTATTTCTTAGTGCAGTATAAAATTCCTTAGCACTCGTATACAGCAAGTGCTACATAAGTTGTTGCTCTGATTAAGAGTGATGTTCTTTAACTTACCTCTCTCTACAGCTCAGGTCCAAACAACAGTCTGGCTTAATAAAAAAGAAAAGCACTTTAAAAAATCTTATTCTTGCTGAAGACATTTTAGACTTTAACCAAATTCTGAAACATTTTTGCCAAAGTCAAATTCATAACAAATATTCCCCAAACCGCGGTTTCTCTAAAAGATGATTCGTGAAGTTATACTGAGCAGAAAGTAGCAGGAGAAATATTGCAGACAGACCCAGCTTTTTCCGGGATCGAGGTCCATGCTCGCTGGGAATCCGTGCCCTCCCTTGAACCTGATCTATTGTTAAGCAAGGAAAAGAAGAATTGTGGCCAGCTTGCGGTAGGCTGAGCAGTTTTCTGGTCTGTCTGAGCCTTCTGGCTACAAGGAGGGCTCTTAGGGTGGAGATTGTCTATTTTCACTTTGCATCACCTGACCAGGCACCTCGTAAGTGCTCAGAAAATTGCCTGTGGACATGTTAGTTAGTGTCTCGGCTTTCCACTGGGGATTTGTGAAGAGCTTGGGGTTCCTGCTTTGCCACTCCTCTAGTTGAAACTGTCACCCATAGTCCGAACCCCTTTCTCCTGAAAACTGTGCCAGAACATCAAATTTAAGGACACAAGAGAGTAAGATATTGGAGAGAGGAGCAGAGAACGGCTGGACACGGCCAGGAGAGGCAGTGTTCTAAAAGAAGACTGCGTTTTGAGTCAGAAGTTCGTTGGGGTTAACAACTTAGCTTTGTGAATTTGGAGAAGTCACGAATCTTTTTCTGCACTCCAGTCTGCTCATCTGAAAAACATACGGATAGCGATAAAAGCCCTCATTTCCTCCCCGGATTGTTGTAGGGACCAAGCGAGGTTGTGCTAAAAGGATTGTGTCTGTGCCCCAGAAAATGCCTCTCCTTCCTCTGCCCGTCTTTACTTTCTGATTTTGTGTATCTCTGTCTATCCCAGCAGATGAGGGGGACTTAATTTCATTATTCCATCGGAAAGGAGAAGACAATAGGAACTCGCCTCCCCTGGTGCTTTGGTTAGTGGATTGAGAATTTTACAGCCTTGTAGGACTGTCCATATTAGCTGGAAACAGACCATCTGTGTTTCACTTCGAACTTCCGGGCAGCTCAGTCTGTCTAATTATAAAATGAGAATAGAAGTAATCTTCACCTGAAGAACAACTTCATATAGAATGCCTCCATTCATACGAACTCCCATTCTGCATGAAAAGCTCAAGGTCTTTGTCAAGGGACAGGTAATTGGGACACACTGAATGCAATATCAGGGCTGCTAACATTCATCACGCATGCCAGCCTTCTTCCCACCAATCATAGTTTCTCAAATCCTGAATCGTATTTGCATGCTATTTTCTTTTTTAGGACTGAACAGAATCGGAATTATTGAAAGTGAATAAGCAGAGTGGAATGAGGAAGGACAGCAAATTGGGAAATAAATTCTCACTTCCAGCAATTCCAAGTCACACTGAAACTTGATACTCAAGCTTGTGAGTCGCTCAATCCTCAGAAGTTCTTTCCTCAGGGCTATGGTAGATGAGGCGAAGAGAAGAAAACTCTGACTACCTTGAAATGAATGAACAGCTTTATAGTGGTTCCCTAGGTAGGGGATTCTCCTGTTTATTTTAATAAATCTGGGTGGACACTTGAAAACATTAGTAGAGATTGCAGATGCAGACACACAGACCAAAAATATTAAACAGGAAATGGCTTAGTGAGATTTTAGGAGGGAGAAATAAGAAAAAAAATACAAGTCATAGTTTCAGTAAAGAGATTGTGGGTATAGAAAATGTCATTGTTTATTCATTTAAAAAATAATTTTAAGAATTTAAATGATGCACATGCTTACAAAAGAGAAACATTACGAATGGGCTAATAATATAAACAGAGTTGCAGGAAGCTTCCCTCCTTACCCAGCCCCAGTTCCGTGGTCAACCAATATTTTTGGGGTGGGGATGTCTTCGGCTTTAGGCATGGACGATAGATCTCTGTTCCTCTGGAGGTTAATGAATTAATATGCCTGAACAGCGAATTCTGTGTTTAGCCGTTTTAGACGTTGACTTCCTAATCTAGTAGCTAAGCATTTCCACTGAACGTAGTTATAACCTTATCCCTTCTATTGATTGCCACTGCCTGGTTATAGTGCTAGGATCACACATCACCTTTCTCTCCGTCCATCGCCAAGGCAGGAAGTCCTTCCTCCCCACTGTGAGAGGTAAGGGCTGTGTGGCTCCCCGCCCTCAGCGCCAGGCCTCTCTACTGAAAGGTGCGTGTGTGGTGGTCTTTCTCCCTTTTCCTTTCCTTTCCTTCCTGCCTGCCTTCCTCTGTCTCTTTGGTGGGGAGAGAGATGGAATACTGAGTCACGCGTTAGTCAGATGGAGAGTTATCCATTTTTTACAGCATTTCAATCCCTCCAGACAGTGGGCACCCCTTACCACCGTGGTTCTAATTTTAAGTCCACACACTTCCCACACCCGCTAGGGAAGAGAAGTAGCGTCTCTAAAGCTTCACGCCAAGGAAAACGCAGTCCTGTAGAGGGGCACCCCAAGCTCTGCGGCCCGGTTTCCACCCCCACCCCCCGCCGCTGGCCCCTCCAGGTGCCGGCGAGGCCGCGGCTTCCCTCCTGCGCCCGCGGCCCGGAGCAGAGGAGGCGCTGAAGCCGGGGCGCCGCGCTGCCCCCCGAGGAATCGGCGCTCCGCCTGCCACCACCTCGGGGCCACATTTTACCAAGACTTTGCAACGGCTTTAATTGAGAAAGTCAAAGATCTTAGGTTTGGGTTTTAAAAACAACGCACAGATCCGGGAGTGCGGGTGGAGGAGAGCACCGCCGGCGAGGCCACCCGGCAGTGGGGTCCGGAGGCCTGGGCGTCGTGCGCCGCGCTCGCTTCCCGGCGCTTCGAGACCTTCGCTTTGTGGCCCGGCGCCCGCCCAGCGCGGGCACCTGCGGCCTGAAGCGGCTCCGGGTCCAGGGCGGGAACCAGGGCTGCCTTTTGTGCTGCTGCAGGAGAAGCGTGGAGGCTTCCGAAGGTCATCGGGACGGGACGTCCGGGCCCGACTTTCAGGGGAGGGGCTGTGGGTCCCGGCGCGGGTCAAGTTCACCCGGTGTCCGCGCCGCGCGGTGCCGCGCGAGCCGAGCGGGCGGCCGCGGTTCTCCGTGCGCTTCGCTCGCGCAGGAAGGGCCGGTGGCCCCCGGCGCCCGCGGCGCGGTGGGCCGGCCCTGGGCAGGAGCGGCGACGGCCGGCCGGGCCGGGAGACCCGAGCCGCCCCCGGGCCACTCCGCCCCGCGCCCCCTCCCCTCCCGGGCGGACCCCGCGGAGGGTGGCGGCGCGCGGAGCTGCGATGGCCGCCAGAGCCAGCCCCGCAGCGCCCTGCCCGCCGGGTCGGCCAGGTCGGGCACCTGCCCCCCGGCCGAGTGGCCGACCCCCTCGGGGCAGGAAGGTGCCGGCCGGGGCGGCGGGGCCGAGCGGGGATGGCACGACCGAGCGCCCTCAGCTCGCGCCGGGACCGACCCCGCGGGCCGCTCGGACCGGGGGACACAGCGGGGGGCGAGGGCGACGGCGCCTGGGAAGGGCGAGGGGTCGGGCTTCTGCGGGGGAGCTCCGGGGAAACCCGGGGCCGCGCGTCAGTGGCCGTAAAGGGACCGTTCCCTCCGGGGAGCAAGGGGCCAGCAGGTGCGTGACTGTCCTGGAGGCGGGAGACGCGACGTTAAAACGAGCGTCCAGAGCAGACGCAACCGCCGCCGGGTATACATGTGAACGCGCAGATGCTGCGCCTGGGGACAGGGTTCACGGCGCCCTCCGACCAGGAAGGCTCTCCGAACAAGGAAACTCGAAGGCTCGTACAAGGAGCCGCTTCCTTCTTCATTCTCAGGTAAGAAACGGAGAGATTAGTACAAACACAGCTGCTGCTCGCGGGCCGGAGCTGGACGTGCGCCGAGCTGAGAATTTCACGCGGGACAAGCTGCGTCCTGGGCCCTTTTCTGTCTTCTTTTCTCCCTTTTTCTTTAGAGGCCGAAGTCTGTGTTCGAAAAGCCGGAGCCGGTGTCGTCTAGCCGTGAAGACTTCCAGCTCATTCTGCTTTCCGCCTTTTGAAGTTGAGGGAGCGTTTGTTTTTCTTTTTTTTTTTTTTTTAACACAAGGGGACACCATGGCCGGACTTGATTTTCATCCTACTAATGTAAAAATAATCGTCTTCCGCGTAAACAGCGTTGTTAAAAAACGTATTTTCCTCTTTGTATCCCCGCGCCCGAGCGAGCTGCGGTGATTTCTCTCGGACACGTTTTGTCCGCGTCTACAGCCACCCAGACGCGCCGCACCGTCCCTCCGCTCCCCTAACGGGGTCACATTGCGCAGTGTCGCCCCCGCAGCGCTGGAACGCGAGCCTCCACTTACCCCCGAGCCGGGCCAGGCGCCCCGACCTGCCTAGTGCAGCCGGGCTCGTATCCTGACTCGATCCTCTCCGTGCAGCTGACGAGTCCGAAGGCCCCCGGTCGCTCCTGCAAACACCGTGCGCGCGAGCCGACCACACGCAGGCCGCCTGCGCGCAGGGGCGCGGGCTCGGTTCCTCCTGCGCCATCGCCGCCGAGCGAGGGGTGGACGGTCCCAGGCGGCTCTCGGGTCCGCACGCCGGCCCCCGAGGACCCCCGCTTTTCGGGCTTCCCTTGGGCCGCAGAGATGTCCGCACCCCGAGACTTCGGAAGCACGTCTACCCCCACCGGAGGCTGACTTGAGCCGAGGAGAGCGGCCTTCCTGGAGGCGGCGGCGCGGCGCTTGCAGTACCCGCCTGGTGACCGGAACTGGCTTCCCCTGGCGGCCGCGCAGTCGAGTACCTGACCTTCCCCCCCCCCCACGCTCCCCACCGGCTGCCCCGAGCAGGGCATCCCCGAGGCCCCCACACGTGGGCAGCCGCTAGCCGGAGGGCAGGGACTGGGCGCGCTCCCAGCCAACGGCCGCGCCCGCGGGACACGTCGCTGCGGGACGATGTGGAGCAGGACCCGGCCCTCCGCGCCGTGGGGCCGTCCGGCGACCCCCACAGCCTTCCGACTCCGCGGGGCCCCGGAGCCACCCGCCGGCCACAGGCACCGCGGCTCGGCCCCCCAAGGCCCGGGCCTCCGGGTGCTGCGCAGCGCCCCCTCGCGTCGCGCGCGCGTCCTGCGGGACCGCACCAGCCCCCCGGCCTCGTCCCCACCGCCCCCGCCCTGGCAGCTCGTTGCCAGTCCCTGGGGTGTCGCGGCCGCTGTCACAATACACGAAACTTTCCTGCCTTTCTCACGATCAACATCCGAGTAAGAACAACGCTTGCGTCTCAAGGGAGATGCAAAAAATGTGCTCGGCTTAACGTATATGAAATCCATCTTTCCCCATTTTCTATATAGGCACTTAATTTCACACTAACACCTGATTTAAGAAACCGATAAGGGTTTTGCAATAGTCATTATTTTTATAAAATAATAACATTTTTTTTATAAAGTGGAAAATTAATGAGCCCTAACAGAAAACACTTTTGTTTCCTGCTAAAGTTATCTCCTCCCATCGAGTGGTAAGCTTGTAGTGAACATTTATTGTGGATTGTCTACAGTTCAAACTGTTGTTTCTCAAGTTCTTTGTTATTGACATCTTTGTAAATTTGGAGATAGAGCTCTAAAAATATTCTATGTCTACGCAGATGTTATATTCTTTTGCAAAATTAAATATGATGTGCCTCCATCAGTCAGGGTCCCGCAGGGAACAGTTGCTATACTCAAAATGGATGAATGAAGGAACATCCAGGAACCAACAGACGGCCTGTATAAGGGAATCTGTACAGGGACTGGAACCACCCTAAATTTTGTGGTAGTTCAGAGAATGGTCCAGTCATGGCTGGGAATGGGCTTGACTGAATAAAATTGACCGCCACACTTTGTGAGATGTAAGAGATTGGAGGAAGGGATCTTAGCAGCTGTTCTCAGCCTCAAAAAATTTGCTCATGAGGAGGCCACTGACTGCGGGATGCGAATAATGCCACTGGGGTGGGAGGCAGAACCTGGATTCCAGGTGACAGTAGCTGAGCCCGGGAATCCGGGCTCCCGGACAGGGAGCCTTACGTCTGAATTCCTCAGTTATGCGAGCAAATGCAAGTCGTTTTCCTGTTTAAACCACTGAGAATTGGTTTTCTTCTCACTTGAAACACAGGGATTCATAACACACAACCAGGGATAGAGCAGGCTGCAGATGTGATTGCTGATTCCTTTGGTTATTGTGGGGAAAAGACCAAATGTCGGGTGTCCTTGGACGGGCAGCTTTTGCCTTGTCTGGGATATTGTTAGAAATGCTGCATTTCAGGTCCCCTCGGGGGCGCTTGCACATCAGATTCGGGTCTAGGGCAGTGTTTCTCAAGCTTGAATGTGCATTGCATGTGTATCATCTGGGGATCTTGCTAAAATGCAAATCCGGACTGAGTAGGGACGGGATTCTGCATTTCTACCAATCTCCTGGACGAGGCGGGCAGACTCCACTTTGAGTGCCAGACCCCAGATCCCTTATCCATGCTGACTTCTCAGGGATTCTTTTTCACTTTTTATTTTACTTGAAAGAGAGAGAGAGAGAGAAAGCGCGCATGCATGTGTGTGAGTGGGGGAGGGGCAGAAGGAAAGAGAGAGAGAGAGTCTTCAGCAGGCTCCATGCTCAGCCCTGAGTCAGACTTGGGGCTCGATCCCACCACTGTGAGATCACGACCTGAGCGGAAATCAAGCGTCAGACACTCAACTACCTGAGCCACTCAGGCGCCCTCTTAGGGAGTGTTCTTGACCACCGACCCCCCCCTCCGCCCCAAATTGCCAAGTTCAGGAACTAACACCATGTCATTTTAGAAAAGCCACTAGAGTAAACAATTTGGGGTCGTTTTTCCCGCCAGCCATGTGCGCTCTGCTGGATCCGTCCACACAGCCTGCCCTTCCAGCCCACTGAGGTTCTCCTGCTTTTCTCCAAAGTCCTGTAAGTGTTCAAGTTAGAAGCGCAGGTGTGACAGCCCAGGGACATCATGGTGCTCGTTGAGAGGAGAAACTTGGAGACAAACAGTGAGTATTTTGTCCCTCCAAACCCGGTGGACTTGAGCTGGCACATCCTGTGTTGGAGCCCGGAAGTGGGTAGAGGGAGGGGGGAGAGCCCATCCCCCACCCCATGCTCATGGCCACTGATCTGCCCCAACTTCTTACTGTTCGTTTCTTGTCTGCTTGTCCCTCTTACTGGATTACAGTCAGGCACGTGCTGTAACACAGAATAGAATTCGATGCCTGCTAAGTCTTTGGAGTCTCACTACCTTCCAGAAAGCGGGGATTCTCAAAGCAAGCTTCGTACTGCAAAGTGGTCTTCAAAAACGAAAGCCCTGGCCTCCTCCTAAGAGATTCTGACTTCAGGGGTTTGGCCTGCACTCAGGACGTTTCAGAATTTAAAATCTCTTGAGGGGAGTCTATCTACAGGCATTAAGTATATGAACACATTGATACCACAGACCTATCTGAGAGGTCAGTTGTTCATATTTTTATTTCTTCAAATGTTTATGGAACAGCTCGTTTATGCCAGATGCTATATTGCCCCGTTCTCAAGGAGCTGAAGGTTTTACACGAGGGACAGGCATGTAGATAAATAACCACTGATGCGGGCTCAGTGCAATGAAGTAGAATACAAAAAAGTATTGTTCCGACAGAAAGCAGAGAGATGGATTCTTTGTGACGGGCATGGGAGAAAGATAATAATGGCTGACACGTATTGAGCACTAACTATGGATCAAGAAGTCCCGAGGCCTTGAAGGAGGAGAGAGCCCAGTGGGGAAGGTGGGTGGGGGATGGGGAAGTACCTCTGAGTCCAGGTTGAGGGAGATGGGGGTGAGAGGGTGAGGAAACTAAAGGAGATTACTTCTGTTTTCTTTGTAAAATCAAGTTGAATCATGGTCCAAGAAAATGGGGAGTGTGGAGGGGTGCTGTCTGGGATCTGAGTGGCTCCAGCCCTGAACGTCCCCCACGAACTGTGGAAGGTCCTCGGGGCGCCGTGGAAGGTTCTCGTGCACAGTGGATGGTCCTCGGGGCGCCGTGGAAGGTTCTCGTGCACAGTGGAAGGTCCTCGGGGTGCTGTGGAAGGTTCTCGTGCGCAGTGGAAGGTCCTCGGTGTGCTGTGGAAGGTTCTCGTGCACAGTGGAAGGCCCTCAGGGCCCTGTGGAAGGACCTCATGTCACTGTAGAAGGTTCTTGTGCATAGTGGAAGGTCCTCGGAGTGCTGTGGAAGGTTCTCGTGCACAGTGGAAGGTCCTCGGGGTGCCGTGGAAGGTTCTCGTGCACAGTGGAAGGCCCTCAGGGCCCTGTGGAAGGCCCTCATGTCACCGTAGAAGGTTCTTGGTACATGCTGGAAGGTTCTCATGCACAGTGGAAGGTCCTCGGGGCCCCGTGAAAGGTCTGGGGGAAAAGTGGAATTCATAGTTTGGTTCCCATCTTTGAGGTGGCATGCTCAGCAGCTCCAGGGTAGAAATAGAGAGATGGGACTGTGGGATTCCTCCAAAACTGGGCTTTTAGGAGCAGTGGAAAGACAGACAAGGAGGCCAGGGAGCTTTGGTGAGGTTTCGGCTCAAGAGTTGAATGGAGATGAATCTGGAGGAAATAAGTTCTGGAGAGTGTTAGGCTTGGAAAAAAGGGAGGGGGAAACCATACTGACAGGAGAGTGTATCAGAGGGGCTTGCAGAGATGATGCGGGTCAGGGTGCTGATACTGTGTCAGGTGTGCCTGGGGTGGGGCCGCTGAAGGGGTTGAAGGTGAAGATGACTGGAGTTGTGTAGCCAGGGACGTGGGACGGGTCCCCCAGGGGGCACAGGAAACCCCCAGTGGGAGGAGAGGAGGGGAGGAAGACCGAGATCTTCTCTGCGCAGACTTCGGGAGACACCCCACCAGTGGGAGGATTTAATCAAGCCGTTCAGGATATAAAGGAGGGGGAGTTAGACCCGAAGGCAAGGGACACGCCATTGAAATGCAAGATGGAGCAACAGTGATACCGGAAAATCCCACTCAGATTGGAAAATACGGAGGAGGAGGTGGCAGAAATTCCTGGTGGTGAAAGAAAGTTTTGTACATCGTTCTGGAAACTGGGAGGTAGGTTGTTTTTAGTTTAGGGTAAAAGACCTGGAGTTCAGAAATTTTGCTGGTAGCAATGGCAGCTCAAGGCCAAGCAGGCGAGCAGGACTTATCAACTTGGTAATGAATGGCAGAGTGTACAGATAAGTGTCGCTAGCAAGTCCCCCTTCTGAGAATTTCCTGTTTGCATTAAGTGCAAAAATCATTCTTTTTGTTTGCTTATTTTTTTTTTACTGTTTATTTATTCTTGAGAGAGAGTGTGTGTGTGAGGAGAGGAGGGGCAGAGAGAGGAGACACGGAATCCAAAGAAGGCTCCAGGCTCCGAGCTGTCAGCACAGAACCCGACGTGGAGCTCGAACCCACAAATCGTGAGATCATGACCTGAGCTGAAGTGGGATGCATCACCGACTGAGCCCCCAAGGCGCCCCTAAAAATCATTCTTAAAAAAATTTCCCCCTTCATTTACCTCCATATTGATACCTTGAGGCAAAGCCCCAGTCAGCGGGCGTTAGTTACGGTTCATCTGGGCCTGGAAGTGTGCTTGACATCTCACACTTGACCTTCACCCACCCCTCCCCCAGATCCTAGGGAGCTCCTTTTATCCTAATACTGAACAATACTGACTAGACTTCTTTCTTTCTTTAATATTTATTTATGTATTTATGTATTTATTTAAATGCTTGGTGAAGGAAGTTTTTCTTTTTCTTCTTTTTTTTTTTTGAATGTTTATTATTTTAGAGAGAGAGAGAGCATGCACAAGCAGGGGAAGAGCAGAGAGAGGGGGACAGAGGATCCAAAGTGGGCTCCACGCTAACAACAGCCAGCCCCATGTGGGCTTTGAACTCACAAACTGTGAGATCAAGACCTGAGCTGAAGTCAGACGCTCGACGAACTGAGCCACCCAGGTGCTCCTATTTATTTATTTTGAGAGAAAGAGAGACAGAGCGAGTGAAAGAGGGGCAAAGAGAATCCCAGGCAGGCTCTGCCCTCTCAACACAGACCTGGACACAGGGCTTGAATTCTCAAACTGTGAGATCATGACCTGGGCCAAAATCAAGAGTCCGAGGCTTAGCTGACTGACCACTGGGGAACCCCGAGGCATCTTATCCAACAGGCAGCAGGAAACACCTTATGTCAAGAGGGGCTCTGGATGGCATCAGGCACTGGCGTACATAACTGCAACTCCACAAGATGGCTGGCTTCCTCAGAATTTCCCTTTAGGGGAGGAAAGCTGGTCATGGACATGGAAACTTGGGTGTGAGATTTCTCCCAGAATTCTCCTCCCTCAGAGAAGTTTATCTCCAAAACTAGAGCTATGGAGACCCCGTAAGATGTGTCCCTATGGAGAGAGACAGGCTCCCAAGGACCTTCAAGACAGAAGCCATGCTCCTACCAACCCACACCCTCTTGAAGGGTGTAGGTTGAGTGGAGGCGAGTCTGCTCTCACTTAGGCGTTCATAACCGATGGTGGAGACGTCCATGTTCACAACGGAAGGGAGGCCTTCCTCTCCCAAGTGGGCCCTACATCCTGTTCCACTGACACCACTTGGAAGAATAAAAAAAAGGTGAAGACAGAGTTCCCAGCTTTTCCACAGCTGTTCTCTGGGCTGTAGCACTGGGTCTGTTGTGGACCCTAAGACTAGCTAGGGGCAGGGGGCTCCTTCCCTGGTGGGGGAATCTCTAGGCTCAGCTATATATAGTGAGGTCCCGCACACCCTCTCTCATTACTCATTTAGTTTGGCCCGGGTTTAAAGCATGAACAATCTCTTCCAGGCACTCCCTGTACTCACTTCCCTCTGACCAGAGGGCCCCTCCTCTCGTCTGACCCGTGGGGGTCAACATCCTTTCTAGCTGATCCGCCCCACTTCCTCCCTCAGGCTGAGGTCGAAGCTGTTTTTGAGCTTCAGGGGTTCCTGGAGAAGTGTTTCCTCTGCCCGCCCCTGCAATATCACATCAAACGTACTGGCTTCGGGGTCTTGGGTTATTGGAGACGTGAAAGCAGAAGGAACAGTGTGAACCATGGGAAGAAACACTCCCCGAGGGGATGGGATGTGAAAAATTCATTTCTGAAGGTGGGCTAAAGGGGGCCATGGAAAGTAGAGAAAGACACAGAATTAGTCCTCTGGATCCAGTGGAGACCAGTCCGAGGGGGTTCAGAGAAAATTTCTGAGGGGCTCAAAGTTTAAGCCACTTACTGGGGTGGGCAGGGCGAGGGTCCCGCAGGCAGATAGACCCGGGTGTACATTCCAGAGACACCACTAGCCCACTTACTGGCTCTGAGACATTGTCACCCAGCCACTCGGAAAGCCTGTTTTCTCAGCTGGGAAATGTGGATTATAAGAACTACCTGCATGGTCCTTGCCAGGACCGGTCATATTTGTGCAGTGCCTCGCTGAGTGATACAGTATGAGGGGGTTCTCTGTGTTCCTCTGACCTGGGATTTCCATGGATGGGCAAGAAGGGGAGACTTCGGCCCACCAACCCAGCTCTGTACCTAACAGTGCAGCCTGAGCCTGTAGTCAGTTTATTTTAATATTTATTTATTTTTAGGAGAGCACAAGCAGGGGAGGGACAGAGAGAGGGGGACAGAGGTTCGGAAGCCAGCTTTGTGCAGACAGCAGCCAGCCTGACATGGGGCTGGAACTCACCAATGGTGAGATCATGACCTGAGCCGAAGTCCAGACGCTCAACTGACTGAGCCATCCAGGCACCCATAGAGTAATCAGTTTATTGACCAGTCTTCATTCACTGGAACGAAACGTGAATTGGTTTTGTATTTCCAGGGATGGCCTTAACTATGCTCTCCTAAATCTCCCTGTCTTGCCCTTTAATGAACTCTTGGGGAGTTTATTACTTTCTGATTACTTTTAGTAGCTCATTTGAAATATTTTGAAAACTAAGAATGTAAAAAGTCAATTCACTATAAAGCCTCCATCTTAGTTCAGATCTTATCCCTTCCATTCTCCCTGAAAGCTTAAGCAGGGTCTCTATCTACTAGTCCAGGAGGAGGAGGGAGAGCCCCTCCCCCCTCCCTCTTTAAGGACAGCTCCTGCTGTGTGTGGAGGGGTGGGGGTGGGGGTGGGGGTGTGGAGGAAGGACCAGGAGAGGCTCAGATATCTTTTTACTTACCTGGCCGTTGTTCTTGACCCCTTTGGTGTTTCTCTGGAAATCACTTACTACTTTCAAAGCTTCTGTGTGACAGGGTCTGGCTCTCTCAGGGGCCACATGTCAATGCCTCAGTGTCTCCTTCCTTGAGTGGGGGATGGATTGTGTTGGACCCATCCACAACAGCTTCTTTCAATCCTTGCCCTGGGCCACACACAGGCTCTGTGCTAAGGAGTCCACATCTCACGTCAGCTTTGTTTGTAGAGGATCAAGATGGCGGAGGCCGGACCTCCATGTATGGTGTCCATTTGGCTCCGGGGAAATTCATGCATCCACAGGGGTGGTGAGTCTACCCTGGAATTCTCTTCCTCTCTGTTTAGGTGGGATCTTCTGATTCTAAGCCAGATGTCAAACCCAGGCCCAGAATTCAACTCTCTTTTATTGCACCCTAGCAACCTCTGCCTTCTCCATGCCCCCCACAATGTATTTTGCTTAAAACGATTTATTTTTTAATATGTAAGACATTCAAAATTACATAATATAATGAGATACATCAGATAACAGATACTTATTTACCACAACTCATCATAAGACACAAAACACGGCAGCAAGTCCCACTTCATGAGTCCTTGTCAAGCCTGTGTCTGGGTGACAGTGGATGTCCCTTTGTCTGGTTTAAAAATGATGGGACTCCTGGGCACCTGAGCAGCTCATCTGGTTAGGTGTCTGACTCTTGATATCGGCTCAGGTTGTGATCTTGAGGTCGTGGGATGGAACCCCACATCAGGCTCTGCTCTGAGTGTGGAGCCTGCCTGGGGTTCCCTCTGTGCCTCTCCCTCTGCCCTTCCCCTTCTCATGTGTGCATCTACCTCTCTCTCTAAGTAAATAAATAAGCATTAAAAAAAATAAAAATAGTTGGAATTCACATAGGAATTCTGGTGCCTATTTGTACCTCACTGTTAGAAAAATTTATATTTTAATGATGCATTTCGATCCAATATTGCCTGAATTGATCTACAGAGTCAGGGCAATAGCTATGAGAATTCCAAGTCTTTCTTGCAGAAGTGAACAAGTTGATCCTAATGCTCATGCGGAGACACCAGCATTCCTGGTCTTTTTATCATTTTTTTACATTCTTGATAAATTTGGGAAATTTCAGTTGCTATTTATTCAAGTATTTTTTCAACCTCATCTTTCTTTCTGGGACTCTGATTATGTGAATGTTAGTCTTAAGTTATAGTCCCACAGACCTCTGAGACTGTTCATTTTATTTTTTAGTTTATTTTCTCTCTGTTGTTCAAATTGAGTAATTTTCTTTCCTTCTTTCTTTTCTTTCTTTCTTTCTTTCTTTCTTTCTTTCTTTCTTTCTTTCTTTCTTTCTTTCTTTCTTTCTTTCTTTCTTTCTTTCTTTCTTTCTTTCTTCCTTCCTTCCTTCCTTCCTTTCTTTTTCTTTCTTTCTTTCTTTCTTTCTTTCTTTCTTTCTTTCTTTCTTTCTTTCTTTTCTTCTTTCTCTTCTTTTTCTTCTTTTCTTCTTTCTTCCTTTCTTCCTTCTCCTTCTCCTCCTCCTCCTCCTCCTCCTCCTCCTCCCTCCTCCTCCCTCCTCCTCCCTTCCTTCCTTTCATTTTTGAGAGAAAGGGTAGGAAGGGGGCAGAGGGAGAGGGTGAAAGAGAACTGTAAGCAGGCTCCATGCCCAGCACAGAGCCTAATGCAGGGCTCTATCTCACAACTGTGAGATCATGAACTGAGTCAAAATGCAAGTTGGACACGTAACTGACTGACCACCTGTGGGGAGCATCCCAAAATTAGGTAATTTCTATTTTTCTGTTTTCCAGTCACTGATTCTTCCTTTCCATCCTGATGTTGACCTTTGTTTTGCTTTTTATTGTTATCGTATTTCCTAGCAAAACCTATTGAATTTGTTTTATTATTATATTTGGTTCTTTCTTTCTTGCTTTCTTCTTTCTTTCTTCTTTTTTAAAGTTTATTTATTTTGAGAGAGAGAGTGTGAGCAGGGGAGGGGCAGAGAGAGAGGGAGAGAAAGGGAATCCCAAGCACTGTCAGCACAGAGCCTGATGTGGGGCTCGAACTCACGAACTGTGAGAGGATGACCTGACCTGAAAGTGAGAGTCAGATGTTTAACCGACTGAGCCACCCAGGCATCCCTGTATCTTTTTATTTCATTAATGCAACATTTTACTCATTTTCTGAGGCTTTGTATCTTTTCATTTGTTTCAAGCATGTTTAATATTACTGAAGTATTTGTGTCATGACTGTTTCAAGATCTTGGTCAGAGGACTCTCGTATCTGTGTCCCTCGGTGTTGGAGGGGGGAATTGAGAAGATGTGACTGCCAATTTGCCCGTGAGCTACACCAGGGCAGTGTGATGTTTATTGAGAACCTTCTGTTTTAGCTAGGCTTCTTTGCTACTGCTCAGGGAGAAGAAAAAGGAAGCCCTCTCATTAGTGCCTAGTGAACTTAGAAATCCAAGGTCTCCATTGGGCTTGACACTGAGTGGGAGACCTATTGCTGCCGATGGGGGCTGAGAGTTCTGGCTGTCTGTGTGGACCCCACTGACACCTTTGTGGGGGAAACTGTCTTATTTCCACTGGGCCGTTGTGGAAGTCCTGATTCCCCAGTAGGTGTCCCCTCACGCCACTCGGGTGGGAGACGGATGCCTTGTTACTACTGAGTAGGGGCGGAAGCGTGTCCAGTCCAACTTTCTTTCTTGTTTAAAAAACGTTTTGGGTATTTATTTATTTATTTTTCTATCTATGTATCTATGTATCTATTTATTTATTTATTTTTAAGTAATCTCTAAGCGGGGCTCGAACCTATGACCCGGAGACCAAGAGTTGCATGCTCCACCGACTAAGCCAACCAGGTGCCCCTGTCCACCCAAACTTTCTGCAGGTGGAAGTCACTTGTCCAGATTTATTTTATTGTTTGCCATATGAACGTCTTTTTGAGTGCTTGGTTTGTTTTTTTTATACAATGATCTAACTTACACAGTAATGATGATAATAAAAATAATAAGTAACACTAATACCTTTCTTTCTATATGCAAAGACACATATTTAGTCCCAGTATCAACTCCATTGTGTAGCTCCTATATTATAGAGGCACACAGAGAGGGACAGAGAAGTTACACATTTATCCAGGACCTCACAGCTGAACAGCGGAGCTGGGATTCAAACTCAGGCAGTTTGGCTCTGGAATCCATGTGTTTTTTGTTTTCCATTGAGCCCCTAGCACTCAGCATAATGCCTGACATGTAGCAAGTGCTCTGTAGCTATTTGCTGCATGGATTAGTTGCGACACCAATGTAGGAAATGTTATTCTGTTCCTTGGATTCCATTTTCTCCCTGCGCTCATCACATCTCATGCCCCGATGTCTCGTTTTCCTTCCTACTCTAATATGTTTGCATCATTTCCATGATGCTTCTTTTTGTCTTATTCAAGCTTAGGTGACTTTTCCCGGTCATACTGTTTATTTTGATATATAGTGAGTGCTTTTTTTCATAATTCTTTTCCAACATTTGTAAAGCCTGTTTACCTTCCCTGTGAGCACCTCGTGGCGGGTGAATACTTCATGTTTATCTTTATTTATGGAGTTTGGGGTCCTCCAAATACACAGAGTAAAGAAGAGAGTTCAGCTGAACTCTGTGTGGTTTGTCTTAAGATGGATTTACTGTAACTGGTTACAGGGATTTCCTCCCCCTGTAGAGGGAAACTACTCACTTCACATCATTTCCTAGCCCAGCATGAAGCTCGAAGCATGCATTTCCATCAGAGAAAGTTGAGCTCTGTTGTTTACTTCTTCAGTTTTGCCCAAGACTTCCTATGAGCAATTTTGACTATTCTCGACTACTCGACTCCCATGGTTTAAAGTATAATAGATCCAAACGGATACAGCAAGCTGCCTATCTGATATCTCAACACAGATGTTTCATTTTCTCTATACCAATAACTAATTGCTCTGGCTTCATTTATTTGGATAGTCCTCCCTTTTTTCATTTCTCCTTTGTTACGCAGCACTTTTAACATGTAAATTTTTTTAAAATTTATTTTTTTTATTATTATTTTTTACAAATAGTTTATTGTCAGATTAGTTTCCACATAACACTCAGTGCCCATCCCCATAAGTGCCCTCCTCCATGCCCATCCCTCCTCCCCTCCACATCCATCAGTCCTCAGTTTTTGTCAGCATTCAAGAGTCTCTCATGGTTTGCTTCTCTCCCTTTCCCCCACCATTTCCCCTCTTCTTCTCCCCCTTGTTCCTCCATCAAGTTCCTCCTAATCCTCCTATACGTGCAAACATATGATATTTGTCCTTCTCTGCCTGACTTATTTCACTCAGCATAACACCCTCAAGGTCCATCCATGTTGCTACACATGGCCAGATTTCATTGTTTCTCATTGCCATGTAGTATTCCATGGTATAGATAAACCACATCTTCTGGATCCATTCGTCCGTTGATGGACACTTAGGCTCTTTCCATGTTTTAGCTATTGTGGAGAGTGCTGCTATGAACATTGGGGTACATGAGCCCCTATGCATCAGCATTTCTGTATCCCTTGGGTAAATTCTTAGCAGTGCTATTGCTGGGTCCTAGGGGAGTTCTATTGTGAGTTTCCTGAGGAACCTCCACACTGTTTTCCAGAGGGGCTGTACCAGTTTACATTCCCACCAACAGTGTAGGAGGGTGCCCGTTTCTCCACATCCTCGCCAGCATCTAGAGTTCTCTGATTTGCTCATTTTAGCCACTCTGACTGGCGTGAGGTGGTATCTCAGTGTGGTTTTGATTTGTATTTCCCTGATGAGGAGGGATGCTGAGCATCGTTTCATGTGTCTGTTGGCCATCTGGATGTCCTCTTTGGAAAGGTGTCTGTTCATATCTTCTGCCCATTTCTTCACTGGGTTGTTTGTTTTTCGGGTGTGGAGTTTGGTGAGTTCCTTATAGATTCTGGATATTAACCGTTTATCTGATATGTCATTTGTAACTATCTTTTCCCATTCCGTTGGTTGTCTATTAGTTTTGTGGGTTGTTTCCTTGGCTGTGCAGAAGCTTTGAATCTTGATGAGGTCCCAATCATTTATTTTTGCTCTTCATTCCCTTGCTTTTGAGGATGTGTCCAGTAAGAAGTTGCTGCGGTGGAGGTCAAGGAGGTTGTTTCCTGCTTTCTCCTCTAGGGTGTTGATAGTTTCCTGTCTCACGTTCAGATCCTTTATCCATTTTGAGTTTATTTTTGTGCATTAACATGTAAATTTTTTGTTAGTATTTTTTGTTTGTTAGCCTTTTCCGTTTCTATTTTTTCCATTAACCCATTTGTCTATTTTTGCACTGCTATCACATGGTTCTAATTAGTCTTCTTTTACAGGATTGCTTGAATTCTGGTGGACAATTTCCTCCCTCTCGTTCGTTTTTAAAACCGTGTTGGCTATTTTTGTCCCCTTCACATCCCACATGAATTTCAGGATTGGTGTGTCTAACTTCAAGCAAGACCTGTTGAGATCAAATTGTTTTCAGCTTTATTAAGATATAGATTTATATATCACAAATGCATCCACTTTACATTTACGGTGTGAAGAGTTTCGACAGGTATATGCATCCACATCCCCACCACCTGTCAATGCGTCATCCCAAGAGATTCCTGGTACCCCTTTCAGTTCCTTCCCTATGTTGGGCCCAGACAACCACTGATCTGACTCTATGTCAGGTAGATTGAGTTTACTGTTGTCTGGAGGTTTATACGTGCAGCATCACGTTAAATTGACTATTTAAAGTTGGCTTCTTAGCTCCACATAATGGTTTTGAGATTCGTCTGTGCTGTATATGTTGGCGATTTTCATTTATTGCCGAGTAGTTAGTATTCCGTTGTACAGATATAACGCAGTTGTTTTAAACTACTTATCAGTTGATAGATATTGGATTTTTTTTTACAGATTTGGCTGTCATGAAGAGACCTCAGACTCATTAATTCATAATCGTTATGTAAATATATGCTTTTGTCTTGTGGATAAATACTAAGAGTGGAATTGTAGGGATTGTATTAAAAGTATGTATGTTTAACATTTCTGAAATGTTTATTTATTTATTTTGAGAGAGAGAGCAAGCAGGGGAGGGGCCGAGAGAGAGAGAAGAGAGAGAGAATCCCAAGCAAGCTCTGTGGTGTCAGCACAGAACCATATGTGGGGTTCGAACTCTCGAAAGAACTATAAGATCATGACCTGAGCAAAATCAGAGTCGGATGCTTAACTGACGGAGTCACTCAGGTGTTCCTAGATGTTTCCTGTTTTAAGAAATTGCCAAGATATTTTCTAACATGTTTGTGCCAACGTACATTCCTACCACTAATGAGCTCCAGTTGATTTAAGTCCTTGTCAACATTTATTATGATGGTTTTAAATTTTAGCCCTTCTAATGGTTACGTAGTGGTATCTTAATGTGATATAACTTGTATTTCTCTGATGCCTAATAATGTTGGATATTTTCATGTGTTTATTTGCCATTCGTATATTATCCTTTTTTATGTGTCTGTTTGAGTCTCTATATCCTTTGTAATGGGGTCGTTTTCTTATTATTGAGTTGAGAATAATTTTTGTATATTCTAGAGACAGGTATCTTGCTAGCTATTTATATTGTACATATTTTCTCCTAGTCCGTATCTTGTATTTTTATTTCTTAGTGGTGTCTGTAAAGAACGTATATTTTTAATTTTGATGGTGTCTGGTTTGTCAAGTTTTTATAGTTTGTATTTTTATTTTCTGTCTAAGAAATTTTTGCCTAACCAAAGCTCATAAATATTTCCTCTATTTTCTTGTAGAAATTTTATAATATTAGGTTTTACATTTAGGTCTATAATCTACTTCGAGTTAACTTTTATATGAGGATTGGGTTTCACTGTTTTTACATATATCTATATGTAAAATTATCTAGGTTCAATTGTCTAGGCCCGACTTGTTGAAAAGATTATTTTTTCTCCATCTAATTATATTGCGACCTTTGTCCAAATAAATCAATTGACTATACATGTGTGAGTCTATTTGTGGATTTTCTATCATGTTCAAATCTGTAATGAACCAATGCCACACTGTATTAAATACTGTAGAATTGTCGTAAGTGTTCATTAAAATTAGGTGGTATAAGTCCTTCAACTTGATCTATTTTATCAAAAATTGTATCAGCCACTCTAGGTCTTTTGCTTTTTCTCATGTAAATTATAGCATCCAGTTGGTCAGTTTCATTGAGCTTGATTTAAATCTATAAATTCAATTTGGGGAAAACTGACAGTCTACGAATATTAAGCCTTGTAGTCCATGAACATATCTCTCCATTTATTTAGGTCTTTTTTAAAAAAAAAAACATTTATTTATTTTTGAGAGGCAGAGTGTGAGCAGGAGAAGGGCAAAGAGAGAGGGAGATACAGAATCCTGAGGGGAGACAGGTTCTAGGCTCTGAGCTGTCAACACAGAGCCCGATGTGGGGCTCAAACCCATGGACCACAAAATCATGACCTGAGGCTAAGTCGGTTGCTTAACTGACTGAGTCATCCAGGTACCCCTAGTTCTTTGATTTCTCTCCTCAGTATTTTGTATTTTTCTGCACTTAAATATTGCACATATTTTGTTAGATTTATCCTTAAATATTTTGTTTTCTAATATATTTTATTTATATACAAAGTATGATAATATTTTATTTATTTATTTATTTATTTATTTATTTATTTATTTAATTTTATTTTGGTTAGCCAACATACAGTGTAATATTGTTTTCAGGAGTAGAATTCAGTGATTCATCACTTACAACACCCAGTGCTCATCCCAAGTGGCCTACCTATCAGTCATATAGCCCATCCCCCACCCACTAATATTACTTTATTTTAAATTTTTTTTTAAAATGTGGGTTTTTTGGTAATTTATTTCTGAGAGAGAGAGAGAGACAGCGTGAACAGGGAGGGTCAGAGAGAGAGGGAGATACAGAATCTGAAACAGGCTCCAGGCTCTGAGCTAGCTGCCAACACAGAGCCCGACATGGTACTTGAACCCATGAACTGTGAGATCATGACCTGAGCCGAAGTCAGACACTTTACCGACTGAGCCACCCAGGCGCCCCTAAATTTCAATTTCCAATTCTTTGTTGCTACTTATAGAAATACAGTTGTTTTTAAAAATTAAGCTTATGTCTTGTGATTTTGCTAATCCACAATTTGTTCCAGTACTTTTGTCATTGTTCTTGTTTTTTTTTGAAGACTGTTCGAGATTTTGTTCATAGACAAACATGTACTCTGAATACAAAGTTTTATTTCTTCTTCTCAAATTCATATGACTTTTGTTTCTTTTTCTTTGCCTTACTGTGTTGGCTAGGACTTTCTGTACAATGCTGTCAAGGAGAAGTCAAGGAGTTTTTCTTCTTCTTCTTGTGACATGGCCTATGGGCAGATCACCTCCCAGGAGGGTGAATGGACATTTTGTGTTCCTAGGATCAGCCTCCATGACACACCGCCTTCAGAGGCAAGAAGGGAGAAGAATGAAATTTGGTGGTTTGGGAGTTTAAAAAGAGAGTGACTCAGTAATTGAGGTGGCCATTCATCCTGGAATGGACCCCAGTGACTATGGGTCCCTAGTGGGTAGACCCTAAATGTCTCTGGGACAACGAGGCTCCAAAGACAATGGCCGTTCTTGTAACTAAGATGACTGAGGCTACCACATAGTGAATATAGTAAGAAACCCTTTGAATCGCATGTGGCTCTGAGGCAACGGAGGCTTCTAGGGGCAGCATTCACCTCAAGTTCCCGCCAGCCTGTGCTAGAAAATAGGGCTTCAGACACAGAGAGGAAGCATTTGATGACCGTCCTGGTGGCAGAGATGTGATAATCCCAGTGATGGTGGTTTGAGGGACACCAGGGCTCTTGTCCACTTGACAAGAGAATGTCTAAGGGATCTTTTTGGGGACTGCTTAAGAACCTGAAGTTCTTAGATGATCCAGAAAAGGATAAGAGAGAGCCCACATATTGCACTTCTTATCACTCCCAGACACAGAGGGTCAAATCGATTTTAATTCAATGTTTTGCTTTCTTTTTAAATTTCTGAGAGAGAGAGAGAGAGAGACAGTGTGAGCAGGGGAGGGTCAGAGAGAGAGAGGGAGACACAGAATCTGAAGCAGGCTCCAGGCTCTGAGCTGTCAGCACCGAGCCCAAAGCAGGGCTTGAACCCACGATCCATGAGATCATGACCTGAGCCGAACTCAGATGTCTAACCGACTGAGCCACCCAGGTGCCCCAAATTGATTTTAATTTAATTGGAGGAAATAAAATAAATGAAAATTACTTGAATTCCAAGCGTTAGAGCTTTGTTTATATTGATTACAATGAGTTGAAGCCAGATTATAGAAGCTTTTGAAAATCATCCTGAAGTATTTGAACTGTAATTCTACAGGTGAGGCAGAATCATGAAATGCTTTTGAAAAAGGAAACAGTGGACATATAGACTACCAATACACTAGTGGTATACGTATCTTCACAGACAAAGAAGCTTAGAGTGAGTGCAGAAGCATGGAGGCTTAAGAACAAAAGTCCTGTAGTGTAATGACCAGTGAATTAGCCTGTTTTGGAGTGGGATAGAAGGAAGTAGGCCCTAAAGCACAGGGGGGAAAAAACCCCAGAGGAACACTTCTTTTAAAAAAAAAAAGCTTGCTTGCTCATTTATTATTTATTTTAAGATAGAGAGTGTGTGCATAAGCATTGGGGAGGGGCAGAGAGAGGGAGAGAGAATCCCAATCAAGAGTGGGACACTCAACCGCCTGAGCCACCCAGTCGCCCGGCATAGAACTTCCCCACAATTAGTTTAAAATCATTCAAAGATCTGAAGATATTTCCACTCTTTTTCTTATCAGACTAAAATGCATTTCAGTGGCTATTTCTTGAAGTTATCAAGGGAATAGACTTATTGTGCACACAGCTATTATTGAAGAACCCACGGTCTTGGGCTCTTTCCAAGGCATTGCAGAATTACTTTACAGTGTCCGATTTACCTTAGAGCTTCTTGTTATTATTACCTTAGAGCTTTTTGTTAGAGACAAAATTTATCCCGTACACATCCTGTTTCAAACTGAATTTTCTCCTCTGTTACACACAGATAAAAAATGCAAGAATATGCATTTCATAACATTAGTTTACTTTGATTGTGGATGAAAATGGGACCTGGTGCTTCTAATGATCAGGTTCACGGCAGGAGGGAGCAGAAACCAAATATACATTGGGAAATGTACTTTGGTTATGCCTTGAGTAATTTAATGAGGGGAAAGTAAGTTCTCAAGAATATACTACGAAGAAAACTTCATCTCTTTTCCTCCTCTTCCTCCTGCTCCTCTTTCACTATTTCTTTCTCCTTCTTTAGAAGTGCTGTGTGTACAAGTATTTACGTATGACATCATGACACTACTTAGGCACTTGGAAACTGTCTTCCTTCCGACAACCCAGTACATTCCTCACGCTATGGGGTTTATGGGGGTTGCACCTTTCCCTGTCTGGCCTATAGATGCGAGGAAAGACAAATGTCTACTCCGGTGAGCAGCTCAGGTACAACTGGGATCTTTGTGGATCCCAATTTTTTTTTTTTGCCAACTTGTAGCACCTTTACCTCCCTCTTTAAAGAAATGCATATACACTATACACTCAAGAGACGCCTCACGAGTTTTGAACACGTTTCCGTGATGCCCTGAGAAGACCAGCACAGGAGGGTTATGGCTTGTGTGTGGCTTCCTTCCCTATCAAGGGAACTTTACAGCTTCCAAAAATGTTTATAGAACAGGAGTCAGGTTTTCTGGCTTCTGGCTTCTGAAAGAAACATATTCATATATGCTCGTTCTGGAGATGAAGCTAGTTAAGAGTGGTTAATGTTGACTTATTATAAACGAAGCCAAACCTAAGGAAATAATATTTTATTGGGAGTCTCAACGGGTTTTAACAGTCTTTTTTGGGACTGTGTAAGATTAGCGCCCTTATAAAAAAGGCCCCATAGGGTGCCTGGGTGGTTCAGTTGGTTGAGTGCTTGACTCTTGATCTTAGCTCAGGTCTTGAGCTTAGGGTGGTGAGTTCAAGCCCCGTGTTGGGCTTCACACTGGGTATGGAGCTTACTCGGAAAAAAAAAAAAAGATGCCAAAGGGCCCCCTTGCACTTCTCCCTTTCCGTCATGTGAAGACACAGCAAGTAGATGGTTGTCAGTCCATGAACCAGGAAGCAGGTTCTCACCGGAAACCAAGCTGGTGCCTTTTTTCTTGAACTTCGCACCTCTAGAAATATGAGCAATAAACTTATGTTGTTCACAAGCCACTGGATCTATAGCAGTTTGTTCTAGCAGGCCTAAATGTACTGACAGGTGGCAAAACAAAACAAAGCAAACAAGCAAACCCAAAACATTCACTTGCAAAGCATAAATGAGAGAGAGAGACAGCACATGAGCAGAGGAGGGACAGAGAGAGAGAGAGAGACGGAGTCATAGAATTTGAAGCAGTCTCCAGGCTCCGAGCTGTCAGCACAGAGTCCAACGCAGGCCTCGAACTCACAAACCGTGAAATCATGACCTGAGCAGAAGTTGGATTCTTAACCAAGCAGGCGCCCCTAAATAGTGAAATTTTAATAATGAAGTTTTAATAGTACAGTTGAAAAGTCACATAGTAAGTGGCCAATCTGAAACCTGAAATCTGTTCTATTCCAGATCTTATGTATTTAAAAACTGCACTATGGGGCGCCTGGGTGGCTCAGTCGGTTAACTGTCTGACTTTGGCTCATGTCATGATCTCATGGCTCGTGGGTTTGAGCCCCAAGTCAGACTCTGTGCAGACAGCTCAGAGCCTGGAGCCTGCTTCGGAATCTGTGTCTCCCTTTCTCTCTGCCTCTCCCTGCTCATGCTCTGTCTCTCTCTTTCTCTAAAGTAAATAAACATTAAAAAAAAAAACCTATACTATGTTGTCTTCTCTGAAGATTGATAAGGAGTAGGAAGGTATATGTAAAGCATCTAATACAACAATTGGCAGATTATAGGCTCTCAGTGTTTTTATCATTTTTCTTTTCTTTTTTTTTAAATGTTTTTTTTTATTTATTTCTAGGAGAGAGAGAGAGAGAGACAGCGTGAGCAGGGGAGGGTCAGAGAGAGAGGGAGTCACAGACTGAAACAGGCTCCAGGCTCTGAGCTGGCAGTCAGCACAGAGCCCGATGTGGGACTCAAACCCACGAACCGCGAGATCATGACCTAAGCGAAAGTCGGACGCTTAACCGACTAAGCCACCCAGGTGCTCCTTATCATTTTTCATTGTCCTCATCTGTGTAATATGGGGATAACAGTATCCACCTCAGGGTTGACAGGAGATACCCGTATAGTGATAAATGTAAAATAGTTTGGTATCTGGAGCCTAAAAATCTCATGTGTTAGTACTGTGTTACTGGAGGCAGATATTGTTATGTGAGCTAAATAGATGAAGAAAACAATGCTCACATACCAAATAGTGGATCCAAGATCACAATCCAACCCTGCCCAACTATGAAAACTACCTTTATTCAACTTACCATTCCACTGCTATTATTGTGCATCTGTAGGAAATTATAACTGCAATAATATATATGCTCACCCTAGTGAAAAATTTTTATACTTATTGGTAGTTAAAGTTTGTCTAAATCTTCTTGACAAACTCAATGTAGAAAGCTATAGAGACTTAGCAATTTAATCTCTATATGGATTCTACCCTATGATCCAGCAATTGCACTAAGTATTTACCCAAAGAATACAAAGATACTGATTTGAAGGGATACACGCATCCTGATGTTTATAGCACCATTACTAACAATAGCCAAATTATGAGGAGAGCCCAAATGACCAACAACTGATGAATAGATAAAGAAGATGTGGTTTATATACAATGGAATATTACTCAGCCATCAAAAAGAAGGAAATCTTGCCATTTGCAACGACACTGATGGAGCTAGCATGTATTATGCTAAGCGAAATAAGTCAGTCAGAGAACGACAAATACCATATGATTTCACCCATATGTGGAATTTAGAAAACAAGGCAGGTGATCTTAGGGGTGGGGGCAGGGGAGGGAAAGATAAGTAAACCAGAAAACAGACTCTTAACTATATAGAACAAACTTGAGGCTTGCTTGAGGGGAGATGGGTGGGGGGATGGGTTAAATATGTGATGGGTATTAAGGAGGGTACTTGTAATGAGCACTGGATGTTGTATGTAAGTGATGAATCACTTAACTCTACACCTGATATGAATGCTACACTGTCTGAGAAATAACTGGAATTTAATAAAAGCTTGAAAAGAAAAGTAAAGCACATTCCATGCTTGAGTTCCCTAGAACTGTAACTCACTCTTTCTAGTTACAGCCAGAAGTTTGGAATTCTAATACCAACACACAGCACGCAACAACAATAAGAGTTATAAAACATTTTCTCTCTTAAATTTCTTGTAAGGTTGGCTTTCAAGACTGTTGTCTCTGTTATGATTTTGAAAGAGCACATTTAGAAGGAGTATACTTAGAAGCCAAGAAAGGAATCCCTCATTGACTCAGAGGTCCCTGCTGGATGGTGGAGAGAATGAGCACCAGGAAATGGGGTTAGGAGGTTGGAGGAGGATGCATCTTTGTCTAATTGGCCCAAATTTGGGGCACCTGGGTGGCTCTGTCAGTTAAGCATCAGACTCTTGATTTTAGCTCAGGTCATAATCTCACCGTTTGTGAGTTTGAGCCCTGCTTAGCGCAGAGCCTGCTTGGGATTCTTTCTCTCCCTCCCTCTCTGCTCCTTCCCTGATCTCTCTCTCTCTCTAAAAAAAAAAAATCAAAATTTTATCCTACTGCTCTTACATATAACAGCTCATGTATTCTGAATTTTATTGTTACTATATAGGAATGCAATCGATTTTTGTATATTGACTCTGTAATCTGAAATCTTGCTAAGCTCACATATTAGTTCTCTTAGCTTTTCTGTAAAAGCTTTTTTTCCCCTTAATGAACCTAAGTGAAATAATTTCTTAATACTAAAATTTATTACACTAGATAATTTATGAATAGGTTTATCTGTCTTGCTTTCTTCTAACCAGGCTAAGATTCAGAGAGCCAATTTATCAGAAGCCCTATGCTCTGATGGGTGATGGGATAGAATGAGGAGAGCCTGGCTCTCATCATTGCCTATGGTTTTGACATTCCCTCAGCAGTCTCAAACACCGACCAAGTAAACTTTTGTTGGGAACAGAGAGGGTTATGTGGAAGTGAGTGAACTATAGGTTGCCACATAGCTTTAGCTTTGTATTTTCTTTCCCTGTGTTCTCTTGCAGCATGCTTTTATTCTGTTTATCTAAAAACATTTTACAATCTCCTTTTGCGACCTCAGGATGCATTGATTGGGCTTGGATTTTAGGATGTATGGAATCAACATTGCTGGACATTGAGGTGCGTTTAACCCAAGAATTTTTAATCAGGAGTTGAGGGATGGCCTCCTCAGCAAGTGGAGTCCTTTAAGTTGTACGGCAAATTTTTGTGTATGTGAGATTTTCTGGGGAGAAGCATCAAATATTTCCTTGGTTTTCAGAGGGGGTTCGGGCCTCAAAATGATAAAGAACAGGGCAAAAGTTTTGGTGTCAAGTACCAGTTCTCTGTGGGAATTGTGATAATTGGTAGTTACTATGGATTCCAAGAAACCCTCATAATAACAGAATAGAAGGTCATCGGACAACACCTTGAGGGTTGACCTTCCCACCTTGGGTCTGAGGGTTGCTCTGACTGGCTCTTTCTCTTAAAAATGCTTCTGTTGCTTATTTTGAAATGTGGGCTGCTGAAGGATTGAAGAAGGGACTGGATTAGAAGGGATTCTCAAAGACGTCGCAGGGCCGAAAGAAGTCATGATTCAGATAACCCTTCATCAAAGCCTATCGTCTTGAGCCACACTTGGGCATCACATTGCATGGTCTTGTGACACAGGCATATACACTCAGAGCTGACAAACAGTCATCTGCAAGACTAATGTTGCTTTTGTGTTGGATTGTTCCTAAGAGCGACATAATAATTTAATTTTCAAGAGACCATAGATGTTTCCCTTGTTGACTAAAAATTACTTTAGGATATTTCCTTACCTCACTCTTTTTTTTTTTTTAAAGTGTATGTGCTGTCGAAATGAGCACTCCTTACCCCACTTCTTTTAAAAATTTTTTTTAACATTTATTCATTTTTGAGAGACAGAGACAGAGCATGAGCAGGTGAGGGGCAGAGAGAGCGAGGGAGACACAGAATCTGAAGCAAGCCCAGGCTCTGAGTTGTCAGCACAGAGCCCAACGTGGGGCTCAAACCCATGGACCAGACCTCAAGATCATGACCTGAGCCGAAGTCGGATGCTTAACCGACTGAGCCACCCAGGCGCCCCCTAACCCCACTTCTTAATGTATGTGAGTGTGAATAGTTATTTCAAGGGGAGGACAATGGCAAAAGTAAATGATTCCTGAGGATTTTGAGATTTCTTGATAAAATTCTTGCATATGTCTAGAGGATTATATTAGAAGCTATCCTATATTAATGAAGAGAATTCACAAGGAGCTCTGCGAAGTAGTGCCACTGCCACTTTAGAGATGAGAAAGTGAGTTCCAGATTTGCTTAATGCCAACAGTTTATAAATGGAGATCAAGTCCAGGTCTCTGATACAATTTCCACAAAGCAAATGTGTCTCTGATCAGGAGATGCCTTGGGGCTAAGGCATCTCCTAATGAGATGAGGCTTCTCCTCAATTACTTATCCCTGTGCTATTGTTTCTCTAATCCCTCTCTTGCTATTGTTTCTTCCTCTTGCCTTCACTTTCCTCAGGTCTTCCCCAATCTAAAACCAACTCACTCCTTTAAGCCTACCTCCTTTTTCCTGAGGTGAGTGGACTATCTCTCTCTCCTGTCTGCTCAGCTATAAGGAGGTTGTTTTGACTTTCTTTTAGCAAGGATGAGGTCATTTAAGAACATTTTACATTAAGACCTGTGTTTGCTTATTGACAATTGAGTCTCTGTACCTATTCCTTCATTCTTCATTTCCCTTTGACTACCTTTTCTTTGTCTGTAAACGTCTTTTTTCTTGTGCTAATTTCTCTGATTAATACATTCTAGTATTTCAGTATTTGAAAATTCCCAGTCAAATGTCTTAAACCAGAAAGAAAACAGCCAAATCAAAGATATTTCACCATGGGTGACATTAGCAAGGTGGTAGAATAGGAAGCCCTAGAACCTTCTTTCCCCCAAGGACAAACTTAATCAGCAATACATGGCATTTCCCTTTGTGAGAGATCCAGGCAGCAGGTGATAGGTCTGAACTCGAGGTGAAGATGAAACCAGCTACATCCAAGGCAGTGGGAAAATTGGGGGCTTTCTCTCATTGTAGTTCTCCTCTTCACTGCCACCACCATGATATGACTAGAAGGAACCATCCAGCTCTCCCCTGGGAGGAAAGGAAAAGACTGGGTTGTGGTGCAATATTGTGATTTTCCTGGGGATTGCCCAAGGGACTGATTTTTGTCTTGCCTGAGTCTGAGTGGCGATGGGAAAGAACCCGAGGCTTAGGGAACCGAGAACAAAGATGGTAGCTTGGACCAGCATGAAAGCACTCACATAACCCCTTCCACCAGCTCAGTGTAGAACGAGTATTTTATTTTATTTTTTTAAATATTTTTATTTATTTCTAGGAGAGAGAGAGAGAGACAGCGTGAGCAGGGAGGGTCAGAGAGAGAGGGAGTCACAGACTGAAACAGGCTCCAGGCTCTGAGCTGGCAGTCAGCACAGAGCCCGACGGGGCTCGAACCCACGAACCGCGAGATCATGACCCAAGCGAAAGTCGGACGCTTAACCGACTAAGCCACCCAGACGCCCCTGAACGAGTATTTTAAAAACCCTCAAATCCTACCTTCTACCAAGAGAGGGGAAAACATGGGGCCATATACCCAATGTTCCAAATATTCTGAGTGCTGACTGAGGTACTGGCTTCTGCATCTGTCTCAGAGCACTGATGGGACCCAGTATATGTTTGATGCCTGAGAGCCACTAGGAACAAAGGCAAAGATTTGGGCCAGTATGGAATTACCTGCAAGGGCCCTTCCCTAGCTCAGCATAACACCATCAGCAAAGCTCTAAGACCCTGGCTTATTCCGGAGGAAGGAAAAAAGAAGATTGAAACTAACATCCAACATTTAGACTTCTCAGGTGGCTGTCTAAAGCCAGTATCATTGTCAATGGTCTCAGAACACAGATGGGACCTGGCTGCACTGTAGATGCCTGGAGAGTACTGAGAATAACCACAGCAAAAGTCTTGAGGTTTGCCACTGCTTCAGAAGACTCATTGTATAATGGACAGATATCAGACGGAGCAGAAAATTATGAACCCCTCAGTCGGGGGTTGGTGAGTACACTGGCAAATCCCTCTAATTGGGAATATAGAAATACAAGTCCAGAGAAGATGCACACTACAGAATATCTGGCCGGGCTGATTGGTGAGGGTCTGGTTTTCCAGAACGAGGTCAGTCCATGAAGGCTGGGAAAAGTGGTTTCATTTTCTAATGAGCAGATATCAACACAAAGAGTCCAGAAAAGTGAAGAAACAGGAGACAATACTCCAAAAAATAACAAGATAAAACTCTCCTAATGAAATGGAGATATAGGAATTACCTGATGCAGAACTGAAAAATAACTGTCACAAAGAATTCAAGAGAAAGATACATGAACAAAATTAGAATTTCAAAAAAGACACAGAAAATATAGAAAAGAACCAAATAGAAATCTTGGCACTCAAGAAAATAACTGAACTGAAAAATTAACTGAACTAAAAATTAACAAAAACATGCTAGATCAAGAAGAAAGAACTGGTGAATTAAAAATAAACCATTTGAACTTATTCAGTCATAGGAGAAAAAACAAAAAGAATGAACAAGAATAAAGAAAAAAATAAAGAATTTATGGGACAACATCAAGCAGAACAATGTATGCATTATACATGACTCCCAGAGGGAAAGGACCGAAAAGTTTACTGAAAGAAATATTGGTCCAAACTTCCCAAATCTGGGGAAAACAATAGACATTAAGATCCAGAAATCCTAATGGATTCCAAAAAAGATGAACCTAAAGAAATACACACTCAGACAATTTAATTATAATTATAATATACATTATATAATAATATAATAATACATATTATATAATTATATATATTTTTATAATTATAATTAAATTGTCAAAAATTAGACAAAGAAGGAACTTAAAAGTAGCAAGAGAAAAAGAATTTGTCACATAGAGGGGAATGCCACCCCACATAAGACTATAAGCAAATTTCTCAGCAGAAACCTTGCAGGCAAGAAGAAACTGGGGTGATATTTTCAAAGTGCTGAAAGAAGTTGCCAGCCAAGAATACAATACCTAGCAAAAGTTTCCTTTGAATATAAATGAGAGATAAATACTTTCCCAAACAAAAGCTGAGGAAATTCATCAACATTAGACCTGCCTTTCAACTCCTTAAAGGGAGTTGTTCAAGTTGAAATAAAAGGAGCTAAGCAGTAACACAAAAGCATATGGAAATATAAAACTTGCTGCTAAAGGTAAATATTTAGACAAATACAAAATATTGTAATAGTGTAATGGTGGTGTGTAAAGCACTTATAATTCTAGTATAAAAGACAAAAGCATTAAAAATGACCATAATTATAAAATATGTTAATGGATAAAAATATAAGAAGATGTAAGTTGTGACATCGATAAAGTGTGTGTAGAAGTAAAATTGTAGAATTGTATGCAATCAAAATTAAATTGTTGTCAGTTTAAAATAGGCTGTTTTACCTGTACAATGCTTTGTGTAAGCTACAGTACAACTGCAAAGAAAATACCTATAGCAGATACACAAAAGAAAGAGAATCAAAGCATATTTGTCGAAAAATATCAACAAGATGTAAAAGAAGACAGTAAGAAAGAAGAGAGGGACCAAAGTGATGCAAGACAGACAATAGTTAATGAATGGCAATAATAAGTTTTTCTTATCAATAATTACTTCAAATGAAAATGTTCAAACACTTCAACTAAAAAAATGGCTTTTCAAGAGTGACTAAATGGATAATTATTTTAAAATGTTTTATTTATTTCTGAGAGAGAGAGAGACAGCAGGGGAGGGTCAGAGAGCGAGGGAGACAGAACCTGAAACAGGCTCCAGGCTCCAAGCTGGCAGTCAGCAGAGAGCCCGATGCGGGGCTGGAACCCACGATCCATGAAATCATGACCTGAGCCGAAGTCAGAGACTTAACCCACTGAGCCACCCAGGTGCTCTGTGACTAAATGGATTAAAACAGCAACAACAAACAAACAAGATCCAACACTATGCTGTCTATAAGAGATTCACTTTAGACTTAAGAATACGCATAGGCTGAGTGAAAGAAGTATTCCATGCAGATGTAACCAGAATAGAGCAGGGGTAGCTATACTTACATTGGATAAAATAGATTTTAAGTAAAATAATATGACAAAAGACAAAGAAAGACATCATATAATGATAAAAGGGTCAGTTCACCAAAAAGATGTGACAATTATATACCCACCTAACATCAGGGCCACTAAATATATAAAGCAAACATTGGCAGAACTCAAGGGAGAGATAATTGGCAATGTAATAATAATAGGAACCTTCAATATTTCACTCTCAATAATGGATAGAATGAATGAGTATCCGGAAGCTAGGTGTCAAGTGTAAACTTACATTTTCTTCAGTCTTGCCTTTTCTGTGTAATCCCCATAACTCTCTCTTTAAGTGACCTGTTTAATATTGCTAATCATCCTTTTCTTAAAATCTTCCAAAGCTGATTGGGGATATATAATCTCCCTGCTGGGAAAGAGATAGTAAATAATTGCCAGCAATAACACAATCTACCAAAAAAGTGATAGTCTATTTTAAACATGAAATAACTGGGTGAATGTAGTACCCATTCCATCCTTTGTGAAAAATTACTTGGCCATATGAAGTCAAATCAAATAAAACATGAGTCAAAATAATTAAGAATGGAAGAAAAAAACTCACTTTTAATTCTAAAGTTATAGCAAAAATCAAGTTTTTTTTCATAAACAGACCCAAACCAATAAAAAATGCGGTAGAAAGATTTCATTTGTAACAGTAATACAAAAAATACACAGAAATGCACTTTATAAGAAACATAGAGACTATATGAAGAATACTTTAGAATGCTATTTTGGAAAATAAGACTCAAACAAATAAGAAATATACTTTATTTTTGGATAAGAAAGTTACATCTTAAAAATTTATACACAGCTTTATTGAGGTATAAGTGACATGAAATAAACTGCATATTTAAAGTGTGCCATCTGATTAGTTTTGAAATATTCCATTACCATAATCAAGACAATAAAAATACTCATAAAATCTAGAAGTTTTCATGTGCCTATGACCCTTCTTCTTGCCTCTCCCCTCATCTCCAAGCAAGCAGCATCTGCTTATCATTACTATAGATTAGTTTGTGATTCCTAGAGTTTTATATAAATGGAATCACATAGGGGCGCCTGGGTGGCTTTGTTGGTTAAGCTCCGACTTTCGCTTAGGTCATGATCTCGCGGTTCGTGGGTTCGAGCCCCGCGTCGGGTTCTGTGCTGACTGCCAGCTCAGAGCCTGGAACCTGCTTCAGAGTCTGTGACTGCCTCTCTCTGACCCTCCCCTGCTCACGCTGTCTCTCTCTCTCTCTCTCTCCTAGAAATAAATAAAAAAACATTAAAAAAAATAAATGGAATCACATAGTATACACTATATTTTTTGGTCTGGCTTATTTCACTCAGAATAATAATTCTTGAAAATCATACATATTGTGGTTATATGCATCCGTAGTTCATTCCTGTTTTTATTGTTGAATAGTATTCCACTGAATGTATAAACTGCAATTTGTTTACCTATCCATCTATTGTTGGATATTTGAACTATTTCTAGTTTTCGGTTATTACAAACAAGGTTGCTACAGGTATTCACAGGTAAGTCTCTGTATAGACATATATTTTCTTTTCTCTAGGGTAAATATGTAGGGATGTAGTGGCTGGATCTCAAGAGAGTATATACCTAACTTTCAAGAAACTGACAAACTTTCCCAGAGTAGTTACCTGTAGCACTTTTAATTTCTCCCAACGGCATATGTGACTTCTAGTTCTTCCACATTCTCACCAATACTTAGCATGGCTAGTTGTTTTAATGTTAGACATTCTAGCTATTCTATTGCTAGATGGTATAGTTATGTAGTAGCATCTCATGTTTTTATTTTGGGTTTACCTAGTGGCTAATAATATTGAAAACGTCTTCATGTGCTTATGTGCTGTCTATATACCTTCTTTGGTGAAGTGTTTTTTCCCATGTGGATATCAAATAGTCCCAGCACTACTCCTGGCTTCTCTATTTGTTCCATTGATTTTTTTTTTTACAGCAATACCATGCTGTTTTGATTCATGTAAGCTGTGTATTAAGTCTTGAAATTAGATCATGTTACTCTTTGAACTTTGTTCATTTTCAGAAACTTTTTAGCTACTCTAGGCTCATATGAATTGTCTTGTCTTGTATTCATTCTTAAGTACACTTCATGCCCAGTGCAGAGCCCAAATGCAGGCCTCAAACTCATGGCCCTGATATCAAGACCTGAACTGAAATTAAGAGTCCTACATTCAACCAGCTGAGTCACCCAGGAGCTCCTAGGTTCATACGAATTTTATTTTTAGTATGTAGGGATGCAATTGATGTTTGTATATTGATTCTGTAATCTAAAATCTTGCCAAGCTCACTTATTAGTTCTCTTAGCTTTTCTGTAAATTCTGTCAGATTTTCTACAAAGATTGTGTCATCTTTGACACAAAAAAAGTACTATTTTTTGGTAATCTACATGAGTTCTATTTCTTTTTCTTGCCTGATCACACCATCTACAACTTCAGGTATAATGTTGAATGGAAGTAGCAAGAGTAAATATTCCTAGGTTGTTTATAATCTTAGGGGAAAAACATTCTGATTTTCACCATTCAGCATGGTGTTAGCTGTAAGTTGTTTGTATACCCTTCATGAGGTGAAGGATGTTTCATTGAACCATAATTTGTTGAGAATTTATATCAGGAATAGATATTGAATTTCATCAAATGGTTTTTTTCCTTTCTTTTTCTTTGCTTTCCTTTTCTTTCTTTTTTGGTATCTGTTGAAATAATCATACAGGTTTATTTTCAGTTCAATAATCTCATGATACATAGGATAATTTTAAAATATTAAACCAGCTCTGTAAAACTTGGATAAGTGCCATTTAATCCATATGGTTATAATGTTTGATGCATTTACTATATTTTTTAATTCAATCTGCTAAAATTTTCTTTAGACTTTTTGCATCTGTGTCCATAAGGTATATATATTCATTTGTAGTTTTACTTTCTTATAATGTCTGTCTGATTTTGCTATCAGTAATGGTGGCTTCACAGAATAAGTTGAAAAGAACTTCAATTTCTTGAAGGAGTTTTTTTTTTAATGTTTATTTATTTATTTTTTTGAGAGTGGAAGAGAGACAAAGCATGACTGGGGAAGGGGCAGAGAGAGAGGGAGACACAGAATCTGAAGCAGGCTTAAGACTCTGAGCTGCCAGCACCAGAGCCCGATGTGGGACTCAAACTCCTAAACTGTGAGATCATGACCTGAACTGAAGTTGGATGCTCAGCTGACTGAGTCACCCAGGTGCCCTGGAGGAGTTTTTTAAGAACTAATTTTTTTCCTTAAAGTTTTTGGTAGAATTTACCAGTGAAGCCATTTAGTTATATAGTTTTCTTTGTGGGAAGTTTTTGAACTATAATTTTAATTTTTATGGAATATTTAGGGATATTTAGGTAATATATTTCTTCTTGAGTGAGCTTTGGAAATTTGTGTCTTTCAAGAAATCTGTGTATTTCATCTAAGTTGTCAAATATCTGCATAAACTTGTTTGTAATATTTCCTTATTATCTTTTTAGTAGAATCTTTAGTGATATCACCTCTTTCGTTGGTATTGGTAATTTGTGTTCTCTTTCTTGTTCTCTCATTCTCTTTCTCTTTATTTTTTTCCTGATTAGTCTGGCTAGAGGTTTATCATTTTTATTAACCTCAAAGAACAAGTTTTTTGCTTTATTTCTTTTTTTCCTATTGTTTCTGTTTTTTTAAAAAGATTGTATTAGTGTCTGCTTTATTTTTTTGGTATTTCTTTTCTTCTGTTTCCTTTTATTCAAAAGATTCTCTCTCTCTCTCTCTCTCTCTCTCTCTCTGTATTTTCTTAAGGTAGGAGTTGAGGCCATTGGAATCAGACCTTTCTTCTTTTCTTTTCCTTTTCTCTCCTCTCCTTTCCTTTCCTTTCCTTCCTTCCTTTTTTTTTTTTTTTTTTTTGAGAAAAACCACTCGAACCCGGGAGAGGGGCAGAGGGAGAGATAAAGAATCTTAAGCAGGCCCCATGCTCAGCTCAAAACCCAATATGGGGCTCGATCCCACAATCCTGGGATCATGACCTAAACATAAATCAAGAGTTGGCAACTCAACTGACTGTAGTACCCCAGTGTTCCATCTTCTTTTTTAATAAAAGCATTTAGTGCTATACATTTTCTTCCAAATACTGATTTAATGGTCTTTCTACATGATGTATTTTCATTTTTATTCAATTAAAATACTGAAAGATTTCCCTTTTGATTTTTTTGATCCATGAGTTATTTAGAAATCTGTTATATAATTTACAAATATTTGGAAAATTTTCAAGAATATATTATGGAGAAAGTGATATTGAAATATCTGACTATAGGGCGCCTGGGTGGCTTAGTCGGTTAAGCATCCGACTTTCGCTTAGGTCATGATCTCACGGTATGTGGGTTCGAGCCCCGCGTCGGTCTCTGTGCTGACTGCCAGCTCAGAGCCTGGAACCTGTTTCAGTCTGTGACTCCCTCTCTCTCTGACCCTCCCTTGCTCACGCTGTCTCTCTCTCTCCTAGAAATTAAAAAAAAAAAAGAAAAGAAAAGAAATATCTGACTATGATGGTGGATTAATCTTTTTCTTCTTGCTGTTCTATGAGTTTTCGTTTCATGTATTTGAAACACTGCATTAGATGCATTTGCATTTGGGATTTTTATATCTTCTTGATGAATAAACCCCTTTATCATTATGAAATGAACTTCCTTAGCCCTGATATCTTTTGTTCTGAAATGTACTTTGTCTGACCTTCGTGTA
The DNA here is from genome assembly GCA_017311185.1 of Proteles cristata cristata. NCBI lineage: Eukaryota > Metazoa > Chordata > Mammalia > Carnivora > Hyaenidae > Proteles > Proteles cristata. The sequence continues at coordinate 21,081 of JAESUZ010004128.1, read as the reverse complement.
GCCTCTGCAGATTTCTTCTGACTAGTCTTAGCATGATGAATATTTTTTCTATCCTTTTAGTCTTAACCTATTTGTGACTTTCCAGTTAAAGTGGGTTTCCGGTTGACAGCATATAGTTGGTCCTGATTACTTATTCAAACTGGTAACTTTTGCATTTTATTTTATTAAAAAAATTTTTTTTAGTGTTTATTTATTTTTGAGACAGAAAGAGAGACAGAACATGAGCGGGGGAGGGCAGAGAGAGAGGGAGACACCGAATCTGAAATAGGCTCCAGGCTCTGAACTGCCAGCATAGAGCCTGACGCAGGGCTTGAACTCAATAACCGCCAGACCACACGACCTGAGTGAAGTCGGACACTCAACCGACCGAGCCACCCAGGCATCTCAACTTTTGCATCTTAATTATGATGTTTAGATGATCTCCATTTAAAGTGATTATTGATAAAGTTACTTTAGGTCTGAGTCTATCTCTAGTTGTTTGTACTCTCTTTGTCTTATATATTTTTTGACTTCTTTTTGTTAAACTATTTGTTTTTGTGATTCTATTTTTATCTTCTTGTTCAGTTATCAACTGTAATTCTTGTTTCTTTTTTTTTTAACCAGATTATTCCCTATCGTGTGCACAACAGTGTACCACATTCACAAATATAGTTTACCTTTGAACAACAACAACATGGATTTGAACTTCATGGATCCACTTATATGTGGATATTTTCCAGTAAATATAGTGCTGTAAACACATTTTCTCTTCGTCATGATTTTCTCGATAATATTTTTTTCTCTAGGTCACTTTATGTAATAATATAGCATACAATACATATACAATAATATAGTATACAATAACATACAAAATATGTATTAATCAACTGTTTATGTTATTGGTAAGGCTCCCAGTCAGCAGTAGTCTATTAGTAGTTAAGTTTGGGAGGAGTCAAAAGTTATACATGGATTTCTGGCTGCGTGGAGGGTTGGCACCCCTAACTTCTGCATTGTTCAAGGTCGACTGTCATTTGTAGAAATCATTTGAGTTTTAAATAATTTTTCTCTCTTAGGAGCAGTTTATGTTTCCTTCTTAAGTCCCCTGGGGGAAACTAGCACTTTGAGATCATTGTAGTCCAATTTCAGCCATTACAATGATGAACCTAAGCTTTTCAGTACATCCAGGCCCTCTGGTTCACCCTTATCCAGAGTTTGAAGTTCAAACCCAATGCACGGAGGTGGTGGTGAGGTGAGGCAACAAGCCTTGGACTCTGATACTTTTCCTTCTAACCCACAAGCCTTTCAAAACTGCAACTCAGCACCTCCGCTTCTCAGTCTCTCTTTCTGTAGAATTGGCAGTTTTCCCTAGGCAAGAAGGGTTCAGTTCAAGCCCCTTGTCCACTAAATCTGCTTGGTTTCCTACTTGGAAGGTCTCCACCATCTTAGCACATTGTTTGCCTTCAGGTAGAATTACTGCTTCTAACTTAACTCGTCTGCCATTACCAGGAAAGAAGACCCTACCCGCTCTTTTTTCATATCTGGGACTTCATGTATTTGAGGAATGAGACCGTTAAGTTCTGTGTTTCAGGGAGGAGTAACAGTATTAAACTTCCAGATGACACAGGGTGATGCAGATGCCTGATTAAGGCGAAAGTGGAGATTAAAGAGAAAGTTCTGTTGTTGTCGATAACCAGAATCTCTGGCATCCTTGCCTTGCTGCCAGGGAGGAAGCAGGTGAAAAGAAGGGCACTCCTTTCCTGTTCCCGGTGGGGGCCCAGCCTCTTTGAGGCACACATTCTCACATTCACGTAGCTGCTGGTGGGTATCTCCCCAAAGAGGCTGATGCTTATAGAAGAGAGTTTGAACAAAAAAAAATACTCTGAAAGCTGCCACTTGTCGACTTTTATTCACAATGAGAGAACCTTGCAACAAATTTCCAACATAGGTTCATTGTTCACATCATCTGCCTTTCTGATTCTGAATCTTCAACCCACATAAAAGAGGTGATCCTTCCTGAGCCTGGTGGAGAAGAGGTGAATGAGTTAAAAGGGTGAGCATATAGATCAGGAAACCTTTGAGGTCCACTCCAGCCCTTAGATTTTATGCTTCTGTTGGTTCGGAACCACATGGAGGGCTGTGTCTGTTGGACTCGAACATTGCTCTGCCGTTGACTAGCCATGAGATGTGAAGGGAGAAAGCAGTAATCTTGCTTCAACAAGGGATGAGGTGATCTTTTGGTGTTTTCTGGCCTGGCTGTTCATTTTAAATACCAATGATCTCATAAACACTACAGATGCTTTGAGACATATCTTCCTCCTTCTGTCTTCACCCTAAGTCTTAAGTTCCTGCATGAAACGAGGAATACGTATGTATGTGTGTGGATGTGTGCCTATATTTATATTAGATATGAAATAATCATTTATTACTATTGTTATTTTATTTTATTATCTTTCACAGCTCGGTGGGTGAACTGAGCCTAGCTCGCAGTTCTTCCCCTGGGCTTCATACTGGGTAGTACGAAGTGGCTGGACTCATGCTAAAGACTGCCTCTTTCACACACTGCAGCTGTCATTCAGAACACCGATGTGTGACCTCTCCACATGGCTGGGGAGGACCCTACATTTTTACCAAGACCTCGAAGTGATTCTTAGTAAGCTAAGGAGTGATTTATGATAATTTTTGGGAATTACTGGACAACATGAATTTTTTTTTGTCCCATAAAGTTGTAAAATTCTAGAATGCAAGCCCACACTTTTTTTTTTTGTTTTTTTTTTTGACGTATAGGATATTTTCTAAGTTAGGAGAACACAGGTGTTTCTCAACGCAAAATGTCATGTTAAGACAAAATTTCCCAACATGGGGTTATCAGAAGTTCTAATAAGAAGCTAGTAGAATGCTTCCCAATATGTTTCTACATTCAATTGGACATGCTTCGAGTGGTCTTCTCATGCAATGTTCTGTTCTAAGACAGGGGACACACTTGTTGTCTTCTTCATGGCTGCTAAAGGTTACATGTTATCCTGAGTAGCAGGACATTTAAGCTGGGTCTGCATTTCCTGGAGACTTGAACTCCAACTGCTGCCTGAGGTAGGAGAGGAAGGGAGACCCTTTTTAGAGATGGACTTTCCCGTAAGGCTACTTGCTGTGTTTAGGTTGTGGACTGCCTTGTAGCTTGGGCCAAGACTGGAGACAGCTATGAAGTCATAAAGTCTCAGGGATGCTTATTACTTTGCAACGTTGTAGGTTGGGGGCCATAGGACCATTGCATTGACAACTTTAGGTCACTCGCTGGACAGGCATCTGTTTCACTGTAACATGAAGCTAACTGCTTTTAGCATTTAGGGCCAGTTGATATCATCACTGGATAGACATTTTGTACCTTTCTAGAAAATGATTCTTCACTGGGTCTTCTGGACATCTCAAACATTAAAAGGAAAACTTTAAAGGTGCCTGGGTAGCTCCGTCAGTTAAGCATCCAACTGTTGATTTCAGCTCTGGTCATGATCTCAAGGTTTGTGAGTTCGATTCCCCCATGGGATCACGCTGACAACTTGGAGCCTGCTTGGGATTCTCTCCCTGTTTCTCTGCCCCTCCCCTGGTCATGCTCTCTCTCTCAAAGATAAATAAATAAACTTTAATAAAAGGGAAAAATTTAGGTAGTCAGTTGTTTCTTTCCATCTCATTGTGGTTTCCAAACATAAGTTGATGACAGATGCCATAAACTTTTAAAAAAGATGGACAGCTTCAAATTTATTCTCACTGAAATGAGTTTTTAAAAAGGGAAACTAGAAGCTTCCATATATTAAATGGAAATAGGAAACTTAGATGACCAAGGGATGAATAGCAGTATTGTGGTATTTCATATAAATAAACTACTATGTTGTTTAATGCTTCTTAATCTTTAATTTAGAATTGTGACCCTCTCCAGTACTTTTCATTTTCTGGTGTGGAATGAGAAATTTTTGTGGATTTTCATGATTCAGTTTAAAGCAAAAGGAAATGTGTTTCAGACATTTTCCTTGAACATTCTCCTTCTGGGCAGGAAGTGGGCAGTGTCAACCCAAAACACAGCCATAATATGGGAGGAAAACCCTCCAGTGTCACCAAATATCTACTCCCCCTCCCCCCCACTTGATGTGTTTTCTTCCTCTTTGCTGTAACTTATATACAATGGAGCCAAAGCTTAGTAACACCTCAGTATCAGGAAGAAAGCAAGTCTAACTACCATTGAAAGTGATTAGGAAGTGAATTGTGTGCATAGACCTGGCCTAAACCATTTTTACTGAGATAAGAGCTTCAGGACCTGCCATTTTTAGAAAGAAAAGGCAATTCATTCTTCAGCAGCGAAGATGAGATGACAACCAAGCTCTGCTTCTCACTCATTGGGTGCTGTTAGGTAAATCTCATCTGAATTTTTCCATTATTAAATGGAGATAATAATATTGAAATTTCTGTAACATACACCTGAAATAATGTCTTGGAAATTTTCTTAAATTCTCAAAAAAAATACTATGCACATCTAGGACTGTGATACTAATAGCATTCTAATAAAAATGTATTTCTATTTTATTTGGCAACAATACTTATATTTGCAAATAATTGCATATAAAATCAGGTATCTGAAAGCAATATACATCTGAGGAGCCCAGGGTGAGTGTTTCATTTGCATTTCTGTGCATTCTTAATTCTGCTTTTTTGTGTTTCTTTATTATTGTTAAAAATACAACTGTTCATTAAATAAATATTAATTACTATTTGCAAGGCACTGTACAGTTCTGAATGAGGCACACAAAATAGATAAAACATAGTTTTGCTCTTCATGGAACTAAGACTGTTCACATTACCTTGGGAATTTACATTTTACTATTATTAGACTGATTTGTGGATTTTATAGGTGTGCTTCCTGAGCTCATTCCTTGTATGATAAACAAAATCGACCATAGCATGAGTGTTGAGATTTTCAACGTAGCAGCTTTTATCAGATAACATAATGTGTTTCTTAGAAAGGAAGTTCAAAAGGACCAATTCTGTTAGATTGCTGACCTTGACCTCCTGTGGCCAAAAATCCTGTTTCCCTGTGTTTTTAAAGGAAACACGTTTGAGAAAAGCTCCCAATCCCAGATTCAGTGGTTTTCCTTAAAGGGTGTTTGGAGAGACAACAATGGAATTCTGGGAGAGATCTGACATCAGCGGATTCATCTGATCCCTCTCAGGAGAGAGGGGTGTTTGTTTATTCTGCACAGAGCACTATATTTCTATGCATGTGCTATTCTTAGAAACCTTTGAAGTAGAAATGTCGTATGTCATAGACCTCCTTGTGGTTAAAACCTTTAAGGTTGTTTATCTGATGTGTATGTAGAGCATATGGAAAAGGAGAAACACCTGTTTGTTGAAAATGGACTCTGAGGAATTAGGGAGCAGAAGTTTGCAAGTTTTGATTCTCTATATGCTTGTTTATTTTACATCATAGGCTGATTTTCAAGCCTTTGGATAGATGGCTTTGAAGAGGAAAATACGATTACATCAGGAAACCAAGGAGTTTATATAGAAAATCATGTGGTATCTAGAAACTGTGTGGGACTAGATGTTAACTGGGACTATCGTCTACCCCGACTATATATATTGTGAACATCAAATGAGATAAGCTGTAGGAAATTGCTTTCAGAATGTAGCGATTTAAACACTAAGACATTCCTTATTTCTATAGCTCAAGCCTCACTTTGTTATTTTCAAAGATCTTTTAGAAATTCAAAACAAAAAAGCACAACATATTAAAAAAAGATACATGATTCATTTTTAGCCCATGGTAACATATCGTAGACTTTTTTACACATGAACTTATATCTCAGTTTTAAATTCTTTTTTTTAATGTTTATTTATTTTTGAGAGAGAGAGAGTATGCATGAGTGGGGGGAAGGAGCAGAGAGAGAGGGAGACACAGAATCCAAAGCAGGCTGTCAGCTCAGAGCCCGATGCAGGGCTTGAACTCATGAACCATGAGATCATGACCTAGTCTGAAGTTGGACACTTAACCAACTGAGCAACTGAGGCACCCCTATATCTCAGTTTTAGAAGTGGCTAAATACTATTTTCTTGTGTGAAAGTAAAATATATGTCCTGTATTGATAGATATTTAAATAATTTTGTTGGATTACTAAAAAGAAAAGCCATGGGGTGCCTGGGTGGCTCAGTCTGTTAAGCGACCGACTTCTACTCAGGTCATGATCTCATGGTTTGTGGGTTCGAGCCTCTTGGAGGGATCTGTGCTGACAGCTCAGAGCCTGGAGCCTGCTTCGGATTCTGTGTCTTCCTCTCTCTCTGCCCCTTCCCCGCATATGCTCTGTCTCTCAAAAATAAATGAATGTTAAAAAAAATTAAAAAATAAAATAAAAAGAAAAGCTGTATCAGCATTCATGTCACATGTTCTTCTATTCATTCCCAAACGTCTCATTGAAGGTAAAGTATATGAAACAAAAAGAAAGGCTCACACAAGATGATATGCTATTGAAAACGTGTGCTAATTATGTTTATAACTATGGGGTAAAATTTTACACCAGGTAGTGAGAGAATCGACTGTGAGGGTAAAGTCATTTGAGAATTGTATGAGACAATCCACTTTGGCTTCTGCTTCTAGGAAGATGGAGTAGACACCTTTTCCCCACTCTTCTTGCTAACTAAGAACACCAGACATGTTATATAAGAGAAATGTTAGACGACGCTGGAAGATGAACAGAAGGCAAAGTGGCTAGGGACCTTAGAACCTAAATTTTGTTTTGTTTTGTGTATCTCAGATTGGACATTAGAGAAACTGGCAACCTGAAAAATACTGGTAGACACAGGCTAGAAAAACGCCAAATAAAGTCTTCAATCTCTAGCCAAAGGACCAAGAAAAGAACACCCTGGTAAGAAAATTTTTAGACAGTATGTGCTCTCCTTGAGGCAAACACCATAGGAAATACTGCGGTCCCATCTCTCTGCATTGTCCTGCCAGCAAAGACCTAAACTTTCATCCTTCCCATATGTAATGAGTGCTCCCACCCTGAAGACGTGGTTTTAGTGAGCTGAGTGGGGAGATGAGACTGTCACACCCTCTCCCCCGACAACACGGGATGGCTGGACTTCCACCCTTCCCTCTGCTGGTGTCAGAGAAAGCCAAGTGAAAGCCAGGGTTTTCACCGCTGCCAAGTGGAAAGGGAGTCATCCTCCATGGTGTGAATGTAGACCATGTGAACGGCGCTTATGAAGACGTACCCCAGGTGTCATCAACAAAGACGAAGTTGAAAACTTGATATTAAAGAGTGGCACCACCAGAATGGTGTTAGAGGAGACCTGCTAAAACGTAAGATTTAAATAAGATGCAGACTCCATAACATCATGACCAAAATGTTCAGAGATCAGTTGAATATCACGCATCAGATCAAAAATCCGGAAAATACCACTAGAATAAAAACGGTAATTAATGGCAACCAAAATTGAGATGACACAGATGTTAGAATTGTCTAACAAGAATTTTAAAGCAGCTATCATAAATGTACTTTAATAAGCAATTGGAAACATATTTAGAAACAAATGAATAAAACCAGAAAATCTCAGCAAAGAAATAAAAAATGTTAGAAAAGAAATAGAATTATATTTAACATATATTAAATAACATTTATTTAAAAATAAAAAACAGACAAAACCCCCCACAAACACAATGGATGGGCTCAATAGGAGAGTATGGAATATCGATTAAGGAATACATGAAATTAAAGGCAGAACAATGGAAATGATTTAATCTGAATGACCAAAAAATGTTAAAAATAATGAACAGGGCCTCAGTGGTATGTGGGACTATGAACGAGATCTAAGATTCATGTCACCAAAGTGCCAAAGAGGAGAAGAGACCAGGGGAGGTGGAAAAGTATTAAAAGAAATTATAATAGCTGAGAAGTCGCCAGGTTTGGCAAGAAATAAAACTGGCAAGTCCCCAGTTTAGGAGAGTTAAACAATCCAAAAAGAGGAGACACTCAATATTTCTGTGACAAGACACATGAAAGTCAAACTTTTGAAAACTGAGGACAAAGAAAATATTTGAAAGTGGGAAGAGAGACATGCTACATTACCTACAGAAGGAAAACAATCCAAATGATAGTGAATTTCTCATCAGAAACAATTGAGGCCAAAAAGAAGGGGCACAACAGTTTTCAGAGCTGAGAGAAAAGCACTGCTAACCCAGAATTCTGTATTCCTTGTGCTTCTGGCCGGAGAAAGAGAAGAAGAGCCACCTAAAGAGGGACAAAACCAAACCAAACCAAACCAGACACTGAGACACACTTGTGAATCTCACAGTACAAAGGCAAGAGCTCACTGAAAGACCGAAACCTGATCATAGGACAATAAAACCCTTTTCCATCTCCCCACACTTAACCACCACATTAGTATAGGTCAATTTATAACAGTTACTTTTACCCACTACATCGTATCCAGTTATCAAGAAAAAACTTACAATGTTTACTAAGAGGCAAAAACACAATCTGAAGATGGAGAGCAAGTATCAGAACCAGAGAGAACAGAGATGCGGAGTTATCAGATCAGGAAGTTAAAACAACTACAATTAAATTGCTAAGGGCTCTAATGGATAAAGTAGACAACATGCAAAAACAGAAAGACAATGTAAGCAAAGAGAAGAAAATCCTAAGAAAGAGCTAGAGAAATGCTAGAGATAAAAAAAAAAAATCCTTGAAAACGTAAGGAGAAAGAGAAGAAAGATTGATAAAACAAAACAGAATACCCAAAGATTGTAAGAAAACTACAAAAAGTGTAACATATATGTAATGGCAATGCCAGAAAAAGAAATACAGAAAGGAACAGAAGAAATATTTGAAACAACAATGACTAAGAATTTCTCCCAAATTAATGCCAGATCCAGGAAGTTCAGAAAACACCAAGCCCCTTGGCCTCCCCCCACCAAAGTCCTCAAATAGGTGGAGATTTGACAACACACTTTTTAAAAAAAATATTTTATTTATTTCTAGGAGAGAGAGAGAGACAGCGTGAGCAGGGGAGGGTCAGAGAGAGAGGGAGATACAGACTCTGAAATAGGCTCCAGGCTCCGAGCTGGCAGTCAGCACAGAGACCGACGCGGGGCTCGAACCCACGAACAGCAAGATCATGACCTTAGCGAAAGTGGGACACTTAACCGACTAAGCCACCCAGGCGCCCCTTGACAACACACTTTTAATTAATATGTGGGTCAAAGAAGAAATCTCAAGAGAAATTTTAAAATACTTTGAACTAAATAAAAATGAAAACATAAATTATTAAAAAAGAAGGCATGAAGTTAAAGTAGTGCTTAGAGGAAATTTATTGCACTGAATGCATATGTTAGAAAATAAGAAAGATCTAAAATCAGTCATCTAAGCTTCTATTAGGAAACTAGAAAAGGAAAGCCAATTAAATCCAAAGTAAGCAGATGAAAAGAAATAAGACTTAAGCAGAAATAACAGAAATTGAAAACAGGAGATCAATAATCAATGAAACAAAAAACTGGTTCTTTGAAAAGATTAATAAAATGGATAAACCTCTACCAGGCTAATTAAGGGAAAAATATAGAGAGAAAGAACACAAGTTACTAATATTGGAAACAAGGGCACCTTGGTGGCTCAGTCGGTTAAATGTCTGACTTTGGCTCAGGTCATGATCGTGTGGTTCATGGGTTCAAGCACCATGTCCGGATCTGTGCTGACAGCTCAGAGCCTGGAGCCTGCTTTAGATTCTGTGTCTCCCTTTCTCTCTGCCCCTCCCTTGCTCATGCTCTGTTTCTCTCTCTGTCAAAAATAAATAAACATTAAAAAAATTAAAAAAAAAAATGAAATGAAAGGGGCACCTGAGTGGCACGGTGAGTGTCTGACTCTTGATTTTGGCTCAAGTCATGGTCCCAGGGTTATGGGATCAAGCCCTGTGTCAGGTTCCACACCGGGTGTGCCGAGCCTGCTGGAGATTTTCTGTCTTCCCCTCTGACCCTCTCCCCTGCTCAAGTGCGTGCCTTCCCTTTCTCTTAAAAAAAAAAAAAATGAGAGGACTTCACTACAGATTTTATGGACATTAAAGGATGATAAAGAAACACTATGAACAACTCCTTGCCCACAAATTTGATCATGTAGATGAAATGCAAACATTTTTCAAAGATAAAATCAGCAAAAATTCACAATTTGAAGAAGAAATACACAATTTGAATAGGCTTATATCTATTCAATGCATTTGATTGATAATTAATAATCTTTCAAAGCAGAAAGTACCGAACCCAAATGGGTTCTTTCATAAATTTTACACCACAAATTTAAGGGAGAAATTATACCAATTCTCTACATCTTTTTCATAAGACAGAAGCAGAGGGAAATTTTCTAACTCATTCTATGAGGCCAATATCATTCTAATAAACAAAACCAGACAAAAACATTACAAGAAAAGAAAATTGCATACCAATATCTCTGATGAACATAGATGCGAAAATCTTCAACAAAGGATGAGCAAATCAAATCCAACAATCTATAAAATGATACAGGATGACCAAGTGGGGTTTATTGCAGGTATACAAGTCTGATTCAACATTCAAATCAATAATACATACACCTGAAACTATTATAATAATGTGTCAACTATACTTCAATGAAAAATGTTTTAAAAGTCAATAATGAAATCTATCATATCAATAGGGTAAAAATGAAAAATCATATAATCACATCAATAGATGCAAAAAAAAGCATTTGATAAAATCTTTTAGCCATTTTTGTTAAAAACTCTCAATATACTAGAAATAGAGGGGAATTTCTTCAACTTAATAAAGAATATAAAAACCCAAAGCTAATATTTGATGGTGAAAAACTTGAAAATTTCCTACTAAGATCAGGTACAAGGCAAGGAAGTCTTCTCTCCTCACTCCTTTTAAACACTGTACTAGAAATCTTTGCTAATGCAATAAAACAAGAAAAGTAAATAAAGCATATACAGATTGAAAGGAAGAAGTAAAACTGTTTGCAGATGACATGATTCTCTATGTAGCAAATCTGAAAAAATTAGCATAAAAAACCCTCCTGGAACTAACAAGTGATTATAGCAAGGTTGTAGGATACAAAATTAACATAGAAAAGTCAACTCCTTTCCTATATATTAGCAATGTGAAATTGAAAACACAGTATCATTTATATTAGCATCTAAAACACAAAATATGTATAAATCAAAAAGAGTATGTATAAAATCTGTATGACAAAAACTATAAAACTCAAAGGAAATAAATTAAAAAAAACAAAATAATTAGAGATTTTTTGTTCATAGACTGGAAGACTCAATATTGTCAAGATGTCAGTTTTTTCCAAATTGATGAGCAGATTTAGAAGTTAACATGGAGAAGCTTCTGCACAGCCAAGGAAACAACCCAGAAAATTAATAGGCAACCAACGGAATGGGAAAAGATAGTTGCAAATGACATATCAGATAAAGGGTTGATATCCAGAATCTACAAGGAACTCACCAAACTACACGCCCGAAAAACAAACAACCCAGTGAAGAAATGGGCAGAAGATATGAACAGACACTCCTCCAAAGAGGACATCCAGATGGCCAATAGACACATGAAACAATGCTCAGCATCCCTCCTCATCAGGGAAATACAAATCAAAACCACACTGAGATACCACCTCACGCCAGTCAGAGTGGCTAAAATGAGCACATCAGAGAACTCTAGATGCTGGCGAGGATGTGGAGAAACGGGCACCCTCCTACACTGTTGGTGGGAGTGTAAACTGGTACAGCCCCTCTGGAAAACAGTGTGGAGGTTCCTCAGGAAACTCACAATAGAACTCCCCTAGGACCCAGCAATAGCACTGCTAGGAATTTACCCAAGGGATACAGAAATGCTGAGGCATAGGAGCACATGGACCCCAATGTTCATAGAAGCACTCTCCACAATAGCTAAAACCTGGAAAGAGCCTAAGTGTCCATCAACAGATGAATGGATCAAGAAGATGTGGTTTATCTATACCATGGAATACTACATGGCAATGAGAAACAATGAAATCTGGCCTGTGTAGCAACATGGATGGACCTTGAGGGTGTTATGCTGAGCGAAATAAGTCAGGCCGAGAAGGACAAATATCCTATGTATGCACGTATAAGAGGATTGGGAGGAACTTAAAAGAGGACCAAGGGGGAGAAGAAGGGGGGAAATGGTGGGGGAAAGGGAGAGAGGCAATCCATGAGAGACTCTTGAATGCTGACAAAAACTGAGGACTGATGGATGTGGGGGGGAGGAGGGGTGGGCATGGAGGAGGACACTTATGGGGATGAGCACTGGGTGTTATGTGGAAACTAATTTGACAATAAACTATTTGTAAAAAAAAAAAAATAAAAAAAAAATAAAAAATAAATAAAAAAAAGTCAACTGATGTTTGATGAAAGAACAAAAGCAATAGAATGCAACAAAGATAATCTTTTCAACAAATGGCGCTGGAACAATTGGACATCCATGTGCAAAAAAATGAATCTAGACAAACCTTACATCCTTCATAACAAACTAACTCAAAGTGGATCATAAACCCAAAAGTGAAACACAAAATTATAAAACTCCGAGAAGGTGACACAGGGAAAATGTAGATGACTTTGGGTAACATGATGACTTTTCAGGTACAACAACAAAGTCATGATCCATGGAAAACAATTGACGAACTTGTCCTTATTAAAATAAAAGAAAAATATACTCTTCAAAAGATAAGGTCAAGAGCAGTAGAAATGAAGCCTCAGACTGGGAGAAAGTATTTGGAGAAGACACATCTGAAAAAGGACCATTACCCTAAGTATACAAAGAACATTAAAAGTCAATAGTAAAAAAATGAAACTGATTCAAATGTGGGCCAAAGATCTTAACAGATAACTCACTAAGGCAGATGTCCCAGATGGGAAATAAACATAGATAAAGATGGCCCATGTCACATCATCAGGCAAATGCAAATTCAAACAACAGTGAGGTACCACTATTCAATTGGTACACCTATTCAATAGGTACACCTGTTGAAATGGCCTAGATCTGAAATACTGAGAGCATCAAATGCCAACCAAGAAGTGAAGCAATAGAAACTCACTCATTGCTGGTGAGAAAGCAAAATGGGACAGCCACTTTCAAGAGACAGTGTGGCTGTCTTACAAAACTAAACATACTATGAGGCGCCTGGGTGACTCAGTCGGTTGAGCATCCAACTTCGGCTCAGGTTATGATCTCGCGGTTTGTGGGTTCAGGCCCTGTGCCAGGTTCTGTGCTGACAGCTAGCGCAGAGCCTGGAGCCTGTTTCAGATTCTGTATCTCCCTCTCTGACCCTCCCCTACTCATGTTCTGTCTCTCTCTGTCTCACAAAATAAATAAACTATTAAAAAAAAAAACTAAACATACTCTTACCATATGCTACAGCAATGGAGTTCCTTGTTATTTGGACTGGAAAGATGTGTCCACACAAATACTGCACATGGATGGTTATTGCCGTTTTATTCATAATTGCCCAAAACTGGAGCAACCAATTGTCCCTCAGTAGGTAAATGGATAAATAAACTGTTATGACCAGACAATGTGATGATACTCAGAACTAAAAAGAAATGAGCTGTTAAGCCATGAAAAGCCACAGAGGAAACTTAAGTGCATGTTACTAAGTGAAAGAAGCCCATCTGAAAAAGCTACATACTCTGTGATTCCAGGTATATGACATTCTGGAAAAAGAAAGACCATGTAGATGGTAAAAGATCAGTGGTTGCCAGGGATTTGGTGGAGGAGGGGAAGTTCTGGGGAGGGGTGAATAGGCAGGGCACACTATTTTTAGGGCAGTGAAAATACTCCATAGATACTATAATGATGGATACATGTCATTATACATTTGTTCAAACTCAGAGAACGTAAAACACCAAGAGTGAACCCTAGTGTAAACTATGGTCTTTGAGTAATTTTGATATGTGAGTGTTCATCAGCCGTAACAAATGTTCCACTCTAGTGGTAGACGTTGATAATGGCAGACACAATGCATGTATTGGGGTGGACAGTATATGAGGAATGTCCGTGCCTTCCCATCAGTTTGGCTGTAAACCTAAAACTGCTCTAAAAATTATAGTCTAATAAATAAACAAAAACCTGAGTCACCATTTAAAACTCAGGGGGTTTCAAATACAGATTTAGATTTTCAGTTTCTGTTTATAGATTGGAGACATCTAGCATTGGGTCAGCCTTGGTCACAGCTACAATCACCCGAGCTGAGTAGTAAATGCCCCCTTTAAGAAGATCCACTCTGCTGTGTTCAAACATTTCCCCACTGGCTCTACTCAGTTTCCATTTCTGTCTTGGGCTCTATGTCATTTAAAAAAAATTTTTTTTAATGTTTTATTTATTTCTGTGAGAGAGAGAAAGACAGCATGAGCAGGGGAGGGCCAGAGAGAGAGGGAATCACAGACTCTGAAACAGGCTCCAAGCTCTGAGCTGGCAGTCAACACAGAGCCCGATGCGGGGCTCGAACCCACGAACCGCGAGATCATGACCTAAGTGAAAGTCGGACGCTTAACCTACTAAGCCACTCAGGTGCCCCTTGGGCTCTATGTCATTAAAAGGAAGACCCATCCCCTACAGATTCTGGACCAGTTACCCCACCAAGAACTCAGTCAGAAGGAGCACAGTGAGAAATGTGTTGGCAGAAGTAACTAAAAGGAAGAGACCGTGGGGAAGCAACCCAGTGTTCAGATAAATGGATAAACAAAATGTGGCATAAACATAACATGGAATATCATTCAACTTTTAAAAGGAGGGAAATTCTGACATAACATGGATAAACCTTGAGAGCATTATGCTAAGTGAAAGGAGCCAGTCACAAAAAAATAAATACTATACAATCCCACTTATATGAGATACCTAGAGTAGTGAAAATCATAGAGACCGAAAGTAGAAGTGTGGCCAGGGGCTATGGGCTGGGGGCAACGAAGAACTAGTGTCTAATGGGTACAGAGTTTTCAAGAAGAGTTGTTAGTGTTTCAGTCTCTTCTACTTGTTACTCATTCGTTCGGGCACAGTGGCGACTTCCAAGCTCCTTATATTTGGAACTAGAAACTGAAAATCAGAACTTCCTGGCTCAGTTTTTGAAAGCACTGACTGAATAAAATAGTCTGCAAGTCTCATTCGGCTCTCAGGCCCTGAGTTTGTGACTTCTAATCTAGGGTTAGGTGTCCAAACTTGCTCTCACAGGATCAATTATAGGGGCTGGATATGAGAATTGAACCCGGTGCCCATCCTGAGTTCCCACTGCCATGTTCTGACCATAGCAATGAGATCCAGTGTGGTGAAAACATGGGGTCACCCCTCAGCTATGGCATCACTGTCTAGGAATCCTCAGGGGCATTTTGGAAAATGGAATGAGTGGGGACTTTGAAGTCACATCAAAGAAGAATCTTCTGGGAGCTTCTGGGTGGCTCAGTCGGTTGGGAGTCCAAGTCTTGATTTTGGGTCAAGTCATGATTTCATGGTCATGAGATTCAGCCCTGTATCAGGATCCATGCTGACTGTGGAGCCTGCTTGGGATTCTTTCTCTCTGTCTCTCCTTACCTCTCCCCTGCTGGTGAGTGCACATGCTCTCTCTCTCAAAATGAATGAATGAATGAATGAATGAATGAATGAATAAACAAACATTTAAAAAAAGAATAATCTTCTGAAGGTGACATTCCTAAAATTATGCGTGAAAATTCTTAGTTCCATGTCCGACACCTGGGAAGCACCACTTTTCCAGGGACATGGCAGTCATTGTTAAGGCTGGAATGAGGATTGCATGAGATCACATGACAAAAAGCCTCACACACCATGCATGTGACATGATAAGTTCAAGAGAAAGATCAGTTGCTTTGTTTTCCCTTTAGTATTTCTTACCCAAACTTCTACAAATGGTTAAGCCCCTTGCTAATTAGATCCAGGCATATGAGCCCTGAATGACCACATTGTAGGAATTCGATGGCTTTTGGAATAGAAAATGAATATAGTAATAAATAGTTGACGTATTTTTTAACTTCCAAAAGCTCATGACTATGATAATGAAAGGGATACTAAGATGCTAATACACAGCTGAAGGTTTAGGTGGGGAAGGAAAAGAATTATGTAGAAAACACTGATAAACAATTCAAGAAACTATATAGTGAATCTATTGTGTGATATTTTACGGATTTTGCATGCTTTCCTGCATAGCATGGGTAGCAACTGACAACCTTTTTCCTAACATACGAGCAGAATTATACTTCCAAGTCATATGAGAGGCAGTGATATGCCTGTCAGAAGTTGCACTGTCCAGTATGATCGATGCTATTATTTATATATTTGAGAGAAGAAAATGTTCCTTCTTATTGTGGGGCTCTTAAGTAACATAGAACACTAAATCTAATGAAATATTTAAGTATTTTGACTGAGAATTAGGTTCATATCTTATTTTTATGAATATCTTTTTCAGTGGTCATATGTTTCATAATGTTGTTATCCCACTGATTTATTAAACTATTCCTCAATTCCTGAGAAATAGGTGGTTTCTAGTTGCTCAAAGGTGACTTTCTATGCAATTCCATAAACTTGATAGGTGGTTCATCATTAGAAACTATATTAACCTTATATGTTACATTTAAAAATTTAAGGGAAATAATCTTGATTATATCAGTAGATGACCAGAAAAGGCAAATAATTACATTTAGAAGCAGGTTCTAATTCCTTTTTTAAACAAAGCTTTATGTAAAATATGAATCAAAGAAAGTTACCTTGAAAAGAAAGAAACACGGTTATTAGTTGCAGATAATATTCCTAAAAATCCAACAAATTCAGCAGAAATTGTTAAACCAACAACAAAATTAATAGGATGGCTATATGTAAGACAAAATACAAAAATAAATATTACTTTGTTTTTTATCAGCATTGGACAATTAGAAACTGAGGTACAATAAATCATATTCAAGGGGCGCCTGGGTGGCTTAGTCGGTTAAGCGTCTGACTTTCGCTTGGGTCATGATCTCGCGGTTCGTGGGTTCAAGCCCCGCGTCGGGCTCTGTGCTGACTGCCAGCTCGGAGCCTGGAGCCTGTTTCAGCCTGTGACTCCTCTCTCTCTGACCTCCCTGCTCACGCTGTCTGTCTCTCTCTCTCTCTCTCCTAAAAATAAATAAAACATTAAAAAAAAAAATAAATCATATTCAAGATGAAGTCAAAATTAGTCTATGACACATCTAAGAATTAGTTATTAAGAGAATCATACATTTTTATTAAAAGATGAACAATAGGACTAAAATAAATAGATAGCGTGATTCCTCATGGAAAGACTAAATATCATACAGGTGCTGTTTCTTCTCAAATTAATGTACACGATAATGCAAATTTGATTAGCATCTCAAGAAACTGTTTTGGGAAATAAACAAGATGATTCCAATATTTACTTGGAAGAATAAATAAGAATTTAAGAAATATAAGAAATATATAACATATATTTTAGTACATATTGATATATACTTTAAGAAATATAAAAATTCAAGAAATATAAGAATTTGAGAAAGAAGAATCATGACAGGGGATTTGTTCTTTAAGATATTAAAATATATCATTATCAAAATCAAAATAGTTGGGTAATGATACAAAAATAGATATAGAGAAGAGTGGTACATTACAGGGAATGCAGAAAAAGACATTTGTTTATGTGGGTTTAATATTATGATAATGAAGTTATTTTTTTTATTTTTTAAATTTTTTAAAATGTTTTACTTATTTCCAGGAGAGAGAGAGACAGCGTGAGCAGGGGAGGGTCAGAGAGAGAGGGAGTCACAGACTGAAACAGGCTCCAGGCTCTGAGCTGGCAGTCAGCACAGAGCCCGATGTGGGGCTCGAACCCACGAACCGCGAGATAATGACCTAAGTGAGAGTCGGACGCTTAACCGACTAAGCCACCCAGGCGCCACGATAATGAAGTTATTTTAAAGAAAATGTAATTTCTCCCACTGGCACATTGTTATAAAAATTATAGAGGAGCTGAACATCTAAATGTAGAAAAAAACTATATGGTATTGTTATGTCAAATTAACCACATGTAATAGCAAAAATATCTTAGGATCACAGTGACTTAACATAATTAATTAAGCAAAGTCTGAAGTGGATAATCTGCGGACTTTCCAGGGAAGTTCCTTTCAGATGATAATTTAGATATTGAAGCTGTTTTTAATTGTTCCTGTGCATTTTGGAGTATTTGGTTTTGAGGTGAGAGGAGAGAAACAGAAGGACAGATGGGGGTATTTGTGGTCAGGGGTAGAAATGATGTAGGTTGTGTGTGTCACTTCTGTCCACACACTATTGGCTAGAACGAGTGGTCTATTTATAACTGAATTCTAAGGCTGGAAAACGTGACAGAGCACATGGCAATTCAGTCAGCATTAAATGCCTCTATCAAAAAAGTATTACAATCAAATATAGATAAAAATTTTTATAGACTCAGGGTGGGGAGAATTTTTTTATGATTGTCTAGAAAAAAATCAATAAAAGGAAAAATAGATTTGACTACACAAGTATTTAAAAGCATTGAATAGTGGGGCGCCAGGGTGGCTCAGTTGGTTAAGGATCCGGCTTCAGCTTAGTCGTGATCTGGCTGTTCAAGGCCCACATAGAGCCCCATATTGGGCTCCAGCTGACAGTGTAGAACTTGCTTGGGAATCTCTCTCTCTCTGTCTCTCTCTCTCCCTCCCCCCCCCCACTCCTACCCCACTTATGTTCTCTTTCTCTCAAAATAAATAAATAAACTTAAGAAAAAGCATCTAAAAGCATTTTACAGTGAAAGATGCCAACAGTGAGCTTAAAAGGAGAGTGACAGGTTGAGAGAAGATATTTGTCACACACACAAATGGCAAAACCTTAAAATTCCTACTGTGCGGAAAATTTTTTTAAGTTGGGGCGTGGAAGAGCCCAGCTCGGGGCTTGAACTGAGAACCCTGAGGGAAAGACCCAAGCTGAGATCAAGAGTGGGATGCTTAACTGACTGAGCCACCCAGGCGCTACCCAACCCCCAAGTATGCAGAATTTCTATAAAGAATAAAATGACAAACAAACCAATAGAGAACATAGCAAAGGATATTAAAAAATTCAAAAATGCAGATCATCAGTCACGTATGTACAAGGAAGTACATTGCAATATTACTGGTAAGGGGATGCACATTGAAAACAGTTTAATTTTTTTAGAATATTTTTATTTATTTCTAGGAGAGAGAGAGAGACAGCGTGAGTAGGGGAGGGTCAGAAAGAGAGGGAGACACAGACTCTGAAACAGGCTCCAGGCTCTGAGATGGCAGTCAGTACAGAGCCTGATGCGGGGCTCGAACCCACGAACCGCAAGATCATGACCTAAGCGAAAGTCGGACGCTTAACCGACTAAGCCACCCAGGCGCCCCAAAAACAGTTTAATTTTTAACAGGAGTCGTCCAATGACTTGTATATGGTGCATCTGCACAGGATGGTACCACACAGCCATTAAAACAGAACAAAGTGGATCTATGCTGATAGGGCCATGTGTCAGTGACACATAAATGGAAAAAGAGATGTAGAATCACTACAGACAATGTGACGATAGAAATTAGTGACATAGATAGATGATTGATAAATAATCTAGATTAATAAATTAAATACTATGATAAAGTAGGGAAGAATATGGACAATACTGTGAACGTTGGTTTTCTCTGAAAAGTGGAAGAGGTGATATTCCCTTTATAAGTTATGTAGTTTTCTAAGTAGTGACTTTAATCTTTTTTCATTTTTCCTGCATTGTTTAAAGAAAAAACCCAGTGATAATATTAATTCATTTATTCCTCCACTCACATCCCTAACCATACATAAATCCACTCATCTATCTATCCATCAGGCATGCATCAATCACTCCATTCATTCATTCTATCACACACAAGCGACATTCAGGGAGTACCTATTCTCAGGCACTGCGTTTGCCATACGGATTGCAATTAGCATTTAGTTTGGCTAGAGCTTAGAATACGAAGACGGATGCCCAAATGTTTTTTCCTCTGTCTGGTTGACCATTTATTTAAAAACAAACCAACAAAACATAAAGATTCTTGCCCTGGGTTCCCTTGAACACACCATCTGGCGTGGCTTTCCTAGCCTCTGGCTTTTGTCTGCCCTGTAGATGACAGATTAGTGAGGAACATCCTTTATAGTAGGAAACGGAGGTCAATAAAATTTGCACCAGGCTTTCCAATTTAGTATCATCCCAGTCAGGACATCCGAAAATAAAATTTGTTTCAAAAAATAGATCTAGGAGGAGCACAAGTCAGGACTGAAAGCAAACAATTAATCCTCTTATGTCACTGATTCTGTGAGAAAACTAGATTAAAAAAAATCAATTTCTTGTTCAGGTGCAATGATTCTGTTGGTAGAAAAAAAGCTGAACGAAAATAGTGCGGTCAAAGAGTCCAGTGTGATAAACGATACCATAGAGCAAAACAGGAAGTTGTTTAGTGGAAGAGAATAATTGACCTCAGAGCCTGAGACACGAATAGGTCCTTGGATGCAAAGGTTTTTGCATTTGATGTTTTATTTATCAGCATTAAATCGTACACTGTGTGTTCTTTTGTGGCGATCCATTGGCTTATCCACCAGGTGAAGAGATAGCATCCACAACGCTGACAGATAAAGCCATCCAAGGTTGTTACACAACATGCTGGTTTCTATTCTAATATTACGTAGCTTCCATATATACCAGTCTGTGTGTGCACACTTGTGTGTGCATGCATATGCACACGAGATTTTGGACCATAGGGATTTTTAATTGACACAATGTGCAATTGGACAGGAATCCCAAACCAATCTGATTTTTTTCTTGGTAGTATCTTAAAAAAGTAAGAGCTAAGGGCACCTGGGTGGCTCAGTCAGTTAAACATCTGACTCTTTTTTTTTTAAACAAATAGTTTATTGTCAAGCTGATTTCCACATAACACCCAGTGCTCATCCTCACAAGTGCCCTCCTCCATGCCCATCTCCCTCACCCCCAAACACACACCCATGAGTCCTCAGTTTGTTCTCAGCATTCAAGA